>JASDDO010000029.1:284999562-285599562 GCA_030015575.1 Agapanthus africanus
GCACATGATTTGATAGAACCAAAGGATTTAGTAGATTCCAACGAACCTCAGCCTCTCCGCCGATCTAGTAGTATTCCTCACCCACCTGAGAGATACTTCGGTTTCTCTATGACAGTGGAGCGAGGATTACATCATGAGATGATGACCCAACTAGTTTCGAGCTGGCCATCAGGAGTGAGACTCTGTAAGAATGGCTGGATGCTTAGCGATCTGAGATGGAATCCTTATGCACCAACAAAGTATGGACTTTGGTTGCTATATCTGAAGGGTTAAATGTTGGAGATAGTGCCCTCAGAGTCAATTATTGGATCACAGGCACGTGATTGCAATGATTGAGGGAGGACCTATCCCGGTAGAACAGTCTTACTCGAGATGATAGTATGCTATCTGGTTTACCTTTATCATCATGTACTGTTTCAGGTGACCTTACAGGTCGCTATTACACGTTGATAGAGCCCCTAGGATTCTTGCTTGACCACCAGCAGTATGAGGGCGATCATATAAGTGGGACCTGGTAGTCTTTAAGCACATCCTTAAATGGTCCCTAGTCGTGGGAGTTTCGAGACAGGGCATCGATACTCCAGAGTAGACTAGTGTATACAGTCGAGACCCCGACGAGGGGCGGTGGACGGTCTCACAGGCCACTGGTGTCAGTTGGTTCACCTAAGATGTATACAGGTGCTCATTGGGTTATGAGTACACCGGACAGGACTCGCCGGGAACATGCTAGTTGGTCTTATACCTGACGTCAGATAGCAGTTCCCAGGTGACATGTGTACAGGTTAGTTCATCGACCTGGGGATCGTCATTTGTCTCGTGTGAGTTCCCACTGTACTTTGATTACTACCCTACCACGGCTCAAAGGAGTCGTGCAAACAGGTTTTAGTTGGGTACAGTCCCGAGCCACATGGAGGCAGTGAGCGGATCTTCGGGGTTCGTCTCTCCCGGTATTGGGGGTGAGGTCGCGCTGTGTCTAGGAGAGCCATTACACGAAGTCCTTGGCCAAGGCAGGAGATTTACTGGTAGGTATTCCAGTAGTATCTCAGGGTGTTCTGGGCTACACTCCGACACGACTTGTACCGCTTTTGGGGGTCTGACTTTTACCCACCCCCTAGGCCCGACATGCGATGCTCATAGACGAACGGACCGGACTATACGGATATTGTCACTGACAGGCTCAGTAGGGTGTCAGGATGAGTTCACTCATCGACGTCCCTTTTAGTTAATAGCTGGTGGCCCGTCACGTATTGGCTTATACCTCTGACGCGCTAGTGGTTAAATCCACAGCCATAGTATTGACGAGTCTTTAGAGTCCACCACACTTTCAGTTACTCAAGTTTTCGGGCGAAACGCTGTAGAGGCCGTATGGAGATATGGCAGGGTCCGATCAGATACGTGCGGTATTGCGCGGGTCAGGATCGGACGGTTTGTACTAGCGGCCGTATAGATATATGGCAGGGTTCGATCAGATACGTGCGGTATTGCACGGATCAGGATCGGACGGATATTACTAGCCGGCTTTGGTTTAAGCCGGATCCTAGTTTAGTACAGTGTAGATTTTGTCTCTTTGCATTTGTATTCGGACGGAATACAGATGCGGGTGTGTATGCACAGTATCGGGGTTTTCCTGTAATTCATTACGGGACCAGTTTTCTGGAGTTGCCAGTTTGCATTCCGTTCCGGCCGGTTTTCCTTTGTTCTTTCCCGGCCGGACTTTTCTGATGGAGGGGGTTATTTGCAAGTTTGCAAATAACTTTTGTGGAGGGGTTTTCTTGCAAAAGGATTTGATATGATAAGCATCTTTGCTTTTCATGCATTTATTGTGAAGTGAATGGATTTGATATGGATTTGAGTTTTGTGATCATTATGTTTGTATATGGACACCTCCTTGCTTTATCCTACAATTACCTCCCTTCATAGTTTTGCAATTTTTTTTTGATTCCTCCACCATTCTAAAAGACAAGGCCGGCCACTTCCTTGTGTGAGGGAGAGAGGAGTTCATTTTGGTATGAGGGATTAATTCACATATCATTTTTTCCATGCTTGCAAATTTCTTCACCTCATTCCAAAGTCCATTCATGTTTCCTCCATCCAAAGGCAACCCATACCCCAAAGTGAGACACAACTCTATACTATATTCTACAGCTAATCTTGGACGCGTCGGCTAGCCTACTTCGCGCCCGAGTTGCCTCGGTACTGAGGTGGGAGCCCATAAAAGATGCAGGCGATGTGGTGCCCTTCCGGCGAGGAGGCGACGACCGAAGTTTCCGCGAGGAGATCGGAGTGGAGATGAAGACCGGAGGACTCGGATCAGTCGGTATATCTCTTCCCTATCTTATTACTTTGCTAGATCTAGTTTAATGGCCCGATCCGGGTGTTTTGTGCGCGGTGGTGCCGGTTTGCAAAGTTCGCAAAATTAAAGTTTATCACCGTTTCCGCATTTGGCCGTCGGATTGACGACCGGGGCGCCGCCGTGCACTTACAGTGGTATCAGAGCCTCGCCATTAACTTCGTCTAGCTTCGTTTGATGTGTTTTGCATTTCCGATCGACCAAAATTCCAAAAACCATATTTTGATCACATCAGTTTTCTGTTTGAAATTTTTGGTGTCGAAATATTTTTCAGGTTGTAAATTATTGATGTACTGGAAAATCTAAGAGCTCTGTAAAAATTCGATGAGGTGAATCCACAGTGGGAGCACGGAACCGCCGCATATACCCCCTTCCCGCCGCTAATCCGCCGCGCACTGTAGGGTTCCCTGCACCAATTTTTTACAGAGGCTTTCTGGGCTTAAAATATGGGTTTTGGAATATTAATTTTGGGCCCAGTATTTCTGTGAGTGCTGCAGTATTGGTTTGGGGCCCACTAGTTTATTTTTGATCAATCGGAAAATTTTAAACACATTTTTCACAGTATTTACATTATATCTGCTACCGTGAATATCACTTGATCGGTAAATCCGGTCTAACTGCTATAGCCCGGTTAGACGGATTTGCGAACGTGACTTTCACGTTGATGTTCTGTTTTTGCTGTGATGTTGCGGATCGGTCGTGGGGGATAGCCTGGATGCAATGCTAGTACAGTTTTTGTTGTATTATGTATATTTGATATTGCGGGGTGAGCGTCCGACATGTGGACTGCCGTCACTGCCTGTTTGTATTATTCTTTTGGGGCACGACCTGGTTGCGGTCGATGTACCCGGTGTGTGTATATTTTACATTCTGTACTAGGATTACCCCGCGGTGGGGTGCACGGATAGCCCGGTTCTGAAGGGCAACAAGCCCGCATCTCATGGCATTGAGACGGAGGGGGCTTCACTCTAGGATTGGCGGGCTATTCGCCGCACTCGTAGGGGGTACAGGTTGACCCAGGAGGGGTGCCCAAGTTACCGGATTCCATGAAGTGCTGGGTGGTCCATTCACGGTGCTGAAGGGGGCTGCCTCGCTTCAGGTTTTGGCGGGTAACTTTCCGCGCCCATAGGGGTCTAGGATTTCGTTGCACAGGCTATCCACACGACCAGGGGAACGTCGGGTTTCAGTAGTGGCTCTGTGAAACCCGGGGATCCCAGATATCTGTATTGTTCTGTGATGCTGTACATTTCTGTGATGTTGCATTTTATCACGCCTTGAGCGAATATAATATATTGGTATATATATTAGTAGATGTTGTATATGTTTTACATCCGCGCTAGTCCAGTCCCTGCTCTGCTGTTAGTTAGCTAACCTAACGGGTGATGACGGGACCCAGTGGCGAATGCGGATGGCATATACGTACGTCAGTATATTTTCGTTCTTTGTGGTGTGATCAATGATGGGACTGCGTTGATTTGGATCAATGCAAGTTAAACAAACCTATTCTGATGTTGTTGGAACACTTTTCAAAAAGCTGTTATTGCAAGGGCGTTCTCTTTTGTTTTGCATCGTGGTATTCAGTTGGAATATCCTGCTCCTCAGTCGACGAGGCAAGGGCCGAGATCCCTTCACCAGGAGTGACCCCTTGGACAGAAGTTTGCGTCAGGGCATTAACTTCACTATAGCCGATTACTTTTGCTTTGCACCGTGGTATTCAGTTGGAATATCCTGCACCTCATTCTACGGGGAAAGAGCCGAGATCCCTTCACCGGGAGTGACCTCTTTAGTAAAGGTTTTCGTCACTATATTTTCTAAAAAGCTATCCGTTCCTTCAACGATATCAAGTTCATTACGTTAAAGGTTTTCGCCAGAAACCATTCGTAGCCCTCCGTCGTTTCAGACGGGTAGCACGTAGTATTCATGCTATGTTTGTTGACCTTCGTCAAGGCATAGTGCATGGTAGCTGCTTGTTGCCTTTCTGCTGCATAGATAGATGTGTTGGTTTGGGACAGTCGTATGGCCTTGTTGACCTTCGTCAAGGGCTTGTACGGGTGGGTTCAAATTAACCTGGACAATGACGGGTGGAACTTGACATGTGACTTATGATTTGTTGACCTTCGTCAAGGTCATAAGAGCATGGGGCAGAAATCACATCAGGAGTTTCAAAAGAACTGAAACTTGCCAGATATGCGCATACCTTCTGGAGTGTGATACCGTGAGCGGATTCCGTCACGTTATCATGCGATGAGAGTTGGATCCCGATTCCCACTGATGAGTTGGTTTACTCCTCGGGTGACCCCGACTAATTCTTCTTTCTGGTTTGGAGGAGAATTTGAGGTACAGTGGGAGGTTTCCAGATTAGATAAATTGGTAACCATTCTGATCTAGGATAGAGTGCACGCTGAGTGTTTCTTTTCTCTCTCTCTGGCAGCGATCATTGACCCGACCCTAGACTACGACTCAGTGACCAAGTTGACCGAACCTACTTAACACTGGCTTTTGGATTGTCAGAGTTGCAGACCTCATTGCCACTCCTACTTTTACCCTTTTCTCCAGGACACCCCGTATTACTGCGAACGTCCACTTCCACTGGACAAAACCATCGTATGGTTAGATACGAACTCGAAGGAATTTATTCGAGGATGGTTTCCGGTTCTAGAGAAAACGAATAGGATTATTCAGTTGTCTTTTCTTTTCACCTTCTCTCACGTTGCGAGTACTCCTTGGTTTAGGAGTAGTACACCTATTACGCAAATTGGACAGTCTTCTTCCAAACCATAGGCTGGTGCCGACCGGTAGGGAATGAAGAAAACCAATTAGCATAACGATGGTGTGCAGAAGGTATTAAGATTAAGACAAAGCAAGGGATTAGTAAGAGGGCAAAGTAAATTGCGACTGATATTCACGACCAAACCAAGTTTTTCTTCGCCAATCCTAAATCACCTTTGTATTTCTCCAGGACACTCCGTATCACTACGAAGATCCACAGTTTAATGGATACTCCATTGTATGGTTATATACGAACTCGAAAGGAACTTATTCCAGTTCGGGGAAGGATTCTGGTCCAGGAGAAATAGGAATAAGGTGTATTCGGTTGTATTTTATCTTCACCTTCTCTCGCATTGCGAGTACTCCTAGGATTAGGACAGTACACCCATTATGCTTATTGGATAGTCTTCTTCCAAACCATAGGCTGGTGCCGAACGGTAGGGAAGGAAGAAAACCATTTGGCCTAAGGGGTGTGCAGAAGGTAATGACTAAAGACATGTAAAGGGATTTGGAGAGGTGGCAAAGAATTATACGGTTATAGTTGTGAATCTGGATAATGGTAGAGGCATTACTAGGAATACCAGGATACCCCATCGAAACATTTCAATGTTTCAGTTCAACTGTGTACTGTTAAAAGAAAACTGATTTCCTGATTAGACACTTGCTCCAGGGTATGTATTTACCAGGTTTGATTCTCACATCTGTATGGCTTTACAGATGATGAGTGGGAGTAAGTTATTGGGAATTGGGTGATCATCCTCATTATATCGGGATTCGTTGTAATCGGTGATATTTGAGGAGATCACCTGGGATGTTTGCCGGTCGGCAAATATTTGGTTTTGAATATCCGCTGTTGTGCACCAATTTCAAATTGATATATCTGTACGTCTATTTTCATAGAGTGAGATATACCTTTTGATATTATGTCGATGACATTTACCTATATCAGTGGATGGTTAGGTAAGGAGCATTAAACAGCGGTGTAATTCTTCTTAACCATAAGTACAGTTTTCAACCTACGACGCACAGTGAAAGAGTTGTTAGACTCAGCGGACTTATACAGAGTAATGTATGTTGTCCAGTGTCCATTAGGACAGAGGGGTTGGTCCTCATACTATATTCTGTTTACTTTTAACTTCTCTAGTTCTTAGACATGTGTTTCGTAGAAACACAGGGTCTAAGTTTTGAGGAGTTATAGGTATTTGAATAGAGTAGAGAACCAGGTGTAGCAAGCATCGGGATTCTTCAAAGTGATCGAAGATGTAGATACTTGTGTATGGTATTCAGTTGATAGTAATGATAAAGAGAAATTGCTTCTCTTTCAGGTTACTCATAATTGGAAGCATTCCTAAGTTGAGTAACGCTGATCGGCCTCTCTCCATTTAGTTGACGTGCACTGGAGACAGCTGCATGATTTGAATCTGGTTCAATTAAATCAGTGCCTCTGGTTCTATATTGGATATAGTACAGTTCATATCTTAACATTGTTAAGGTACGGGGAGTTGTCCGGCTTATGATTAAAACCAGACTCTGGATAACTCAAGACACGTTTCTGTAATGGCTGTTTGTGGGTTGACCCAGGCTATGACGAGGGTTGACTTTCTACCATTTGGCAGATCAATAGAAATATTGTTCTAGACTCGCCACAATTTATTAAAAATGGATTTTTTCAAAAACAGTAGTGGGAGTATGGTAGAACTGGAAGTGATTCCAGAACCGCAAACGATTACTGAAGATTTGATAAGGAACCTAAAGATTCAATCTGGCTTGACATTCCATTGGCCACTCCGCAGGGATGGTGGGTAACTTCAGGCACCCGAGAGGTACTCCGGTAGCCTCAAGGACGGTGACAGGGAAGTTCTTGTTTACCCACACTTGCCATTGTTGTTGTTCCAGGCTGCGAGACCCGGCAGGAGGATGAGTATAGCGTCGTTCTAAACTTGCTTTAGAAGTGCACGTCTATATGACTCTGCCAGAGGGTTGTCGTAGTTAGTGGGAGCAGCGGAAGCATTGGTGGACATCAGGCTTATGTCTATTTATAGACTAAAGCAGATGTAGCGGAGAAAGATCATCTATTTCTGTTGTGACAGTCATAGGTTTGACGTCATCAGAATAGGGGATGGATCTGTTGAGAAGGTAGTAGGAAGTGATATTCCTATACTACGATCGGTTATACTTTGGTCGTCACACAGTGGTTTCTCCACAAAAGACTTGGACATTATATCAGACATACTGGGTACTGGATCTATAGTTTTAGATCTAGATTTGGGTGGTTTCCCAATCAGGGTACCTTGACAGCATTCTAAGAGTATTTAGAATGGACGACTCCTGGCACGGTAGTGTACCTGCAGGTGATGGAGTCACCCTCTCTAAAGGTGTCTTACAGACTAAAGTAGAGAGGGATGTGCATGATTGGCAGATCACTTGCTTAGGCAATTGAGTCAATCATGAGATGTCAAGTACCACACCAGATGTTGTTCTTGCAGTAGATGCAATAAGTTGACATTAATCCAATCCTGGAGAAACAGTCGGAAGCAGTTTTAGAACATAAGTGGATGTTCTAGGGATATGATAACGACAGCCTCATTCAGGAGACAGTTATCATTCCAGGCTTCCAAGGTGACATGGACGACAAGGACGTTGTCAGAGTTATAGTTTTCCTTCTGATGAGGGACAGTATTTTGGATAGGTGGTCCAAGGCAATACTGAGGGAGGCATGGCGCAGGATACTGATTAAGTTCAGTTGACGATACAGTCTAAGAAGTTTGGATTTGGAGTTCATTTATGAGCTAGGTCCCATCAGACATCCAGACACTCTAAGACAGGTATTGCTCATTTCGGGAGATGGTTTTCTCCGCGAACTTGAGACATAGAGAGACATAGAAAGAAACTTCAAAGCGGATCCACTCGCTGAGGCTATTCCTTGAACGCAATAGTTTCACAAACAAGCTTTGTGAGACTGACTAGTAGAGGAGTTGGGTGTTCGGTATCACACGGGCTGTGAGTATGCGACATCGCAATAATTAGCCTTGAGTGCAAGTGGGAGATTGTTGGAGATAGTGCCCTCAGAGTCAATTATTAGATCACAGACACGTGATTGCAATGATTGAGGGAGGACCTATCCCGGTAGAACAGTCTTACTCGAGATGATAGTATGCTATCTGGTTTACCTTTATCATCATGTACTGTTTCAGGTGACCTTACAGGTCGCTATTACACGTTGATAGAGCCCCTAGGATTCTTGCTTGACCACCAGCAGTATGAGGGCGATCATATAAGTGGGAGCTGGTAGTCTTTAAGCACATCCTTAAATGGTCCCTAGTCGTGGGAGTTTCGAGACAGGGCATCGATACTCCAGAGTAGACTAGTGTATACAGTCGAGACCCCGACGAGGGGCGGTGGCCGGTCTCACAGGCCACTGGTGTCAGTTGGTTCACCTAAGATGTATACAGGTGCTCATTAGGTTATGAGTACACCGGACAGGACTCGCCGGGAACATGCTAGTTGGTCTTATACCTGACGTCAGATAGCAGTTCCCAGGTGACATGTGTACAGGTTAGTTCATCGACCTGGGGATCGTCATTTGTCTCGTGTGAGTTCCCACTGTACTTTGATTACTACCCTACCACGGCTCAAAGGAGTCGTGCAAACAGGTTTTAGTTGGGTACAGTCCCGAGCCACATGGAGGCAGTGAGCGGATCTTCGGGGGTTCGTCTCTCCCGGTATTGGGGGTGAGGTCGCGCTGTGTCTAGGAGAGCCATTACACGAAGTCCTTGGCCAAGGCAGGAGATTTACTGGTAGGTATTCCAGTAGTATCTCAGGGTGTTCTGGGCTACACTCCGACACGACTTGTACCGCTTTTGGGGGTCTGACTTTTACCCACCCCCTAGGCCCGACATGCGACGCTCATAGACGAACGGACCGGACTGTACGGATATTGTCACTGACAGGCTCAGTAGGGTGTCAGGATGAGTTCACTCATCGACGTCCCTTTTAGTCAATAGCTGGTGGCCCGTCACGTATTGGCTTATACCTCTGACGCGCTAGTGGTTAAATCCACAGCCATAGTATTGACGAGTCTTTAGAGTTCACCACACTTTCAGTTACTCAAGCTTTCGGGCGAAACGCTGTAGAGGCCGTATGGAGATATGGCAGGGTCCGATCAGATACGTGCGGTATTGCGCGGGTCAGGATCGGACGGTTTGTACTAGCGGCCGTATAGATATATGGCAGGGTTCGATCAGATACGTGCGGTATTGCACGGATCAGGATCGGACGGATATTACTAGCTGGCTTTGGTTTAAGCCGGATCCTAGTTTAGTACAGTGTAGATTTTGTCTCTTTGCATTTGTATCCGGACGGAATACAGATGCGGGTGTGTATGCACAGTATCGGGATTTTCCTGTAATTCATTACGGGACCAGTTTTCTGGAGTTGCCAGTTTGCATTCCGTTCCGGCCGGTTTTCCTTTGTTCTTTCCCGGCCGGACTTTTCCGATGGAGGGGGTTATTTGCAAGTTTGCAAATAACTTTTGTGGAGGGGTTTTCTTGCAAAAGGATTTGATATGATAAGCATCTTTGCTTTTCATGCATTTATTGTGAAGTGAATGGATTTGATATGGATTTGAGTTTTGTGATCATTATGTTTGTAAACACCTCCTTGCTTTATCCTACAATTACCTCCCTTCATAGTTTTGCAATTTTTTTTTGATTCCTCCACCATTCTAAAAGACAAGGCCGGCCACTTCCTTGTGTGAGGGAGAGAGGAGTTCATTTTGGTATGAGGGATTAATTCACATATCATTTTTTCCATGCTTGCAAATTTCTTCACCTCATTCCAAAGTCCATTCATGTTTCCTCCATCCAAAGGCAACCCATACCCTAAAGTGAGACACAACTCTATACTATATTCTACAGCTAATCTTGGACGCGTCGGCTAGCCTACTTCGCGCCCGAGTTGCCTCGGTACTGAGGTGGGAGCCCGTAAAAGATGCAGGCGATGTGGTGCCCTTCCGGCGAGGAGGCGACGACCGAAGTTTCCGTGAGGAGATCGGAGTGGAGATGAAGACCGGAGGACTCGGATCAGTCGGTATATCTCTTCCCTATCTTATTACTTTGCTAGATCTAGTTTAATGGCCCGATCCGGGTGTTTTGTGCGCGGTGGTGCCGGTTTGCAAAGTTCGCAAAATTAAAGTTTATCACCGTTTCCGAATTTGGCCGTCGGATTGACGACCGGGGCGCCGCCGTGCACTTACATTAAATCCCCATCAGGAGCATGTATATTTTGAGAAGATTACTTGGTGTACATGGAAAAGTTGAGACTTTCAAAGCTAGACTTGTTAAGGGTTTTTATCATTGACCAGGTACGGATAATGATGAAACCTTTTCAAGTATCTAAGCTTAAGTCCATCCAGATCCTATTTGTCACGGCTACATACCATGACTACGATATCTGGTGGTTGGGTGTCTTGACTGCTTTTCTAAATGACGATTTAGAAGAGAGTGTCTATAAGTACACAGCCAGAGGGCTTCGTAGGCAGTGGGAGCAGCGGAAACGTGTGCAAGATGCTTTATAGGATAAAGCAGGCATCGCGGAGTTGGAACATTTGTTTTGATGGATTAGTCAAAGAAGTTGACATCATCAAAATGGTAGATGAACCTTGTATATACAAAAAGGTAGTAGGGAGTATGGTGACGATCCTCATAGAGTACGTGGATGACATACTCTTGATAGGGAAGGAGTTTCCTATGCTACGCTCGGTCAATCTCCGTTTATCACAATGATTCTCCATATAGGATCATAATGATACCTACTAACTCCTGGATTTTGGATCTATGAGATAGATCTAAATGGATGTTAGGATTCTCACTAGTTGTAGTGAGATGGTATCAATCGATCCTGGGGAGGATCACTGGAAGGGTTCCAGGGTGATAAAGACGACTGAATGTCAGTCACAGGCATTGTCTTTACCCTCAGTAAAGGGACGGTATGTTGGAAGAGTTCCAAGATAGATACCGTGATATACTAGACGATAAAGGCAGGATACATCGCTACTTAAGATGCTACCAAAGAGGCTGTTTGGGTGTATATAGGTTCATGAGATGAACTATGTTCCTCCCATTGTGTGACAATGGAGTTGTGGCTTATGTCGAGGAACGCCGGTCCCATCAGTGATCCAGACATATTCTAAGGCAGTATCACTTGATCATGGAGATGGTTGATCTCCAGGGTGATCGAGGTTAGGAGAGTAGACTCAGAAGACAACACAGCGGATCCACTCACAAAGGCCTGTTCCCAGAGAGAGACTTTTATGGGATAGTTGAGTATGAGATACTACAACCACTGCTACAGATGGCCCTAGTGCAAGTGGGAGATTGTTAGTTATATGTATGCCCTAGAGGCCATTACTGTACATAGGATGTATATTGTAGTGGATGCTGGGACATATATAGGGAGGACTTTCTTGCTCGACATGATAGTATGCTATCTGGTTGAACTTTACCTTAACGTGTATACTGATTGTCTCTCTGTTACATGTTGGTAAAGCCCTTAGGATGTGTGCTTGACTACCTGGACTATGATGCGGATCATACTAGTGGGGACATGGTAGTCCATAATTACATCCTTCAAAGTCCCTAGTCGTGGGTGTATCGAGACGGGGCATCGATATACCAGAGTAGACTAGCGTATACCTTCTCGACCCATACAGATGGGCGATGGATGATCCCATATCCATTGGTGTTTGACATCAGAGATCATATACGGGTGCTCAGTAAAGACTGGGTACACTGGACGGACTCGCCGAGAACTCCCAGATGGTATTATACCTCACGTCAGATGGCAGTTCTCTGGTGACACTGGTACAGAGTAGTCTGTTGACCCGAGATCGTCATAGAGTCTTGTGTGGTTCCCACTGTGCTTTGATTTCCATCTTACCACGTCCAAGAGGGCGTGCAAAACGGTGGTTTTTGGGTACAGTCCCGCGTCACATGGAGGCAATGAGCGATAGGAGGGGATTCGTCTCTCCCGGTATAGGGGGTTGAAGTTGCGCTGTGTTCGTTGGCTATAACAGGAAATCCCTAGCCAGGGTTGCTGAGATTTACTGGTAAGTGTTACCAGTAGTATCTCGAATTGTTATAGACCTCATATCGAAACGACTTATTGAGCTATTGGGGTCTGACGTTTACCACCCCTAGGCGAGATATGCGACATATCAGACGAACAGACCGGACTGTACGGTAGTGTTACTGGTTGGATTTACTGGAGTGTGAGCGGGCTTGCTCGTCGATCTTCAGATCGCTCAATACCCGGGTGGCCGTTACGTTTAGCAGACCGCTTGCGGCTTGTGGGTGTTTGATATGATCATCATCCGCTGCCGGCGTATTGACGAGTCTTTAGAGTCCTACACAGAGGTTTCCTGGCTCAAGCGAAACGAAATAGGAGCGCCTATGAGATATGTGCGGGACCGAGAATAATGCGTGTATGTGATACCGTATTCCATTCTCGCGATGAATGTATCGAGTGGTTGTATGCGATATAACCTAGTTATCGATTCAAGCGTTGATTCGATAAGCCGATACATTGTATACTAGTCGGTTGTGTGCGACATGACCGGATCATTGAATCAAGTGTTGATTTAATGATTTAATGTATAATTATATATTTGATATATTACTTTGCATTAACTAGTAATGGTTCACTTTAAATGGATTTTCTCACTTGGATTGTGCAAGTTGTATATGTGATATACTTTTATGCACATGTTTGTATCATGTTTGATGATGCATATTAACTTGGTTAAGTGTAAAGATTAAACCATGGTTTACTTAATGATTAGCGTTTTGATTATCTTATTCATTTATTTATATATATATTCATTTTGGAAATTATTTAAGGATGGTGGCTTATTTTGTTTTATGTTGATGTTTCTTGAAACTTTGATCAAGTCAACCATTCTTATCTCTTCCTTAACCCTAACCATCATATCTAACCATGGTTCATTCTCTACACTAAACTAAGGTTAATATTATGATAAGAATGGATTTTATTTTCTATTCTATTATTCTTATCATAACTTTTCATTAGCTTCTTCTTCTTCTTCATAAAAAACACATGAAGAAAAAGCTTGAAGTCATCAATGGTAGATTGATGATATGAGTGAGAAATCCAATTCTAAAGTCTACCCACTTCCTATTTCTTCATCCTCTACCTCTTGCCAAGTAGTAGAGTGTGTTTCCTTCACAAGTTTTTATGGATTTGTGAAGGTGGAGCTTGATCTAGCGATGCTTCGACGTAGATCATCTTCGGCACATTGTCGACGACCTAGCCCGGTCTTTTCTCCGATGAAACCACCGTGAGAGCCATGGTTCGATTTGGACAGCGGAGAGCACTTCATTGCAGAGCTGTGGAGGTGGAGCACCGGATCTACAAAGGTTGTATTTCCGTATTCTCATTAGTTAATTTGTTAACTAGTTCTTTTTGCCTAGACATCTAGTTATCGATCCGTAGTTTAGGGTTTCTCGGCACCATATTTTTTCAAATTGCCATGGTTGATGGCTTGGGAGACCTCACTAGCGTGCCTAGGAACCCTACACAAAGAATTTCGTGAAGTTCCTTAATTAAATAACCTCTTTTCTCTGGGGGCGTAGCCCCGCTGACACCTTTCTCGACACCTACTTGGTTTATAACATTGATCGTTAAGTGACGAATCTCCTGATGAGTAGCAGATACTCACAGTAGGATCGGGATCTAAATATCATCGTGTGATAAAGCTGAAGGAATCCTACCAAAATTATCACACTCCAAATGGTATGCAACTCTTTGCAAATTTCAGTTTCTTTAGAAATTCCCGATATAAATTTCTGCCCCATGCTCTTAAGACCTTGGCATTGGTCAAAATGTCATAAGTCACATGTTAAGTTCTACCCATCATTATCTTGTTAATTTGAACCCACCCGTACATACCCCTGACGTTGGCCAAATAGTAATACGACTGTTCCAAACCAACTCATCTATCTATGCAACAAATGAATACCCAGCAGCTACCAAACACTATGCCTTGGCGTTGGTCAAAATACATAGCTTGAATACTACTAAATACCCAAATGAAATGACGGAGGGCTACGAATGGTTTTGGCGAAACCGTGAACGTAGTGAACTTGATATGACCGAAGGAATCTGATAGCTTTTTAAAAGGAGTGGTTAAAGCTCCGCAATTAAAAAATATCTTCTGTTTTAAAATAACCGAGTGGTTTCTTTTAAACTGTTCTAATGATTCAACTTTGGTTTATTTTCTTTGCATTAATATAATGCGTCCCATCAATTAACCTATCATTGCAGAAAACAACGAAAATACAACATCCTCTTTTGCCATCCGCATTCACCACTGGGCCCCGTCATTCACCCGTTAGGTTACTTAACTAACGACAGAGCGGGGGCTGGGCTAGCGCGGGTGTAAAACATAAGTAACGCCTAATAGATATCATATATAGATATTGTACATTCGTCAGACGTAATAATAGGCATTCCAGATCACAGATGAACATATTGGATTTTCTACGAATCCGCATTCCTTTTGAGCCTGCAAAGAAAGACGGATTACACAGTCGTGATGAATAGCCAAAACCCCACCCTAGACCCCTACGGGTACGGCAAACTACCCGCCTAGTACCCGAAATGAAGCGGTCTCCTTCAACAACATGAGTAGGCCACTAAACACTTCAAAGTACCCGGTAGTTTGTGCACCCTACCTTGGGTCTATCCTAGGAGCAGAAAACAGTAAATGAAATAATACAACGGTGGCTACAATCTCAACCCGGATGTGTCCCGCAAAAGAATATTACAACAATTTACAAATTACATTTGAATGAAAGAAACACTCGTCTCACATCCCCGGCTATCCATTCACGTCAATCCAACAAGTCCACAATCACAAACCAGTAAAAACCATTACAGAAATGTGCAACCCCCTGCTAACCGACATACTAGCAGTTAGGGGAGGTTTACGAACACATTAAACACAACACAGATATAATCAAGTTAGCCAAACATCTTAGAATTTCGATCAAGCAACACAAATGATTCTATTCCAAACAATTCTCTGTGTACATAAAACCTGAGCAGAAACAAATCATCCCAGAAAACACAACATCAACACAGAAGAATAACTGAGCAAACTTGGGTTGACTCCGAGTCAACTCGGCCGTGGATCCGCGGCGGATCGCCTGAATCGGCGGCGGTTCCGCGGCGCTATGGTCGAGTCACAGTCCCAAATTTCTTCACAATTCTTAAAATTCCCTGCTTGTATTTTTAAGGGTCTCTGAAAATTTTTAGACCCCGTTTTAAAATCGGCAGAAACATGGTGAAAATGAAGTTTTTTCGGGTTCGTTTTGCGATCGAATTTCTAACGACTTTGCTAACAAGTTAGTTATGGTTTAGCGAGGCTCTGATACCACTGTAAGTCGACATTAGACACCCAACATGATGCGGGGAGGCGGAATAGGTAAAACAATCATTTTGTTTAAACTAACATCGACTAACTTTACGGATCTTTGCTAAACCCTAACTAACAACTATATAGAAGTGATTAGCTACTATAATAGATGATTATACCTAATGAATCAAGTCCTTCTTGTTCTCGTTGATCACCTCCTCCTCGGCCTCCTCGATGTGATAGAAGATCCACCCGAAAGTTGCTTCTCCAAGTTTTAACCTCTCACTTGAGGTAACTAGGTTGCTATGAGTGCTAATCAAAGTAACCTAGAGGATATAGAAGAGGATTAGGAATCTATTAGTCTTGCTAACCCTTGGATCTCAACACATGAGAGGTTAGGGTTAGTTCTTTGAAGAGAGAGAGCTTGAGGAGAGAGAAGGTGTGAGTGAGAATGATAATGAATTATGTCTCATTTTAGAATATATGAAGCATGATAATTATTAAAATGAATAACATAATAATAATATCAACCATGCTTCATTAACTCTTTTTGGGTGAATCATCTCATGAGTCATTAAGCAATAAATGCTTCATTAACTCATTTGAATGAATGACACCATGAGTCACTAATCCATTTAATGAAAATTCTACCTAAGTCTCCACCTCATCAATCTTCTAGAAGCTTCTCGACTAATTACGAGAATTCCCCTCCCTTCCGTGAAAACACGGAAATACTGAGACTGTATAAATCCAATTCCAATACTAGAATCTGGCTTAAACCAAAGCCTGCTAGTATAAACTGTCCGAACATCATACGTGCGTAAAAACACGTACGTGTCCGAACCCTGTCGTAAAACCATACGACCTCTATATCGTTTCACCTGAAGCAGGGAAACTCTCTGTGTGGGACTCTAAAGACTCAACACTTACGCTGGCAGTAGGTTTAACCATAGGCCGCAAGCGGTACTAGCTGTATGTAACGGTCCCCAGGTAGATGTCGATAAGAAGGCCGATGAGGAAACCCATCCGAACTCCTACTGAGCCTGATGTGACAATCTCCGTACAGTCCGGTCTGTTCGTCTAGGACTATCGCATATCGGGTCTAGAGGGGCGGCAAGTGTCAGTCCCCTAAAAGCAGTATAAGTCATGTCGGAGCGAAGCCCATTACACCTTGAGAAGCTATTGGAAATCCTACCAGTAAATCTCGTTTGCCCTGGCCAGGGACTTTGCGTAATGGCTCTCCAAACACAGCGCGATATCAACTCCCAATACCGGGAGAGACGAATCCTATCTAACCGCCACTGCCTCCAAGTGCTTCGGGACTGCACCCAACTGCTACCTGTTTGCACGACTCCTTTGAGCCGTGGTAGGGTAGCAATCTAAGAACAGTGGGAACACACTCGAGACGAAGCAGCAGTGTCAAGTCTGCGGACTATGCTGTACTCATGTCACCTGGGAACTGTTAACTGACGACGGGTATAATACCAACCAACAGTTCCCTGCGAGTCCTTTCTGGTGTACTCGTAACCCAACGAGCACCTGTATACTATCTCCAGTACGACGTACTAATGGCTGTGGGACAGACCATCTCCCCTGCTGGGATGAGAAGCGTACACACTAGTCTACTCCGGAGTATCGATGTCCTGTCTTGATAATCCTACGACTAGGGACCTGAAAAAGGATGTGCTTGTAGACTACCCAGCCCCCACTAGTGTGACTGCCATCACAATGCTGGTAGTCAAGCAAGATCCTAAGGGTTCTATCAATATGTATTCGCGATATGTTAACATATACACATATTAAGATAGATATAAACCAAGTAGCGTACTACTATGTTTAGCAAGACTGTTAATATAACTGTGAATATCCCAAGCTTCCATTACGTAATATACAAGCTAGTATGATACAATAATGGCCCCTAGGGCATGTACACTAACACATCACGGCTGTCCAGTGTTTCCTCCCAGGATCTGATTGATACCTACTCACTATACCTAGTGAGTAAGCTACATCTGGTCTGGTACATAACATCGCATACATGATTGACCCGACTGCCGAAGCATAGGGTATCCCTTGCATGCCAGCCCTCTCGAAATCAGTCTTGGGAGACATCTTTTTGGAGAGAGTGATTCCTGAACAAGCGGGTAAATTACCACGCTTAGAATCTTCCATACTAAACCTCTTTAGTATGGTGTCAATATACCTGGATTGGGACAATCCCAACATCCGCTTAGATCTATCTTTATGGTTCTTTATCCCCAGGATGTAGGAGGCATCACCTAGATCTTTCATGGAGAACTTGTGTGATAAGAAGAACTTGACCGAGTATAGCATTGGAACATTATTTCCTATCAAGAGTATGTCATCCACGTACAATACGACTTACTCTCTACAACCTTCTTGTATATACATGGTTCATCTACATTTTTTATGAAGTCAAACTCTTTGATAGCTTCATCAAAACACATGTTCCAGCTCCGCGATGCCTGCTTTAATCCGTAGATGGATTTAAGCTGCTTGCACACGCTTCCGCTGCTTCCACTGTCTACGAAGCCCTCTGGCTGTGTCATGTACACGCTCTCTTCTAAATCACCATTTAGAAAATCGGTCTTGACATCCATCTGCCAGATTTCGTAGTCATGGTATGCAGCAATGGCAAGTAGGATCCTGATGGAGTTAAGCATAGCCACTGGAGAAAAAGGTTTCATCATAGTCGACACCTGGTCGTTGATGAAAACCTTTTGCTACAAGTCTAGCTTTGAAGGTCTCAACCTTTCTATCTACACTAAGTTTCTTCTTAGAGATGCACTTGCTCCCGATGGGTTTTAGCCCTTCAGGAGCAACTTCCAAAGTCCATACTTTGTTGGTGTACATGAATTCTATCTCAGATCGCATAGCATCCAGCCATTTCACAGAGTCTCCACTAGTGATGGCTTGCTCGAAGCTAGTTGGGTCATCATCTTCCATGATGCAATCCTCGCTCCCACCGTCTATAAGAAAACCGTAGTATCTCTCTGGTGGGTGAGGAACCCTACTAGATCTGCAGAGTGGCTGAGGTTCACCGGGGAGTATTGAATCCTCCGGTTCCACCAAATCGTCAGTTATAGTTTGTGTTGTTGGATCTTCTTCCAGTTCTACCTCATTACCACTAATTTATTTTATAAGAAATTCCTTTTCTAAAAAGGCGGCATGTCGAGAATCAAAAACCTTTTGTTCCTCGGTATAGTAGAAGATATACCCTCGCGAATGTTTGGGATATCCTACAAACTTGCACAACACTGATCTTGCCTCGAGCTTTTCCGAATTTTGTGTTTTCATATAAGCCGGACAACCCCATATCTTAACATAATTAAGGCATGGTCTCATTCCTTTCCATATCTTATATGGAGTGGTAGGCACGGATTTGGTGGAAACCATATTCAATAGGTCTGCAGCTGTCTCAAGTGCATGACCCCAAAAGAAAATAGGTAACTCAGCAATACTCATTATAGACTCTAATAGGGTGCGATTCCTCCGCTCCGATACTCCGTTGTGCTGTGGTGTATATGGAGGAGTAAGCTGAGAGAGAATCCCATTCTCTTTTAAATAGTCACGGAATTCTGTACTCAAGTATTCTCCTCCTCGATCGGATCATAGGATTTTAATACTTTTACCCGTCTGGTTCTCAACTTCGTACTTATATTCCTTGAATTTCTCAAATGCTTCAGACTTGTGTTTCAACAGGAACACATGTCCGAATCTTGAGAGATCATCGGTGAATGTAATAAAGTACGAGGAACCATTCCTGGCATGTGTAGACATAGGACCGCATACATCACTATGTATCAGTCCGAAGAGTTCAGTAGCTCTTTCTCCATATCCAGTAAATGGAGTTTTGGTTATTTTACCTTTGAGACATGACTGGCAAGTTTCATAAGATGTAACTTCGAATGGATTCAAATATCCATCTTTATGCAACTTAGCTAGTCTTGTCGCATTGATATGACCTAGTCTATAATGCCACAAGAAGGCTTCGTTCATTTCTGAACTTTTCCTCTTCTGTATGCTTAGAATCGTGGTTTGATTCAGAACGTATATACCATTACATAGTGTACCAAACCCAATCAACACTTGATTTGGGAAAATATTCATACCATTATCCTCTAATGCAATGTTATATCCTTCTTTATGAAAAAAAAACTGATATAATATTGCACATCATATTCGGTACATAATAATAGTCGTTCAGAATCATTGTATTACCATTTAGTAATAGTAGGTGATATTCGCCAGCAGCTTTGGCTGCAACAATTGCTCCATTCCCTACTTTTAGAGACATATCACCCTTTTCCTTACTCAGAGTTATGACAGTCATAAGATAGAGCGGAACCTAGCCCAGTATAATAAGTGGGTTCGGTCAATTCATCCATATTATTATCTTGGTTAAGGCGTGTCATTGGTCGCCACCTGGAGAGAGAGAGAGAGAGAGAAGGAAATGCATTAGCGTGCGCTCTTTGCAAGATTAGCTTGGTTATTATCTTATCTAATCAGGATGGCTCCCACTGTTTTTATCAAATCTTCCTTCAAACCATAAAAAGTAAGATTAGCTGGGATTAATTACACCCTACAAGTTCGCCAATCCGTCAGCCAGGCAGGTATTGGTATTTCGAGGGAGTCTCCCCATGTTTTCTCATGGAACTAATTAAATAACCTCGTTTCCGCAGGGGCTTAACCCCATTAACACCTTTCTTAGACACCTACTGGATCTGCTAATTGTAAAGTGGAAAACTCTCTCAGGAGTAACTCTTACTCGCAGTAGGTATCGAGATCCAATTATCATATAGAAGGTATGCAATCTCATTGCAAATTCCAATACTTGAAATTCCCGATATCTGTTTTTACCCCTAACGACCTATGACCTTGAGGCAAGCCAACAAACCATAAGCCGCTAGTCAAGTTCAACCCATTCATTTCGTGATTGAATTAAACCCACCCGCATACGACTACCCTAATCCAATCGCATCAAATGCGGTAGATAAGCACTAATCAGCTACCGTACACTACGCCTTAACGCAGGCTAACAAATGTAGCACGAATACTAAATAGTACTTATCTGAAATGACGGAGGGCTACGGCTGGTTTTGAAGAAAACCTTTAACGTAATGAACTTGATATCGTTGTAGAATCTAATGATTTGAAAAGGAGTATTTTTTGTAGCTTTTACTAGTTTCGCTAAAGAGGTCACTCCCGGTGAAAGGATCTCGACTTTTTCCTCATCGAATGAGGTGATGGATATTCATCAAGGAATACCACTATGCAAAGCAAGAACTAGAGAAGCTATAAAAACAAAACCAAGTGGGTTGTAGTATTTTCTAGTTTTGCTAAAGAGGTCACTCCCGGTGAAGGGATCTCGGCTCTTTCCTCATCAAATGTGGTACTGGATATTCATCAAGGAATACCACTATGCAAAACAAGAACTAAAGCTACCTTTTTAAAATTTTGAATCTACAACATCTTTAGGTTTCTTTTCTTTTCATTAATCTCATTAATGAAATCCCATCATTTATGTTTCCCTAAACATCACAGAAAAGAACCGAAAACAGAACGTACGCTTATGCCATCCGTATTCGCCACGGGGCCCCATCATGCACCGTTAGGTTACTTAACTAACGGCAGAGCGGGGGCTGGATTAGCGCGGGTGAAAAATATAAGCAACGTTTATATATATATATATATATATATATATATATATATATATATATATATATATATATATATATAGCATTCTTCTCACGCAGTTATATGATCACATCACAGAACTAAGCAGCAGAAGTCAACATATGAAATATTGGATACACTAGGAGGTCCGTGTTTTAAATTAAGCCAATAATGAAAAACACGGATTCCACGGTCGTGATGAATAGCCAAACCCATATCCTTAGACCCCCTACGAGAGTGGCAAGCAAACTTGCCAATTCTAGAGTTAGGAGACCCGGTCTCGACTCCTCGAGATGGTCTCCCATTGGACTCTGTAACCCGGTTACTTGTGCTCCCCGTCTTGGGTCTATCGTAATGCAGAAAAGTAAATAATATACACCAATGGTGACATCATTCTCAACCCGGAAGTATCCCAATAAAAGAATATTACATACATTTTTACATGAAAGAAAATTAAAAAACTCTCATCTCACGCAAAAAAACCCGGCTATTCAATCTTGACGATCCAATATAATATATCATAGCAAAACATAACATCACATGTCATCAACGTAAGTAAATATGCGGATCCTAAATTTTGTTGACATATAGCAACAAGATCAGAGATACACCACATATTACACTTACGGTCATAGAAAAGAAATGAAAAACTACAATATTTAAAATTCGCATATACCTTAGACATCATAAACCCGGAATATCTCATATTCCGAATTTCATGCCTAACTTATAAACCTTGCATTTTAGTCTCAAATTGAAAACTCTTTTCAATAAGCAGTCGGATAATTCAACAAGATTCCCGACTAAGTGATCGCGTACAATACGCGATTGCGACGGAGTTTTGATCCGAATCGAAACTCCGTGGCAATCGATCAACCGAGACTAAAACGCTAGATTTATAAAACACCAACTAGTTTTCTCAAAACTAATTGTTGTGGATTCCAAATATTGTATCACATATCATCATAATTTATACGACGCTAAACATTTCGATCGATTTTCAAACACCCACAAATTCCAGAGACCTCAACAACTTGAGTCTCATCAAAAATACCTAGAGAGTGAAAAATTACAAAATGGTGCAGCACAAGAGAAAGGAGACCTCAACTCTACAAAAGTACGGTGGAACCGCGGCCAAACATGGGGTTAGGCCGCGGTTCCACGGCCGTTTGAAAGAGTTGGGTGCTCAAATTTCTTGAGAATCCATTAAATTACCTGCACAATTTTCTGCATATTTTTAATCACAAAAATTTCAACTTTTGAAAAATCGACAGAAACTTGCCAAAAACCCGGCTTCGAAAACCGATCGAGCACTTTAACTTCGTAAAGACTATCCCTATTGTTCTAGCTTGGCTCTGATACCATGAAAGTCTACCCTAGCATCACCATGAGGTTTAAACGGGCTTCAAGCATGCAATTTTAAAAATTTCTAGGTGCTAAGCTAGACTAACTAAGAATCAAACTAGAATATTAGGGTTAACTATGATGATATGATAAAACTAAACTAAGATAAAGAGGCTACATCCTTTGTAGACTGTATCCTTCTCTTCTCAAGCTTCGTGTAGTAGTCCACGTGACTCCACTAGGCTCTATTTGAAGTTGGATCGACTTACTTTGCGATCTTTGTGCTGAAAATGATCCACCCGAAACTCTGCTAATCCAAGCTATCTTTTCACTATACTTACTTTAGTGAAGGAAACACACTACACCTAAGTGTTAATCAAGTGTAGGATGGTGAAGTAGGGGTTCTAAGCTCACTAGGATTTATCACAAAACCCTATGATTCACATCACATGTGAGGGTTAGGGTTTTGTAGAAAAGGAAGAAGAAGATAGAAAGAGCTCATGAGAGTGAAGCAAATGAACTCAAGAAAAAATGGCTAATGCAAAATCCACACAAGTGTAGAATGACAATTCTCTTGACCTCACTTATTCAAGCATGGAATAAATTGCAATAATAAATTGCAACCATTCTTGAATAGTGAGTCAAGACTAATAAAGAAATGATAAAAGCCATGCTTTGCCCATCCCTCAAAAGTCTCCCCATTTCTCACTTCATTTTCTATTTTCACAAAATAGAAAATCCAACCATACTTCATATAATATACACACACACACACACACACACACACACACACATATATATATATATATCATATATATATTAATATATATATTATGAAGAAAATAATTAGTGAGCTAATAATATTAGTTAATATATAATTATATCAAATATAAATAAATATCATATTATTAAATCAACACTTGATTTAATAATCCGGTTATATCAAATTTAACCGACTAATATTATTTATCTGTATATCACATTATCAAATCAACACTTAATTCGATAATTCGGTTATATCACATATAACCTAACTGATAACAAATATCCGCTAGATTAGAATACAGTATCATATACTTGTATTTAATCAGGCCCCCGCACATATCAACATATGTGCCTTACTTCGTTTCGCCTGAACTAGGAAACTTCTGTGTGGGACTCTAAAGACTCATCAATATGCCACCAGTAGGTAATGATCACATCAATTACCCACAAGCCGTCAGCAGTACTAGCTGGACGTAACGACTATCCAGGTATTGAGCGAATAGAAGATCAACAAGAAAGCTTGTCCAAACTCCTATGAACCCTATAAGTAACACTTACCGTACAGTCCGGTTTCTTCGTCTGATATGTCGCATATCGAGTCTGAGGGTGGAATCGTCAGACCCCAATAAATCGATAAGTCATGCCGATGTGTGGCCTATAACGGTACGAGAAACTACTGATAACTCTTACCAGTAAATCTCATCAACAACCCTGGCCAGGGACTTCCTGTTATAGCCAATCGAGCATAGCGCAACATCAACTCCCTATACCGGGAGAGATGAAATCCCTCCTATCGCTCATTGCCTCCATGTGACTCGGGACTGTACCCAAAATCCACCTATTTGCACGACTCCTTTGAGCCATGGTAGGGAGGAAATCAAAGCATAGTAGGAACCACACAAGACTCTATGACAATCTCGGGTCTACAGACTAACCTGTACCAATGTCACCAGAGAACTGCTATCTGACGATAGGTATAGTACCATCAAGGAGTTCTCGGCGATTACTGTTCGGTGTACCCATTGTCTAATGAGCACCTCTGTACAATATTTGATGTCAAACACCAATGGCTATGGGATCAACCATCGCCCCATACAGGGTCAAGAAACGTACACACTAGTCTACTCTGGTATATCGATGCCCTGTCTCGATACTCCCTCGACTAGGAACTGTTAAAGGATGTGCTTGTAGACTATACAAGTCCCAGTAGTATGATCTGCATCATAGTCCTGGTAGTCAAGCAAACATCTTAAGGGCTTTATCAATATGTATCAGAGAGACAGTGTAATAATACTAAGTGTACATGTTAAGATAAAGAGTAACAAGATAGCATACTATCATGTCGAGCAAGAAAGTCTTCTATATATTTGTCCAAGCTGTAGGGTTACCTAGCGCGGTATCAAGGTTTCGAGAAGCATCGTCCATGCCGTTTTCAAAAATTTTCCGTTCTAAACAACCCTAACCCTAGAATTTTAACTAGAGATTTAGACGAACATCATGTAAACATCTTTACATCTAAGTGAATGTGAAATACAACCTTTGTAGACCGGTCCTTCACTTCTAAAGCTCTGTGTAGTAGTCCCTTCGCTCCAAGTAGTGAACACCCAAACTCTAATAAGGGTTCATATGAAGAAATGAATGAGCTTGCTCGAAGTCTTCGAGGCCGAAGATGATCTACGTCGAGGAGACTCAAGCTCATGCTACTTCTTCACTAAATTAGGGTTTAGTGAAGAAAACACCCTAAAATAAATGGCTAATAGTAGAGGATGATGAAGTAGGAAATAGGCTCACTCTAGATTTATTTTTCTCACAATATTTTCTCATCTTGAGAAAAGCTAGCAAGCTTTCTCAATGAAGAAGAAGATGAAGAATCAAGATGAGAGAATGAACTCATGAGGTGAGAATAGCAACCATGGGTGAGTTAATGTCATACACTAACTCATGTAGAGAATAAACCATGGCTAATCAATAATGGTTAGTTTAATAAATATCTACAAGTAAAACAAAATTAGTGGACTTGGTCAATGGTTCCACAAGCTTCTACAAGCTTCAACCATGTGAGTTTATTCCATCTAATTTTGATTAACTTTAAATAAATAAAAACCATCACATTATTAAGCATGGTGTAAGTCTCATACACCCATGTCACATGTGGCATCATGCATGACACAATAGCTGTACATTAATATATATCACATATATACTATATGCACACAAGTGAGAAAAAGAAATGTTTAAGTGAGCTAATATTAGTTAATATAAATTAATATATCACATATATAATTATACATTAAATTATCAAATCAATACTTGATTTAATAATCCGGCTATATCACATACAATCAACTAATATCAAATGTAACAACTTATCGAATCAACACTTGATCCGATAACCCGGCTATATCACATATAACCGACCGATATCACATACCGTGAGAATAGAATATGGTATCACATACGCGCATTAATCTCGGTCCCGCACATATCATATATGTTCTCCCACTTCGTTTCGCATGAACCAGGAAACCTCTGTGTAGGACTCTAAAGACTCGTCAATACGCCGGCAGTAGGTGATGATCATATCAAACACCCACAAGCCACAAGCGGTCTGCTAAACGTAACAGCCACTCGGGTATTGAGCGATCAGAAGATCAACAAGCAAGCCTGCTCATACTCCTGTGAATCCAATCAGTAACACTACCGTACAGTCCGGTCTCTTCGTCTGATATGTCGCATATCAACAGCCTGGGGGTGGTATAACATCATACCTCAATAGCCTGATAAGTCATGCCGATGCAAGGTCCATAATGGTTCGAGAAACTACTGATAACATTTACCAGTAAATCTCAGCAACCCTGGCCAGGGATTTCATGTTATGTCCAATCGAGCATGGCGCAACATCAGCCCCCAATACCGGGAGAAACGAATCCCCTCCTATCGCTCATTGCTTCCATGTGACTCGGGACTGTACCCAAAGACCACTATTTTCCATGACTCAGTAGAGCTGTGGTAGGGTGGAAATCAAAGCACAGTGGGAAACACACAAGACTCTATGACGATCTCGGGGCAACAGACTAACCTGTACCAGTGTCACCAGAGAACTACGATCTGACGATAGGTATAATATTATCTAGGAGTTCTCGGCGAGTCCGTTCAGTGTACCCAGTCTCCAATGAGCACCCATATACCATCTTTGATGTTAAACACCAATGGATGTGGGATCATCCATCGCCCATCATATGGGTCAAGATGCGTATACGCTAGTCTACTCTAGAATATCAATGCCTTGTCTCGATATACCTTCGACTAGGAACAATTATAGGGTGTACTTATGGACTATCTTTGGCCCCACTAGTATGATCTCCATCATAGTCTTGGTAGTTAAGTACACATCCTAAGGGCTTTATCAACATGTGAGAGCAAGACAACATCACTTATACAAGTCAACATGTTAAGACAAAGAGCAACCAGATATCATACTATCATGTCGAGCAAGAAAGTCCTCCCTATATATGTCCAAGCATCTATTATAATATACATCTCATGTACAATAATGGCATCTAGGGCATACATATAACTAACAATCTCCCACTTGCACTAAGGCCATCTGTTGTAGTATCTAATACCCAACAATATAGCAGTAGTTGTAGTATCCCATACTCAACCATCCCAAAATCTCTCAAATAGTATTTGGGGATGCAGACCTTGGTGATTTGATCCGCCGTGTTAACTTCAAAATCTACTCTCCTTACCTCGATCCCTTGGAGATCAACCATCTCCATGATCAGGTGATACTTGCCTCAGAATATGTCTGGATCGCTGATGGGACCGGTGTTCCTAGGCTAAAGCCACAACTCCCTTATTGTCATAATAACAATTATTGGACGCTCAATGGTAGAAACTTTGTTCATCTCATGAACAAGAAATGTCCAGACAACCACTTTGGTAGTATCGTTGATAGCAATGTATTCAGCCTTTATCGTCTAGTATGTCACGGTATCTAGCTTGGAACTCTTCCAACATACCGTCCCTCCACTGAGGGTAAAGACAAAGCATGTGACTGACTTTCAGTCGTGCTTATCACTCTGGATGCTCGAACCAAGAACATTCTTTTAGTGCTTCTCAAGCACTTAAGAATGTCCTCCATGGCTGTCCAGTGATTCTCCTAAGATCCGATTGATTCCTGATCACTATACCTAGTGATATAGCTACATCTGGTCTGGTACATAACATCGCATACATGATAGGGCCTACTGCCAAAGCATAGGGTATCTCTTGCTCGCGAGCTCTCTCCAAATCAGTCTCGGGAGACATTTTTTTAGAGAGAGTGATTCATGAGTAAGTGGACGAACCACCATGCTTAGAATCTTTCATACTAAACCCTTTTAGCATGGTGTTAATGTACCTGGATTTGGGACACTTCCAATATCCACTTAGATCTATCATCATAGATCATAATCCACAAGATGTAGTAGGTATCATGCAGATCTTCCATAGAGAATCCTCGTGATAAGAGGAGCTTGACCGTGTGTAGCATAGGAAACCATTTCCTATCAAGAGTATGTCATCTACGTACAATAGGTGTAAGACAACCTCACTCTCTACAACCTTCTTGTATATACAAGGTTTATCTACCTTTTTGATGAAGTCAAACTATGACATCAAAACAGATGTTCCAACTCCGCGATGCGCGCATTGATCTTGATGGACTTAAGCATAGCTTTGAAAGTCTCAACTTTTCCATCTACTCAAGGAATCTTCTCAAGATCTGATTTATCTATGTTTTAGAGTTGTGTTTGTAGAATAACCATAATCAATAACGGTGTCGCGTGTTGCTAGACCGAGATGAGTACGGGCCGTCCTCAGGGAAACGTTGAATCCTTTAATCTTACTTTAGACGTGTTGATTAGGAAAGGAGGAAGAATAAAGAATGGTGAAGAATGGTTGTAGGCTCTAGATCTACGTCAAACACGGATGCAGGATATAGATCTATATTAACTACGGATGTAGGTTTTATATTAGAAGGGGGCTTGTAGGGTTAGTTAAAATTTAGTGGTCATGGATGATTAATTAAAGATTACTCTTTTTATCCTTTAATAGATTTAAAACTAGATCGATAGTGATGCATGTAGATTAGGGTTTCTAGAGAGAAAAGGGTTCCCACTCTTAACCCCTATCTTGACATGGATCTCCGTTCATGTCTAACCTTTACCAAAACAATTGTTAATCTAATCTTTAATCGTGGTCGTGAATATCAATGAATTGATAGCGCGCTCGATTAGGATGTTAACTATTCTTTTGATAAAGTTTATAAACTTTATAGGACGTAAAAAGAGTTTAAGTATCTTCATCATCCATTAATCTACCATAATCCTACGAATTCTAACAATTGAGAATTACTCGCTCATGTTGGGAAAATAAATGATAGGAAGGGAAATCATATTGAAAACTACAGAAAATTAAATGATATAAGGAAACAACTACCTTTATTAATCAACAAGATCAAGTACACTTTGTTCCTTTAGAAATGATTACAAAACCCTAGTTTGCTTCTCGATCTCTTTTAAAGAGGTAGATGAACTGTCGATGATCAACCAGGATTCTTGAGCCATCGTGGACTTCGTGATCGCATCGGTTTGATGATTTTTCCAAGAGCCTCTCGGTCCTTATTTATAGTCATAGAGCCAGAACCCTAGTTTCCTAATATGGTAACTAGCTGTTAGGATCCCAACAAGAAAATCCAGAGCCCTAACTCCTCAATATTGCAGCGGAACCGCGACCATTTGGTGGGTTGGGCCGTGGATCCGCGGTGGGTTAGGGGGTTCGTTGCTTCAAAAATCTTGTGGCCTCTTCTGGTGACACATGTAGACTATTTTGGTGACACATGTAGACTATTTTGATATCTGGAATCTGAAAATCTTCTCCAAGTCTCTGCCAGAATTGATTTCTTCGATTTACTTTAAGATTTCGGCAGATTTGATCTCGATAACTCGGATTTCCTTGATTTCAGTCCTGATATAATTTCTGCACAATTATCTCAATAAATAATGTTAGTAGAATTTTTTTTATTGAGATATTATCTTAACCATTTGACATGATATTATAGTTTTAAGAGAATTGGTCAAAAATATTTAATAAGGTAAGCATATTTAAATGGACCAAATATTACATAGATATTATATGCTTACATTTTCCTTCATAATGTTAATTATAATATATAAACACATGAAAATAGTATTTTTACGGATAAACCCTCATATGTGTCGTATTTATAATAAACGCCTTTTATTATATAAAAATAGTAAGGAAAATGTCATATCAAATGCGCAATATTTTCAACTGAACAAATACCCCCAAACTTAATTTTGATCATTCCGAGCAAACTAGTTATTCAAGAGAAAAGAAAAAGAAAAGACCTAAGTAGCACACTTTCGTAGGTAACACGATTGCACTGAGCACGTGCAACAAGCCGTTAAACCTCTAGGTGTCCTTAGTAGGAGGAGTGTTGTCTCCTGAGGGTTTTCAGCGGATTACACCCACAAAAACCTATAATAAAAGAAAGATAGTAAAACTTACATACAAAGATAAGAATTATGAAAGAAAGAACTTGAAAATAAGAGTTTTCAACTACACCAGTTTTTTAGTTGCTATAAGCCCTATCTTAATGATCATGGAAAAATGTTAGAAATCACATCATCTCTCAATAAAACATCGCCTTTAGTATTCCTCCGTATCTTTCTTCCAAACATTGATCATATACCCCTACGTGTGTGTAAAAGACATCCCTACACTTAGAGATTTCAATTTAAGCTATCATACTCTTGTCCGTCTTCCAAAGTACTTTTTAGTTGGTGAATATTTTGGATGGAATTGCTCACGCATTCTTCATGTGACCATTAATACTTCTTGAGGTACTAACCGATCGATTACAAAATGTGCTCGTCCATTTAGGCGTAATTCCTCGTTTCGCAACACCCAAGGCTTAGCAGTGGCTCCCAAACCAGTTAGTCTAAGGCACCAGGTGATAAAGCACCCTCGCTATATTTTTTTTATGCTGCCTTGGTAATTACAAAACCGGTGTTCATTTTTTCTTCACTATTTATACTCTTTTCTTTCATACTAAGGCTTTTAGACAAGAGCATTTCAAGGTATCCTCTACTATCCCAAGTTTCAAGATGTGTGCAAGTGCGTATAGTAGGGTATCAACGTTCAAATGTTTGGCGTCAAGAATAAGGATTATTTTTCAGACTTAATTTTATCCTCAGATTAGTAATTTCCTTCATCTTACTAACCCTTAGGACAACGGCTCATAACTATGTATTACTTGTTTCATTTAAGAAAACATCTAATTTTCTTGCTATTCTTAAACTTTTCCTATCTCTCATATGTAATTTTTCACTTTCCACTCTTTTATTATAAAAAAAAATTGTATAGTGCCAAGTGCCAAAAGATAGTTTAGTGAATACAAACCTTCCCCCCAAACCTATTTTCAGCAGTGTCCTCACTGATGTTGTCCTTTGAGAGCATAAACCTGTAAACTTAGGGAGAGACAATAATAGGGGTAAAATAATAATTAAATGAAGACTACCCCTAAACTTGTTCTTTGGCACACACAGATATTCAGTTAAGTCCTCTTTTCACTCACCTCCATTCTTAAGATGATACAATGTTACCGAAACATGGAGGTGAGGGGGAGGAATTTAGTTATGATAAAGTGGCTCCTGTAAAAAAAGGAGCTCCTTCGCTGGGTCAGCAGAGAAATACGGTTTTAATCTATACCCATTTACTTTAAAAATTGAACCGTTTTTAATATTTTCAACTTCTACTGCCCCGTGCGGGTGTACATACCGCACCACAAAAGGTCCTTTCCAACGAGATTTAAGCTTACCCAGATGAAGATGGAGACGGGAATCGTAAATAAGGACTTGTTGTCCCGGTGTGAAAGTTTTTCTAAAAAGGTTTTTATCGTGGAACACTTTAGTCCGGTTCTTTAATATCACTGCATTATCGCAAGCTTCATCGCGGAGTTCGCTTAGCTCATTCAATTGCAGCTTCCGATAGCTGCTAGCCTGATCAAAATCAAAGTTTAGCTCTTTGATAGCCCAAATTGCTTTATGTTCGATCTCGACAGGAAGGTGGCATGCCTTCCCAAACACAAGGCGGTATGGAGACATACCAAGATCGGTCTATAAGCGGTGCGAAATGCCCAAAGAGCATCTGTCAATTTGGTTGACCAATCTTTACGGTTTTTAGAAACCGTCTTCTCCAAAATTTGTTTGATTAGCCTATTTGATATCTCAGCTTGCCTGCTTGTTTGGGGGTGATAGGGCATAGAAAGTTTGTGGTTGATTGCATATTTCCGCATCAAAGCCTCAAAAGACCGATTACAGAAATGCGTCCTGTTGTCGCTAATTATAGCGCGAGGGTGTCCGGATTGCGAAAAGATATTTTCTTTAAGAAACTTAATGACAACTTTGTTGTCATTAGTGCGATACGGTATTGCTTCCACCAATTTTGAGACATAATCAACCGCTAACAAAATATATAAATTCCCAAAAGAGTTGGGAGAAGGGCCCATAAAATCAATACCCCAAACGTCGAATATCTCCACAACCAAGATAGGTTGGAGCGGCATCTCATTTTTACGTGAAATCCGACCCAATTGTTGACACCGCGGCAAGTTTTGCAATGATCATATGCATCTTTAAATATTGTTGGCCAATAAAAGCCACATTGCAAAACTTTCTCCGCCATTTTTCGAGGACCAAAGTGACCGCCGCGTGCCTGATCATGACAAAGTGACAACACACTCTTGAATTCATCGTTAGGGACACACCTGCGAATGATTTGATCGGAACAATACTTAAACAAATAAGGTTCATCCCAATAAAAGTTTTTTACTTGGGATAGAAATCGAAGTTTGTCTTGTTTCGACCAATTGCTAGGAATAAGTCCCGTTGCTAGATAATTCACAATATCCACGAACCAAGGTTCGCAGGATACGTTCAAGAGCTGTTCGTCAGGAAAGGAGTCATTTATCGGCACGATCAACGTTGGTGAAGAAGAGATGCGTGAAAGATGGTCGGCTACTACGTTTTCACATCCACTCTTGTCTCGGATGACAAGATCAAATTCTTGTAACAACAGGATCCAACGTATTAGCCTGGCCTTAGCATCCTTCTTTGATAAAAGGTGTCGTAGGGCGGAGTGATCTGTGTAAACCACTATTGGCAAGCCAATTAAGTAGGGCCTGATTTTTTCTAATGCAAATACAAATGCCAAGAGTTCTTTCTCGGTAGTTATGCAGTTAATTTGTGCATCGTTAAAGGTCCTACTTGTATAGTAAATTACATGTGGCATCTTATCAATGTGTTGTCCTAAGACTGCACCAATAGCAAAATCTGATGCATCACACATAAGCTCGAACAGATGATTCCAATTCAGAGATGATAGAACGGGGGCTATAGTGAGAGATCTTTTAAGCAATTCAAAAGCAGCCTCACAATCTGAATCGAAGTGAATTGTAGTATCCTTGGCCAAGAGAAGAGTTAAGGGTCTAGCAATTTTGCTAAAGTCCTTAATGAATCTCCTATAAAATCCTGCATGACCAAGGAAGGATTGTATATCTTTGATGCATTTGGGACGAGAGAGGTTATGGATAACATCTATTTTAGCTCTGTCTACCTCAATGCCTTTTCGTGAAATTATATGTCCAAGGACAATACCTTCTTGGACCATAAAATGACATTTTTCCCAATTCAAAGTTAAATTTATATCCTTACAATGGGTAAGAACCGTGTCAAGATGACGAAAGCATTCCTCAAAGGAGTCCCCAAATATGGAAAAATCGTCCATAAATATCTCCAGAAAAATTCTCAACCATGTCTGAGAATATCCCCATTATACACCGCTGATATATAGCTGGAGCGTTGCATAACCCAAAGGGCATGCGTCTATAAGCAAAAGTACCAAAAGGAAAAGTAAATGTTGTTTTGTCTTGATCCTTTTCGGTGATGGGGGCCTGGTTATAGCCAGAGTATCCATCCAAGAAACAATAGTATTCATGTCCAGCTAATCGTTCTAACATCTGGTCAATAAAAGGTAGAGGGAAGTGATCTTTCCTCGTTGCAACATTGAGTTTCCTATAATAAATACATACGCGCCACGCCGTTTGGGTGCGTGTTTGGATTAACTCATTAGCCTCATTTGTTATGATCGTGATGCCAGACTTTTTAGGGACCACGTGAATAGGACTTACCCATTGGCTATCAGATATAGGGTAAATTGTACCACTATCAAGGCACTTGACAATTTTTTTCTTTACCGCCTCCTTCATAACAGGATTTAACCGTCTTTGTGGGTCTCGTGTTGGTTTGGCTTCATCCATCAGATGTATATAATGTTCAACAATTAAGGGACTAATTTCTTTGATGTCAGCCATTGTCCAACTAAATGCTTGCCGATTTGATCTCAATACCATCAAAAGAGCGTTCTCTTGCTCTAAAGATACAGAAGCGGATATGATCACGGGAAAAGACTCATTCTCACTTAAATATGCATATTTAAGATGAGAAGGTAGCGGTTTGAGATCTAGTATTGGCGGAGAGACAATAGAAGGTGGGGTAAGGGAATGATACTCGGACTCCCTAAGAGGTTCATAACTTGCGTAGGATATCGACTCGGAAAGTGCTACCGACTTTTGCGACGAGTCAACGGATTCAAACTCGGGGATGGACTCATCAAATATATCCCTACCATAAGAATTTTCCAGATCAAAAAATGTCGCACTAGTCTTGTCGAGATCATCATAGAAAAGTACTTCCGCTTCGCAGCTGTCGGAAGCTATCTCGTTGATGGAACATACATCGATTAAATGAGCAGAAGGTCAGATGGTTGACTTCCTAGCTTGTAAATATTAAGCTCAATTGTCATCTTTTCGAAGGATAAGTTCATAAAACCGTTACGACAATTAATGACAGTATTGGAAGTTGCTAGGAAAGGTCGACCAAGTATCACCGGGATTTGATTACGTGGATTTGCCACAGGCTGTGTATCTAAAACAATAAATTCTATAGGGAATATGAATTCCCCGATCTTAATTAACACATCCTCAAGCTCACCCCTAGGTTGGGCGATAGATCGGTGTGCCATCTGGAGAATGTAGTGGGCAGATTTCAACTCTCTATACCTAGCTGCTCATAGACGGAATATGGAAGCAAGTTAACACTAGCGCCGAGGTCAAGTAGAGCACGATGGATGCTTTTCCCCCAATAGTTATAGATATTGTAGGACAACCGGGGTCCTTACGTTTCTTAGGCAATTGTTGGGTAAAAGCTGTGCTCATGTTACTTGTCATGGACACCTTTTTCGGCACTTGAGTTTTTCTCTTCCTAGTGCACAAGTCTTTAAGGATTTTTGCATAAGACGGAACTTGTTGAATAGCATCTAGGAGAGGGATATTTATGTTAACTTGCTTAAACATTTCCACAACCTTCTCCATTTGTGCGTTAGATTTATTGGCCCTCAACCTGTTTGGAAATAGGGCTTTATCAATAAGTTTTGGGTCCAACATTTATGGAGAAGTTTGTGGGGATGGAATCGATCCCAGAATTGGAGTGGAGATCGTTTTAGATAGATTTGTGGAAGTGGGCGGAGGGTTCGAGCTTTGGGAAAAACGGAGAATAGGCTCGGAAGAAGGTGGGAGACTAGACGAATTAGGGCAAGAAGTGGAAGTCGGGGTTTCAATTGATTCCTCATCATCAATATGTTCACCCATTTGATTGTTCAACACTCTTCCTGATCTCAACGTGGTAACGGCACTCACATTATGACTTTGTGAGTGGCCAGGATTCGGTACGGGTTGAGATGGAAGTTTTCCTTTTTCTCTCGCACTCATCGCGGCATTTATTTGTGCAAGTTGTGCTTCTATCGATTTAATACTTTCACCGCGGGAGTTGGTGATCTGTGTTAAAGTTCGGATAGAAGACTTGATTTCATCCGTCGACTGCATGGAATGTTTAATAAACATATCCATGCTTCATTCAAGTGCAGATGAGTTTTCAGTCCCGACCGTTTGGAAAGAATTATTGGCCGGGTTTTGAAAAGGTTGCGATTGAAAGGGGTGTTGACTCTGTGGTGGTGGTTGCTGTTGCCGTGGATGAGGTCTTTGATAATTGCTTTGGAACTGTTTTTGATTTTGGTTTTGGTTTTGGTTCTAAGCAAAGTTAGGATGATTCCTCCACCCCTGATTCTATGTAGAAGAATAAGGATAGTTTCTAGGTCGCTGCTGAAAAGCAGCATTAGTTTGCTCATGACTGTGAAACGGTGCATTCATAAGACATTTTTCCGTTAAATGTGATGGATCGGAACAGCAACTACACATGATCTTGGGGAGCGTTACCTGGTTTAGGGAGACTGATGAGAATTTGTTTTCAATAGCATCGAGTTTCTTTTGCATCGCTGTCATTTCGGCTTTTACTGCGATGGAAACATCGAGCTGATAAATACCTCCCCCAGATGAAGGTGGTCTAACGCTTTCCCACTGCAAAGTGTTTTCAGCGAGATCTTCTAGATATTTCAAGGCTTTACCATCATCTTTAGACATGAAATTGCATTGACACATGGTTTCAAGCATCTGCTTTGTCGCTAGATTAATGCCTTTATATATAATTTGGCACAGATCCCATCTATGTATTCCATGATGAGGACATTGGACAAGCAGATCCTTAAACCGTTCAAAGCACTTCCAAAATGATTCATTGGGAAGCTGGGTAAACTGGTTGATCTCGCTCCTAACACGGGCGGTCTTATGATTTGGGTAAAATTTCTTAAGGAATGCTATTACGAATTCTTCCCAATTGGTAATGGAGTGTGCGGCAGTATTATAAAGACATTTTTCTGCTAAGTCGCACAAAGTGAACGGGAGAAGACGTAATCGCATAGCATCCACGGACAGTTGTGAAGTACCTATCATTGCGCATACGTTTTCGAATTTGGTGATAAAAACGTATGCGTCTTCAGACTCGAGCCCGTGAAATTTGTGCAATTGGTTGATGAAGTGGGGTTTAATTTCAAAATTATCCCCATTGGCTGGTGGAATAGATAAACAGGTAGGAAGGGGACCGCGTATAGGATAACATCTCTCTTAGAGAGAAATGCGCGGTGGATTCTGCGCACCGATGGGTGGCAGAAGGGTGGTGTTATAATCTGATGGAGAACCGTCCATCTCGGTCGATGTGATGGGTGGTGGGGAAAAATAAGATGAAGAAGTACCGACTTCGAAGTCGATAGCAGGAACGCGGACAAGACGGGCACTAGAATCCCGTGTCCAGCCAAGCATGCACTAAGCGGGTTTAGCGCAAGTGGCAGCGTGTGTGTGATTTAAAATTGGTTTATTTTAAAAAGTGTCGGACGTGAGACAAATCACACAAAAATCCACAATCAACCCTAGAACTAATGTTACCTAGGTCAAGTCTCTAGACTGCTCCTAGACTTCCAAAGGACAAGCCTCAGGATCTACCACCTCTTTACTACTCTTGTGACCAGGTAAGTGCCAGGTAAGTGGGAGGTAACCGCTATACGAATCACTGAAAATAGCGGGCTTAATTAAGTAACCACTTACTTAGACACACCGGCCTAGGCACCACAAAAGAAATGGGGATAAGCGATAGATTACCCACGACCTTCCTTTGTCCTTATTGAACACGACAGTTCTTAGAGTCTTGTCTAGATATTTTTTAAATTAATGTAGGGTTGATACGGATGCTCGTTTTATGATTTGCGGGGCCTAGGAAGGGTGATAAAATCCCCACCTAATCTGAATTTTGTTCTTGGCACTTAAAGTCTGTTCCCTCATAAAAATGTCAGGAAAAACCCCAATGGGGCATCACGTGTTCACAAGTGACCAAGGGTCACGTGTTGACGCGTGATAGTTTCCTGAGACTCTGTTATAATAGAATTAAATTCTAATCAATGGGGGCCACGTGTCCACACATGATGGGCCTTTAAGAACCCACTGAAGGAATTAAAAGATATAATAAAAACTAAGGAAAAACCCTAATGGGACATCACATGCTCACACGTGACCAAGGGTAACGTGCTGACACGTGATGATTCCTTAGTTCTTTAAAAACAACAGAATTAAATTCTGTTTAAAATGTTAATCAAGGGGGTCACGTGCCAACACGTGATGGGTTCCTGAGCTATTTTATTAATAGAATTAAATTCTATTTGAATGATCAAATAATGGGATCACGTGTCAACACGTGATAGGCTTTTAAGCCTTCTGAACTAATAGAATTAAATTCTAATTAAAAAGGAATCAAGAAACCTAACTGGAAAATATTTCCCTAGATCTTTCCAAACAAAAAGATTGTGCTCTATAAAGTGGAACACCGTTGGATTAAAAATTCAATGGTGATTAAAAAATCACCAATTTATGGAAAGATTTTATGCAAGGAAAGATTTCCCTGAAATTCACCAAGAATAACAGACAGAATATCTTTTGGATTAAAAATCCAATGGTGAATAAAATTCACTGAATGATCTTAAAGATCATGTTAGTTACAGAAACAACCAAGATCTTTCAATGAAAGATTGATTAAACAAATTGATTCTTTTCTTTCTCCTATAAATAGGAGTTAAGAAGAGAAGAGGGGGAATCTTTGATTTTTGGAGAAAAAACAACAACAGAGAGAAAAAAGAGAGGAGAATTTAATTCTCAAGAGAGAAAGGAAGATCTTTTGAGAGAAAAAAACCCTAGGTGAGAAAGGGAAAAGAGATCTAAGCTCCATAAAAAAAAGAGAATTTAATTCTCAATTTAAGAGTTTAACTCTTCTGAGTAAAGAACTTAGTTCTTCCTTTGGTTGAAGATCTGCAGAAGCAGATCTCCCCACAAATTGAGAATTTAATTCTCATCGGGGAGATTCTGCCATGCAAATCCAAAACTTAGAGGGAGAATTGAGTTTAAAGAATTTAATTCTCCCAAATTCATAGGAAATTAATTCCTCCAAATGAAACTAGGGTTTAAACCTATATGAGAATTTAATTCTCCTAAATTCATAGGAATTTAATTCCTCCAAATGAAACTAGGGTTTAACCCTATATAAGAATTTAATTCTTCCAAATACACAGGAATTTAATTCCTCTGAAACAGAACTAAGGTTTAACCCTATAAAATAATCTAATTCTTAAAACAAGAGACTTAAAGCTCTCCATGCACGTAAAGAACTTTGTCACGTGGTAACACGTGACCCCCATCCTCGATGAATAGAAAAGAAAGAACAAGATTAAGTCACGTGCCCCATGTGACCCTTAAAAACACTCCCCAAAATGAAAAGGAAAAAGCTTGGAGGCAATGCCTCATGTGCTCACACGTGACCCTAAAAAATAAAGGGAACAAATCCAAAGGTAGAATTAATTTTGGGCGCCCTCACGTGTCCCCACGTGACCCCTAATAAACACCTTAATAAATCAATGCAAGGGTACCTATCACGTGCCCACACGTGATGTCTGTGAAAACTAAAAGTGTTTAACACTTATCTGAATATTCTGAGAACAAAATAAAGGTAGTCTGGCCCCATTTTCCGGCGTCTCACGTGACCCCACGTGACTACCTCCTTTCTAGTGTTTAACACTATTTTAAATGCTTCGTTCCTAGTGTTTAACACTATCTTAAGCGCATCACGTGTGAACACGTGACCGCCAAGCACTCTCTAGTGTTTAACACTATTCTAAAGCCAAGCTTAGCCCAATCTGACTAAGTTTTCCAGAGGTAAATCTCCCCTTCAACTGAACCTCAAAATTAATCAGTTCATGTGATATGCAAAGTAAAGTCCAGAGCTATAATGAATGGTTAGTGCTCAGCTAAGGACAAAATATTGTCAGAACCCCAAACCCCTGTTTAGCATAGCTAAATAATAGGGGACTGAACCAAGACAAATGTTCAACAGTCTAAACAAAGGTCCAACATTTCAAACTTAATTGGACTTAGCCCAAGTTGGCCATAAGTCCTCAATTCAGATTTAACTGAGCCAATATGCTCAGAATATAATTAATTGATGTTAGTTACAAATTAAACTACAGATTTCCCAATCAGCTTTGGTTCAAGGGTACATCTCTGTAAGTGCACAGCGGCGCTCCGGCCGTCAATCCGACGCCGGAATGCGGAAGCGAAACTTTTCTAGAACTTAGAAACCGGCACCACTGTGCACAAAATTCCCGGATCGGGCCATTAACCTACTCCTAGCAAACAAGAATAAGAGTCGAATGCTATACCAAGCGATCCGTGTCCTTCGGTCTTCGTCTCCACTCCGATCTCCTCGAGGAATCTCTGGTCGTCGCCTCCTCGTCGAGACGGGCACCACATCACCGGGTTCTTTTACGGGCTCCCACCTCTGGACCAAGGCAACTCGGGCACGAAGTTGGCGAGCCGACGTGCCCAAGGAATGCTGTAGGCAAGTGTAGAATCCTTTGTCTCTTTTGGGGTGAAGTTGCCTTTTGAGGAGGTGAAGAAGGAACTATGAAATGGATCTTTTGAACTTTGATACAAGAAAAATGAGATGAGCATTTTTTCCCCAAAAACCAAAATGAACTCCCTCTCTCAATCATGTGGCCGTCCTCTCTCATTCTCCAAAATGGGTGGTGGAAAATTGCAAGTGGAGAAAATGAATTGATAAACATGAATAAAGATCACTACCAAGTCCTATCTAGCCTCACATCCATTTCAACTCTCAATCCTTTCACAAATCCTTTCTCATAAATGCAAAACAAGTGATGCAAAAGGAATCTCATGATGAAGCCACAAATCCAAATAACCCCCTCCACAAATGGTATTTTGCACAACTGCAAATAACCCCCTCTACCGAAAAAGTCCGGCCGTGAAGGAACAAAGAAAAACTGGCCGGAACGGAATGCAAATTGGCAACTTCAGAAAACTGATCCCGTAATAAATTATAGGAAAACCCCGCGACTGTATATACATACCCGCATTTGTATTCCCACTGAACACAAATGCAAAGAGACAAAATCTACACTGTACAATATTAGGATCCGGCTTAAACCAAAGCTCGCTAGTATTATCCGTCCGATCGTGATCCGTGCAATACCGCACGTATTTGATCGAACCCTGCCATATCTCCATACGGCCTCTACAGCGTTTCGCCCGAAACTTGAGAAAACGGTCTGTGGGGGACTCTAAAGACTCGTCATTACTTTGGCTGTGGATTTAACCACTAGCACGTCAGAGGTATTAGCCTATATGTGACGGGCAACCAGGTATTGACCAAAGGGGATGTTGATGAGCGAACTCATCCTGACACCATACTGAGCCTGTCAGTAACAATATCCGTACAGTCCGGTCCGTTCGTCTATGAGCATCACATGGCGGGCCTAGGGGGTTGGTAAAAGTCAGACCCCCAAAAGCGGTACAAGTCGTGTCGGAGAGTAGCCCAGAACACCCAGAGATACTACTGGAATACTTACCAGTAAATCTTCTGCCTTGGTCAAGGACTTTCATGTACCGGCTCTCCTAGACACAGCGCGACCTCACCCCTAATACCGGGAGAGATGAACCCCTGCAGATCCGCTCACTGCCTCCATGTGGCTCGGGACTGTACCCAACTAAAACCTGTTTGCACGTCTCCTTTGAGCGTGGTAGGGTAGTAATCAAAGCACAGTGGGAACTCACACGAGATAAATGACGATCTTAGGTCGATGAACTAACCTGTACACATGTCACCAGGGAACTGCTATCTGACGTCTGGTATAATCCCAACTAGCATGTTCCCGGCGAGTCCTGTCCGGTGTACTCATAACCCAATGAGCACCGTATACTCTTAGGTGAACCAACTGACACCAATGGCTTGTGAGACCGGCCACCGCCCCTCGTCGGGGTCTCGACTGTATACACTAGCCTACTCTGGAGTATCGATGCCCTGTCTCGAAACTCCCACGACTAGGGACCTTTTAAGGATGTGCTTATAGACCCCAGCTCCCACGTATATGATCGCCCTCATACTGCTGGTAGTCAAGCAAGAATCCTAGGGGCTCTATCAACGTGCAATAGTGACCTGTAAGGTCACCTAAAACAGTACACGATGATAAAGATAAACCAGATAGCATACTATCATCTTGAGTAAGACTGTCCTACTGGTACAGGTCCTCCCTCAATCATTGCAATCACGTGCCTGTAATCCAATAATTGACTCTGAGGGCACTATCTCCAACAATTTCCTACTTGCACTCAAGGCTAATTATTGCGATGTCGCATACTCACAGCCCGTGTGATACCGAACACCCAACTCCTCTACTAATCTGTCTCACAAAGCTCGTTTCCGAAACTATTGCGTTTGAGGAATAGCCTCAGTGAGTGGATCCGCTGTGATGTTTCTTTCTATGTCTCTCTTTATCTCGAGTTCGCGGAGAAACCCATTTCCCGAAATGAGCAATACCTGTCTTAGAATATGTTTGGATGTCTGATGGGACCTAGTTCATAAGTGAACTCCAAATCCAAACTTCTTAGACTGTATCGTCAACTGAACTTAATCAGTATCCTGCGCCATGCCTCCCTCAGTATCCGCCTGGACCACCTGTCCAAAATACTATCCCTTTTCAGAGGGAGAACTATAACTCTGACAGTCACTCTGTCATCCAGGTCACTTTGGAAGCCTGGAATGATAATTGTCTCCCAAAGGAGGCTGCCGTTATCATTTCCCTAGAACATCAACTTATGTTCTAAAACTGCTTCCGATCGTTTCTCCTGGATTGGATTAATATCAAATTATTGCACCTACTGCAAAAACAACATCTGGTGTGGTACTTGACATCTCATGATTGACTCAATTGCCTAATCAAGTGATCTGCCAATCATGCACATCCCTCTCCCCTTTAGTCTGTAAGACACCTTTAGAGAGGGTGACTCCATTACCTGCAGGTAAACTACCGTGCTAGGAGTCGTCCATTCTAAAACACCTTTAGAATGCCGTCTAAGTACCCAGATTGGGACACTTCCCAAATCTAGATCTAAAGCCATAGATCTAGTAACCAGAATGCCTGATATAATATCCAATTCCTATATGGAGAAACCACTGTGTGACAACCAAAGTTTAACCGACCGTAGTATAGGAATTTCACTTCCTACTCTGTGTATGTCATCCAAATACCAGGACATCATACCCTACTACCTTCTTATCCATCCCCTATTCTGATGAAGTCAAACCTATGACTGTCACATCAGAAATAGATGATCTTTCTCCACTATATCTGCTTTAGTCTATAAATAGACATAAGCTATTTGTCCACCATGCTTCCGCTGCTCCCACTGACTACGACAACCCTCTGGCAGAGTCATATACACGTACGCTTCTAAAGCCAGTTTAGAACGACGCTATACTCATCCTCCTGCTGGGTCTCACAGTCTGGAACAACAGCAATGGCAAGTCTGGGTAAACAAGAACCTCCCTGCCACCGTCCTTGAGCATACCGAAGTACCTCTCGGGTGCCTGAGGTTACCCACTTTATCTGCGGAGTGGCCAATGGAATGTCAAACCAGATTGAATCTTTAGGTTCTTATCAAATCTTCAGTAATCGTTTGCGGTTCTGGAATCACTTCCAGTTCTACCATACTCCCACTACTGTTTTCTGAAAAAATCCATTTTTATTAAAACTGTGGCGAGTCAAGAACAATATCACTATTGATCTTCCAGATGGTAGAAAATCAACCCTCGTCATAGCCCGGGTCAACCCACAAACAGCCATTACAGAAACGTGCCTTGAGTTATCCGGAGTCTGGTTTTAAGCATAAGCCGGACAACTCCCCGTATCTTAACAATGTCAAGATATGAACTGTTCTATATCCAATATAGAAACAGAGCCACTGATTTAATTGAATCAGATTCAAATCATGCAACTGTCTCCAGTGCATGTCAACTAAATGGAAGGAGGCCGATCAGAGTTACTCAACTTAGGAGCGCTTCCAATTATGAGTAACCTGAAAGAGAAGCAAGTTCTCTTAAACATTACTATCAATAGAACACCATACACAAGTATCTACATCTTCGATCACCTTGAAAAATCCCGATACTTGCAACACCTGATTCTCTACTTTATTCATATACCTATAACTTCTCAAAATTTGGACCTTGTATTTCTACGAAACACATGTCTAAGAACTAGAGAAGTCATAAGTAATACAGAATACAGTACGAGTGCCAACCCCTCTGTCCTAATGGACACTGGACAATATAAAATACTCTGTATAAGTCCCCTGAGTCTAGTGACTCATTCACTGTGTGTCGTAGGTTGAAAACTGTACTTATGGTTAAGAAGAATTACACCGCTGTTCAATGCTCCTTACCTAACCATCCACTGATATAGGTAAATGTCATAGACATAATTTCAAAAAGTATATCTCACTCTATAAAAATAGACGTACAGATATATCAATTTGAAATTGGTGCATAACAACGGATATTCAAAACCAAATATTTGCCGTCCGGCAAACAACCCAGGTGACTTCCTCAAATATCACCAATTACAACGAATCCCGATATAATGAGGATGATCACCTAATTCCCAATAACTTACTCCCACTCATCATCTGTAAAACCATACAGATGTGAGAATCATACCTGGTAAATACATACCCTGGAGCAAGGGCTAATTGGGAAATCAGTTTCCTTTTAACAGTACACAGTAAAACTGAAACATTGAAATGTTTCGATGGGGTATCCGGGTATTCCTAGTAATGCCTCTTCCATTATCCAGATTCACAACTATAACCGTATAATTCTTTGCCATCTCTCCAAATCCCTTTATATGTCTTTAGTCATTACCTTCTGTACACCTTCTTAGGCTAAATGGTTTTCTTCCTTCCCTACCATTCGGCACCAGCCTATGGTTTGGAAGAAGACTATCCAATAAGTATAATGGGCGTATTGTCCTAATCCTAGGAGCACTCGCAATGTGAGAGAAGGTGAAGATAAAAGACAACCGAATAAACCTTATTCCTATTTCTCCCGAACCAGAATCCGTCCCCGAACTGGAACAAGTTCCTTTCGAGTTCGTATATAACCATACGATGGAGTATCCAATAAACTATGGATCTTCGTAGTGATACAGAGTGTCCTAGATAAATACAAAGGTGAAGTGGGAGTGCTATTGAAATACTTGGTTTGGTCGTGAATAGCAGTCGCAATTTACTTTGTCCTCCTACTAATCCATTGATTGTCTTTGCTTAATACCTTCTGCACACCATCGTTATGCTAATTGATTTACTTCATTCCCCACCATTTGGCACCAGCCTAAGGTTTGGAAGAAGACTATCCAATTTGCGTAATAGGTGTACTATCTCCTAAACCAAGGAGTACTCGCAACATGAGAGAAGGTAAAAGGAAAAGACAACTGAATAGTCCTATTCGTTTTCTCTAGAACCGGAAACCATCCTCGAATAAATTCCTTTGAGTTCGTATATAACCATACGATGGTTTTGTCCAATGGAAGTGGACGTTCGTAGTAATACGGGGTGTCCTGGAGAAAAGGGCAAAAGTAGGAGTGGCAATGAGGTATGCAACTCTGACAATCCAAAAGCCAGTGTTTAAGAAGGTTCGGTCAACTTGGTCACTGAGTCATAGTCTAGGGTCGGGTCAATGGTCGCTGCCAAAGAGAGAGAGAAAAGAAACACTCAGCGTGCACTCTAACCTAGATCAGAATGGTTATCACTTTATCTAATCAGGAAACCTCCCACTGTAACGTCAAATTCTTCTCCAAACCTGAAAGAAGAATTAGTCGGGATCACCCGAGAAGTAAACCAAATCATCAGAGGGAATCGGGATCCAACTATCATCGCATGATAACGTGACGGAATCCGCTCACGTTATCACACTCCAGAAGGTATGCGCATATCTGGCAAGTTTCAGTTTCTTTAGAAACTCCCGATGTGATTTTTGCCCCATGCTCTTATGACCTTGACTTTGGCCAACATATCATAAGTCACATATCAAGTTCTACCCGTCATTCTCTAGGTTAATTTGAACCCACCCGTATATACCCTTGACTTTGGCCAAAATAGTAGTATGACTGTCCCAAACCAACGCATCTATCTATGCTGCATATGAATACCCAATAGCTACCAATCACTGTGCCTTGACTTTGGCCAACATACACAGCTTGAATACTTTTTGACTATTCATATGAAATGACGGAGGGCTACGAGTGGTTTCTGGCGAAAACCTTTAAGGTAATGAACTTGATATCGTTGAAGGAACCGGATAGCTTTTTTAAAAATATAGTGACGAAAACCTTTGCTAAAGAGGTCACTCCCGGTGAAGGGATCTCGGCTCTTTCCCCGTAGAATGAGGTGCAAGATATTCCAACTGAATACCACTATGCAAAGCAAAAGTAAACGACTATAGTAAAGTTATTGCCCTGACGCAAACTTTTGTCCAAGGGGTCATTCCCGGTGAAGGGATCTCGGCCTTTGCCTCGTCGACTGAGGAGTAGGATATTCCAACTGAATACCACTGTGCAAAACAAAAGAGAACGCCCTTGCAATAACAGCTTTTTGAAAATTGTTCCAACAACATCAGAATAGGTTTGTTTAGCTTGCATTGATCCGAATCAACGCAGTCCCATCAATTGATCACACCACAAAGAACGAAAATAATGATGTACGTATATGCCATCCGCATTCGCCACTGGGTCCCGTCATCACCCGTTAGGTTACTTACCTAACGACAGAGCGGGGACTAGACTAGCGCGGATGCAAAACATATACAACATCTACTAGTATATATATCAATATATAATATTCGCTCAAGGCGTGATAAAATGCAACATCACAGAAATGTAATAAGCATCATAGAACAATACAGATATCTGGGATCCCCGGGTTTCATAGAGCCGCTACTGAAACCCGACGTTCCCCTGGTCGTGTGGATAGCCTGTGCAATGAAATCCTAGACCCCTACGGGTGCGGCAAGTTACCCGCGAAAACCTGAAGCGAGGCAGCCCCCTTCAACAACGTGAATGGACCACCCAGCACTTCACGGAATCCGGTAACTTGGGCACCCCTCCTGGGTCAACCTGTACCCCCTATGAGTGCGGCGAATAGCCCGCCAATTCTAGATTGAAGCCCTCTCCGTCTCAATGCCATGAGATGCGGGCCCGTTTCCCTTTAGAACCTGACTACCCGTGCACCCCTCCGCGGGGTAATCCTAGTACAGAAAGTAAAATATACAACGGGTACATCGACCTCACCCCGGTCGTGCCCCAGAAGAATAATATAAAAATAGGCAGTGACGGCAGCCCACATGTCGAACGCTCGCCCCGCAATATCAAATGTACATATAAAACAGAATTGTACTAATATTGCATCCAGGCTATCCCCCACGACCAATCCGCAACATCACAGCACAACACAGAACATCAACGCGAATGTCACGTTCGCAAATCCGTCTAAAAGGGCTATAGCAGTTAGACAGGATTTACCGATCAAATTGTTGCGCCACGGCAGCGCCCCGGCCGTCTTACTCGAGGCCAAATTGCGGAATCAAAATTTTTCCTTACTCGGAAACCGGCGCTACCGCGGACAAAGAAAACCCGGATCGTTTACCATTAACCTACGCTAGCAATCAAGAGATAGGGTGAGAAGTATACCGAGTGATCCGAGTCCTCCGGTCTTCTCGTCATCGTCCCGATCTCCCGCGGAAAGTGTTGCCTCCACATCGTCGCCTCCTCGCCGGAAAGGGCACCACATCGCCTTCTTCTTTTACGGGCTCCCGCCTCAATACCGAGGCAACTCGCGCATGAAGCCGGCAACTCGACATGCTCAAGATGTGCTGTAGAATGTGTAGTAGATTGTCTCACTTGGGTTTTGTTGCCATTTGAAGATGATGGAGGAAACAAGGATTAGAAAAATGGTGCTTGCATTTTTCTAGCATGAAAAAGAGATCAAGAAAGAAACTCTCAAGAATGAAGCTCTCTCTTCTTCTTCCTCTCTTTCTTTTTCTTCTTCTTCTTTTTTAATGAAAAACTTATCATCTTAGAAAAAGGGTGGAGCATTGAATATGAAGCATAACCTTAGAAGGAAGGTGAGTGTAGGAGAATGGTGGAGGTAACCACATCAAGAGACAAATAAACATACAACCATGCTTCATTTCCTATTCAACCCATAACCTTTCATATCACCTTAAAGCAAGCATGGAGGAAAGATATGAAAGCTATCATAATCAATATATATGCAATAAAACCCTCCACAAAGTGTTATTTACGAACTTGCAAATAACCCCCTCCATCGGAAAAGTCCGGCCGGGAAAGAACAAAGGAAAACCGGCTGGGACGGAATGCAAACTGGCAACTCCAGAAAACTGGTCCCGTAATAAATCACAGGAAAACCCCGACACTGTGCATACACACCCGCATCTGTATTCCAACCGGATACAAATGCAATGAGACAAAATCTACACTGTACTAAACTAGTACCGGCTTAAACCAAAGCCGGCTAGAAAAAACTGTTCGATCCTGATCCGTGCAATACCGCACGTATCTGATCGAACCCTGCCATATAACTATACGGCACCTAGTACAAAACTGTCCGATCCTGATCCGTGCAATACCGCACGTATCTGATCGGACCCTGCCATATCTCCATACGGCCTCTACAGCGTTTCGCCTGAAAGCTGAGTAACTGAAAGTGTGGTGGACTCTAAAGACTCGTCAATACTATGGCTGTGGATTTAACCACTAGCACGTCAGAGGTATAAGCCAATACGTGACGGGCCACCAGCTATTGACCAAAAGGGACGTCGATGAGCGAACTCGTCCTGACACCCTACTGAGCCTGTCAGTGACAATATCCGTACAGTCCGGTCCGTTCGTCTATGAGTATCGCATGGCGGGCCTAGGGGGTTGGTAAAAGTCAGACCCCCAAAGGCGGTACAAGTCGTGTCGGAGCGTAGCCCAGAACGCCCTGAGATACTACTGGAATACCTACCAGTAAATCTCCTGCCTCGGCCGAGGGCTTTGCGTAATGGCTCTCCTAGACACAGCGTGACCTCACCCCCAATACCGGGAGAGACGAACCCCTGCAGATCCGCTCACTGCCTCCATGTGGCTCGGGACTGTACCCAACTAAAACCTGTTTGCACGACTCCTTTGAGTCGTGGTAGGGTAGTAATCAAAGCACAGTGGGAACTCACACGAGACAAATGACGATCTCAGGTCGATGAACTAACCTGTACACATGTCACCTGGGAACTGCTATCTGACGTCTGGTATAATCCCAACTAGCAGGTTCCCGGCGAGTCCTGTCCGGTGTACTCATAACCCAATGAGCACCTGTATACATCTTAGGTGAACCAACTGACACCAGTGGCTTGTGAGACCGGCCACCTCCCCTCGTCGGGGTCTCGACTGTATACACTAGTCTACTAATGGAGTATCGATACCCTGTCTCGAAACTCCTACGACTAGGGACCTTTTAAGGATGTGCTTATAGACTACCAGCTCCCACGTATATGATCGCCATCATACTGCTGGTAGTCAAGCAAGAATCCTAGGGGCTCTATCAACGTGTAATAGCGACATGTCAGGTCACCTAAAGCAGTACACGATGATAAAGATAAACCAGATAGCATACTATCATCTCGAGTAAGACTGTTTAACCGGGATAGGTCCTCCCTCAATCATTGCAATCACGTGCCTGTGATCCAATAATTGACTCTGAGGGCACTATCTCCAACAATCTCCCACTTGCACTCAAGGCTAATTATTGCGATGCCGCATACTCACAGCCCGTGTGATACCGAACACCCAACTCCTCTACTAGTCAGTCTCACAAAGCTCGTTTGCGAAACTATTGCGTTCGAGGAATAGCCTCAGTGAGTGGATCCGCTGTGATGTTTCTTTCTATGTCTCTCTATATCTCAAGATCGCGGAGAAAGCCATCTCCCGAAATGAGCAATACCTGTCTTAGAATGTCTGGATGTCTGATGGGACCTAGCTCATAAACGAACTCCAAATCCAAACTTCTTAGACTGTATCATCAACTGAAAATAATCAGTATCCCGCGCCATGCCTCCCTCAGTATTGCCTTGGACCACCTGTCCAAAATACTGCCCCTCGTGAGAGGGAGAACTATAATTCTGACAACCTCCTTGTCGTCCATGTCACCTTGGAAGCCTGGAGTGATAACCGTCTCCTAAAGGAGGCAGCCGTTATCATATCCCTAGAACATTCACTTATGTTCTAAAACTGCTTCCGACTGTTCCTCCAGGATGGGATCAATATCAACTTATTGCATCTAGTGCAAGAACAACATCTGGTGTGGTACTTGACATCTCATGATTGACTCAATTGCCTAAGCAAGTGATCTGTCAATCATGCACATCCTCTCCCCTTTAGTCTGTAAGACACCTTTAGAGAGGTTGATTCCATCACCTGCAGGTACACTACCGTGCCAGGAGTCATCCATTCTAAATACTCTTAGAATGCTGTCAAGGTACCCAGATTGGGAAACCACCCAAATCTAGATCTAAAATCATACATCTAGTAACCAGTATGTCTGATATAATATCCAAGTCCCTTGTGGAGAAACCACTGTGTGACGACCAAAGTATAACCGATCGTAGTATAGGAATATCACTTCCTACTACCTTCTCAACAGATCTATCCCCTATTCTGATGACGTCAAACCCATGACTGTCACATCAGAAACAGATGATCTAACTCCGCTATATCTGCTTTAGTCTATAAATAGACATAAGCATGAAGTCCACCAATGCTTCCGCTGCTCCCACTGACTGCGACAACCCTCTGCCAGAGTCATATAGACGTGCACTTCCAAAGCTAGTTTAGAACGACGCTATACTCATCCTCCAGCCTGGTCTCGCAGCTTGGAACAACAACAATGGCAAGTGTGGGTAAACAAGAACTTCCCTGTCACCGTCCTTGAGGCTACCGGAGTACCTCTCGGGTGCCTGAAGTTACCCACCTTATCTGCGGAGTGGCCAATGGAATGTCAAATCAGATCGAATCTTTAGGTTCCTTATCAAATCTTCAGTAATCGTTTGCGGTTCTGGAATCACTTCCAGTTCTACCATACTCCTACTACTTTTTCTGAAAAAATCCATTTTTAATAAAAACTGTGGCGAGTCTAGAACAATATTGCTATTGTTCATCCAGATGGTAGAAAAATCAACCCTCGTCATAGCCTGGGTCAACCCACAAACAGCCATTACAGAAACGTGCCTTGAGTTGTCCAGTGTCTGGTTTTAAGCATAAGCCGGACAACTCCCCGTACCTTAACAATGTCAAGATATGAATTGTTCTATATCCAATATAGAACCAGAGGCACTGATTTAATTGAACCAGATTCAAATCATGCAGCTGTCTCCAGTGCATGTCAACTAAATGGAAGGAGGCCGATCAGCGTTACTCAACTTAGGAATGCTTCCAATTATGAGTAACCTGAAAGAGAAGCAATTTCTCTTTATCATTACTATCAACTGAATACCATACACAAGTATCTACATCTTCGATCACTTTGAAGAATCCCGATACTTGCTACACCTGGTTCTCTACTCTATTCAAATACCTATAACTCCTCAAAACTTAGACCCTGTGTTTCCACGAAGCACATGTCTAAGAACTAGAGAAGTTAAAAGTAAACAGAATATAGTATGAGGACCAACCCCTCCGTCCTAATGGACACTGGACAACATACAATACTCTGTATAAGTCCGCTGAGTCTAACAACTCTTTCACTGTGTATCGTAGGTTGAAAACTGTACTTATGGTTAAGAAGAATTACACCGCTGTTTAATGCTCCTTACCTAACCATCCACTGATATAGGTAAATGTCATCGACATAATATCAAAAGGTATATCTCACTCTATGAAAATAGACGTACAGATATATCGATTTGAAATTGGTGCACAACAGCGGATATTCAAAACCAAATATTTGCCGACCGGCAAACAACCCAGGTGACTTCCTCAAATATCACCGATTACAACGAATCCCGATATAATGAGGATGATCACCCAATTCCCAATAACTTACTCCCACTCATCATCTGTAAAACCATACAGATGTGAGAATCATTCCTGGCAAATACATACCCTGGAGTAAGTGTCTAATCGGGAAATCAGTTTTCTATTAACAGTACACAGTGGAAACTGAAACAATGAAATGTTTCGTCGGGGTATCCTGGTATTCCTAGTAATGCCTCTTCCATTATCCAGATTCACAACTATAACCGTATAATTCTTTGCCACCTTTCCAAATCCCTTTATATGTCTTTAGTCATTACCTTCTGTACACCCCTTTAAGCCAAATGGTTTTCTTCCTTCCCTACCGTTCGGCACCAGCCTATGGTTTGGAAGAAGACTATCCAAAAAGCATAAAGGGTGTACTGTCCTAATCCTAGGAGCACTCGCAACGCGAGAGAAGGTGAAGATAAAAGACACCTGAATGTACTTCATTCCTATTTCTCCTGAACCAGAATCCATCCCCGAACTGGAATTAGTTCCTTTCGAGTTCGTATATAACCATACGATGGAGTATCCAATAAACTGTGGATCTTCGTAGTGATACGGAGTGTCCTGGAGAAATACAAAGGTGATTTAGGATTGGTGAAGAAATACTTGGTTTGGTCGTGAATATCAGTTGCAACTTACTTTGCCCTCCTACTAATCCCTTGCTTTGTCTTAACTTAATACTTTCTGCACACCATCGTTATGCTAATTGGTTTTCTTCATTCCCTACAGGTCGGCACCAGCCTAAGGTTTGGAAGAAGACTATCCAATTTGCGTAATAGGTGTACTACTCCTAAACCAAGGAGTACTCGCAACCTGAGAGGAGGTGAAAAGAAAAGACAACTGAATAGTCCTATCCGTTTTCTCCAGAACCAGAAACCATCCTCGAAGTCCTTCGAGTTCGTATCTAACCATACGATGGTTTTGTCCAATGGAAGTGGACGTTCGTAGTAATACGGGGTGTCCTGGAGAAAAGGGTAAAAGTAGGAGTGGCAATGAGGTCTGCAACTCTGACAATCCAAAAGCCAGTGTTAAGAAGGTTCGGTCAACTTGGTCACTGAGTCATAGTCCAGGGTCGGGTCAATGGTCGCTGCCAAAGAGAGAGAGAAAAGAAACACTCAGCGTGCACTCTAACCTAGATCAGAATGGTTATCACTTTGTCTAATCTGGAAACCTCCCACTATACCTCAAATTCTCCTCCAAACCTGAAAGAAGAATTAGTCGGGATCACCCGAGGAGTAAACTAACTCATCAGTGGAAATCGGGATCCAACTATCATCGCATGATAACTTGACGGAATCCACTCAAGTCACCACACTCCAGAAGGTATGCGCATGCCTGGCAAGTTTCAGTTCTTTTGAAACTCCCGATGTTTGTTTTTACCCCTAGGACCCAAGTGACCTTGACTGAGCCAACATATCAAAGGATCCTAGTCAAGTTCAACCCGTCATTATCTTGATTGCATTAGACCCACCTGCACGAGTCATTGACTGAGCCAAAATGACCGTACGACTGTCCTAACCAATCACATATCCATGCAACAGAAAAGCACTACATAGCTACCGAACACTACGCCTCGGCTGAGCACGACATACGCAGCACGAATACTAAGTAACACTAATCTGAAATGACGGAGGGCTACGAGTGGTTTTTGGCGAAAAACCTTTAACGTAATGAACTTGATATCGTTGAAGGAACTGCATAACTTTTTAGAAAATATAGTGACGAAAACCTTTACTAAAGAGGTCACTCCCGGTGAAGGGATCTCGGCTCTTTCCCCGTAGAATGAGGTGCAGGATATTCCAACTGAATACCACGATGCAAAGCAAAAGTAATCGGCTATAGTGAAGTTAATGCCCTGACGCAAACTTCTGTCCAAGGGGTCACTCCCGGTGAAGGGATCTCGGCCCTTGCCTCGTCGACTGAGGAGCAGGATATTCCTAATGAATACCATTATGCAAAACAAAAGAGAATGTCCTTGCAATAACAGCTTTTTGAAAAAGTGTTCCAACAACATCAGATTAGGTTTGTTTATCTTGCATTGATCCGAATCAATGCAGTCCCATCAATTGATCACACCATAAAGAACGAAAATATACTGACGTACGTATATGCCATCCGCATTCGCCACTGGATCCCGTCATCACCCGTTAGGTTAGCTAACTAACGGCAGAGCGGGGACTGGACTAGCGCGGATGTAAAACATATACAACATCTACTAATATATATACCAATATATAGTATTTCGCTCAAGGCGTGAATAAAAAAGCAACATCACAGAAATGTACAGCATCACAGAACAATACAGATATCTGGAAGCCCCGGGTTTCACAGAGCCGCTGCTGAAACCCGACGTTCCCCTGGTCGTGTGGATAGCCTGTGCAATGAAATCCTAGACCCCTACGGGCGCGGCAAGTCACCCGCCAAAACCTGAAGCGAGGCAGCCCCCTTCAGTACCGTGAATGGACCACCTAGCACTTCACGGAATCCGGTAACTTGGGCACCCCTCTTGGGTCAACCTGTACCCCCTACGAGTGCGGCGAATAGCCCGCCAATCCTGGACTGAAGCCCCCTCCGTCTCAATGCCCTGAGATGCGGGCCCGTTGCCCTCCAGAACCCGGCTATCCGTGCACCCCACCGCGGGGCAAACCTAGTACAGAAAATAAAATATACATACACCGGGTACATCGACCGCAACCAGGTCGTGCCCCAAAAGAATAATACAAACTGGCAGTGACGGCAGTCCACATGTCGGACGCTCGCCCCGCAATATCAAATGTACATAATACACCAAAACTGTACTAGCATTGCATCCAGGCTATCCCCCACGACCGATCCGCAACATCACAGCATAAACATAGAACATCAACGTGAAAGTCACGTTCGCAAATCCGTCTAACCGGGCTATAGCAGTTAGACCGGATTTACCGATCGAGTGACATTCACGGTCGCAGATATAATGTAAATACTGTGAAAAATGTGTTTAAAATTTTCCGATTGACCAAAAATTAACAAGTGGGCCCCCAAACAAAACTGTAGCACTCACAGAAAACCTGGGCCCAATTTTAATATTCCAAAGCCCCTAAAATAAGTCCACAAGCCCACGGAAAAAAGTTGGTGAAGTGAAGCACAGTTCCTACCGCGGAAGCGCGGCCAGAATGGGGTTTTGGCCGCCCTTCCGCGGTCGTATGAAGCAATCATGTCACCAAATTTTGTCAGTGTTCTTAGAACTCCCTGCACATCATTCTGAGACCACCTGAAAAATTTTTAGACTCCAAAAAATTTCGACAGAAACTGATGTGCAATAAAAATACGGTTTTTGGAAATTTCAGTCGATCGGAAACGCAAACACATCAAACGAAGCTAGGTAAGGTTAATGGCGTGGCTCTGATACCATGTTGCGCCACGGCAGCGCCCCGGCCGTCTTACTCGAGGCCAAATTGCGGAATCAAAATTTTTCCTTACTCGGAAACCGGCGCTACCGCGGACAAAGAAAACCCGGATCATTTACCATTAACCTACGCTAGCAATCAAGAGATAGGGTGAGAAGTATACCGAGTGATCCGAGTCCTCCGGTCTTCTCGTCATCGTCCCGATCTCCCGCGGAAAGTGTTGCCTCCACATCGTCGCCTCCTCGCCGGAAAGGGCACCACATCGCCTTCTTCTTTTACGGGCTCCCGCCTCAATACCGAGGCAACTCGCGCATGAAGCCGGCAACTCGACATGCTCAAGATGTGCTGTAGAATGTGTAGTAGATTGTCTCACTTGGGTTTTGTTGCCATTTGAAGATGATGGAGGAAACAAGGATTAGAAAAATGGTGCTTGCATTTTTCTAGCATGAAAAAGAGATCAAGAAAGAAACTCTCAAGAATGAAGCTCTCTCTTCTTCTTCCTCTCTTTCTTTTTCTTCTTCTTCTTTTTTAATGAAAAACTTATCATCTTAGAAAAAGGGTGGAGGATTGAATATGAAGCATAACCTTAGAAGGAAGGTGAGTGTAGGAGAATGGTGGAGGTAACCACATCAAGAGACAAATAAACATACAACCATGCTTCATTTCCTATTCAACCCATAACCTTTCATATCACCTTAAAGCAAGCATGGAGGAAAGATATGAAAGCTATCATAATCAATATATATGCAATAAAACCCTCCACAAAGTGTTATTTGCGAACTTGCAAATAACCCCCTCCATCGGAAAAGTCCGGCCGGGAAAGAACAAAGGAAAACCGGCTGGGACGGAATGCAAACTGGCAACTCCAAAAAACTGGTCCCGTAATAAATCACAGGAAAACCCCGACACTGTGCATACACACCCGCATCTGTATTCCAACCGGATACAAATGCAATGATACAAAATCTACACTGTACTAAACTAGTACCGGCTTAAACCAAAGCCGGCTAGAAAAAACCGTTCGATCCTGATCCGTGCAATACCACACGTATCTGATCGAACCCTGCCATATAACTATACGGCACCTAGTACAAAACTGTCCGATCCTGATCCGTGCAATACCGCACGTATCTGATCGGACCCTGCCATATCTCCATACGGCCTCTACAGCGTTTCGCCCGAAAGCTGAGTAACTGAAAGTGTGGTGGACTCTAAAGACTCGTCAATACTATGGCTGTGGATTTAACCACTAGCACGTCAGAGGTATAAGCCAATACGTGACGGGCCACCAGCTATTGACCAAAAGGGACGTCGATGAGCGAACTCGTCCTGACACCCTACTGAGCCTGTCAGTGACAATATCCGTACAGTCCGGTCCGTTCGTCTATGAGTATCGCATGGCGGGCCTAGGGGGTTGGTAAAAGTCAGACCCCCAAAGGCGGTACAAGTCGTGTCGGAGCGTAGCCCAGAACGCCCTGAGATACTACTGGAATACCTACCAGTAAATCTCCTGCCTCGGCCGAGGGCTTTGCGTAATGGCTCTCCTAGACACAGCGCGACCTCACCCCCAATACCGGGAGAGACGAACCCCTGCAGATCCGCTCACTGCCTCCATGTGGCTCGGGACTGTACCCAACTAAAACCTGTTTGCACGACTCCTTTGAGCCGTGGTAGGGTAGTAATCAAAGTATAGTGGGAACTCACACGAGACAAATGACGATCTCAGGTCGATGAACTAACCTGTACACATGTCACCTGGGAACTGCTATCTGACGTCTGGTATAATCCCAACTAGCAGGTTCCCGGCGAGTCCTGTCCGGTGTACTTATAACCCAATGAGCACCTGTATACATCTTAGGTGAACCAACTGACACCAGTGGCTTGTGAGACCGGCCACCGCCCCTCGTCGGGGTCTCGACTGTATACACTAGTCTACTAATGGAGTATCGATACCCTGTCTCGAAACTCCTACGACTAGGGACCTTTTAAGGATGTGCTTATAGACTACCAGCTCCCACGTATATGATCGCCATCATACTGCTGGTAGTCAAGAAAGAATCCTAGGGGCTCTATCAACGTGTAATAGCGACATGTCAGGTCACCTAAAGCAGTACACGATGATAAAGATAAACCAGATAGCATACTATCATCTCGAGTAAGACTGTTTAACCGGGATAGGTCCTCCCTCAATCATTGCAATCACGTGCCTGTGATCCAATAATTGACTCTGAGGGCACTATCTCCAACACAAATGACATTCACGGTCGCAGATATAATGTAAATACTGTGAACTAACATGTTTAAAATTTTTCGATCGATTAAATTTACTGAAGTGGGCCCCAAGCACAACTGTAGCACTCAAAAACATATGGGCCCAAAAAGAATATACCAGAAACCCTATTCCATGTCAGTAAACCACTGTAGAAATTTGGTACGGTTTGGCCACAAAACGGCGGCGGTTCCGCTGCAAAAACGTGATTTTGGCCGCTGAACCGCCGCGCTACAGTAACATCAGCGTACCAAATTTTCACAGAATTCATAAAAAACCCTTCACATAATTTTCCAATGTACCAAATAATTTTTAGAGCACAGAAAAATGCGACAGAAAGTATGACATGGAAATATGGTTTTTGGAAAATCCATTCGATCGAACTTGTAAACACGTTAGAGCAAGCTAGACTAGGTTAATAGCGTGGCTCTGATACCAATGTAAGTGCACGGCGGCACCCCGGTCGTCAATCCGACGCCGGAATGCGGAAGCGAAACTTTTCTAGAACTTAGAAACCGGCACCACTGCGCACAAAATTCCCGGATCGGGCCATTAACCTACCCTAGCAAACAAGAATAAGAGTAGAATGCTATACCAAGCGATTCGTGTCCTTCGGTCTTCGTCTCCACTCCGATCTCCTCGCGGAATCTCCGGTCGTCGCCTCCTCGTCGAGACGGGCACCACATCGCCGGGTTCTTTTATGGGCTCCCACCTCTGGACCGAGGCAACTCGGTTACGAAGTTGGCGAGCCGACGTGCCCAAGGAATACTGTAGGCAAGTGTAGAATCCTTTGTCTCTTTTGGGGTGAAGTTGCCTTTTGAGGAGGTGAAGAAGGAACTATGAAATGGAGCTTTTGAACTTTGATACAAGAAAAATGAGATGAGCATTTTTTCCCCAAAAACCAAAATGAACTCCCTCTCTCAATCATGTGGCCGGCCCCTCTCATTCTCTAAAATGGGCGGTGGAAAATTGCAAGTGGAGAAAATGATTTGATAAACATGAATAAAGATCACCACCAAGTCCAATCTAGCCTCACATCCATTTCAACTCTCAATCCTTTCACAAATCCTTTCTCATAAATGCAAAACAAGTGATGCAAAAGGAATCTCATGATGAAGCCACAAATCCAAATAACCCCCTCCACAAATGGTAATTTGCACAACTGCAAATAACCCCCTCCACCGAAAAAGTCCGGCCGTGAAGGAACAAAGAAAAACTGGCCTGAACGGAATGCAAATTGGCAACCTCAGAAAACTAATCCCGTAATAAATTACAGGAAAACCCCGCGACTGTATATACATACCCGCATTTGTTTTCCCACTGAACACAAATGCAAAGAGACAAAATCTACACTGTACAATACTAGGATCCGGCTTAAACCAAAGCCCGCTAGTATTATCCGTCCGATCGTGATCCGTGCAATACCGCACGTATCTGATCGAACCCTTCCATATCTCCATACGGCCTCTACGGCGTTTTGCCCGAAACTTGAGAAAACGGTCTGTGGGGGACTCTAAAGACTCGTCAATACTTTGGCTGTGGATTTAACCACTAGCACGTCAGAGGTATTAGCCTATACGTGACGGGCTACCAGGTATTGACCAAAGGGGACATTGATGAGCGAACTCATCCTGACACCCTACTGTGCCTGTCAGTGACAATATCCGTACAGTCCGGTCCGTTCGTCTATGAGCATCGCATGGCAGGCATAAGGTGTTAGTAAAAGTCAGACCCCTAAAAGCGGTACAAGTCGTGTCGGAGAGTAGCCCAGAACACCCTGAGATACTACTGGAATACTTACCAGTAAATCTCTTGCCTTGGCCAAGGACTTTCATGTACTGGCTCTCCTAGACACAGCGCGACCTCACCCCTAATACCGAGAGAGACGAACCCCTGCAGATCCGCTCACTGCCTCCATGTGGCTCGGGACTGTGCCCAACTAAAACCTGTTTGCATATCTCCTTTGAGCGTGGTAGGGTAGTAATCAAAGCACAGTGGGAACTCACACGAGATAAATGACGATCTCAGGTCGATGAACTAACTTGTATACATGTCACCAGGGAACTGCTATCTGACGTCTGGTATAATCCCAACTAGCATGTTCCCGGCGAGTCCAGTCCGGTGTACTCATAACCCAATGAGTACCTGTATACATCTTAGGTGAACCAACTGACACCAGTGGCTTGTGAGACCGGCCACCGCCCCTCGTCGGTGTCTCGACTGTATACACTAGTCTACTCTGGAGTATCGATGCCCTGTCTCGAAACTCCCACGACGAGGGACCTTTTAATGATGTGCTTATAGACCCCAGCTCCCACGTATATGATCGCCCTCATACTGCTGGTAGTCAAGCAAGAATCCTAGGGGCTCTATCAACGTGCAATAGTGACCTGTAAGGTCACCTAAATCAGTACACGATGATAAAGATAAACCAGATAGCATACTATCATCTTGAGTAAGACTGTCCTACTGGGACAGGTCCTCCCTCAATCATTGCAATCACGTGCCTGTGATCCAATAATTGACTCTGAGTGCACTATCTCCAACAATCTCTTCACTTCTTTGATATTTGTCGTTGTAATCCTTCAACATATTCAGAGAGGTGACGGGTCCGATAACCAATCGTTCCATGGACTGTGGGGTCCTTAAACTTATGGACTGTGATGTCCTTAAACTTTATAGACTATGACGTCTTTAAACTACGGACTGTAGGGTCCCTTTAAACCCACGGACTATGATGTCCTTAACCTCGGACTGTGGGGTCCCTTTAAACCCACGGACTATGATGTCCTTAAACCTCGGACCGAGATGTCCTTAAACTAACAATGGACCACCATGTCCTTAAACTACTAATCGACCGCAACATCCCTAAACTAAACAATAGAGCCCAAATGCTCTCTTGATGGATCTAAACGATCCCGTTAAGATCTTAGTCTAAAATTAGGCTAACGTATCCTTAATAAACGTTTAAGTTGATCTTAGTCTCAAATGAGACTAACGTATCCTTAAACCCAACCCCCAAACCTAAATCTTAGAAAATACGGATTTGGACTAATCCACGCCCTACGGGCGACGACATAAATTAGTCTCCGTATACAATCCACGGGCAACCAAAAACAAAACAAACATCTACGACACGAAGTGATCATCTGGAGAAGGAGAAAGTGGTTACCGTGATGCGGTAGCATAATTAACTGCAGGGGCTTGCGCCTGCTGATTGGTGAGATGTTTTGCTTATGTGTTTTGAAATCAAAGAATTAACCGCAATCAAGAACGGTGTTGCTTGGTAGCTAGCCGGTTGAATACGGGTCGGTCCACAGGGAAAACGTGTATTTTCTAGTTGTTCTAACAAGTCAATTCCTATTTGTGGTAGGTTTTGATTTTCAATAAAAACTGAAGTTGAAATTGATTTGGATTAAAACCTTGCTAGGGTTAGGATTAGGTTAGTTTGGAAAGTCAATTATTCTCACCGCTTTCTTTGCCTTAATTAGGAACTTTTAGGTGTTAAGGTAATAGTTAACAAAGGGGATTAGCACGATCGGGAAGAGACTGTGTTTCTTCCCTTTGGTCCTTGTCCGTCCTTTCTTAACTTTTAGCCCTAACCTCTATGGAAATCAAACACAACCGGTCTTTAACTGTGGAATCACTGCTACCTCATGGGATAGGGTGCCGTAGTGAGCGGTGTGTGTATGTTTGCATAGAGTCCTACTTTAAAATACTGAACGGGCAAGAAAAGGGTGCGAGATTTTCATCTCTCAAACCTTCCCCAAATCTAACCCTAATAAGTGAGGAACTACTCACTCATTAGGGAATTAATAAAGAAATTCATTTTTATGGTTTTTATTTAATAGCCTAATTAACTTGCGGAAAATAACTACGGCAGAGAAATAAAATTGCAGATAATAAGAAATTCAAGATAAAAACTTACTTTTTATTGATGCACTCTTTGAACAATTACAAGGAAATGAAAATTTTAAACTAGGAATTAAAAAGAGGCATGCTCCAAAAAGAACTGTAGGCTTTCTATTTATAGATAATAGAAACCCTAGGATTTACATCTGATCCACATCTAGAATTACAAAACTACCCTAAGAAAACCGGGTCAATGCACCGACTCCACCGATACGCACCGACACGCACCGACACGTGCGATGCACGGCCGCAGATCCGCGGCCATAAGCATGGTTTGGCCGCGGTTCCGTGGCCGTTTGATGGGCTTTCTGGCTCATTTCTTCAGGGCTGCTTTCTGCTGCTTTTTCCTTCTGGTTTCTTCACTTGGTTTCTCAGAATGTCTTCTAGTTTCTTCCAGATTTCTACAGTGCAGAATGTTGTGGACTTTTACCATTTGCTTCGTGTTGAAGTCTTGAATCTTGTGCTGCCATCATACTTTGTGCAAACGAACTATTCATTGATCTTCATTTGTTCCTTAAACTGTAGGCGGCATCATATAAATTCTTCTATTTGTTGGTCGTAGTCTCACTTTTGTAGCGTTTTTTCATCATTTTCACTGTATTGTTCCGAGAACCTGTAACCTGCAACTATTTAACAGACATGGATCAAAAGCACCTATTTATTTTCAATATGATTAAGAATGGGGAATATGATAATGCAAAATTCTGATATGAACAAATACCCCCAAACTTATCTTTTGCTCGTCCCAAGCAAAACTAGTTTATTCTCGAAAAAGCCTAACCTCACTTTCGCAGGGAAACGCGATTGCAATAAGCTCGTGCAACAAGCCGTTAAACCTCTAGGTGTCCCTAGTAGGAGGAGTGTTGTCTCCTGAGGGTTTTCAGCGGATACTACCCACAAAATCTGATCAATTTGGCCTATTGACTTTCATTCTTCAATTCGGTGTTCTAGCAGGAAATTCTATTATCTTCAACCCAGAAATTATCAACCCGTATTTTTCACGCTTCCTTATCATTTAACTTAAGATTGAATATGTTCTGTAAATTCACTTAGCTTTTAGCATCTTTTGAATTTTCCTTCTAAGGTTCCATCTCAACTTAGGAATTTTTATCATTTCTACTAAAGATATAAGTCCTATTTTTCATTCCTATCTCTCATCCAAACCCCAATCATATACCCCTACGTGTGTGTATGTATCACCCCTACACTTGGAAATTCAATTCAAGCTATTATACTCTTTTCCATCATCCAAAGTATTTTTAGTTGGTGAATTTTTAGATGAAATTGCTCACACATCCTTCATGCGACCGTTAATACTTCTTGAGGTACTAACGACCGATTACAAAATGTATTTGCGCATTAAGGCGTAATTCCTCATCTTGTAATACCGAAGGGTTTAGCAGTGACTCCCAAACCAGTTGGTCTAAGGCACTAGGTGATAAAGCACCCTCGCTAAATATTTTTTTATTTTATGCAGCCTTAAGTAATTACAAAACCAGTGTTCAGTTTTTTTATATCTCTTTATTAACACTTATAATTTTATTTTCCTTCATACTAAGGATTTTAGACAAGACCATTTCAAGGTATCTTCTACTATTCCAAGTTTCAAGGTTCGTGTTTGTGCAAGTTGTAGGGTATATATTTTCAGAATTTAGACTTAAGCTTAGGAATTATTTTTCAGACTTACACTTTAATAAAAATTTCAATACTCTTCCTTTATTTTGACTTAGCCCAAGTAGTGAACTCAAAATTTGCCTATATCTAAGTAAACTACAAAGACATATATTTTCTACCGTTAAATTTTAAGAAAGCTTATTTTTATGGTTTTTAATTTACTAAGTTTTGGATCTAGTTTTTCGTAGCTAGTTAACCGTCTTGTCAAACTTAAGTCAATTATGGCCAAAATTTAATTTTTCAATTTTTATAATTTTTTAAAATTTTTTCAATTTTTATGGGTTTTAAAATAAGTATGCAAATGCAAAAATATACATATGAATGCGAAGGAAGAAAGCTTACCGAGCACACCCCAAACTTAAACTTAACAGTGTCCTCGCTGTCAGGCTACACCAAGAAGGTCATTGTCGGCACTCCCCTGTTTTATTTATTTATTTATTTTTTTAATTATTTTTATTAACAGAAAAAGGAAACAAAATATATATACACAAAAAGGTTCCTCCCAAACTTAAGTGAAACATTGCTTCTACTGTAGCCATTTTAAAAATCTCATAAACTTGTAAACTTGGAAGGAAAAAATTTATTAACGGGGACATAAAATATGATTGTGAAAATCTCCCCCAAACTTATTTTTGACTCACCACTTTGAGTTAAAAAAAAAATTATTTTCAAGAGCCAAATTATAACCCCCTCCCCAAACTTAAATTAAACAATGTTAAGCTTTTTAAAGAGGGGGGTCAAAGTTATCGGTCAATACCAAGCTCTGCAAAGACCAAAAGTCAACACCGACCATTCGAAGAATTTATCAATGTAACATATAGGTCGGTGGAAGAACATGTTATATAAAGCCAAGAAGAAGTGGGGAAGAGATAAGTGGTGGTATGGAAAGGGTTTGCGTGAATGTGAATGTGAGGAGATAAGAAGTGATGATAAATAAAAACGAGAATGTGAATGGTCAGAAATGAGTGGAATATTGGCATTCTCGTATTTTATAAGAAGAAAGGGTGGTGGTTCAACTTCTATAGGTGGAGGTTGATTAATCACAAAATCCATGTTGTTTAGGAATGCAAGTTTGTCAGCAAAAAGTTCTTCAGAACTCTCATCGATATAATTGAACATTTTGTTGTCAGCAAGTTTTGTGCCAGAATTTATCATACTTGATTTGTCAAAAATTATGGAGGTATGAGACTTGAAAAACTCATCTACCTCATTTTCAAAAGTATCCAAATCAAGTTGGCTTTCTGGAATGATCAAACTTGAATTATCGGATTGCGATTCATCAACACTCACTAAAATTATAGGAAGAATAGAAGAAGAACCCGAGAAAGTAGGAGAAAGAAGTTGAATACGAACTTGAGGGTGGAGATGGAGTGTATAAATTAGCACTATTTATAATGACCGATGTGTAAAAAGCGATTGTGATAATCTATCAACCCACTGGCTATCAGAGATAGGGTAAATGATACCACTATCAAGACATTTTACAATCTCCTTTTTAACAGCCTCCTTCATTATGGGGTTGAGGCGTCTCTATGGATCCCTTACTGGCTTGGCATCATCCATCATATGTATATGATGTTCAACTATGAGGGGACTAATCCCCTTGACGTCCGCCATAGTCCAGCCAAAAGCTTGCCGATTATTTTGTAAGACTGTTAAAAGGGCTGTCTCTTGCTCGAGGGCTAGAGAGGCCAAGATGATGACAGGAAGGGTCTCATTCTTACCTAAGTAAGAGTATTTAAGGTGAGACAGCAACAGCTTGAGTTCGAGTTTTGGAGGCGAAACAATTGAAGGTAAAATTGGTGAAACTGTCTCGAAATCGAAGGATTCCAACAATGGTTGGAAGCTAGTGTAAGCAACCGAGTCGGATGGTTCAGCTAACTCATCCGAAAATTCAAAGGATTCAAACTCAGGTGGTGAGTCTTCAAAATCGTCCGAAAAAGTGAAACACTCGTAATCGCTATCGGGTGTGAAAACTGTGTCAGATTCAAGGAGGAACGCACTAGTGGCGTCAAAACTGCTGTGATCGAACATAAATTTTTCGAGCTCACAGTCCTCCTGAGTGATCTCTTGGATTGAGCAAACATCAAGTATATTAGCATTAGGCTCGGAGGGCTGATTCCCCAACTTAAAAATTTTGAGTTCAATTGTCATGTTTCCAAACGATAGGTTCTTCGAACCATTTCGACAATTGATTACCGCATTAGAAGTCGCAAGGAATGGTCGACCAAGAATCACCGGAATTTAACTCCGGGGGTTAGCTACAGGCTGTGTGTCCATAACAATGAAATAAACGGGGAAAATGAAATCCCCTACTTTGATCAACACATCCTCTAACTCACCCCTAGGATGGGTGATGGACCGGTCGGCCATTTGGAGAGTACAATGTGTGGGTTTAAGCTCTCCAACGCCTAATTGTTCATATACTGAATAGGGAAGAAAATTAACACTGGCACCAAGATCTAAAAGTGCGCGATTGATGATCTTATCCCCAATTGTTATTGAAATTGTAGGACAGCCAGGGTCCTTATGTTTTTAGGTTAAAGGCTGGGTAAGAGCATCACTTACTGCACTAGCCACGAATACTTTCTTGGTACCTGCGATTTCCTTTTCTTGGTGCATAAGTCCTTTAAGATTTTAGCGTAAGAAGGGACTTGTTGGATTGCATCCAAGAGAGGTATGTTAATGCTAACCTGTTTGAATAACTCCATAATCTTCTCCGTTTGGGGAGTAGGTTTATTGGATCTCAACCCGTTTGGAAATGGAATATTTTGAAAATTTGTTGAGTCCAATATTTGTAGAGTAGATTGCGGAGTAGGAATGGATCCCAGTGTTGGTGTTTTCGGGGAGTGAGATGTGGGTCCGTTCGAATTAGAAGAAGTAGAGCCTTGTGAAGAATGAAGAATAGGCTCTGAAGAAGAAGATGATGATAAAGAAGATGAAGAGGAAGAAGTTGAAGAAGAAGAAGAAGCGGCGGTCGGGGTTTCATCACAATACCCACATTATTGTGCAACACTCTTCCAGATCTCAACGTAGTCACAGCATTTACATTATGATTTTGTTGTTCATACGCAACATGTGCGTTGTGTGTGTGACCGGGATTTGGCAATGGTTGAGACGGAAGCTTTCCCTTTTCTCGCTCGCTTAACGCAGCATTCAGTTGTGCAATTTGGGCCTCAATTGTTTTGATGCTCTGATCATGTGAAGCAGTATGTTGCACTAAAGACTGAATGGACGATTGGATGCTGGCTGAGGATTACGTAGATTGTTTTAAAAACGCATCCATACTTCGTTCTAGCGAGGAAACCTTATCGTTATTCGGCTGAACAAAATTGTTTTGAGGATAAGAGTTGTTATGTACAAAATTGTTCATTTGGTTTTGGTAAGGTTGGGGTTGGAAAGGTTGCTGAAAATTGAGTTTGTTGAGGGGCTTATTGTTGTGAAGGAGGCCTTTGAAAGTTGTTATTGCCTTGGAATTGTTGTTGATTTTGATTCCAAGCAAAATTTGGGTGACTCCTCCAACCAGGATTGTAAGTTGAAGCGTATGGATCATTTCTTTGTCTTTGCTGAAAGGCAGCATTGACTTGATCTTGTCCTTGAACAGGTGGGTTATAAGGACACTCTTCGGTTAGATGGGATGGATCCGAACAACAAGCGCAAACTGTGCGTGGGGGTAAAGCAGGGGCAGGAGAAGGCGATGAGAATTTGCTCTCAATTGCTTCTAGTTTTTTCGTGAGTGCAGCCATTTCGGCCTTTATTGCAATCGACATATCAAGTTGATGTATGCCTGGCCTAGACTGACCTGATGAAGTAGATGAAGTGGTCTTAGTGCTTTCCCACTGAAGTGTTTGTTCAGCAAGATCATCGAGAAATTGCCAAACTTCCTCGCTAGATTTTGTAAGAAAGTGACCTTGACAAATGGTTTCCAACAACTGCTTAGTTGCTGGGTTCAGTCCTTCGTACAAAGTTTGGTGAAGTTGCCACTTTTCGATACCGTGGTGAGGGTACTGAACAAGTAGGTCCTTAAATCTTTCAAAACACTTCTAAAAAGGTTCGGAAGGAAGCTGGGAAAATTGAATAATTTCGTTGCGAATTCTCGCGGTCTTGTGGTGTGGGTAAATTTTTTTTAGAAAAGCCTTAACAAACTCTTCCCAATTTTTTATGGAGTGTGATGCTGTGCTATATAACCATTTTTCAGCTAGGTCACATAAAGTGAATGGAATGACACGTAACCTTATATCATCATCAGAAAGTTGTGTGGCCTTCATCATTGCGCAAACATTCTGGAATTTGTTAATGAAGATATAGGCATTTTCGGATTCCAGCCCGTGAAATTTAGGCAACATATTGATGAAGTGGGGTTTAATTTCAAAGTTATCCCCATTAACTGGTGGAAGTGAAAGACAAGTGGGAAGTGCGGTGCGGATGGGATAAAAAAGATCCTGGAGCGCGATTCGTTGGGGCGCTTCGACATGAGGGTGTGGTGGGTTATTTGCACCTAGTGGAGGTAGAATCAGTCCCGTAGGTAAGGGGTTGTTAGGATTGAATCCCGACATCTCCTTAGAAGATGATGAATTTGAAGATGAAGGTAAAGAAGTGGATGAAATTTCGGCTTCGGAGTCGAAAGCGTCGTCAGTCGGCACTAACGAGACACGGACTAAACGGACGCTAGTGTCCCTAGTCCAACTGGACATACACTAACGAGGTGTAGTGTAGTCAAAAGGTAAAAATAGAAGGTGGGGGGTAAGAAAACGTCAATGAGAGAATGTGGTGTGCAGTGGATTTCTAGCGACAAATTAGCAAGTTTTTGTAAAAATTTTGTTTTGTGGTTTTTTTTTAATGGAGTTTTTGCAAAAGATTTTTATAAGGAGCTTAGACACACTTTCAAGCAATCACAATATGCACAATCAAGCCTAGAGCTAGGGTCTCCTTAGTCAACTAGACTGCTCCTAACTGTTCCAAAGGGCAAGTTGTGAGATCCTCAAATCGCCTCTTCACCGCTAATTGTGGCCAGGTAAGCACAAGTAAAGAAAGGAGGGATCCGCTCACGAATCACCGTGAGTCGAGCCTTTTAAAATTACCTTTTCCACTTGTCTAGCCTAGGCACTACAAAGTTAGGTTTAGATAAACGATCGATGCCTACAACCTTTCCTTTGTCCTAATGAGCACGACAGTCCTTATTGGCTGAGTCTAATATTTTTTAATTAACTCGAAGGTTGATGCAAATTGCTTTTTATGATTTTTGGGGTCTTAGGAAGGGTAATGAAATCCCCACCCAATCTGGATTGGTGTTATAGCCCCTTAAAAGTCCGTTTTAAAAAAATGCAAAGCAGTAAACACACAAAAATCCAAAACACTTGCCAAATTTTATTTAATTGCGGCGCAAAGAATCCTGCACAAAATCAAGTTATTGGAGAAGGGGGAGAAGTTTTGCGCAAACAACCCTGCATGAAAATTTTTCAGAGGACTACAGAGGGCAGAAGAGATGAAAAGAATGCTTACAGAGAATTTTTGAAGCGCTGACGTCACTAATGCACGGCGGATCCACGGTCAAAAGCACAGTTTTGCGGCGGTTCCGCGGTTCAACAATTGATTCAGGCCTCCAAACATTTTCTGTTTCTTTGTTGTGGTTATCCTCTGTTTGTTCAGATCTGCTGTTTACTGTTTTGCTCACTGGATTTTTCCAGATCTGAATCTGTTCGTCTCTCCGATCCTGTACAATTCACACGAAAACCCTTCAAAAAATAACAAGATGATAATTTTTTTATATATATTTTTATATTTTTCAGTTTTTATGATTTTTTTAATTTTTTTAATTAACCTGAAATTACAAAAAGAAAATAACAACGCCATCCCCGGCAACGGCGCCATTTGATTGGTGGAATGTTTTGCTTATGCGTTTTGAAATCAAAGAATTAACCGCAATCAAGAACGGTGTCGCTTGGTAGCTAGCCGGTTGAATACGGGTCGGTCCACAGGGAAAACGTGTATTTTCTAGTTGTTCTAACGAGTCAATTCCTATTTGTGGTAGCTTTTGATTTTCAATAAAAACTGAAGTTGAAATTGATTTGGATTAAAACGTTTCTAGGGTAAGGATTAGGTTAGTTTGGAAAGTCAATTATTCTCACCGCTTTCTTTGCCCTAATTAGGAACTTTTAGGTGTTAAGTAATAGTTAACAAAGGGGATTAGCACGATCGGGAAGAAACTAGGTTTCTTCCCTTTGGTCCTTGTCCGTCCTTTCTTAACTCTTAGCCTTAACATCTATGGAAATCAAACACAACCCGTTTTTAACTATGGAATCACCGCTACCTCGTGGGATAGGGTGCCATAGTGAGCGGTGTGTGTATGTTTGCATAGAATCCTACTTTAAAATATTGAACGGGCAAGAAAGGGGTGAGAGATTTTCATCTCTCAAACCTTCCCCAAACCTAACCCTAACAAGTGAGGAACTACTCACTCATTAGAGAATTAATAAAGGAATTCATTTTTATGGTTTTTATTTAATAGCCTAATTAACTTGCGGAAAATAACTACGGCAGAGAAATAAAATTGCAGATAATAAGAAATTCAAGATAAAAACTTACTTTTTATTGATGCACTCTTTGAACAATTACAAGGAAATGAAAATTTTAAACTAGGAATTAAAAAGAGGCATGCTCCAAAAAGACCTGTAGGCTTTCTATTTATAGATAATAGAAACCCTAGGGTTTACATCTGATCCACATCTAGAATTACAAAACTACTCTAAGAAAACCGGGTCAATGCACCGACTCCACCGACACGCACTGACACGTGCAATGCACGGCTGTGGATCCGCGGCCATAAGCATGTTTTGGCAGCGGTTCCGCGGCCGTTTGATGGGCTTTCTGGCTCATTTCTTCAGAGCTGCTTTCTGTTGCTTTTTCCTTCTGGTTTCTTCACTTGGTTTCTCAAAATGTCTTCTAGTTTCTTCTAGATTTCCACAGTGCAGAATATTGTGGACTTTTACCATTTGCTTCGTGTTGAAGTCTTGAATCTTGTGCTGCCATCGTACTTTGTGCAAACGAACTGTTCATTGATCTTCATTTGTTCCTTAAACTGTAGGCGGCATCATATAGATTCTTCTATTTGTTGGTCGTAATCTCACTTTTGTAGCGTTTTTTCATCATTTTCATTGTATTGTTCCGAGAACCTGTAACCTGCAACTATTTAACAGACATGGATCAAAAGCTCCTATTTATTTGCAATATGATTAAGAATGGGGAATATGATAATGCAAAATTCTGATATGAACACCTGCAGGGAAGAGCGTCCCTATAATCAAAAACCCCTCAAGTGAGGGGGAATCTGACGAAGTCTAATACATCGGCCGCATCCGTTTAAACCTTCGATACACGGTGTCATAAATCAACTTGGCATCTTCGAAGAGGTGGACGGATAACACCAATTAGCATCTGCCCCCAAATTCAGGCAAGACGGACCTACGCGGTCGCGTCTCTGTGTTTCAGAGGAAAACAGATTCTGGCACGCCCAGTGGGACCTTTTTCTCTTTGCACTCCACACTTCGTGTGTCGTGTTCGTGAACGAATCGCGGTTTGATATTGTTGCCCTTGGGTTCGAAGTACCAAGATTTGGTGTCTTGCTCCGTGCAGAAAATAGAAGATCAATGGCTTCAACCTGCACTAACTGCAACTGCAACTCTTGCTCCGTCCCGTCCGGAGGAGTGACTTACGGGCCCCAAGCGGCCTCCATCTTCGCTATGCTGGTGGAACAGGTCACTCAGGCCATCACTGGATTGTTCTTCAGGACCATGCTCCCGCCAACGAGCTTCTGGGCTCCTATACCATCACAAGAAGCTCAGAAGAAGTCGGTCTTTGATCGGCTTACAACTACTGCGGCCCCTCTCAACGGGTCGTACAGCTCCAACGCCTCAGTCTTTAACAGACTGGGCCAAAGCTCAGTTGGGCCAATGAAGAAGCCCGCGATACCGGAAAGAGTTATCCCTAAGCGGATAGTCATTCCCGCTCATGAAGTCGTCAAGGCGGCTTCTCCTGCCAAAGGGTCGGTCTTCACAAGGCTGACTGTTCCGGCTCCTGCTCCAGGCGAAGTCCTCAAAGCTGCTTCCCCTGCCCAGAGGTCTGTCTTTGACAGGTTGGATATTACTTCTCAACGGACACCGGTCTTTAAGAGGCTGAAGCCGGCGACAACCCTTCGCCAAAACAGGGGGCATGAGGAAGTCACCCCTACAGCTGAGACACTCCCAACCGCACGACACGCTCGACGTCTCCACTGGCGCCGAGTAAGGAAGGCTGGGGGCAATTCCCTTTTCGGACTGACTCCATCAGCTCCCATGGTAGAAATCAATGATGCTGTTCCAACTGGGAACAGCTTTGAACCGCTTAGGAGGGTTCGCAAGAACTCTCCGACTATCGTGCTGAAGAGATCTCCTTCACCTATGGAGATTACTACAGAAAAGAAGCTGGAGCAGACCCTCAGCGGCTGTCCTCCAAAATTTATAAAGTCTGGCTACAGGTTCAGGAATCGGTGATTGACCAGGACTACTCTCGCCGGCTAAAGAAGCTTAAAGCTCAACAAGGAGTAAACCATCCTGTCAAGCCACCAAAGGCGACAGCCATCTGGATGCCCGCTGCAACGGCTCCTTCAACGTCAACCGCTCAAAAGAGAAGGAGGCCGGGGAAAGCCCTTGTGACCGCGGCGAACCGCAAAAGCGCTGAATCTAAACGCCCCAAGTCTGGGGGCATGGTAATACATACCGTTTATATGGCTTCCGAAAAAGAAGAAAGCCGTGCTTCTATAGGTCATCGACCGCTTACCCGATCAATAACGAAGGCTCAGGAACAACAGCAGCAGAAACTTCAGGAGATGCTGACTGCAATGGCCGCACTCACTGGGCCAAAAGAAAACCCAGAGACCTCAAAGCAGCGTCGGGAACAAGAAACTGATACCGGGTTCCTCCAAAGAATGCTCGAGAGGAAAGAAAAAGAGGCTGCGGAGTAGGCGGCCAATATAAAACGAATGGCTCTTTTGTTCCAAGACATGGCTGGGATGATGTTACAGCCGGAACTTCCAGCTGAAGACCCCCCGATCATCATTGAAGATGACAGAGGGGAGACATCGAACCCTCCTCAGGCTCTTTCAGCAGCCAAAGAGGAGACAATATTTAAAGCCGCCTTGGATGACTACATCGCTCAGCAAATACGAGCTCACCAGGCAAATGAAGCGGCCAACCAAATTGTTAAAACTGGGCGACCATATCCAGGATGGTACGATCAGATCAAGTATCCGCCAGGATACACGATCCCCAAATTCCATGTTTATAAAGGGACGGGAAATCCGCATCAGCATGTTGCCCAGTTCAGGGCTCTATGTGGCAACACCGGAGGTGACAATAAACTACTACTTCACCAGTTCGTCGGCAGCTTGTCGTTGACAGCGTTCGAATGGTACTCTGAACTCCCGAACGACTCCGTCAAAACTTTTGCAGAGATGGAGCTACTATTCACCTAGCGTTTCGCGAGTGTTAGTGAACACACCCCAATAACGGCATTGATCAATGCCAGGGTGAAACCTGGCGAGACATGGGTTCAATATACGATGGCGGAATTTGTGGTCAAAATGTGAGTAGCACATCGAAGAAGCCCCGGCAGTGGGCATGTTTGTAGGCACTCTTGACCCTCAAGCGACCATCTCACAATTCATGATGTTTTTTAAGCCAACCACTTTCCAGGCCCTGATTGACAAATTAGCTCAAATGGACCAGATGGGCCATAGGCCTTCCTCTTCGAAGCCGGAGCCGCGGAATGAAAAAGGGAAAGGGAAAGCGACCTTCGTCGCCAATGCTCAACAGCAGCCCAGTGGTCCAAAATTAACGGACCGACTAGACGAGAGACGGCGATACTATAATGAGAAAATGAAGAGCCCTTATTCATTTCCCCGGGACAAAACGAGGAGATTGTTTGAGCTGGCGGTGCGCAACAGGCTCATCAATCTGCCGAATCCAAAACGACCGTTGCAACCTGGTGAGGCTAATAGTCCCAATTATTGCCCCTACCATCAAACGGTAAGCCATCCAATTGAAAATTGCTTCATCTTTAAAGGCTGGATCGAAGATCAATACCAACAGGGCAAATTTGCCCTGTCCGAGAATTGGAAGGTGAACCCGCCACAGCCACACGCTCCCAAGAAGACGGACATACCGGGGGCATCATACTCTTTTGTAGAAGAAGCTCTATGGGAGGTCGTTATTTCAACCAAGACGAAAAGAATGCTGAAGGATCTCCAGACATGCCCGGCGATCAAGTGGAAAAATCCACTGGAACCCGAGATCATCGAGGGGATGCTGAAACCGTGCCCAACTCCAAAAATTGGTGGTGATAGCCAAAGCGCTCATACCCAGCCGTCAAAGTCTTCGAAGAAGAAGAAGAAGAAGACCAAAAAGCCCGTGAAGCCTGGTGACAAGCGCACGGACCTGCAAAAACAGATTGACGCGTTGGAAGAATATAATCAGAAGGCGTGGACCCCAATCACGATCCAAGAATTTCTCACCCACGTCCTTGAGGACGGAGATGATGATAATGGAGAAGACTCGTCGGACGAATCTGTGGATTATGTGGCAAGCTGTCATGTGATCTCTCACTCGTTAATAAATGGTGAAGAAGCTCTGGATGCAGAAAAACCGGGGGCAGATCCTGAACAGGAACTTCTAGGACCGTCAGACGAAATGATTAACGCATTCCTGGACGAAGCTCTTCTTAAAAGCAAAGCTGCTCGAGAGCGTGAGATGGCCATATTCGAAAAAGCCAAATGCCGGCGACTAGACGAAAGGGTTGAAACACACCCGCCAGATCAAAGTGTAGGGTTCCTGGGCATGCTAATGAGGTCTCACAAGGCATCAACCATGCCAAATACAAAACTTTCCGGTGCCGAGAAACCCTAATGCGATCGTTAACTAGAATTTTAGGCGAAACAAGCAACTAGTTAACAACTTAACTAAGAGTGAACGGAAATACAACCTTTGTAGATCCGGTCCTCCACCTCCATAGCTCCATGATGAAGTCCCCTCGCTGCGATCATCGGATCCCGGGCTCTAGCGTCGGCTTCATCGGAGAAATGGGCGGACCAGGTCGTCGACTTCGATGCCGAAGATGATCTACGTCGAGGCAACACAAGATCAAGCTCTAACTTTACCAAGCCGTGAAACTTGTGAAGAAAACACCCTATACTACTTGGCAAGTGGTAGAGGATGAAGAAATAGGAAGTGGTTTCACTTTAGAATTGGATTTCTCACTCTTTTCATCAAGTCACCATTGAAGGTTGCAAGCTTTCTTTCTTTTTGAAGAAGAAGAAGAAGAAGAAAAAGAATATGATAAGAATTCATGAAAATAGAAAACAAAGTGATTCTTATCATATAGCAACCATAGTTAGGTGTAGAGAATAAACTAAGGTTAGGTTGAATGGTTAAGGTTAAGCATGAAACAAAAATGGTGGACTTATTCAAAGCTTCAAGAAGCTTCAACTAGAAAACAAATCAAGCCACCATTTCTCTTCATCTTTCCAAAATGAATAAATAAATAAATGAATAAGTAAATAAACAAAACCCTAACCATTAACATAACCATGGTTTAATCACACACACAAACCCAAGTTAGCATGTATCATCAAACATGATACAAACAAGTGCACAAAAGTATATCACATATACAACTTGTGCACTTCAAGTGAGAAAATCCATTTTAAGTGAACCAATACTAGTTAATGCAAAGTAATATATCAAATATATAATTATGCATTAAATCATTAAATCAACGCTTGATTTAACGATCCGGTCATATCGCATATGACCGACTAATATCCAATGTATCGGCTTATCGAATCAATCCTTGATTCGATAACTAGGTTATATCGCATACAACCAATCGATACATTCATCGTGAGAATAGAATACGGTATCATATACACGCATTATTCTCGGTCCCGCACATATCTCATATGCGCTCCTATTTCATTTCGCTTGAGCCAGGAAACCTCTGTTTAGGACTCTAAAGACTCGTCAATACGCCGGCAGCAGGTGATGATCATATCAAACACCCACAAGTCGCAAGCGGTCTGCTAAACGTAACGGCCACCCGGGTATTGAGCGATCAGAAGATCGACGAGCAAGCCCGCTCACACTCCTGTGAATCCAACCTGTAACACTTACCGTACAGTCCGGTCTGATCGTCTGATATGTCGCATATCTCGCCTAGGGGTGGTAAACGTCAGACCCCAATAGCTCGATAAGTCGTGTCGATATGAGGTCTATAACAGTTTGAGAAACTACTGGTAACACTTACCAGTAAATCTTAGCAACCCTGGCCAGGGATTTCCGGTTATAGCCAATCGAACACAGCGCAACATCAACTCCCTATACCGGGAGAGACGAATCCCCTCCTATCGCTCATTGCCTCCATGTGATTTGGGACTGTACCCAAAAATCACCGTTTTGCATGCCCACTTGGACGTGGTAAGGTGGAAATCAAAGCACAGTGGGAATCACACAAGACTCTATGACGATCTCGAGTCAACAGACTACTCTGTACCAGTGTCACCAGAGAACTTCCATCTGACGTAAGGTATAATACCATCTGGGAGTTCTCGGCGAGTCCGTCCAGTGTACCCAGTCTCCACTGAGCACCCGTATATCATCTCTGATGTCAAACACCAATGGATATGGGATCATCCATCGTCCATCTGTATGGGTCGAGAAGGTATACGCTAGTTTACTCTGGTATATCGATGCCCCGTCTCGATATACCCACGACTAGGGACCTTGAAGGATGTACTTATGGACTACCATGTCCCCACTAGTATGATCCGCATCATAGTCCAGGTAGTCAAGTACACATCCTAAGGGCTTTACCAACATGTAACAGAGAGACAATCAGTGTACACGTTAAGGTAAAGAGCAACCAGATAGCATACTATCATGTCGAGCAAGAAAGTCCTCCCTATATATGTCCAAGAATCCACTACAATATACATCCTATGTATAGTAATGGACTCTAGGGCATACATATAACTAACAATCTCCCACTTGCACTAGGGCCATCTGATGGCAGTGGTTATAGTATCTCATACTCAACCATCCCATAAAATTCTCTCTCTGGGAAAAAGCCTTTGTGAGTGGATCCGCCGTGTTGTCTTCTGAGTCTACTCTCCTAACCTCGATCTCTTTGGAGATCAACCATCTCCATGATTAGGTGATACTGCCTTAGAATATGTCTGGATCACTGATGGGACGGACGTTCCTTGGCATAAGCCACAACTCCATTGTCACACAATGGGAGGAACTAAGTTTATCTCATGAACAAATATACATCCAGACTGCCTCTTTGGTAGCATCTTAAGTAGCGATGTATCCAGCCTTTATCGTCTAGTATGCCACGGTATTTAACTTGGAACTCTTCCAACATACCATCCCTTTACTGAGGGTAAAGACAATGCCTGTGACTGACATTCAGTCGTCCTTATCACCCTGGAACACTTCCAGTGATTCTCCCTAGGATCGATTGATACCATCTCACTACATCTAGTGAGAATCCTAACATCCATTTTGATCTATCTCATAGATCCAAAACCCAGGATTTAGTAGGTATCACTTTGATCCTTTGTGGAGAATCATTGTGATAAGCGGAGATTGATCGAGCGTAGCATAGGAAACTCCTTCCCTATCAAGAGTATGTCATCCACGTACTCTATGAGGATCGCCACCATACTCCCTACTACCTTTTTGTATATACAAGGTTCATCTACCATTTTGATGAAGTCAAAGTATTTGACTACTACATCAAAACAGATGTTCCAACTCCGCGATGCCTGCTTTATCATATAAAATATCTTGCTAACGTTTCCGCTGCTCCCACTGTCTACGAGGCCCTCTGGCTGTGTACTTATAGACGCACTCTTCTAAAACATCATTTAGAAAAGCTGTCATGTTACCCAACCGCCAGATATTGTAGTTATGGTATGTAGCCGTGGCAAGTAGGATCTGGACGGACTTAAACATAGATCCTTAGAAAAGGTTTCAACACAATCCATACCTGGTCAATGATGCAAACCTTTAACAAGTCTAGATTTGAAAGTCTCAACTTTTCCATATACACCAAGTAATCTTCTCAAGATATACTTGCTCCTGATGGGGATTTAACCCTTCAGATATAGCAACCAAAGTCCATACTTTGTTGGTGTATAAGGATTCATCTCAGATCTATAAGCATCCAGCCATTCTTACAGAGTCCCACTCCGGATGGCCAGCTCGAAACTAGTTGGGTCATTATCTCATGATGCAATCCTCGCTCCCACTGTCATAGAGAAACCGAAGTATCTCTCAGGCGGATGAGGAACCCTACCAGATCGGCGGAGAGGCTGAGGTTCGTTGGAATCTACTGAATCTTTTAGTTCTAACAAATCATCTGCTGTAGTTTGTATAGCTGGAACCTTTCCAGTTCTACAAAACAGACCTTGCCTCGAGCTTGTCCGGATTTTGCTTTTAGACATAGGCTGGACAACCCCAAATCTCAACTAACTTAAGATATGGGCTCTTCCCTTTCCATATCACATATGAAGTGGTAGGCAACTGATTTGATTTAAACCCTATTCAATAGGTATGCAGCTTCTCAAGCGCATAACTCCCAAAAGGAAATAGGAAACTCAGTAGTACTCATCATAGAGCACACCATATCACATAGGGTGCTATTGCTCCGCCCCGATATACCATCGTGCTATGGTGTATACGGAGGAGTAATACTGAGGGAGAATCTCATTCTCTTTTAGAATAGTTCAGGATTTCCATGCTCAAGTATTCTCCTCCATGATCACATCAAAGGACATAATACTTATACCTGTATTTTGGTTCTCTACTTCTAACTTATATTCTGTGAATATCTCAAAAGGTTCGGACTTGTGTTTCAACAGGAACATATGTCTGAATCTTGAGAGATTATCAGAGAATGTAATGAAGTACTAAGAACCGGTCTTGGCATGTGTAGACAGGGAACCTTTCATACATCAGCATGTATCAATCCCAAGAGTTCACTAACTCTTTCTCTGTTTCCAATAAACAGAGCTGTGGTCATCTTATCTCTGTGACATGACTGGAAAGTTTCACAAGATGTAAATTCAAACAGATTTAAATATGCATCTTTGTGCAACTTAGCTAGTCGGGTCGCATTGATATGACCCAGTCTACAATACCTCAAGAAGGATTCGTTCATTTCTGAACTCTTCCTCTTGTGTGTGTTCCGTATACTAAGAACTATAGTTTGATTTAGAACATCAATGCTTTTAGATTACATGCCTGAACCGATCAACTTTTGATATAGGAAATGTTCAAAACATTATCCAACAATACAAAATTATATCCTTCTTTACTAATAAAGAAACTGATATGATTTTGTATATCAGGTTCGGTATCTAATAACATTCGTTCAGAATCAATGTATTCTAGTAATACAGGGTGACAGTGACCAACAGACTTGGCTGCAACACTTGCACCGTTTTCTGCCTCATGAAACTTATCACCCGTTCTCAGTTCTCTACCTTTCTGTAGCCCTATATAACAGATTACATATCTGGGATCCTGATCCGGTATCAAATACCCAGGACGTAGAGGATACAGAGAAACAGTTCTTTGTAATGAACACACCAGAAGATGATGCATCAGTATGCACTTTCTTCGTTTGGGCGGCACGGGAATTCTTGTATTCCCCAATTTCCTGCTCTGTCTTATAACAATTATAAGTTGGAGCGGGACCAACGTTCCCCAGCTCAGTATAACAAGCGGGTTCGGTCAATTTATCCGTTTTATTATCTTGATTAAGGCGTGATATGGTCGCACCTGGAGAGAGAGAGTAGAAAACACTCAGCGTGCGCTCTTGCAAGATCAGAATGGTTATTATTTTATTTAATCAGGATGGCTCCCACTGTTTTTATCAAATCTTCCTTCAAACCCTAAAAGGAAAGTCTAGCCGGGATTAATTACACGTTACAAGTTCGCCAATCTTTCAGCCAGGCCAGTGTCGGTACTTTGAGGGAGGTCCCCCGTGCTTTCACACAAACCTAATTAATGTAAACCTCGTTTTCCCAGAGGCGTAACCTCGTTAACACCTTTCTAGACACCTACTTGATCGGCTAATTGTAATGTGTAAAACTCTCCCAGGAGTAACTCTTACTCGCAACGGGTATCGGGATCCAACTATTTCATAGAAGGTATGCAATCTCATTGCAAATTTCAACACTTGAAATTCCCGATAATATTTTGCCCCTAACGTGCTATGACCTTGACGAAAGCCAACAAACCATAGCCCGCTAGTCAAGTTCAACCCGTCATTTCCTGATTGAATTAAACCCACCCGCACGACCCTTGACGAAAGCCAACAAAGCCGCACGACTACCCTAATCCAATCGCATCATATGCAGCAGATAAGCAGCATATAGCTAACGCACACTACACCTTGACGAAAGCCAACAAATGTAGCAGGAATACTATATACAACTTATCTGAAATGACGGAGGGCTACGACAGGTTTTTCTTGAAAACCTATTGCGTAATGAACTTGATATCGTTGTAGGATCGAATGAATTTTAAAATAGAATGTTTCTGAGGCTTTTCTAGTTTTGCTAAAGGGGTCGCTCCCGGTGAAGGGATCGTCGGCCCTTTCCTCGTCGAATGAGGTGCGGGATATATCATATATATCACTGTGCAAAGCAGAAACTATAGAAGCTATCAAAAGACAAACCGAGGGGTGTAGCATCTACCAGTTATTGCTAAAGGAGTTACTCCCGGTGAAGGGATCTCGGTCCTTTCCTTATCGAATAAGGTGCAGGATATATCACATATACCGCTGTGCAAAGCAAGAACTGTAGCTACCTGTTTTATTTAGAAATTCGATTCCACAACATCTTAGGTTTCTTTTCTTTCATTAATCATATTAATGAAGTCCCATCATTTAAGTTACCTAAACAACACAGATAAATACGACGTACACTTATGCCATCCACATTCGCCTCGATGTCCCCTCATGCACCGTTAGGTTAGGTAACTAACGGCAGAGCAGGGCAGGGCTAGCGCGGGTGTAAAACATAAGCAACATCTATATAATAAATCATATATACTATATACTGTATCTATCACAAAACATCACATGATCACATCACAGATATCGCAGCAGAAGAATCATATGAAATATTGGATATGCTAGGACGTCCGTGTTTTCAATACGAGCCAGCATAAAACACGGATTCCACGGTCGCGATGAATAGCCAAACCCACACCCCAAGACCCCTATGAGAGCGGCAAGCAACCCTACCAATTCTAGAGTTAGGAGACCCGGACTCGACTCCTCGAGTTGGTCTCCCACTGAACTCCAGAACCCGGTTACTTGTGCCCTCCTCCTTGGGTCTATCCTAGTGCGGAAAAGTAAATAATATACAAACGGTGACATCTTCCGCAACCTGGAAGTGCCCCAATAAAAGAATATTACATACAAGTTTTTACATGAATGAAAAAGAAAAACACTCATCTCACATAAAAAACCCTGGCTATTCGAACACGACGATCCAACATAACATATTCAGCAACATATAACATCACATGTCATCAACGTAAGTAAATATGCGCATCCCAATTGTCGTTGACATATAGCAACGAAACCGGCGATATCACATATTACACTTACGGTCACAGAAAAGAAAGTGTAAAACTACAACAGTTGGAATCCGCAACTTGCATAGACATCGCATGCCTAATCAAATGAATTCCTTAGACATCGCATGCTTAACAATTATAAACCCCGCATTTTAGTCTCATTATCGAAAACACTTTTCAATATCAAGTCGGGCAATTCAACAAGATTCCTGACATGCTGATCGAATGCTCGTCGCAAACTTTAGTAGGCGGCTGCACCCCCGACGCCGTCGACGAAGTGCACCAAGGCGGAACACCGCTGCCGCGAGCACTCGAACGGATGATTTCGGCGACGGGGTTCTCCTACAGTCACTTGGTCGGGGCTATGGGGTGAGGCTGTCTATTAAGTTTACCCGGCGAGTATCCGCGTACGCTACGTGATTGCGACGGACTTTTGATCACATCAAAATTCCGTGGCAACCGATCAAGTGAGACTAAACTGCTATGTTTATAACATTCATATTAGTTATCTCATAACTACTTATGAATTCTAATTATTATATCACATTCCGGATAAGATAGAAAATGTTAAACTTTCCGATCGAACAATTCAAACACCCAAGTTTTCCCAAAACAGCTCAACACATGAAATAAGTTCTAAGACATTCACTTCATGCCTCAGTACCAACGGTCCAGCCGTAGAAGGGTCAAGCCAACGCCTCATATGTGGCACGCCGTACTGCCCCAAACCCTAAGGTTCAAAGGGCAGTTCAAGACGGTCACATAATCGAGTTAAGGTTTGTTGTCTTCTAGAGGGACCATCGCGTTACTTGCACTACTTGGAACGTCATTAAACTATGGAAAAATCCAACAATTGGAAATTTCCCGGCAGGGGAAAAAGTGGGTATTTATATCCGGTCGAACTTTTTAACATATTCTAAAATTACCCGGAAAAACACATAGACAAAGTTTGATAATCCGATCGAATTTACGAACTCCCAATACAACCCAGAAAACTCAACTCCTGAGTGATATTTAAAAATTCCCAGAAAATACAACACCAAAATATAAGAATTACTGTGCAAAAATTAATTGAGGATGCGACCATACGGCCGCGGAACCGCCGCAGTAGGCAGGCTCATGCCGCGGTTCCGCGGCGGTTTAGATGATTCAGGAGCTCGAATTTCACAGTAACTCCTACAAACACCTGCTGATTTTTCTGCATATTTTTAATATACAAAAATCCACATTTTCAAAAATTGGACAGAGAGGGGTATGAATTAGGGTTTCGTGTTTCGTTCGGGTTTCTAACTTCGTCTACACATCGCCTAAGGCTCTAGCTAGGCTCTGATACCACTGTAGGGTTCCTAGGCACGCTAATGAGGTCTCACAAGGCATCAACCATGCCAAATTCAAAACTTTCCGGTGCCGAGAAACCCTAATGCGATCGTTAACTAGAATTTTAGGCGAAACAAGCAACTAGTTAACAACTTAACTAAGAGTGAACGGAAATACAACCTTTGTAGATCCGGTCCTCCACCTCCATAGCTCCATGATGAAGTCCCCTCGCTGCGATCATCGGATCCCGGGCTCTAGCGTCGGCTTCATCGGAGAAATGGGCGGACCAGGTCGTCGACTTCGATGCCGAAGATGATCTACGTCGAGGCAACACAAGATCAAGCTCCAACTTCACCAAGCCGTGAAACTTGTGAAGAAAACACCCTATACTACTTGGCAAGTGGTAGAGGATGAAGAAATAGGAAGTGGGTTCACTTTAGAATTGGATTTCTCACTCTTTTCATCAAGTCACCACTGAAGGTTGCAAGCTTTCTTTCTTCTTGAAGAAGAAGAAGAAGAAGAAAAAGAATATGATAAGAATTCATGAAAATAGAAAACAAAGTGATTCTTATCATATAGCAACCATAGTTAGGTGTAGAGAATAAACTAAGGTTAGGTTGAATGGTTAGGGTTAAGCATGAAACAAAAATGGTGGACTTATTCAAAGCTTCATGAAGCTTCAACTAGAAAACAAATCAAGCCACCATTTCTCTTCATCTTTCCAAAATGAATAAATAAATAAATGAATAAGTAAATAAACAAAACCCTAACCATTAACATAACCATGGTTTAATCACACACACAAACCCAAGTTAGCATGTATCATCAAACATGATACAAACAAGTGCACAAAAGTATATCACATATACAACTTGTGCACTTCAAGTGAGAAAATCCATTTTAAGTGAACCAATACTAGTTAATGCAAAGTAATATATCAAATATATAATTATGCATTAAATCATTAAATCAACGCTTGATTTAACGATCCGGTCATATCGCATATGACCGACTAATATCCAATGTATCGGCTTATCGAATCAATCCTTGATTCGATAACTAGGTTATATCGCATACAACCAATCGATACATTCATCGCGAGAATAGAATACGGTATCACATACACGCATTATTCTCGGTCCCGCAAATATCTCATATGCGCTCCTATTTCATTTCGCTTGAGCCAGGAAACCTCTGTGTAGGACTCTAAAGACTCGTCAATACGCCGGCAGCAGGTGATGATCATATCAAACACCCACAAGCCGCAAGCGGTCTGCTAAACGTAACGGCCACCCGGGTATTGAGCGATCAGAAGATCGACGAGCAAGCCCGCTCACACTCCTGTGAATCCAACCTGTAACACTTACCGTACAGTCCGGTCTGATCGTCTGATATGTCGCATATCTCGCCTAGGGGTGGTAAACGTCAGACCCCAATAGCTCGATAAGTCGTGTCGATATGAGGTCTATAACAGTTCGAGAAACTACTGGTAACACTTACCAGTAAATCTCAGCAACCCTGGCCAGGGATTTCCGGTTATAGCCAATCGAACACGACGCAATATCAACTCCCTATACCGGGAGAGACGAATCCCCTCCTATCGCTCATTGCCTCCATGTGATTCGGGACTGTACCCAAAAATCACCGTTTTGCACGCCCTCTTGGGAGTGGTAAGGTGGAAATCAAAGCATAGTGGGAATCACACAAGACTCTATGACGATCTCGGGTCAACAGACTACTCTGTACCAGTGTCACCAGAGAACTGCCATCTGACGTAAGGTATAATACCATCTGGGAGTTCTCGGCATGTCCGTCCAGTGTCCCCAGTCACCACTGAGCACCCGTATATCATCTCTGATGTCAAACACCAATGGATATGGGATCATCCATCGCCCATCTGTATGGGTCGAGAAGGTATACGCTAGTCTACTCTGGTATATCGATGCCCCGTCTCGATACACCCACGACTAGGGACCTTGAAGGATGTACTTATGGATTACCATGTCCCCACTAGTATGATCCGCATCATAGTCCAGGTAGTCAAGTACACATCCTAAGGGCTTTACCAACATGTAACAGAGAGACAATCAGTGTACACGTTAAGGTAAAGAGCAACCAGATAGCATACTATCATGTCGAGCAAGAAAGTCCTCCCTGTATATGTCCAAGCATCCACTACAGTATACATCCTATGTATAGTAATGGCCTCTAGGGCATACATATAACTAACATAAAGTACATCTGTCGCAAATAAAAGCAGGTTCAAGACGAGGAAGTGGTTCGCCAAAGCCATATCGATGGGAATTAAGCTGCCACCCTCCGAAGGAAACACTCTTGCTGAAGCGGATATACATCTTAACTATTGTCTATATCATCGAAGGATTGCGCACCCTACTAAAGAGTGCATAGCTTTTAAAAGATGGTGGCAGGGATATGTTGCTCACCAACAACATTTCAAGCGGATGAAACGCAAAACTCGTCGGGAACAAAGAAATACGACCGAGGAGAACAAAAGAATCGCCGACAACTGTCATATGGTCGACGCTGGGGGATCACAGGTTCTCACCTTCGGGAGTGACTCTGACGAACAAATGTCTCTTGGCCCTCTCTTTAAAGAATCCACCTCGAGAAAAGAGGAAGTACCGAAGACCTGTGAAAATATTCAGCTGTGCAATCGTACGCTTCCCGAAAAGAATCTCGGGCCAGCGAACAGTGGGTCGGATAGAAAAGATAAAGGGAAAGAAAAAGTCCCCGAGGATATCGCCTTAGATGATCAAGTCGTCAAAGAGCTAACAGCCAAGGGCCCACCCAAGAAAAACAAGGTGGATTACAACGTTCTAGCACACCTGAGGAAGATACCCTCGCAGCTCAGCATTCTCGACACCCTTCTGCGATCCAAAGAGGCGAGAGATTTTCTGATCAGGGCATTACAAGAGCCTGACCAATTTCAAGCTTTCTTAGCCGAAGAAAAGATGAAGGATGAGCTGGAAGAAGTGCACACGGCCAATATCACCTTCAGTGATGAAGACCTCCTCCTCAGGACATGCGAGCATAACTGTCCCCTTTATGTCTCCGGATACTGTCATGATATCAAGATAGGCAAAATCCTGGTTGACAATGGGTCCTCTTTCAATCTCCTCAATGTATGAGTGTTGAAGGAGATATGCATGAGCGTTCAACACTTCGCTCGGGATAAGATCACTATCTCCGGGTTCGACTCTCAGTCATCACGGACGCTCGGGTCTGTGATACTGACGCTGCGCTTTGGGCTGCTTGTCACGGACATCAAATTTCACGTCATTGACGCTAAGACATGTTACAATACTTTGCTCGGCAGGCCTTGGTTATACGAGTACAACATCATCCCTTCTACACAACATCAGTGTATGAGGTATTTCAAGGATGGTCTCGAGTATACCGCGACAGGGGAACTAAACCCATTTTCCGTGAATGAAGTCCACAAATATGAAGATGCCAAGTACTTCCTACCAGATTTCAAAGACACAGAAAGATGTCACAAAGCAGAGAGCAAACAAAAAGCTATCACCACCATTCCGGTCTTCGGAAGTGATACTGAAGAGGAAGAAGAAATAGTTTATTCAAGGCCCCCCAACGCAACAAGCCGGGACCATCCACCTCTATGTTGATCTTCGGCAGCGATTCGGAAATCGATGTCAATGCTGTATTTTCCGTTCGGCCATCAATACAAGCCTTCGCTAGCAATGATCGGAGTTTGCAAATTGCCATGGTTCCGCAAGAGCATTACAAAGAGCTTGACGTGCTTGATACCTATAGTATGCAAGAACTGCAGACATTCTACGTCCCTCCCAGGAGAAGAGATGAAAAGGAGATCCTCTTTTATCAATCCATGGAAACCAAAGTGGAGAAAGAAATTTGGCATGGTGCGGATTATACACTTGATAGGCTCCAGCCCATCCGTCTTCCTAGATATTACACAGAAGGCTTGAAAAGGCTATTGAAGCGCCAAGGGGTACCCTTCAGACAGACTGCTCGACAAGCTCGGTTCTACAACAGGATCTGGGACGTCCCTGGAACTCAGCGAAAGTTTCCTAACGGGAGAATGGAAACGATTGGGCTTGGATATGTTCAATCCAGAAAACGGGAGCGAGTCCATGGTAGGTACATCATACATGACTTCGATGAAGAAGGAGACGCCCTGTTAAAAGACGCTGACCCTGAACCAAAACAAGATCCTGCCATCAAAATGCCGAGTCCGTCGTTTGAAGAACGGATGGACAAGCTAATAAGGGAAGCGGGTCAAAAGGTCCGGGATGACCATAACCGTGAAATGGCCATTTACGAGAAAGCCAGGACGCAGCGCCTCCTTCAGCAGGCCATGGAGAATGACAATGCTCCTCATCGCCAACCCGTCATACAAAAGACCCGGCGCAGAGGCAAAAATAAACCAAAGAACGGAAAAAACGTTCGACAGCAGCCAAGCGGGTCTAAGAAGCAACGCGAGCAAGAGTCGAGCATCCGGGATCCGTCCCTTATAAAGAAGATGGGTCGAGAATATTCTTTTCCCCAAGACAAGACAAAAAAGATATTCGGTCTTGTCATGAAACATTGGATGATGACACTCCCGGAGTCCAAGCACCGTGAGCAAGCAAACGAGGTCTCTCATCCCGACTATTGCTCCTATCACCGAGCAATAGGACACCCTCTAGAAGACTGCTTCACCTTCAAGAACTGGGTCGAAGACCAATACCAACTCGGCAAGTTTGCTTTATCCAACAGCTGGAAGGTAACCCCGCCACAGAAGCATGAACCGAAAGCCATGAGAGTAGAACCGGATCAACATCGGTCTTGGAAGCGATCTCGCACCTGTCACATGATAACGGTGTCAGGAGAAAGAATATGCGAAGATACGGCTGATCTCCCCTGGTGCTTCGAAAACGATGATGACGGGGTGATCTCGGAATTTCCACCGGCACCAAAAGAGCTGGAAGATGGGATACATACTACTGCGGATAACCTCAAGAAAATTGACTTAGGGAAGGCAAGTGACCCGCGGCCGACATTCGTCAGTGAGCTATTGTCTGAAGAAAGGGTGGCTACGCTAAAAGACGTGCTCATGCAATATAAAGACTGTTTCGCATGGAACTATTCTGAGATGCCCGGATTGGATCCAGAAATAGCCGTCCACAAATTGGCGATATCTCCGGACATCAAGCCGATCAAACAAACACCGAGAAGAATGTGGCTCGAGCTTGAGGTGAGCATCAATGCTGAAGTCAAGAAGCTAATCGATTCTGGCTTTATCCAAGAAGTTCAGTATCCTGACTGGATCGCTAACATCGTCCCGGTGATGAAGAAAAACGGGACAGTGCGCATATGTGTAGACATTCGGGATCTCAACAAAACTTACCCGAAGGACGACTTTCCAGTACCATTCACCGAGCCGATGATAGATAATACATCCACTCACGAAGGCTTCTCCTTCATGGATGGCTCATCAGGATACAATCAGATAAAGATGCATCCCGAAGACCAGAAACATACCGCTTTCCGAACCCCTTTGGGCATATTCTGCTACAAGGTGATGCCTTTCGGTCTAAAGAACGCCGGTGCCACCTATCAGAGGGCCATGACGAAGATCTTCGATGACTTCATACATGAAATCGTTGAATGCTATATCGACGACCTCGTAGTTAAAAGCAAATCATACGAGGAACATTTCGAACATCTGAAGATCGTGTTTCAACCCCTTCGGAAATATAACTTGAAGATGAACCCTCTCAAATGCGCGTTCGGAGTTTCCTTGGGCAAGTTCCTGGGATTCGTCGTCCGACACCGAGGCATCGAGATAGACCCGTCGAAGATCAAGGCGATCATGGAAATGCCTCCGCCAAGAACTCTCAAGAAGCTGCGGTCTCTCCAAGGAAAGCTCGTGTATATTCGACAATTCATAGCCAATCTTTCCGGCAAGTGCCGTCCTTATAGTCACCTGATGAAGAAGGGAACTCCGTTTGTCTGGGATCGCAAATGCCAAAGCGCACTAGACGAAATCAAGCAATACCTGCATAATCCGCCGGTACTGACTGCTCCAGTCAAGGGAAAACCCCTCATTCTGTATACAACAGCCCTCGAAGGTTCTCTAGGCGCGCTGTGGGCACAAGAGAACGACCAAGGGAAGGAAAGAACCCTCTATTATTTGAGTCGAGTTCTACTGGGGGCACAAAGAAACTATTCCCCCCATCGATAAACACTGCCTGGCGTTGATCTTCGCGATAACAAAGCTCAGACACTACGCATTGGCATATGAGGTCCATCTCATATCGAAAGTAGATCCTCTCAAATATTTGATGTCAAAGGCTATATTAACGGGATGGCTCGCTAAATGGGTGTTAGTTATATATATGCCCTAGAGGCCATTACTGTACATACGATGTATATTGTAGTGGATGCTTGGACATGTATAGGGAGGACTTTCTTGCTCGACAAGATAGTATGCTATCTGTTTGCCCTTTATCTTAACATGTACTCTGATTGTCTCTATGTTACATGTTGATAAAGCCCTTAGGATGAGTACTTGACTACCAGGACTATGATGCAGATCATACTAGTGGGGACAGTGTAGTCGCCAAGTACATCCTTCAAATGTTCCTTGTCGTGGGAGTACCAAGACAGGGCATCGATACTCCAGAGTAGACTAGCGTATGCGCTTCTTGTCCCATATGATGGGCAATGGATGATCCCATATCCATTGGTGTTTGACATCAGAGAAGGTATACGGGTGCTCAGTGGAGAATGGGTACACTGGACATATTCGCCGAGAACTCCCAGATGGTATTATACCTCACGTCAAATGGCCGTTTTCTGATGACACTGGTATAGGTTAGTCTGTAGACCTGAGATCGTCATAGAGTCTTGTGTGATTCCCACTTTGCTTTGATTTCCATCATACCACGTCCAAGAGGGTATGCAAAACGGTGGCTTTTGGGTACAGTCCCGAATCCCATGGAGGCAATGAGCGATAGGAGGGGTTTCGTCTCTCCCGGTATAGGGTGTTGATGTTGCGCCGTGTTCGATTGGCTATAACTGGAAATCCCTGGCCAGGTTTGCTGAGATTTACTGGTAAGTGTTATCAGTAGTTTCTTGAACTGTTATAGACCACATATCGACACGACTTATCGGTTACTGGAGTCTGACTTTTACCACCCCTAGACTGGATATGCGACATATCAAACGAAGAGACCGGACTGTACGGGATTGTTACTGATTGGATTCGCAGGAGTATGAACAGGCTTGCTTGTTGATCTTCTGGTCGCTCAATACCTGGGTGGCCGTTACGTTTAGCAGACCGCTTGCGGCTTGTGGGTGTTTGATATGATCATCACCTACTGCTGGCGTATTAACGAGTCTTTAGAGTCCTACACAGAGGTTTCCTGGCTCAAGCGAAATGGAGTAGGAGCGCGTATGTGATATGTGCGGGACTGAGATTAATGTGAGTATGTGATACCGCATTCTATTCTCGCGATGTGTGACATGATTGGTTATATGTGATATAGCCGAGTTATCGGATCAAGCGTTGATTCGATAAGTTGTTACATTTGATATTTGTCGGTTATATGTGATATAGCTGGATTATTAAATCAAGAGTTGATTTGATAATTTAATGTATAATTATATATTTGATATATTATATTACATTAACTAATATTTATCTCATTAATGATTTCTTTTCTCACTTGATGTGCACATTGTATATATGTGATATGTATATTTGTGTACATGTATTGTGTCATGTTTGATGATACATACAAGATGGGTGTATGAGATTAATACCATGCTACGGTTAAGTTAGGGTTCCTATTTATGTTAAGCTAATTCAAAAGAGATTGACTTTGTCATGGTAAAGCTTGGACAAATGCTTTTGGATAAGTTTTGACAAAGTCAACACTTTTGTCTAGTTAAAGATATTTATCAAACCCAACCCTTAACCATAGTGTGGAGTTAATTCTCTACATGAGTTAGGCATGATAGTTTTAACTCAACCATGGGTGCAATAATTCATTTGGATGAATTATTCATGAGTTCTTCCTCTTCTTCTTCAAGCTCCATAAAAAGCTTGCTAGCTTCAATGGAGGTATGAGAAGTAATGTGAGAAAATCAATTCTAAAGTGAGCCCACTTCCTACTTCTTCATCCTCTACCACTTGCCATGTAGTAGAGTGTGTTCTCTTCACAAAGTTCATGACCTAGTGAAGGAATTGCTTGAGTTAGTGTCTCCTCGACGTAGATCATCTTCGGCTTCGAAGTCATCGAAGCAAGCATGTTCGTTTCTTCATAGAGCCTCTCTAGAGTCTGGAGTTTATTATCGCAGCGAAGGGGACTACTACACGGAGCTATTTGAAGTGAAGGACCGGTCTACAAAGGTTGTATTCCTTGTTCACTTAGATGTAAAGAGTTTACATATCTTATTTTACCCTAAGTCTCTAGTTAAGATCTTTGTTAAGGTTTGTTTAGCATCCTAAATTTTGAAAGTAGCATGATTGATGCTTGCCAAAACCTTCCTAAGGTGCTAAGCTATCCCTACAGTGGTATCAGAGCCAAGCTAGAGCATTAGGCATTGTCTAGGCGAAGTTTAAAGTCCTCTCGAACCCCGAAACCCCGAAACAACCCCTTCTCTGGAAATTTTTTCAAAAGTTGAAAATTTTCATATTAAAAATACTCAGAAAATCATGCAGGGAATTCTAAGAATTACTGTGAAGTACGAAGCCATAACTCCCTCAAGGGACCGTGGAACCGTGGCCAAACCATGCGTTTGGCGGCGGTTCCGCGGCCAACTTTGGGAGTTAGGGGCTAATACTTCAGGGGTTTATTCTTGGGTACTTTTTCATGCTTCTGGGAATTTTTAATTCTACTCAAGTGTTGAGCTTTCTTGGAAATATTGGGAACTCGTTTATTCGATCGGAAAGTTTAACTTCGTTTAAGTTTTTCCGGGTAATTTAGAATGTTTTAAAAAGTTTGAACTGATATCAATAACTCACTTTTCCCCATGTCGGAAAACTTTCAAGTGTTGAATTTTTCCTGAGTTTAAAACTTTCAGAAAATCATGCAAGCGAATCTGTGGACCCTCTAGAAGAACGTAACCTTAACTCGATTATGTGACCATCAAAACCGCTACTGAACCATATGGTTTGTGGTAGTTTAGCGTTGCCACATGTGAGGCGTTGGTTTGACCTTCTACGGCTGGTTCATAGCGGCTGTGACATGTTCTGGGATTTTTTGAACTCTGCTCAAGTGTTGAGCTATTTGGGAAATCTTAGGTGTTTGTTTATTCGATCGGAAAGTTTAACATTGTTTATTTATCTGGAATGTGATACAATATTTGTAATCTACAAGTAGTTATGAGATAACTACTTTGAATGTTATAAATCTAGCAGTTTTTAGTCTCAGTGGATCGTTTGCCATGGGATTTTGATGCGATCAAAAGTCCGTTGCAATCACGTAGCATACGCGGATACTCGCCGGATAAGCTTAATAGATAGCCGCGTCCCATAGCCCCGACCAAGTGACTGTAGGAGAACCCCGTCGCCAAAAGCATCCGTTCGGGTGCTCGCGGCAGCGGTGTTCCGTCTTAGTGCACTTCGTCGACGGCATCCGGGGGTACGGCCGTCTACTAAAGTTTCCGACGAGCATTCGATCAGGATGTCGGGAATCTTGTTGAATTACCCGACTTGATATTAAAAAGAGTTTTCTATATTGAGACTAAAATGCGGGGTTTATAATAGTTAGGCATGCGATGTCTAAGGAATTCATTTGGTTAGGCATGAGATGTCTAAGAAGGTTGCGGATTCCAACCGTTGTAGTTTTACACTTTCTTTTCTGCGACCGTAAGTGTAATATGTGGTGTATCGCCGGCTTCGGTGCTATAAGTCAACGACAACTGGGATACGCATATTTACTTACGTTGATGACATGTGATGTTATGTGTTGTTGTGATATGTTATATTGGATCGTCATGTTTTGAATAGCCGGGGGTTTTATGTGAGATGAGAGTTTTCTTTTTCATTCATGTAAAATTTCTTTGTATGTAATATTCTTTTATTGGGGCACTTCCGGGTTGAGGATGATGTCACCATTGTATATTATTTACTTTTCCGCATTAGGATAGACCCAAGGCGGGGAGCACAAGTAACCGGGTTCTAGGGTCCAGTGGGAGACCATCTCGAGGAGTCGAGATCGGGTCTCCTAACTCTAGAATTGGTAGGGTTGCTTGCCGCTCTCGTAGGGGTCTAGGGATGTGGGTTTGGCTATTCATCACGACCGTGGAATCCGTGTTTTATACAGTCTCGCATTAAAACACGGACCTCCTAGTATATCCAATATTTTATATATGTTCTTCTGCTGCAATGTTCTGTGATGAGATCATATTACTGCCTGAGACGAATGTTTATATTATATATATGAGATATATATTGTATATTGTTGATTTCGTTTCAAATATGATACTTGTGAAGCATAATAAAATGGGACTTCATTAATGAGATTAATGAAAATAAAAGAAACCTAAAGATGTTGTAGAAACTTGTTTAAAAACTGGTAGCTCTAGTTCTTGCTTTGCATTGCGGTATTCGTTGTAGAATATCCAACACCTTATTCGATAAGGAAAGAGCCGAGATCCCTTCACCGGGAGTGACCTCTTTAGCGAAACTAGCAGATGTTACACACTCGGTTTGTCTTTTGATTGCTTTTATAGTTTTTGCTTTGCATAGCGGTATTTGTGAAATATCCTGCACCTTATTCGATAAGGAAAGAGCCGAGATCCCTTCAGCGGGAGTGACCTCTTTAGCAAAACTAGTAAAGGCCTCAAAAACACTCCATTTAAAATCACTCGATTCTACGACGATATAAAGTTCATTACGCAAAGGGTTTTCTTAAAAACCTGTCGTAGCCCTCCGTCATTTCAGATAAGTACTACTTATTATTCGTGCTACGTTTGTTGACCTTAGCCAAGGCATAGTGTGCGGTAGCTAATTAGTGCTTATCTGTATAAGCATATGATGCGATTGAGTTAGGGTAGTCGTGCGACTTTGTTGACCTTAGCCAAGGGTCGTGCGGGTGGGTTTAATTCAATCTGGAAATGACGGGTTGAACTTGGCTAGCGCTTATGATTTGTTGACCTTAGCCAAGCTCATAAGTTGCTAGGGATAAAATATTATTGGGAATTTCAAGTGTTGAAATTTGCAATGAGATTGCATATCTTCTATGAGATAGTTGGATCCCGATACCCACTGTGAGTAAGAGTTACTCCTGGGAGAGTTTTACACATTACAATTAGCCGATCAAGTAGGTGTCTAGAAAGGTGTCAACGGGGTTATGCCTCTGGGAAAATGAGGTTTCTTTTAATTAGGTCCGTGGGAAAGCACGGGGAACCTCCCTCAAAGTACCAACACTGGCCTGGCTGAAAGATTGGCGAACTTGTAGAGTGTAATTAATCCCGGCTAGTCTTACCTTTTAGGGTTTGAAGAAAGATTTGACTAAAACAGTGGGAGACATCCTGATTATGTTAGTGTATATGCCCTAGAGGCCATTACTGTATCATACTAGCTTGTATATTATTTGATGGAAGCTTGGGATATTCACAGTTGTATAGACAATCTTGCTCAAAATGGTAGTATGCTACTTGGTTTTTTTCTGCTTCAATATATGCATGTGTTTCTTTTAGCATATCACTTATACATATTAGTAGAGCCCTTAGGATCTTTGCTTGATTACCAGCGTTGTGATGACAGTGACACTTGTGGGGGCTGGGTAATCTATAAGCACATCCTTATACAGGTCCCTAGTCGTAGGACTATCGAGACAGGGCATCGATACTCAGGAGTAGACTAGCGTATGCACTTCGCATCCCAGCAGGGGAGATGGTCTGTCCCACAGCCATCAATACGTCGTACTAGAGATAGTATACGGGTGCTCGTCAGGTTACGAGTACACTGGACAGGACTCGTTGGGAACTGTTGGTTGGTATTATACCTATCGTCAGTTATCAGTTCCCAGGTGACATGAGTACAGCTTAGTCCGTTGACTTGACACTGTCACTTCGCCTCGAGTGTGTTCCCACTGTTCTTTGATTACTACCCTACCACGGCTCAAAGGAGTCGTGCAAACAGGTAGTAGTTGGGTGTAGTCCCGAAGCACTTGGATGCACTGACGGTTAGACATGATTCGTCTCTCCCGGTATTGGGGGTTGATATCGCGCAGTGTCTAGGAGAGCCATTACACAAAATCCCTGGCCAGGGCAAGTGAGATATATTGGTAGGTTTCCAGTGTTATCTCAGGGTGTGTATGCACAGTTGTGAGGAGCGAAGAGGAAGAAGGTGCCTCATTAGGGTTTTGACAGTTGATTGGGTCGAAGCCATAATGAGGCGGACTCATTAGGGTTTTGGCAGTTCGTTCGGTCAAAACCATTATGAGCCGGGGACATTATTTACTAATCCCTTTTAGTGATAATTATATGATGGCTAATTGCTTTGACCATTTGACCATACTTGACTTTGTTGACCATTTGACCAAAGTTGACTTGGACCTTCATGAGAGGTCTAGAGTTTTCCTTGGTTTTCTTTTTATTCTTTGGATTATGAAAATGGTCAAGTCATTAGTAGCCATCAACTTTATCATGAAAGGATTAGTAATGATGATATTAGTGTATTATTGCAACCATGGTTCATTCTCTCTAGCTCATAATTCATTTCTCATTCTCTCTCTTGAAAAAGAAATGAGAAAGCTCCATGGCTGTTCTCCTTCTTCTTCCTCCTCTTGATTCATCCTTTGATCTTATGTGTTGAGAGAAAAAGGATCTAAATAGACAAACACTTCCATCTACCTCTTCTACACTTCCTAGGACATCAAGACTGGCGATCTCGTTGCCCTAGTTGCCTCGGCTCGAGGTGGAGCTCGGAGTAAATCTCTCGGGTAGATCGTCTTCGACTCAAGAAGGCCGCGGAGGTGATCAAGATCCAGATCGACCCTCGGAGCGTGGATGGACGAACCGGACAGCGGAATGAAGACCCGAAGGACCGGTGTCGTGAGGTATAATCTCTATGGCATTGTAGATAGCACCTCTAGTAGTTTGCTAGTTTGTAGTTTAGCAAAGATCCTTCTTTTAGTCCATGTTGCCTTTGTGCCAAAAATTGTTTTTCTCCGTTTCCGCCTCCCCGTAAGAACCGGGGTGAGCAACGTGGACTTACAGTGGTATCAGAGCCTAGCTAAACATAAACTAGCATGTTAGCAAAGTATTTAGAATCTCGATCGGAAAAAATTCGCAAAACATGTCCGGAAAAATCAACTTTCTGCCGATTTTTTATACTGCTTTAAAAATTATTTAACATACATGAAAAATCGGCTCAGCGTTTTCTAAAGACACCCACCAAAAACGATCCACTGACTCGGTCAAAGGGCCATGGAACCGCGGCAAGAACATGCTTCTTGCCGCGGATCCGCGGCCAAGTTGACTCGGCCGGGACCGTTTTTAGTGCAGTGTTCTTAGTTGGATGTTTTGGGATTTTTAGTATATTTTGTTTCTGCCCAGATTTTCAAGAGAACAAATTTGTTTTTGGGGTGGTTACAAATCCGTATTTTGATCGAAATTCTGTAGACTTTGGCTAATGGATATTATCTGTGATGTGATATATGTATTGAACGTCTGCTAATCGCTATACGTCGATTAGTGGGGGTTATACATATTTGTGATCTGTAATGTTGATGGTTTGTGTATATGAACTCGTTGGATTGTCGCGGATGAATAGCTGGGTGGATGTGAGATGAGAGTTTCTTTTTCTTTCATTCAATGTAAAATTTAGAATTGATGTAATATTATTTTATGGCCGCACATCCGGGATGAGGTTGTAGCCGCCATTGTATATTATTTCTTTTTACTGTTTTTGCTCCCAGGATAGACCCAAGGTGGGGTGCACAAACTACCGGGTATCTCGAAGTGCCGAGTGACCTACTCACGTTGTTGAGGGAGGTTGCTTTGCTTCGGGTACTTGGCGGGTAGTTTGCCGCACCCGTAGGGGTCTAGGGTGGGGTTTGGCTATTCATCGCGACCGTGTAATCCGTCTTTCATTGCAGGCTCAAACGAAACGCGGATTCCTAGTATATCCAAAGTGTTCATCTGTGATCTGGAATGGCTATCATTGCATCTGACGAATGTGTATATATCTATATATGATATCTATTTAGGCGTTGCTTATGTTTTGCATCCGCGCTAGTCCAGCCCCCGCTCTGTTGTTAGTTAAGTAACCTAACGGGTGATGACGGGACCCCGTGGCAAATGCGGATGGCATAAGCGTACATCATATTTTCATTGTTTTCTGCAATGGTAGGATTAATTGATGGGACGCATTAAATTTAATGCAAGAAAATAAACCAAGTAAATGTCGTTGGAACAATTTCAAAACCACTCGGTTTCTTTTCGAAAACAACTTTTAAACGCGGAGCTTAAACCACTCCTTTTAAAAGCTATCAAGGTTCCTTCGATTATATCAAGTTCACTATGTTCACGGTTTCGCCAAAACCATTCGTGGCCCTCCGTCGTTTCGTATGAATATTCAATAGTATTCAAGCTATGTTTGTTGACCTTCGTCAAGGCATAGTGATTGGTAGCTGTTGGGTATTCATATGTAGCATAGATAGATGCGTTAGTTTGGGACTGTCGTATTACCTTGTTGACCTTCGTCAAGGGTTTATACGGGTGGGTTCAAATTAACCTGGACAATGACGGGTAGAACTTGACATGTGACTTATGATTTGTTGACCTTCGTCAAGGTCATAAGAGCATGGGGCAAAAATCCACATCGGGAGTTTCTAAAGAAACTGAAACTTGCTATTGCTGCATACCATTTGGAGTGTGATGATTCTGGTAGGATTCCTTCAGTTTTATCATACGATGATATTTGGATCCCGATCCTACTGTGAGTATATGCTACTCCTCGGGAACTTTCTCGCTTAACGATCAATGCTATAAACCAAGTAGGTGTCTAGAAAGGTGTTAGCGGGGCTACGCCCACAGGGAAAAGAGGTTACTTAATTAAGGAACTTCGCGAAAGCGTTGGAAAACCTCACTCGAAGTACCGACACTGGCCTGGCTGAACGGTTAAGCAAGAATTGTACGGTGAGATTGATCCCAACTAATTCTTCCTTTATGGTTTGAGGAGGGATTCGGGAGACAATGGGAGCCATCCTGTTTAGATAAATTAAAAACCAATCTAAACTTTCAAGAGCATCATGCTAAAGTGTTTTCTTCTCTCTCTCTTAATTGCAGCGACCCAGTGACCAGACATAGGTTACATCTAGATAATAAAATGACTGAATCTGACTGTTTTGACTGGTAAAGGTCTGTCCGGATGTCCATTGCCCATGACAAGCTGGGACACCTCTTGACTGATCCAACCCCTGCCGTCTCAGGTTCAGTTTCCCCTGTCACGGATATTCATATCCGCAAGATATCAGAAAAAGACTGTGCGAAAGCCAAGTGCCTTGTGTTAGCCTCAGTTATGGTGCATACCAGAGGCAGCACGAGAAGATGGACTTAGTTTCTATCTTCCTCCAGAACAAAGATTTATATGGAGAGCAATCTCGTATCGTAAGATGTGAGACCTCGAACGAATTGCTTCCAGCGAGGTTGGCTATCGGGTCATCTGTAGGGGGGCAACGTCCTTACAGAGACCAGCTATTTTGAGCTCACGGACCTGAAAACCACGTTGAAGAACGGGTCAGATGCCGACTTGGTTCTACAGTCTCTACCTTCAACCCTGAAGGAAACCAGGGAAGTAAAAGGTAAGGAAAGGGCAGAAGTTTCGGGACTGGATGTAGTAAAAGAGGGACGTTCCTATTGTTATGGGAATGAACATTGGCAGAAGGATTGCAGGGCTAACAAAGCCAGTAGCCAGAATTCGAAGCATGTTGTGGCTTCGGCTTCGGGTGTGTTTGTAATAGAGAACTGTATGTCAGTTAACCCTACTTCCTGGGTATTGGATACCGGATCAGGATCTCACATCTGTAATTCGTTACAGGCTCTGAGAAACCGTAGGGTTATCAAGATAGGTGATATGACTCTCAGAGTTGCTAACGGAATGAGCATGTACGCTGAATCCGTAGGGGAATATCATCTTGGACTGACAACTGGGAAGATATTGATTCTGCGTAACTATTTTTATGTACCAGGTGCGACTTGTAATATCATATCTGTATCCTTACTTTCTAAGGAAGGGTATGATTTTACTTTTGTAAGCGATGTGGTCAACATCCACCTAAATCAAGTTCTGATTGGGTCAGGTACATTAGAAAACGGGATATACATATTGAATCAAGCTCAGATCTTCAGTGTCCAGAACACACTTAAAAGAAAGTCTCCGGAAACAAATCAGGATTTCTTATGGCATTGTAGACTGGGTCACATTAATGAGACACGGTTGACAAAGTTACATAAAGAGGGATACTTGAATCCGTTCGAGTACCAGTCTTATGTCACTTGTGAATCATGTCTTATGGGAAAGATGACAAAGACTCCGTTCACTGGACACGGAGAAAGAGCAAGCGAGCTCTTGGGACTCATACACAGTGACGTGTGTGGTCCAATGTCTACACATGCGTGAAGTGGTTATTCATACTTCATTACTTTCACAGATGATTTCTCTACGTATGGACATGTCTTCCTAATGAAGCACAAATCCGAGGCCTTTGAGAAATTTCAGGAATACAAGAATGAAGTTGAAAAACAAACAGGCAAAAGTATCAAGATACTGAGATCTGATCGAGGTGGTGAATACTTGAGTGCCGAGTTTCTGGACTACTTAAAAGAGAATGGAATTATCTCTCAGCGTACTCCTCCATACACACCACAACACAACGGTATATCGGAAAGGCGGAATCGAACCCTATTGGATATGGTTCGTTCCATGATGAGTAAAGCTGAGTTACCGCGATCCTTCTGGGGTTATGCACTAGAAACAGCTACATATCTCTTAGACAAGGCTCCAACCAAGACTGTGCCTACCACCCCATATCAGATGTGGAGTGGAAAGAAACCCTGTCTTAAGTATCTTAAGACATGGGGATGTCCAGCTTGTAAAGAAGCAGCATGCGGACAAGCTCGAGGCACGCTCAGTACTGTGTAAGTTTGTGGGATACCCAAAGAACTCCAGGGGGTATCTTTTCTATTCCGCAGAGGAACAAAAGGTTTTTGTTTCTCAGCATACCCACTTCTTGGAAGCTGAATTTTTAGAAAATCAGATAAGTGGGAGCGCAATAGAACTGGAAGAAATTCCAGAACCACAAACTATTATTGAAAGCTTGGAAGAACCAGAAGGTTTAGGAGAACCGAACATCCCAGCGCCACTCCGCAGGAGTAGTAGGAAGTCTCATCCGCTCGAGAGATACTACGGTTTTCTCATTGACGGGGATAGAAAGGATTGCACTATTGATTATGGTGAGTCTACTAGCTTCCAGCAAGCCATTAAGAGCGGTGACTCAGTAAAATGGCTGAATGCAATGCGGACCGAGATGGAGTCCATGTACACCAACAAAGTTTGGACTTTGGAATTTGCTCCAGAAGGGGTAAAACCCGTAGGCTGCAAATGGATCTTTAGAAAGAAGATTGGTGTAGATGGGCAGGTTGAAACCTATAAAGCTAGACTTGTAGCAAAGGGTTTTCGTCAACGACCTGGTTTGGACTATGACGAGACCTTTTCTCCAGTGGCTATGCTCAAATCCATTCGGATACTTCTTGCCAATGCTGCCTTCCACGATTATGAGATCTGGCGGATGGACGTAAAGATGGCTTTCCTAAATGGAAATTTAGAAGAGTGCGTCTATATGGATCAGCCGGAGGGATTCATTCAGAGTGGGAGCAGCGGTAAAGTGTGCAAGTTGCTCAAGTCCATCTATGAACTGAAGCAGGCATCGCGGAGTTGGAACATCTGCTTTGATGATACTGTCAAGGAATTCGACTTTATCAAAAACCCAGATGAACCATGCATTTACAGTAAGATCGTAGGGAGAACTGTGGTATTTCTCGTCTTATACGTGGATGACATTCTCCTAATAGGAAATGATATTTCTATGCTACAGTCAGTTAAAGGATTCTTGTCACAGAGGTTCTCCATGAAGGACCTGGCCGATGCCAACTACATTCTGGGGATCCATATCTATCGTGACAGATCTAAGAGGATGTTGGGACTTTCACAGTCCAGGTACATCGACACCATACTGAAACGATTCTGTATGGAAGATTCCAAGCGCGGTAATCTACCGGCTTGTCACGGAATCACCCTCTCCAAAGAGATGTCTCCCAAGACTGATTTGGAAAGGGCTCGCATGTCATCCATACCCTACGCATCTGCGGTAGGCTCTATAATGTATGCGATGTTGTGTACCAGACCAGATGTAGCATACGCATTGAGCGTTGTAAGCCGGTATCAGTCGGACCCATGGGAGAAACACTGGATAGCGGTAAAGAACATTCTCAAGTATCTGAGAAGGACAAAGGAGATGTTCTTGGTGTATGGCGGAAAAGACCTCTAGATCGAGGCCTTTGCTGACTCCAGCTTCTAGAGTGACAAGGATGACTCCAAGTCCATGTCGGGTTATGTCTTTACCCTAAATGGAGGGACGGTTTGCTGGAAGAGTTCCAAGCAGGAAACCGTTGCTGACTCAACTATGGAAGCGGAGTACAAAGCTGCTTACGATGCCGCAAAGGAAGCTGTCTGTATGAAGAAGTTCCTCGCGGAGCTTCAGGTGGTTCCTACCATTGTTGATCCAATACCGCTGTATTGTGACAACAACGGAGCTATAACTTTAGCGAAGGAACCCAGGTCCCATCAGAAGTCCAGGCACATTTTGAGGCGGTACCACCTGATCAGGGAGATCGCTGATCGCCGGGAGATCGAGGTGAAGAGAGTAAATTCGGAGGATAACACTGCAGATCCACTCACGAAGGCCCTACCCCAGACTCAGTTCGAGCGGCTGATCGAGATGATAGGTCTTCGATACGCCAGTACATGGCCTTAGTGCAAGTGGGAGATTGTTAGTGTATATGCCCTAGAGGCCATTACTGTATCATACTAGCTTGTATATTACTTGATGGAAGCTTAGGATATTCACAGTTGTATAGACAATCTTGCTCAAAATGGTAGTATGCTACTTGGTTTGTTTCTGCTTCAATATGTGCATGTGTTTCTTTTAGCATATCACTTATACATATTAGTAGAGCCCTTAGGATCTTTGCTTGATTACCAGCGTTGTGATGGCAGTCACACTTGTGGGGGCTGGGTAATCTATAAGCACATCCTTATACAGGTCCCTAGTCGTAGAACTATCGAGACAGGGCATTGATACTCTGGAGTAGACTAGCGTATGCGCTTCTCATCCCAGCAGGGGAGATGGTCTGTCCCACAGCCATCAGTACGTCGTACTGGAGATACTATACGGGTGCTCGTTAGGTTACGAGTACACTGGACAGGACTCGTCGGGAACTGTTGGTTGGTATTATACCTATCGTCAGTTATCAGTTCCCAGGTGACATGAGTATAGCTTAGTCCGTTGACTTGACACTGTCACTTCGCCTCGAGTGTGTTCCCACTGTTCTTTGATTACTACCCTACCACGGCTCAAAGGAGTCGTGCAAACAGGTAGTAGTTGGGTGCAGTCCCGAAGCACTTTGAGGCAGTAACGGTTAGACAGGATTCGTATCTCTCGGTATTGGGGGTTGATATCGCGCTGTGTCTAGGAGAGCCATTACACAAAGTCCCTGGCCAGAGCAAGCGAGATATACTGATTAGACAGGATTCGTATGCACAGTTGTGAGGAGCGAAGAGGAAGGAGGTGCCTCATTAGGGTTATGACAGTTGATTCGGTCGAAGCCATAATGAGGCGGACTCATTAGGGTTTTGGCAGTTCGTTCGGTCAAAACCATTATGAGCCTGGGACATTATTTAGTAATCCTTTTTAGTGATAATTATATGATGGCTAATTGCTTGGACCATTTGACCATACTTGACTTTGTTGACCATTTGACCAAAGTTGACTTGGACCTTCATGAGAGGTCTAGAGTTTTCCTTGGTTTTCTTTTTATTCTTTGGATTATGAAAATGGTCAAGTCATTAGTAGCCATCAACTTTATCATGAAAGGATTAGTAATGATGATATTAGTGTATTATTGCAACCATGGTTCATTCCCTCTAGCTCATAATTCATTTCTCATTCTCTCTCTTGAAAAAGAAATGAGAAAGCTCCATGGTTGTTCTCCTTCTTCTTCCTCCTCTTGATTCATCCTTTGATCTCATGTGTTGAGAGAAAAAGGATCCAAATAGACAAACACTTCCATCTACCTCTTCTACACTTCCTAGGACATCAAGACTAGCGATCTCGTTGCCCTAGTTGCCTCGGCTTGAGGTGGAGCTCGGAGTACATCTCTCGGATGGATCGTCTTCGACTCAAGAAGGCCGCGGAGGTGATCAAGATCCGGATCGACCCTCGGAGAGTGGATGGACGAACCGGACAGCGGAATGAAGACCCGAAGGACCGGTGTCGTGAGGTATAATCTCTATGGCATAGTAGATAGCACCTCTAGCAGTTTGCTAGTTTGTAGTTTAGCAGAGATCCTTCTTTTAGTCCATGTTGCCTTTGCGCCAAAAATTGTTTTTCGCTGTTTCCGCCTCCCCGTAAGAACCGTGGTGAGCAACGTGGACTTACAGATTAGATATATTAATAACCAATCTAATCTTGCAAGTGCATACGCTGAGTGTTTTCTTCTCTCTCTCTCCAAGTAGCGACCATTTCATGCCTTAATCAAGATAAAAATACGGATATTTTGACCGAACCCGTTTATTATACTGTGCTAGGGAACGTTGGTCCCGCTCCAACTTATAATTGTTATAAGACCGAGTAGGAAATAGGGAATTACCAGAATTCCCGTGCCGCCCAAACGAAGAAAGTACATGCTGATGCATCTTCTTCGAGTGTGTTCATTACCGAGAACTGTTTCTCAGTATCCTTTACGTCCTGGGTATAAGATACCGGATCAGGATCCCGCAAATGTAATTTATTACATGGGCTACAGATAGGTAGAGAACTAAGAACGGGTGATAAGTTTCACGAGTTGGAAATGATGCAAGTGTTGCAGCTAAATCTGTTAGCAGTTATCACCCTGTATTACCAGAATACATTGATTCTGAATGAATGTTATTAGATACCGAACCTGATATACAACATCATATCAGTCTCTTTATTAGTAAAGAAAGATATAATTTTGTATTGTTGAATAATGGTTTGAACATTTCCTATATCAAGAGTTGATCGGTTCAGGCACGTTATCTAAAAGCATAGACGTTCTAAATAAACCACAGTTCTTAACGTACAGAACACACACAAGAGGAAGAGTTCAGAAATGAACGAATTCTTCTTGAGGCATTGTAGATTAGGTCATATCGATGCGACCCGACTAGCTAAAGTTACATAAAGATGCATATATAAATCATTTTGAATTTACATCTTGTAAAACTTGCCGGTCATGTTACAAAGATAAGATGACCATAGCTCCGTTTATTGGAAACAGAGAAAGAGTTACTGAACTCTTGGGATTGATACATACTGATGTATGAAAGTCCCCTGTCTACATATGCCAGGACCGGTTCTTTGTACTTCATTACATTCACCGATAATCTCTCAAGATTCAGACATATGTTCCTGTTGAAACACAAGTCCGAAGCTTTTGAGATATTCACAGAATATAAGTTAGAAGTAGTGAACCAAAAATGGGTATAAGTATTATGTCCTTTGATGAGATCAAGGAGAAGAATACTTGAGCACGGAATTCCTGGACTATTCTAAAGGAGAATGAGATTCTCTCTCAGCATTACTCCTCCGTATACACCACAGCACGTCGGTGTATCGGGGCGGAGCAATCGCACCCTATGTGATATGGTGTGATCTATGATGAGTACTACTGAGTTGCCTATTTTCTTTTGGGGTTATGCACTTGAGAAGTTGCATACCTATTGAATAGGGTTCCAACCAAATCAGATGCCTACCACTCCATATGTGATATGGTATGAGAAGAGCCCATCTCTTAAAGATGTTAAGATTTGGGGTTGTCCGGCCTATGTCAAAAGCAAAATCCGGACAAGCTCGAGGCATGGTCAGTTCTGTGGAAGTTTGTTGGATATCCCAACCATTCGCAAGGGAATATCTTCTACCAAACTGAGGAACAAAAGATGTTTTGTTTTCTCAGCATGCCACCTTTTGGAAAGGGAATTTTTTGTGAAGAAATTAGTGGTCATGAGGTAGAACTGGAAGGAGTTCCAGCTATACAAACTGCAGCTGATGATTTGGTTGAACCGGAGGATTCAATAGTCTCCAACGAACCTCAGCCTCTCCGCCGATCTGGTAGGGTTCCTCACCCACCTGAGAGATACTTCGGTTTTCTCTATGACAGTGGGAGTGATGATTGCATCATGAGATGATGACCCAACTATTTTCGAGCAGCCCATCAGGAGTGAGGACGCTGTAAGTATGGCTGGATTCTTAGCGATCTGAGATAGAATTCTTATACACCAACAAAGTATGGACTTTGGTTGCTTTATCTGAAAGGATAAATCCCCATCAGGAGCAAGTATATCTTGAGAAGATTACTTGGCGTACATGGAAAAGTTGAGACTTTCAAAGCTATGCTTAAGTCCATCCAGATCCTACTTGCCACTGCTACATACCATGACTACGATATCTGGAGGTTGGGAGTCATGACTGCTTTTCTAAATGATGATTTGGAAGAGAGCTTCTATAAGTACACAGCCAGAGGGCTTCGTAGACAGTGGGAGCAGCGGAAACGTGTGCAAGATGTTTTATGTGATAAATCAGGCATCGCGGAGTTGGAACGTCTGTTTTGATGTAGTAGTCAAAGAGTTTGACTTCATCAAAATGGTAGATGAACCAAGTATATACAAAAAGACAGTAGGAAGTATGGTGGTGATCCTCGTATAATACGTGGATGACATACTCTTGATAGGGAAGTAGCTTCCTATGCTACGCTCGGTCAATCTCCTCTTATCACAAAGATTCTCCATATAGGATCAAGGTGATACCTCCTAAATCCTGGGTTATGGATCTATGAGATAGATCTAATTGGATGTTAGGATTCTCACTAGCTGTAGTGAGATGGTATCAATCGATCCTGGAGAGAATCACTGGAAAGGTTCCAGGGTGATAAGGACGACTGAATGTCAGTCGCATGCATTGCCTTTACCCTCAGTAGAGGGACGGTATGTTGGAAGAGTTCCAAGCTAGATACCGCGACTTACTAGACGATTAAAGGCAAGATACATCATTACCGAGGATGCTACCAAAGAGGCAGTCTGGATATATATGAGTTCATGAGATGAATTTCGTTCCTACCATTGTGTGACAATGGAGTTGTGGCTTAGGCCTACGAACCCCGTCCTATCTGTGATCCAGACATATTCTTAGGCAGTATCACCTGATCATGGAGAAGGTTGATCTCCAGGTAGATCGAGGTTAGGATAGTAAACTCAGAGGACAACAGCGCGGATCGACTCACAAAGGCCTATTTCCCAATAGAGACTTTTATGGGATGGTTGAATATGAGATACTTCAACTACAGCTTATTGTTGGGTATGAGATACTACAACTGATGGCCCTAGTGCATGTGGGAGATTGTTAGTTATATATATGCCCTAGAGCCATTACTGTACATACGATGTATATTGTAGTGGATGCTTGTGTTAGTGTATATGCCCTAGAGGCCATTACTGTATCATACCAGTTTGTATATTACTTGATGGAAGCTTGGGATATTCATAGTTGTATATACAATCTTGCTCGAAATGGTAGTATGCTACTTGGTTTGTCTCTTCTTTAATATGTGCATGTGTTTCTTTTAGCATATCGCTGATATACATATTAGTAGAGCCCTTAAGATCTTTGCTTGATTACCAGCGTTGTGATGGCGCTCACACTCGTGGGAGCTGGGTAATCCATAAGCACATCCTTATACAGGTCCCTGGTCATTGGACTATCGAGACAGGGCATCGATACTCCGGAGTAGACTAGCGTATGCGCTTCTCATCCCAGCGTGGGAGACAGTCTGTCCCACAGCCGTCAGTACGTCGTACTTGAGATAGTATGCGGGTGCTCGTTAGGTTACGAGTACACTGGACAGGACTCGTCGGGGACTGTTGGTTGGTATTATACCTATCGTCAGTTATCAGTTCCCAGGTGACATGAGTACAGCTTAGTCCGCTGACTTGACACTGTCACTTCGCCTCAAGTGTGTTCCCACTGCACTTTGATTACTACCCCACCACGGCTCAAAGGAGTCGTGCAAACAGGTAGTTTTTGGGTGCAGTCCCGAAGCACTTGGAGGCAGTGACAGTTAGACAGGATTCGTCTCTCCCAGTATTGGGGGTTGACATCGCGCTGTGTCCAGGAGAGCCATTACACGAGTAGTCCCTGGCCAGGGCAAGCGAGATATACTGGTAGGTTTCCAGTGTTATCTCAGGGTGTTCTGGGCTACACTCCGACACGACTTGTACCGCTATTAGGGGACTGACGTTCACCGCCCCCCTAGGCCCGCCATGCGATGTATCAGATGAACAGACCGGACTGTACGGAGACTGTCACATACAGGCTCAGTAGGAGTTCGGATGGGGTTCACCTCGTCAGTCTTCTTATCGGCATCTACCTGGGGACCGTTACGTACAGCTAGTGCCGCTTGCGGTCTGTGGTTAAACCCACTGCCAGCGTAGAGTCGAGTCTTTAGAGTCCCACACAGAGAGCTATTCGCCTTTAGGCAAAAAGAGTAGAGGTCGCATGGTTTTTGCGACAGGGTTCGTTCACATCCGCGCACTCGTGCACGTTTGCTGTCCGGACAGTTTATACTAGCGGGCTTTGGTTTAAGCCGGATCCTAGTATATGATTTGTGATTGGTTTTATCTCATTGTATTCGTGTTCCTCGGATCACGAATACGGGTGCGTATGCACAGTTGCTTGAGACAGAGGGAGAGGACTTTGATTAGGGTTAATGACCATTGTCATTTTATTAACCCTAATGCTTATGTGTGTATTATGGTTAATTGATATTAGTTTAATATAATTGTGCATGGTTATGGTTGTTGACCATTTGACCTTCTTGACTTGTTGACCTAGGTTGACACTTTGACCATCATCATTTCATTTGGAAGATGCTCTTTGATCCTTGCAATTTGCATTAAAAATGAAATGATAATGGTCATGTCTTGATTAACCATGATAATTATCTAGCTAATTATCAAATTATAATAATTCACACATATATGTGAGAATGGTTGTTTATTCTCTCATTCTATCATTTTACTTTCTCTCTCTTGTTCTTCCTCTCCCTCTAGCTCTCCCCTCTCATGTGTTGAGAAACACTTGAGCTTGAGAAAAACCTCTTCTTGATAATCTCTACTCTCATCTAGGGTTCTAGAATTAGCATTTCTTGCACCCTAGTTACTTCTAGCTTGGAGTTGAAGCCAAAGGTTGAGGCTTTCGGGTGGATCTTTCTTCGACGTGAGAAGACGACAAAGGTGACCTATTTCTACTACTCCAAGGAGTAAGGAGAGAAGGACATAAAGCCCTAGGTATAACCATTCTACCCTTAGCTAGTTTCTAGTTAGCTTTAGCTTGTTTTTGTTTAGCAAAGATCCTTCTTTGTCTAGTCCATGTTGCCTAAAGTGATAAAAATTTGATTTTTATTCCGTTTTCCGCCTCCCCGCAAGCACCGGGGTAGGCAACGTGGACTTACAGTGGTATCAGAGCCTAACTAAACATAAACTAGCTAGGTAGTGAAAGTGTATGGAAGTTTGATCGGAAAAATCAAAAAACCAAAATATCAAAACCCTAACTTTCTGTTAAAATTTTTCCTGTTCAAAATAAAATATATCATACTCCAAAAATCGTCTCAGGGTTTTGTGAAGAAAGCCACCAAACCCGGTCCAGTGAATCGACCAAAGAGCCGCGGTTCCGCGGCAATAGCAAGCTATTGCCGTGCAACCGCGGCCGAGTTGGCTCGGTTCTGGGTCGAGTTTGGTGCAGTGTTCTTCTGGCATGGTTTTGGGATTTTTAAGTGGTTTATTGTAGGGTTCCTAGGCACACTAGTGAGGTCTCACAAGGCATCAACCATGCCAATTTCAAAAATACGGTGCCGAGAAACCCTAGACTACGGATCGTTAGCTAGAAATCTAGGCGAAAAAGAAAACTAGTTAATACTTAACTACAAGAAACGGAAATACTACCTTTGTAGATCTGGTGCTCCACCTCCATAGCTCCGCAATGAAGTCTCCTCGCTGTTCTCATTCAATCCCGGGCTCTAGCGTCGGCTTCATCGGAGAATAGACTGGGGTAGGTCGTCGACAACGTGCCGAAGATGATCTACGTTGAGGAATCGCTAGATCAAGCTCCAACTTCACCAAGTGATGAAACTTGTGAAGAAAACACACTCTACTACTTGGAAAGAGGTAGAGGATGAAGAAATAGGAAGTGGGTAGACTTTAGAATTGGATTTCTCACTCATTTCCATCAATCACCATTGATGGAGCTTGCTTTCTTCAAGTGAAGAAAGGAAAAAGAAGAAGAAAGTGTTATGATAAGTTATTTTTAAAAATGAAAAGAAAAATGAAAACTTATCATAATGTAAACCATGGTCAAGTGTAGAGATTAAACTAGGATTAGTGGGAATGGTTAGGGTTAAGGATGAGATAAGAATGGTTGACTTGATCAAAGCTTCAAGAAGCTTCAACATGAAACAAAATTAGCCACCATTCTTTTCTCTTTATCTTTTCCAAAAGAATAAACAAATAAATGAATAAATAAATAATGGGAGAATAAACAAAACCCCAACCACTCTCACAACCATGGTTTAATCTTCACACAAATCCAAGTTAACATGTATCATCAAACATGATACAAACTTGTGTACTAAAGTATATCACATATACAATGTGCACACCCGAGTGAGAATATCCATTTAAAGTGAACCAATACTAGTTAATGCAAAGTAATATATCAAATATATAATTATACATTAAATCATTAAATCAACACTTGATTCAATGATCCGGTCATGTCGCACATAACCGACTAGTATCCAATGTATCGGCTTATCGAATCAATCCTTGATTCGATAACTAGGTTATATCGCATACAACCAATCGATACATTCATCGCGAGAATAGAATACGGTATCACATACCCGCATTATTCTCGGTCCCGCACATATCTCATATGCGCTCCTATTTCGTTTCGCTTGAGCCAGGAAACCTCTGTGTAGGACTCTAAAGACTCGTCAATACGCCGGCAGCAGGTGATGATCATATCAAGCACCTACAAGCCGCAAGCGGTCTGCTAAACGTAACGGCCACCAGGGTATTGAGCGATCTGAAGATCGACGAGCAAGTCCGCTCACACTCCAGTGAATCCAACCAGTAACACTACCGTACAGTCCGGTCTGATCGTCTGATATGTCGCATATCTTGCCTAGGGGTGGTAAACGTCAGACCCCAATAGCTCGATAAGTCGTGTCGATATGAGGTCTATAACAATTCGAGAAACTACTGGTAACACTTACCAGTAAATCTCAGCAACCCTGGCCAGGGATTTCCTGTTATAGCCAATCGAACACAGCGCAACATCAACCCCCTATACCGGGAGAGACAAATCCCCTCCTATCGCTCATTGCCTCCATGTGACTCGGGACTGTACCCAAAAACCACCGTTTTGCACGCCCTCTTGGACGTGGTAAGATGGAAATCAAAGCACAGTGGGAACCACACAAGACTCTATGACGATCTCGGGTCAACAGACTACTCTGTACCAGGTCACCAGAGAACTGCCATCTGACGTGAGGTATAATACCATCTGGGAGTTCTCGGCGAGTCCGTCCAGTGTACCCAGTCTCTACTGAGCACCCGTATATCTCCTCTGATGTCAAACACCAATGGATATGGGATCATCCATCGCCCATCTGTATGGGTCGAGAAGGTACACGCTAGTCTACTCTGGTATATCGATGCCCCGTCTCGATACACCCTCGACTAGGGACTTTGAAGGATGTACTTATGGACTATCTGTCCCCACTAGTATGATCTGCATCATAGTCCAGGTAGTCAAGTACACATCCTAAGGGCTTTACCAACATGTAACAGAGAGACAATCAGTGTACATGTTAAGGTAAAGAGCAACCAAATAGCATACTATCATGTCGAGCAAGAAAGTCCTCCCTATATACGTCCCAGCATCCACTACAATATACATCCTATGTACAGTAATGGCCTCTAGGGCATACATATAACTAACATTTATATGTGCCCAGGTTTTCCAGAAAAGAAATTTGTTTTTGGGGGCCTATAAATCCGTATTTTTGATCGAACTTCAATACACTTTGACTAAAGGGTTATATCTGTGATGTTTATATGTATTGAACGTCGGCTAATCGCTATATGTCGATTAGTGGGGGTTATACATATCTGTGATCTGTGTTTGATGATGGTATGTGTATATGAATGCGTTGGATTGTCGCGGGTGAGTAGCCGGGGTGGATGTGAGATGAGTGTTTCTTTTTCTTTCATTCATTGTAACATGTAAATTGATGTAATATTATTTGTTTGGCCGCACAACTGGGTCGGGGTTGCAGCCGTCATTGTATAATTCTTTTTACTGTTTTTGCTCCTAGGATAGACCCATGGAGGGGGTGCACAAACTACCGGGTATCTCGAACTGCCGAGTGGCCTACTCACGGTGGTGAGGGAGGTTGCTTTGCTTTGGGTACTTGGCGGGTAGTTTGCCGCACCCGTAGGGGTCTTGGGTGGGGTATTGGCTATTCACCGCGACTGTGTAATCCGCTTATCGTTGCAGGCTCGAACGGATTGCGGATTCCTAGTATATCCAATGTATTCATCTGTGATCTGTAATGTCTATCATTGCTATATATTTATATATTATAACTATTTAGGCGTTGCTTATGTTTTACAGCCGCGCTAGCCCAGCCCCCGCTCTGTCGTTAGTTAAGTAACCTAACGGGTGATGACGGGGCCCCGTGGCGAATGCGAATGGCATAAGCGTATGTCATATTTTGGTTGTTTTCTGCAATGGTAGGATTAAATGATGGGACGCATTAAAAGAACTAATGCAAGAAAATAAACCAAGTAAAAGTCGATTGGAACACTTTGAAAACCACTCGGTTCTTTTCAAAACTAAACTTTTAAACGCGGAGCTTGAACCACTCCTTTTAAAAGCTATCTCGTTCCATCGATTATAACAAGTTCACTATGTTCACGGTTTCGCCAAAACCATTCGTAGCCCTCCGTCATTCCACATGAATGGTCAAAAAGTATTCAAGCTATGTATTTTGGCCAAAGTCAAGGCATAGTGATTGGTAGCTATTGGGTATTCATGTGCAGCATAGATAGATGCGTTGGTTTGGGACAGTCGTGCTGCCATTTTGGCCAAAGTCAAGGGTAGGTACGGGTGGGTCCAAATTAACCAGGAGAATGACGGGTAGAACTTGACATGTGACTTATGATATTTTGGCCAAAGTCAAGGTCATAAGAGCATGGGGCAAAAATCCACATCGGGAGTTTCATAAGTACTGAAACTTGCTAGCGCTGTATACCATTTTGAGTGTGATAATTCTGGTAGGATTCCTTCGGTTTTATCACACGATGATATTTGGATCCCGATCCTACTGTGAGTATATGCTACTCCTCGGGAAAACTCTCACTTAACGATCAATGCTTATAAACCTAGTAGGTGTCTAGAAAGGTGTTAGCGGGGCTACGCCCACAGGGAAAAGAGGTTACTTAATTAAGGAACCTCGCGAAAGCGTTGGAAAACCTCCCTCGAAGTACCGACACTGGCCTGGCTGAACGGTTAAGCAAGTATTATACGGTGAGATTGATCCCGACTAATCCTTTCTTTACGGTTTGAGAAGGGATTCGAGAGACAGTGGGAGCCATCCTATTTAGACAAACTAAAAACCACTCTAAACTTGCAAGAGCATCATGCTAAAGTGTTTCTTTTCTCTCTCCTAATTGCAGCGACCATTCAATATGACCCGACTTAAGTTATTACTAGATAAAAACATATTGACAGGGCCAAACTACAAAGATTGGCTCAGGAATGTCAAGATGGCAATCACTTACGACAAGTTAGGGTATGTCCTTACCACTAAAGCTCCCCCTGTCCCAGGTCCCAAAACCAGTGTCGCGGATGGGGAAATCCGTAAGACATGGGAAATAGATTGCGCGAAGGCCAAATGCCTCGTACTTGCCTCGATGGACAACGAACATCAGAGGAGGCACGAGAATATGAACCTAGAGTCCATATTTCTTCATACAAAAGAACTGTATGGAGAGCAGTCTCGTATCGCCAGATACGAAGTGTCGAAGAAGTTGTTTTCGGCAAGGTTGGCCGTCAGATCATCGGTAGCGGAACACGTGCTTAAGATGATTGGCTACATAGAGGAGCTCGCGGACCTTGGGACCACGTTGGAGAATGAACTCTATACTGATTTGATTCTCCAGTCCCTTCCTTCCACTTACGCCCAGTTTATCCTTAACTTCAACATGCAAGGAAAGGAGGTTGAACTTTCCGAACTTCTGAACATGTTGAGGAGTGCTGAGGGCACCCTGCAGAAAGGTAGGGAGACATCCACTTTGTTTGTAGGAGGATCTTCCTCTTTTAGGTCCAGGGCGAAAGCCAAGGGCAAGAAGAAGAAAGCCCCCGCCAACCCAAGAGGCGGTGTCTAAAGTGGATACGAAGGGAAAAGGAAAAGCAACAAAGGTAGCGGGAAAGCTGGTGGGGAAGGAAGAATGCTTCTATTGTCACAAAAGTGGTCACTAGAAACAGGATTGCAAGGCTTGGAAGGCCAGAACATAGGATTTGAAGCGAGTTGCGGCTTCAGCTTCAGGTGTGTATGTTATTGAAAACTGTCTATCAATAAACTCTACATCCTGGGTATTGGATACCGGATCAGGATCTCATATCTGTAATTCTTTGCAGGCGTTGAGAAAGCGTAGAGTTTTGAAGGCAGGTGACATGACCCTCAGAGTTGCAAACGGTGTTAGCATGGATGCTGAGGCCGTGGGGGACTATCACCTGGGATTGTCGGATGGACATTTTTTGGTTTTGCGTAGTTGTTATTATGTATCAAATGCAACCTGTAATATCATTTCTGTATCTTTATTATCTAAAGAAGGTTATGAATTTGCATTTGTAAGTAATGTAGTGAACATTCACCTTAATCAAGTTTTGATTGGGTCAGGTACATTGAACAACGGTATATACGTTTTAAACCAACCACAGATTTTCAATGTCCAGAATACACACAAAAGAAAGTCTCCAGAAATCAATAAAACTTTCTTATGGCATTGTAGACTGGGTCACATCAATGAGAGAAGGTTGACTAAGTTACATACAGAAGGATATTTGGATCCGTTCGAATATCAATCGTACGCAACTTGTCAATCCTGTCTCAAAGGAAAGATGACAAAGACTCCGTTCACTGGACACGGAGTAAGAGCGAGCGAGCTCTTAGGACTCGTACACAGCGATGTGTGCGGTCCAATGTCTACACATGCAAGAAGCGGTTATTCTTACTTCATTACTTTTACGGATGACTTTTCAAGGTACGGTTATGTCTTCTTAATGAAACATAAATCCGAGGCTTTTGAAAAATTCCAGGAATACAAGAATGAAGTAGAAAAACAAACAGGCAGAAGTATCAAGGCACTGAGATCTGATCGAGGTGGTGAATACTTAAGTGCCGAGTTCCTGGGTTACTTAAAAGAGAATGGAATTCTCTCTCAGCTTACTCCTCCATACACTCTGCAACACAACGGTGTATCGGAGAGACGGAACCGAACCCTATTGGATATGGTATGGTCCATGATGAGTAACGCTGAGTTGCCGCGATCGTTTTGGGGATATGCGCTAGAATCAGCTGCATACCTTTTGAACCGAGTTCCAACTAAGACTGTGCTTACGACACCATATCAGATGTGGTGTGGGAAGAGACCCTATCTTAATCTCATTAAGACATGGGGATGTCCAGCTTTTGTAAAAAAGCAGCATGCGGACAAGCTCGAGGCACGCTCAGTACAGTGCAAGTTTGTGGGATATCCAAAGAACTCCAAGGGATATTTCTTCTATTGCGAAGAGGAACAAAAGGTTTTTGTTTCTCGCCATGCCCACTTTCTAGAACACCAGTTCATAGAAAAAGAAATAAGTGGGAACGCAATAGAACTGGAAAAAATTCCAGAACCACGAGCTATTACTGAAAGCTTAGTAGAACCAGAGGGATCGAAAGATCAGGACATTCCCACGCCACTCCGCAGGAGTAGTAGGCAGTCTCATCCGCCCGAGAGATACTACGGTTTTCTCATTGACGGGGATAGAGAGGATTGCATCATAGATTGTGATGAACCTACTAGCTTCCAGCAAGCCATTCAGAGCGTCGACTCGGTAAAATGGCTGGATGCAATGCGGACCGAAATGGAGTCCATGTACACCAACAAAGTATGGACGTTGGACATTGCTCCAGATGGGGTAAAACCCGTAGGATGCAAGTGGATCTTCAAAAGAAAGATTGGTGTAGATGGACAGGTTGAGACCTATAAAGCTAGACTGGTAGCAAAGGGTTTTCGTCAGCGACCTGGTTTGGACTATGACGAAACCTTTTCTCCAGTAGCTATGATGAAATCCATACGGATCCTTCTTGCCATTGCTGCCTTCCACGATTATGAGATTTGGCAGATGGACGTAAAGACAGCTTTTCTAAATGGACATTTAGAGGAGTGTGTCTATATGGAACAGCCAGAGGGTTTCATTCAGAGTGGGAGCAGCAGAAAGGTGTGCAAGTTGCTTAAGTCCATTTATGGACTGAAGCAGGCATCGCGGAGTTGGAACATCTGTTTTGATGAGACGGTCAAGGAATTTGGCTTTATCAAAAATCCAGATGAACCATGCATCTATTGTAGATTTGTAGCGAGAACTGTAGTATTCCTCGTTTTATACGTGGATGACATTCTCTTAATAGGAAATGACATCCCTATGCTACAATCTGTCAAGGGGTTCTTGTCACACAGGTTCTCCATGAAAGACCTGGGTGATGCCTCATACATTCTGGGTATCCGGATCTACCGCGACAAATCCTAGAGGATATTAGGACTTTCGCAGTCCAGGTACATCAACACCATACTGAAGAGATTCAGTATGGAAGATTCCAAGCGCGGTAATCTACCGGCTTGTCACGGGATCACCCTCTCCAAAGAGATGTCTCCCAAGACTGATTTGGAGAGGGATCGCATGTCTATTATACCCTACGCTTCTGCGGTAGGCTCTATAATGTATGCGATGTTATGTACCAGACCGGATGTGGCTTATGCACTGAGTGTTGTAAGCAGGTATCAGTCAAACCCTGGGGAGAAACATTGGATAGCAGTAAAGAACATTCTCAAGTACCTGAGAAGGACTAAGGAGATGTTCTTGGTGTATGGCTGAAAAGACCTCCAGATTGAGGCCTTTGCTGACTCCAGCTTCCAGAGTGATAAGGGTGATTCCAAGTCCATGTCGGGTTTTATCTTTACCCTCAATGGAGGGGCGGTGTGTTGGAAGAGCTCCAAACAGGAAACCGTTGCTGACTCGACTATGAAAGAGGAATACATCGCTGCATCTGATGCCGCAAAAGAAGCTGTCTTGATGAGGAAGTTCTTGAAAGAACTTCAGGTGGTTCCATCCATTGTTGACCCAATACTTCTGTATTGCGACAACAACGGGGCTATAGCTTTAGCGAAGGAACCCAGGTCCCATCAGAAATCCAGACACATCTTAAGGCGGTATCACCTGATCAGGGAGATCGTGGATCACCAGGAGATCGAGGTTCGGAGGGTTGCTTCAGAAGATAACACAGCAGATCCATTCACCAAGGCCTTGCCCCAGACTCAGTTCGAGCGGCTGATCGAGATGATAGGTCTTCGATACGCCAGTACATGGCCTTAGTGCAAGTGGGAGATTGTTAGTGTATATGCCCTAGAGGCCATTACTGTATCATACTAGTTTATATATTACTTGATGGAAGCTTGGGATATTCACAGTTATATATACAATCTTGCTCGAAATGGTAGTATGCTACTTGGTTTGTCTCTGCTTTAATATGTGCATGTGTTTCTTTTAGCATATACATATTAGTAGAGCCCTTAGGATCTTTGCTTGATTACCAGCGTTGTGATGGCGCTCACACTCGTGGGAGCTGGGTAATCCATAAGCACATCCTTATACAGGTCCCTGGTCGTTGGACTATCGAGACAGGGCATCGATACTCCGGAGTAGACTAGCGTATGCGCTTCTCATCCCAGCGTGGAAGACGGTCTGTCCCACAGCCGTCAGTACGTCGTACTTGAGATAGTATGCGGGTGCTCGTTAGGTTACGAGTACACTGGACAGGACTCGTCGGGGACTGTAGGTTGGTATTATACCTATCGTCAGTTATCAGTTCCCAGGTGACATGAGTACAGCTTAGTCCGCTGACTTGACACTGTCACTTCGCCTCAAGTGTGTTCCCACTGCACTTTGATTACTACCCTACCACGGCTCAAAGGAGTCGTGCAAACAGGTAGTTTTTGGGTGCAGTCCCGAAGCACTTGAAGGCAGTGACGGTTAGACAGGATTCGTCTCTCCCGGTATTGGGGGTTGACATCGCGCTGTGTCCAGGAGAGCAATTACACGAGTAGTCCCTGGCCAGGGCAAGCGAGATATACTGGTAGGTTTCCAGTGTTATCTCAGGGTGTTCTTGGCTACACTCCGACACGACTTGTACTGCTATTAGGGGACTGACGTTCATCGCCCCCCTAGGCCCGCCATGCGATGTATCAGACGAACAGACCGGACTGTACGGAGACTGTCACATACAGGCTCAGTAGGAGTTCGGATGGGGTTCACCTCGTCAGTCTTCTTATCGGCATCTACCTGGGCACCGTTACGTACAGCTAGTGCCGCTTGCGGTCTGTGGTTAAACCCACTGCCAGCGTAGAGTCGAGTCTTTAGAGTCCCACACAGAGTGCTATTCGCCTTTAGGTAAAATGAGTAGAGGTCGCATGGTTTTTGCCACAGGGTTCGTTCACATCCGCGCACTCGTGCACGTTTGCTGTCCGGACAGCTTATACTAGCGGGCTTTGGTTTAAGCCGGATCTTAGTATATGATTTGGGATTGGTTTTATCTCATTGTATTCGTGTTCCTCGGATCACGAATACGGGTGCGTATGCACAGTTGCTTGAGACAGAGGGAGAGGACTTTGATTAGGGTTAATAACCATTGTCATTTTATTTGTAAGTCCATGCTACCTCTCCCGGTACTTTCGGGCATGCGGAATTTGGTGAAAAACAGTTTTCTTAGAGGTGGTAACATGGACTCAAAACCGGATCTTTGTTAAACATCTAACTAACAACCTAACTACGAGTTGCTAACTACTCGGTTAGGGGGTTATACCTTTCTTGTCTTGAACTCCTTCGTCTTCAAACCTCGATGGTGGTCCGGATCGGCTTCTTCCCGTCGTCTCCTTACGCCGAAGATAGATCCACCTGAAAGCTTCAACCTTTGGCTCCTTCTTCGAACTTTGAAGAAACTAGTTCACTCGGTTTGCTAAACCTTGTGAACTAGAGTGAGTAGAGAAGAGTTTGTATGGGATTTTATCTATGGTTCTTGGTTCTCATCTCATGAGACAAGTGAACCATAGAGTCAAGAGAGGGAGAGCAAGAGGAGGAAGATGAGAGCTCAAGAATAAGAGAGAGAATGAGCATGAAAGAATGAGAGAAGACTTTTCTCTCTTGGCTCTCATAATCCAAAACCATCATCACAAAAATAATAATCAAGTATTGTGTAAAATGGTTCAAGTCAAAATGGCTAAATCATTTCATGCACTCATTTCTCACAATAGAAACAAGCAAGTAAAAAGTCTTTGCCATGAAATGATAGCCATAGTCATCATGATGGTCAACTAGTCCAACCTAGTCAACCGGTCAAAAAAGTCAACAAGTCAACAAAGTCAACCCCTCAACAACCATGTCACTACAATACTTAATTAATATAATTGTTAACCACATATCATATTCTCATTAGGGTTGACCAAAAAGTCAATAGTCAACAGTCAACGGTCAACAACCCTAATGAGAATCCTCTGCCTCTGTCTCTCCGTCAACTGTGCATACACACCCGCATCCGCGTTCCGAGGAACACGAATACAAACTGGATAAATCCAATCCCAAAAGGTACACTAGGATCTGGCTTAAACCAAAGCCCGCTAGTGTGAAATGTCCGAACACTGTACGTGCACAAGTGCACGGATGTGACCGAACCCTGTCGCAAAACCATGCGACCTGTCGCAAAACCATGCGACCTCTACTCTTTTGCCTAAAGGCGAATAGCTTTCTGTGTGGGACTCTAAAGACTCGACACTACGCTGGCAGTGGGTTTAACCACAGACCGCAAGCGGCACTAGTTGTGCGTAACGGTCCCCAGGTAGATGCCGACAAGAAGACTGACGAGGCGAAACCCATCTGAACTCCTACTGAGCCTGAATGTGACATTCTCCGTACAGTCCGGTCTGTTCGTCTAATACATCGCATGGCGGGCCTAGGGGCGGTAAACGTCAGTCCCCCAATAGCGGTACAAGTCGTGTCGGAGTGAAGCCCAAAACACCCTGAGATAACACTGGAAGCCTACCAGTATATCTCGTTTGCCCTGGCCAGGGACTACTCGTGTAATGGCTCTCCTAGACACAGCGTGATGTCAACCCCCAATACCGGGAGAGACGAATCCTGTCTAACTGTCACTGCCTCCAAGTGCTTCGGGACTGCACCCAACTACCACCTGTTTGCACGACTCCTTTGAGCCGTGGTAGGGTAGTAATCAAAGTACAGTGGGAACACACTCGAGGCGAAGTGACAGTGTCAAGTCAGCGAACTAAGCTGTACTCATGTCACCTGGGAACTGATAACTGACGATAGGCATAATACCAACTAGTCAGTTCCCGATGAGTCCTGTCCAGTATACTCGTAACCCAACGAGCACCCGCATACTCTCTCAAGTACGACGTACCGATGGCTGTGGGACAGACCGTCTCCCACACTGGGATGAGAAGCGCATGCGCTAGTCTACTCCGGAGTATCGATGCCCTGTCTCGATAGTCCTGCGACTAGGGACCTGCATAAGGATGTGCTTATAGATTACCCAGCCCCACTAGTGTGACTGCCATCACAACGCTGGTAATCAAGCAAAGATCCTAAGGGCTCCACTAATGCGTATAGGTGATATAATAAAATAAACACATGTACACATTGAAGTAGAAACAAACCAAGTAGCATACTACTATTTTGAGCAAGATTTTATATACAAGGTGAATATCCCAAGCTTCCATTAAGTAATATACAAACTAGTATGATACAGTAATGGCCTCTAGGGCATATACACTAACATTATTAACCCTAATGCTTATGTGTGTATTATGGTTAATTGATATTAGTTTAATATAATTGTGCATAGTTATGGTTGTTGACCATTTGACCTTCTTGACTTGTTGACCTAGGTTGACACTTTGACCATCATTATTTCATTTGGAAGATACTCTTTGATCCTTGCAATTTGCATTAAAAATGAAATGATAATGGTCATGTCTTAATTAACCATGACAATTATCTAGCTAATTATCCAATTATAATAATTCACACATATATGTGAGAATGGTTGTTTATTCTCTCATTCTATCATTTTACTTTCTCTCTCTTGTTCTTCCTCTCCCTCTAGCTCTCCCCTCTCATGTGTTGAGAAACACTTGAGCTTGAGAAAAACCTCTTCTTGATAATCTCTACTCTCATCTAGGGTTCTAGAATTAGCACTTCTTGCACCCTAGTTACTTCTAGCTTGGAGTTGAAGCCAAAGGTTGAGGCTTTCGGGTGGATCTTTCTTCGACGTGAGAAGACGACAAAGGTGACCTATTTCTACTACTCCAAGGAGTAAGGAGAGAAGGACATAAAGCCCTAGGTATAACCATTCTACCCTTAGCTAGTTTCTAGTTAGCTTTAGCTTGTTTTTGTTTAGCAAAGATCCTTCTTTGTCTAGTCCATGTTGCCTAAAGTGATAAAAATTTGATTTTTATTCCGTTTTCCGCCTCCCCGCAAGCACCGGGGTAGGCAACGTGGACTTACAGCTTGGACATGTATAGGGAGGACTTTCTTGCTCGACATGATAGTATGCTATCTGGTTGCCCTTTATCTTAACATGTACTCTGATTGTCTCTATGTTACATGTTGATAAAGACCTTAGGATGAGTACTTGACTACCAGGACTATGATGCAGATCATACTAGTGGGGACAGTGTAGTCGCCAAGTACATCCTTCAAATGTTCCTAGTCTTGGGAGTACTGAGACAGGGCATCGATACTCCAGAGTAGACTAGCGTATGCGCTTCTTGACCCATATGATAGGCGATGGATGATCCTATATCCATTAGTGTTTGATATCAGAGAAGGTATACGGGTGCTCAGTGGAGACTGGGTACACTGGACAAACTAACCGAGAACTCCCAGATGGTATTATACCTCACGTCAGACGGCAGTTCTCTAGTGACACTGGTACAGGTTAGTCTGTAGACCCGAGATCGTCATAGAGTCTTGTGTGATTCCCACTGTGCTTTGATTTCCATCATACCACGTCCAAGAGGGCGTGCAAAACGGTGTCTTTTAGGTACAGTCCCGAATCGCATGGAGGCAATGAGCGATAGGAGGGGTTTCGTCTCTCCCGGTATAGGGAGTTGATGTTGCGCTGTGTTCGATTAGCTATAACTGGAAATCCATGGCCAAGGTTGCTGAGATTTACTAGTAAGTGTTATCAGTAGTTTCTCGAACTGTTATAGACTACATATCGACATGACTTATCGGTTACTGGGGTCTGACGTTTAACACCCCTAGACTGGATATGCGACATATCAGACGAAGAGACCGGACTGTACGGGAGTGTTACTGATTGGATTCGCAGTACTACGAACAGGCTTGGTTGTTGATCTTCTGATAGCTCAATACCAGGGTGGCCGTTACGTTTAGCAGACCGCTTGCGGCTTATGGGTGTTTGATATGATCATCATCTACTGCCGGCGTATTGACGAGTCTTTAGAGTCCTACACAGAAGTTTCCTGGCTCAAGCGAAACGGAGTAGGAGTGCATATGTGATATGTGCGGGACCGAGATTAATGCGAGTATTTGATACCGCATTCTATTCTCGCGATGTGTGACATGATTGGTTATATGTGATATAGCCGAGTTATCGGATCAAGCATTGATTCGATAAGTTGTTGCATTTGATATTAGTCGGTTATATGTGATATAGCCGGATTATTAAATCAAGAGTTGATTTGATAATTTAATGTATAATTATATATTTGATATATTATATTACATTAACTAATATTTAGCTCACTAATGATTTCTTTTCTCACTTGATGTGCACATTGTATATATGTGATATGTATATTTGTGTACATGTATTGTGTAATGTTTGATGATACATTCAAGATGGGTGTATGAGATTAATACCATGCTACGGTTAAGTTAGGGTTCCTATTTATGTTAAGCTAATTCAAAAGAGATTGACTTTGTCATGGTAAAGCTTGGACAAATGCTTTTGGATAAGCTTTGACAAAGTCAACACTTTTGTCTAGTTAAAGATATTTATCAAACCCAACCCTTAACCATAGTGTGGAGTTAATTCTCTACATGAGTTAGACATGATAGTTTTAACTCAACCATGGGTGCAATAATTCATTTGGATGAATTATTCATGAGTTCTTCTTCTTCTTCTTCAAGCTCCATGAAAAGCTTGCTAGCTTCAATGGTGGTATGAGAAATAATATGAGAAAATCAATTCTAAAGTGAGCCCACTTCCTACTTCTTCATCCACTACCACTTGCCATGTAGTAGAGTGTGTTCTCATCACAAAGTTCATGACCTAGTGAAGAAATAGCTTGAGTTAGTGTCTCCTCGACGTAGATCATCTTCGGCCTCGAAGTCATCGAAGCAAGCACGTTCGTTTCTTCATAGAGCCTCTCTAGAGTCTGGAGTTTACAATCACAGCGAAGGGGACTACTACACGGAGCTATTTGAAGTGAAGGACCGGTCTACAAAGGTTGTATTCCTTGTTCACTTAGATGTAAAGAGTTTACATATCTTGTTTTACCCTAAGTCTCTAGTTAAGATCTTGGTTAGGGTTTGTTTAGCACCCCAAATTTTGAAAGTAGCATGATTGATGCTTGCCAAAACCTTCCTAAGGTGCTAAGCTATCCCTACAATGGGCCCTACTCTTAATGGAATTCTCGATAACTTATCGTCCTCTCAAGGCAGTGAAAGGCCAGGCCATCGCCGACTTCCTTGCCGAGCATTCGATACCTGCCGATTCTCTTTTGAACTATGAATTGCCCGATGAGCACGCGTTTGACACAATCGACGGTGAGAGAAGAGAGAATGACACCCGATGGGAACTCTACATCGATGAAGCATCTTCTATGAAGAAGCGCAAACAAAGTACCCCCATAATCAAATCCGGGATGGGACTCATCTTCGTGACTCCACAAGGAGGGATAATGCTCTTTGCCTTCCCCTTAACAGAGCCAAGGACGAACAATGAAGCCGAATACGAAGCTTTGATAGCAGGTCTTGAGATCGCTGTCGACATGGGAATTGAACACCTCCTTATTTACGGAGACTCTCAGCTGATCGTTAGTCAAGTAAACGGTGATTATCAAACGTGCAAGCCAGAGCTGTAAAAGTACGGTGAAAGAGTCCAGCAATTGCTGATTCAAATTCCTGCCTACACCTTGGAAAGCATACAGTGGGCGGAAAATAGCAAAGCGGATGCATTAGCCAAGCTCGCTAAGGAACTGGTCGACGAAAACCTCGATGACGTGAGGATCGTTGTGCAAAGCCGTCGGGTTCTTGCACCGGCAGAAATGTCTCCAGAATCTTCCGAAGAAAAGGGAGCGACCGAGCAAGCGACCTTACAAATAAAAGGCCATGAAAAAGCTAAGGATTGGAAGGAAGTCTTTATAGATTACTTCATATCCCGTCGATCACCTGAAGATGCGTCATCAAGACATCAGCTCATGAAACGAGCTCTTTCTTTTGCATTCGTCAATGATACTCTGTATAAGAGATCGTTTGACTCTTTATGGCTGAGATGCCTGGGACTGGAAGAAGCAAAAAGAGTCGCCCAAGAAACTCACGACAGACTCTACGATTCTCACCAAGCCGGGCCAAAGATGAAGCTGAAGATCAAAAGGATGGGCTACTATTGGACCACGATGATCCATGACTGCCTCGAATACGCGAAGCAATGCCACTCGTGCCAGATTCACGGGGACTTTATCCATCAGCATCCAAATCCACTGCATCCAACAGTGGCTAACTGGCCGTTCGAAATGTGGGGAACTGACATAATCGGCCCCATCGAACCAGCATCGTCCAGAGGACATCGATTCATTTTGGCGACAACTGATTACTTCTCCAAGTGGAAAGAAGCAGTACCGCTGAGGGAAGTGAAGACGGAGAATATCCTCCATTTCTTCAAGACGCACGTCATTTATCGGTTTGGAACTCCGCGACGGATCATCTCCGATAACAGGCCAGCCTACAGAAGCCACAAGATCAGCCGCTTCGCACAACAGCATAACATAGATTGGAGATACTCTTCAGTCTATAATCCTCGAGCTAACGATCTAGCTGAGGCTTTCAACAAGACCTTGATGAAGATCGTGAAAAAGACGGTGTCTCGAAATAAGAAGTACTGGCACGAGAGACTGCATGAAGCTCTCTGGGCGTATCGAACTATGTTCAAAATGGCCACGAACACATCGCCGTACGCGTTGGTGTTCGGTATGGAAGCGGTACTCCCCCTTGAGATAGAGCTACCCTCTCTACGAGTGGCAGTTCACTACGAGCTAACAGGCGAAGAAAATGCTTACCTTCGGCTTGAGGAGCTCGATGCCCTTGATGAAACCCGTCTTATGGAGCAACAAAACCTGGAAGCTTATAAAGCAAATATGACATGCTCATATAAAAGATTGACTAGGCCGAGAACATTCCGCCAAGGTGAACTCGTGCTAGTGATCAAAAGGCCTATGATCCCCAACCGTGCCAAGCGGGGGAAATTTGAGCCAAACTATGAAGGCCGTATATCATAGACAAGGTTTACCAGGGTGGAGCCTATCTACTCATGGACATGCATGGCGAAAGAACTTTCAGGCCCATAAACGGTCGCTTCCTAAAAAAATACTACGCCTAACGAGTCACGGCCTTAGTCAACGATAGATGACGACGCCTATGTCCACGCGCTATCTTCCTAAGCCCAAACTCTATAAGTAGTAGCCGGCATTCGGACCGAAACGTCCTTAAACTAACGATGGACCACTATGTCCTAAAACTGGCTGTTGACCGAGATGTCGATAAACTACTGTGGACTGCAGCATCCCAAGGCTGAAACAAAAAAGATAAAAAAAAAAACGGTATGTCCATAAGCAAAATGGGCACGGATGAAAACCCAAAAGGGCTCCGTGAGTAAAAACAGCAGGGCTACCGGCGAGTTTTTTTGAAAACCCGAAAGGGCGCAATCTTGTTAAAAGACACTTGCAAGGTCCTCTTGACCTTGTGAGGAGAAACCACCTGTGTGAGATCCTTACGACTCACAAGAGAGCAACACACTTAGGGATCCCCACGATTCCTAAGGAGAAATTACACTTGCGAGATCCTCACGACTCGTAAGGAGAACCCTCATATGAGACCCTCACGGCTCATAAGATTCAAAAGTCTTAAGCTACAGGGATCTGAACCTGTTCTTAAGCCATCGCAACTTTCAATTTTGCCCTACAAGTGGTTCAGTATTGACCCTTGTATACAATCCACGGGCGCGAATAAACATTTCCTTAACAAAGTCCCATCCGTGACTAGGGATATGCTCACACGGTGAACAAACACTTGTAGGTCCTCTCGACTTGCAAGCAGAAAACACTCTTATAAGATCCTTACGACTTAGAGACCACGCACTTAAGAATCCTCACGATCCCTAAGGAGAAAATGCACCTACGAGATCCTCACGACTTGTATGGAGAAATACCTTTATGAGACCCTTACGGCTCATGAAGTCAAAAGCCTTAGTCGACAGGATCCTAACCCTGTCTACTAAGCCACCTTTGTTCGACATCGACGGAGGCAAATGATGATTCGCTCCTGGCAATATCCCAGTTGTAGCGATGCTGATGCCGAAATCGGTGCCAAATCCCAAAATTCGCGGCGAAAAACCAGTGAGCCATAAATGCATACGAAATAGCCGAAATGATGGGGCAACTTGCAAAAAAAATCAGCAAGTAAAAATGTATGCATGCGAAATAGCCGAAATGATTAGGCAACTCGCAATAAAAAGAAGCGAATAAATAAAACAAACAGCTGAAATGATTGGGCACCACGAAAAATAGCCGAAATGATTGGGCAATCGCGACCTTCGGGATATAAAAGCTGAAATGATAGAGCATCGCGGAAAGAAATAAATAAAAAAAAGTTCTGAAAGAATGAAACTTTTGCCCTACAGGTGAAATCACATCAATCCCTGTATACAATCCAAGGGCACAAACAAAGAGGGAACCATACCTTCCCCCTAAACTCCATCCGAAAGAGAGTCAAGTATCAACGGTTCGCAGACAGCCTGGAGATCATCTCAACATTCATCTCATCTCAACAGACACAACATCAACAAATCGAAGCTGCGGAAAAATTCCCAGTTCCATAACTCGACGATGCACAAACAACCGAGAGTCAACCTTTCCTGGTCAGGTGGAACACGACCTATGTCAATCCTGACCCCGTAGAAAATGTCCAGAGCAGAGCCTGGTCCTCGCAGAACACGGCTATGTCAATCCGACCCCATGGGAAGCATCCAGAGGAAATTCCTGGTCACGTGGAACACGGCCTATGTCAATCCTGACCCCGTGGAAAACGTCCAGAGCGGAGCCTGGTCCTCGCAGAACACGGCTATGTCAATCTGACCCCGTGGGAAGCATCCAGAGCAAATTCCTGGTCACGTGGAACATGGCTATGTCAATCCGACCCAGTGGGAAGCATCCAGAGCAAATCCTGGTTTCGAAGAACACGGCCTATGTCAATCCTGACCCCGTGGGAAACGTCCAGAGCGAAGCCTGGTCCTCGCAGAACATGGCTATGTCAATCCTGATGCCGTGGGAAGCATCCATAGCAAATCCTGGTTTCGTGGAACACGGCCTATGTCAATCCTGACCCCGCGGGAAACGTCCAGAGCGGAGCCTGGTCCTCGCAGAACACGGCTATGTCAATCCTGACCCTGTGGGAAGCATCCAGAGCAAATCCTGGTTTTGTGGAACACGGCCTATGTCAATCTTGACCCTATAGGAAACGTCCAGAGTGGAGCCTGGTCCTCACAGAACACGGCTATGTCAATCCGACCCCATGGGAAGCGTCTAGAGAAAATTCCTGGTCATGTAGAACACGACCTATGTTAATCCTGACCCCGTGGGAAACGTCCAGAGCGGATCCTGGTCCTCGCAGAACACGGTTATGTCAATCCGACCCTATGGGAAGCATCAAGAGCAAATCCTGGTTTCGTGGAACATGGCCTATGTCAATCCTGACCCCGTGGAAAACGTCCAGAGCGGAGCATGGTCCTCACAGAACACGGCTATATCAATCCTGACCCCGTGGGAACATCCATAGAAAATCCTGGTTTCGTGGAACACGGCCTATGTCAATCCTAACCCCATGGGAAACATCCAGAGCGGAGCCTGGTCCACGCAGAACACGGCTATGTCAATCTTGACCCCGTGGGAAGCATCCAGAGCAAATCCTGGTTTCGTGGAACACGGCCAATGTCAATCCTGACCCCGTGGGAAACGTCCATAGCGGAGCCTGGTCCTCGCAAAATACGGCTATGTCAATCCTGACCCCGTTGGAAGCATCCAGAGCAAGTCCTGGTTTCGTGGAACACGGCCTATGTCAATCCTGACCCCGTGGGAAACGTCCAGAGCAGAGCCTGGTCCTCACAGAACACGGCTATGCCAATCTTGACCCCGTAGGAAGCATCCAGAGCAAATCCTGGTCCCATAGAACATGGCTAAAGTCAATCTTGACCCCGTGGGAAATGACCAGAGCAACCCCTGACTCCGTGAAGTGCGGATAATGTCAACCTCGTCCATCACTTACGGGTCCTCTCGACTCGTAAGGGAGAAAACTCTTTTGTGAGATCTTTACGACTCTCAAAAGAAAACGCACTTAGGAATCCTTATGATTTCTAAGGAGAAATTAAACCTACGGGATCCTCTCGACTTGTAGGGAGAAAATTCTTTATGAGACCCTCACGGCTCATAAAGTTGAAAAGTCTTAGGAGGCAGATCTTAACCCTGAATCCTAAGCCATCGCTGTCCTATAAAGAAATCAAAATAAATTATCCACAGAATGCACTTACTAAAAGGGACACACCATCATGAAGCAAAATATGTCTTTTATTCATGAATAAAAATGAATACAAAGTACAATTTATGAAAGAACAAAAAAAAATATACTCTCATTCAGGAGTATGTACAAAAGAAGAATAAAATATATATATATATATATATATATATATATACAATTCTTCAAGCCGGCAGACGATTCAGTAGATTTGCCAATTCATCCCTTTTTCGTTGGGCCTCGGCTTCATGATTTATTATCGTCAAAAGACGGGCCTCCGCTTGAGCCTGTTAGGCCTGGTATGAGGCAAGCCGGCTTTCAAGATCTTTTTCTGTAATCTTATGGGCTTCGACCATTTCATGAGTAAAAATGACGTCCTTATCAATGGCTACCACCTCCTTGATAGCCTCTTGAAGCACCCGCCAAAGTTCATATGCCCTAGTGGTCTTGGCCGTAAGATTGGCTTGAAGCTCCCTCAGCGCTTTGGAAGCCAGCTCCCTCTCCGAAAACTTTCGGCTGAGCCTCTTCTCGCATGATATCATGTTCGTAGTGCACCGCTCAATCATCCCCTGTAAGCTCGCCTTCGCGGTCACAACCTCTGAAGGAAGGCGTGTACATTCAAGAATATACAAGCAAGCCTCCACCTGCATACAAAACTCAACCCAGACTTGCACCAATGTTTCACTATGGTAGGTGGCAAGAAAGAGAAGAGAACCGTTGGCTTCAGCGGCAAACGCTTCAGCCGTGATCAGACTGCCAGCACGAAGGTCTTTAATCAGGGCTGATAGGGAGTGAAGGCTTTGCCATGCGTTCTGAGGCATGTAGAGCATAGGGACCGGGTGGCATGATGATGCGAGATTCCAGCGTGGTAAAAACTGGCAAAGCTATTAAGATTTATAAACAATCAGCGAGACTTGTAAGCAAAGAGCAGATGGAACAACGTTAAGACTTTACTTACCCACAGTCATCCAAGAGGGGTCTGAAGGCTCCCCAGGCCCGTCAAGAATCTCAACCTCGTCATCGGCTTCCAGAACTGTAGAAGACATCAATGTCATTATATACAATAACAATAACGCCGTGAGGAGAGGGCAAACGACACTAAACCTTGCCCGGAAGAGAGGACAATGCGTTGAGGAGAGATCGCTTGCGGAGCGGCCATCTCCAACAGGCGCTGAAAAGATTTCCTGGGAGACAGATCAGCAATAGACGCCGCCAATCCGCGCAATTCTGAAAAGAAAGAAAGGTTCAGATAACGGAGAGATTATTAATATGAAATATAGAAGGCTACCTTCGATGCTTCTCCCACTCTGGACTGGAGGGATAGCAGGTTCGGCTGCCTCCTCCATGCCCCCAGATACATCATCGGGGACGTAGGCCGGTATAATAACTTCTGATCGAGGACCAATAGCCACCACTGCAGGCTCCAGCAGAAGGACGGTAGCCTCGACTACCTGTTCCCTAGTCTCCGGGCCATCCACAGAAAGATCCATTGAATCGGCGACCAGCGAAGATGCCTCTTCCGGGGGAGCAAGCACTTGGGGAGCGGGAATCACTGAGGAAAGCTCCATCGCAGGAGCAACAGTTGCATCGACCCCCTCCACACTGATTAGTGTCTCATTGGGGATATTTGCGGAGTCCATAGTCAAAGCGCGACTCGAACTCAGATCCTCCGCCATTGCCGAAGTCCCTGCAAAGTTTTCACGAAGATAAGGATATATATATATATATATATATATATATATATATATATGAGCAGTACAAAATATTACAAAGAGATATATAAGCATATCGATGCGCAAAGGAGCCTCTAGTATGGCTTTTTCGAGCAGACGCTCCTTCCGGAGGAGGTATGCTCGCCAAGGTTTGAGGGTAGACTCGTGGCCACTAGTCCACAACAAAAGTGCATCTTTGGCGTCGGCTGAGACAGCCTGCTTAAGGGCTCTCTCGCCCCCTTCTTCCAAAGGACCTATGAATATCCGCTGTATCGATGGAAGGGTCTTCGTAAAAGATGACGGCAGGATAAGGCCTCTTCGGGATCCTTACATTCTCGGATTCATCCTGTGAGCGTCTTATAGCTCAGCCAATTGTGCGGCTTCCTCGGCAGATGAACCCGGGAAAAGTATACCACCATCCGATTCTTGCATGGCTAGTGGTTCATCTTGAAGAATAGGCTCGGATTCCACTAAAGAGTCGAGCAGATTGGTGACCGTCTTCCTCCGCCTCTTGGGCCCAGAACTAACCGCCGAAGATAATCGCTTCCTTCCCCTTGGTGCTTTGGTACGGCGTTGACCCACTTCGCCTTCAATGTCCTCGCTCGGCGGTGCTACCGATGACGACACGGCCATTGCTGACGCCGTAGCTGATGACACTGCTACTGGCGCCGTATTGGCCCTTGATTGAACTCTAGTACGCAGTGGCATACCGGCTGTGGGAGTTAAATCCACTTCCGCCACCTCCGGAATAAGCACGATGCTAGTATCTCTCAAGGGAGGGCGAACCGCTGCACGCGGTCATGGTGGAATTCCCATGGCTTGGATCGGAGTGGGAGCCCTATATCCGAGGTGCACCCTCCTCTCCTCGGCAATAAGTAATGAGCGGATGTACCAGCCCATGAAGGCCCCCACACATCGAGGAATATGATCAGCTTCAGCAATCACGAAGCGAGAGCCAGTGTTCAGCCGCATGAAGTAATGAGCGGCGTCACGAACAACTTCTGACGACGAGCTAGGCTCCACTATAAATGCCTCAAAGGGGACGCCCTGGTCATATCCGAGTTGTCGAGCAAAGCGGTGTAGGTTGTACCGCATAAAAAGAGCCGCACCGTTTTGATGAAATACCAGATAACCCGGTCTGATCAAATATAGGTGCATGGCTTCCTTGGGCTTCAGAGAAGGTGCTCCCTTTTTCGACGAGTCGCAAAGCTGTTGAATCAGTCCCGAAGGAGCGGAGAGGACTCGATCGTTGAATACCATCCCGCCTGTATTTGCATAGGGATTAATCAGCAAGCGAATAGCCCCAGACTGAGTCGAGTCAGGAGCAGAAGCGTCCACCAGCCGCATGAGTCGTGGAAAAGTGTAAGCGTCATAAAAACTGGGTCTTTGGTGCGCAGCAAATGCCCCCAGCACGTGCATCTCAATCTAGGACGTAAAGTAATGAAGAGAGAAATTTACCACATCTACGCCTGGAGTTGGGGTATTGGCCGCGGCGCTTAACCCATGATACAGATGCTCTAGCCCCGCAATGCCCACCGCTAGTCGCGTCCCCTCGGCAATGCGATGAGCAGGGTAAATAACTGAGGCTCTCATGAAACGACGGTGTATGGGAATGGCGAACCAACTGAGCCAAACACTGATGAAGCCCACAAAGAAAGTCTCCTCGTCCATACCAGGAGCTGCGCTCGACTCGAAAGATACGGCCGACATAATAGGAATGTAGAACTGCGGCAAGTCCTCTTCTTTAGTCGGCCGCTTATTTAAACCGAACCCAAAGGGGTCATTGATATTCGCGAACTTCGGAGCCGACTTTGATAGGACATCTTCGCGAAGGAAGCAGGCGATAAAGCTTTTAAAAGAGACGCCCTGCTCCTCTGACTCTATGAATTGCTTCTAAAAAATGCTCAGAGTCTTAATCAAACTTGGGCGCTTGTGGCGGACAGCGTTCTCGGTCAACAGGCCGTCAAGCATGGAAGGCTCAGTTTCGAAGACATACTCATTAGTTCTTCATAGAGCGTCCCCCTGACCGGTAACCCTGAGATTTCGCGAAACTCTCCAGAGAAATTGAAACTTCGCGGTCCCCTAGAAAGAAGGTGTTGGTGGGAAGATTCCATTGGTTTAAGAAGGCCTTAACCTACCAGACATGGGGGGACTGATAGTGGAAGAAAGATGCATATACCGCCTGATAGAGTCCGACCCTCTACAGTCGCGCATGATGGGCAGACAGAGGGCCCATAGAAGGTAGCCCGTGGGATGTCGAGGGGTAAACCTTATTTTGTAAATCTGTCTCCATGGCTAGGCTTCGCCTTGGCAAATGCGTCGCCCTAAGATGTCTATAGCCGGCACAGGATAGTTCGGAATCCCAGTTTTTGATGGCTCAAGCTGTCCCGTAGGGGTCCAATTCAGCATCTTCACAGCAAAGGCGGTCCATGGATGATCCTGTTAGTTATATATATGCCCTAGAGGCCATTACTATACATAGGATGTATATTGTAGTGGATGCTTGGACATATATAGGGAGGACTTTCTTGCTCGACATGATAGTATGCTATCTGGTTGCACTTTACCTTAACGTGTACACTAATTGTCTCTCTGTTACATGTTGGTAAAGCCCTTAGGATGTGTACTTGACTACCTGGACTATGATGCAGATCATACTAGTGGGGACATGGTAGTCCATAAGTACATCCTTCAAGGTCCCTAGTCATGGGTGTATCGAGACGGGGCATCGATATACCAGAGTAAACTAGCGTATACCTTCTCGACCCATACAGATGGGCGATGGATGATCCTATATCCATTGGTGTTTGACATCAGAGATGATATACGGGTGCTCAGTAGAGACTGGGTACACTGGACGGACTCGCCGAGAACTCCCAGATGGTATTATACCTTACGTCAGATGGCAGTTCTCTGGTGACACTGGTACAGGTTAGTCTGTAGACCCGAGATCGTCATAGAGACTTCTGTGATTCCCTCTGTGCTTTGATTTCCACCTTACCACGTCCAAGAGGGCGTGCAAAATGGTGGTTTTTTGGTACAGTTCCGAATCACATGGAGGCAATGAGCGATAGGAGGGGATTTGTCTCTCCCGGTATAGGGAGTTGATGTTGCACTTGTTAGTTATATGTATGCCCTAGAGGCCATTACTGTACATAGGATGTATATTGTAGTGGATGCTGGGACGTATATAGGGAGGACTTTCTTGTTCGACATGATAGTATGCTATCTGGTTGATCTTTACCTTAACGTGTATACTGATTGTCTCTCTGTTACATGTTGGTAAAGCCCTTAGGATCTGTACTTGACTACCTGGACTATAATGCGGATCATACTAGTGGGGACATGGTAGTCCATAAGTACATCCTTCAAAGTCCCTAGTCGTGGGTGTATCGAGACGGGGCATCGATATACCAGAGTAGACTAGCGTATACCTTCTCGACCCATACAGATGGGCGATGGATGATCCCATATCCATTGGTGTTTGACATCAGAGATGATATACGGGTGCTCAGTAGAGACTGGGTACACTGGACGGACTCGCCGAGAACTCCCAGATGGTATTATACCTCACGTCAGATGGCAGTTCTCTGGTGACACTGGTACAGAGTAGTCTGTTGACCCGAGATCGTCATAGAGTCTTGTGTGGTTCCCACTGTGCTTTGATTTCCATCTTACCACGTCTAAGAGGGCGTGCAAAATGGTGGTTTTTGGGTACAGTCCCGAGTCACATGGAGGCAATGAGCAATAGGAGGGGATTCGTCTCTCCCGGTATAGGGAGTTGATGTTGCGCTGTGTTCGATTGGCTATAACAGGAAATCCCTGGCCAGGGTTGCTGAGATTTACTGGTAAGTGTTACCTGTAGTTTCTCGAATAGTTATAGACCTCATATCGACACGACTTATCGAGATATTGGGGTCTGACGTTTACCACCCCTAGGCGAGATATGCGACATATCAGACGATCAGACCGGACTGTACGGTAGTGTTACTGGTTGGATTCACAGGAGTGTGAGCGGGCTTGCTCGTCGATCTTCTGATCGCTCAATACCCGGGTGGCCGTTACGTTTAGCAGATCGCTTGCGGCTTGTGGATGTTTGATATGATCATCATCTGCTGCCGGCGTATTAACGAGTCTTTAGAGTCCTACACAGAGGTTTCCTGGCTCAAGCGAAACGAAATAGGAGCGCATATGAGATATGTGCGGGACCGAGAATAATGCGTGTATGTGATACCGTATTTCATTCTCGCGATGAATGTATCGAATGGTTGTATGCGATATAACCTAGTTATCGAATCAGGTGTTGATTCGATAAGCCGATACATTGAATACTAGTCGGTTATATGCGATATGACCGGATCGTTAAATCAAGTGTTGATTTAATGATTTAATGCATAATTATATATTTGATATATTACTTTGCATTAACTAGTATTGGTTCACTTAAGATGGATTTTCTCACTCGGGTGTGCGCATTGCATATGCGATATGATTTTTATGCACTTGATTGTATCATGTTTGATGATACATATCCTTTTTGTTAAGTGTAATGAATTAAACCTAGGTTAAGTAAATGTTAGGGTTTTGTTTTATTCTTTCATTTATCTTTTCATTTGCATTTAAAAGATAAATGAGAAAAGGAAAAGAAGTGAAAAATGGTGGCTAGTTTTGTTTTCAACATGAAGCTTCATGAAGCTTTCATGAAGTCACCATTTTTGTCTCATCTCCTTAACCCTAGCCATTCTTTAACCTTGGTCAATTCTCTACACCAAACCATGGTTTGCTTATGATAAGAATGTATTTTCTTTTCTATTTTAATTATTCTTATCATAACTTTTTCATCTTCTTCTTCTTCTTCCTCACAAGAAGAAAGCTCTCTTCATCAATGGTGATTGATGTATTTGAGTGAGAAATCCAATTCTAAAGTCTACCCACTTCCTATTTCTTTATCCTCTACCTCTTGCCAAGTAGTAGAGTGTGTTTTCTTCACATGTTTCTTGACTTGGTGAAGTCGGAGCTTGATTTAGTGATGCCTCGACGTAGATCATCTTCGGCATGGACATCGACGACCTAGCTCGCTTATTCTCCGATGAAGTCGACGCTAGAGCCCGGATTCTTTTTGGACAGCGGAGAGGACTTCGTTGCGGAGCCATGGAGGTGGAGCACCGGATCTACAAAGGTTGTATTTCCGATATCCCATTAGTTAAGTTGTTAACTAGTTAGCTTTTCGCCTAGTTTTCTAGCAAACGATCCGTAGTCGGGTTTCTCGGCATGTTAAAATTTGAAATTGCCATGGTCGATGGCTTGTGAGACCTCTCTAATGTGCCTAGGAACCCTACAGTGGTATCAGAGCCTAGCTAGAGCCTTAGGAGAAGTCTAGACGGAGTTTGAAACCCGGACGAACTGAAAACACGAACCCAAAATAGCTCTCTGTCCTTTTTCTAAAATCTGGGATTTTTGAACATTAAAAATATGCAGAAAAATCAGCAGGCAATTCTAAGGGATACTGTAAAATTCGTGCACCCAATTCCTTCAATGCGCCGCGTTTCCGCGGCACGAGCTTGGCTCGTGCGGCGGAACCGCGGCCGTTTTGTCTTTTCTGGGATCCAAATTTGCACAGTAATTCATAATATGCAGTGCTGTTTTTCCTGGGTATTTTTGATATTTTTCCAGAGTTTTAATTTTCAGGAGTTATTTTGAGGATTCGTTTGTTCGATCGGATTATCAAATTTTGTCTGTGTGGCTTTCCGGATAAAATTTAGAATATGCTAAAAAGTTCGACCGGATATAAATACCCAATTTTTCCCCTGTCGGGAAATTTCCAAGTGTTGGATTTTTCCGTAGTTTAACGACGTTCTAAGTAGTGAAAGTAACGCGATGGTCCCTCTAGAAGACAACAAACCTTAACTCGATTATGTGACCGTCTTGAACTGCCCTTTGAACCTTCGGGTTTGGGGCAGTACGGCGTGCCACATGTGAGGCGTTGGCTTGACCCTTCTACGGCTGGACCGTTGGTACTGAGGCACGAACGGAATGTTGTTAGACGTATTTCATGTGTTGATCTGTATCGGGAAAACTTGGGTGTTCGATTGTTCGATCGGAAAGTTTAACATTTTCTGTTTATCTGGAATGTGATACAATAATTGGAATTCACAAAAAGTTATGAGATAACCGAATGAATGTTATAAACATAGCACTTTAGTCTCACTTGATCGGTTGCCACGGAATTTTGATGCGATCAAAAGTCCGTCGCAATCACGTAGTGTACGCAGATACTCGCCGGGTAAACTTAATAGACAGCCTCGCTCCATAGCCCCGACCAAGTGACTGTAGGAGAACCCCGTCGCCGAAAGCATCCGTCCAGGTGCTCGCGGCAGCGGTGTTCCGCCTTGGTGCACTTCGTCGACGGTATCAGGGGTGCGGCCGCCTACTAAAGTTTGCGACGAGCATTCGATCAGGATGTCGGGAATCTTGTTGAATTGCCCGACTTGATATTGAAAAGTGTTTTCGATTTTGAGACTAAAATGCGGGGTTTATAATTGTTAGGCATGCGATGTCTAAGTAATTCATTTGTTCAGGCATGCGATGTCTGAGGTGGTTGCAGATTCCAACTGTTATAGTTTTACACTTTCTTTTCTGTGACCGTAAGTGTAATATGTGATATCGCCGGTTTCATTGCTATATGTCAACGACAATTGGGATGCGCATATTTACTTACGTTGATGACATGTGATGTTATGTGTTGCTGGATATGTTATATTGGATCGTCGTGTTTGAATAGCCGGGGGTTTTTATGTGAGATGAGTGTTTTTCATTTTCATTCATGTAAAAACTTGTATGTAATATTCTTTTATTGGGGCACTTCCAGGTAGCGGAAGATGTCACCGTTTGTATATTATTTACTTTTCCGCACTAGGATAGACCCAAGGAAGAGGGCACAAGTAACCGGGTTCTGGAGTCCAGTGGGAGACCAACTCGAAGAGTCGAGTCCGGGTCTCCTAACTCCAGAATTGGTAGGGTTGCTTGCCGCTCTCGTTGGGGTCTAGGGGTGTGGGTTTGGCTATTCATCACGACCGTGGAATCCGTGTTTTATACTGGCTCGTATTGAAAACACGGACGTCCTAGTATATCCAATGTTTCATATGTTTCTTCTGCTGCGATATCTGTGATGTGATCATGAGATGTTCTTTGATAGATACTTTATATAGTATATATGATATATTATATAGATGTTTCTTATGTTTTACACCCGCGCTAGCCCTGCCCCGCTCTGCCGTTAGTTACCTAACCTAACGGTGCACGAGGGGACATCGAGGCGAATGCGGATGGCATAAGTGTACGTCGTATTTATCTGTGATGTTTAGGTACTTAAATGATGGGACTTCATTAATGTGATTAATGAAATAAAAGAAACCTAAGATGTTGTAGAATCGAATTTCAAAATAAGACAGGTAGCTACAGTTCTTGCTTTGCACAGCGGTATATGTGATATATCCTGCACCTTATTCGATGAGGAAAGGACCGAGATCCCTTCACCGGGAGTGACTCCTTTAGCAATAACTGGCAGATGCTACACACTCGGTTTGTCTTTTGATTGCTTTTAAGTGTTTTTGCTTTGCATAGTGATATATATGATGTATCCTGCACCTCATTCGACGAGGAAAGGACCGACGATCCCTTCACCGGGAGTGACTCCTTTAGCAAAACTAGAAAAGCCTAAAAAACACTCCATTTCAAAATTCATTCGATCCTACAACGATATCAAGTTCATTACGCAATAGGTTTTCAGAAAAACCTGTCGTAGCCCTCCGTCATTTCAGATATGTACTGGTTAGTATTCGTGCTGCGTTTGTTGACCTCTGTCAAGGCGTAGTGTGCGGTAGCTGATTAGTGCTTATCTGTATAAGCATATGATGTGATTGATTTAGGGTAGTCGTGCGACCTTGTTGACCTCTGTCAAGGGTCGTGCGGGTGGGTTTACTTCAATCAGGAAATGACGGGTTGAACTTGACTAGCAGCCTATGGTTTGTTGACCTCTGTCAAGGTCATAGGACGCTAGGGGCAAAATATTATCGGGAATTTCAAGTGTTGAAATTTGCAATGAGATTGCATACCTTCTATGAGATAGTTGGATCCCGATACCCGCTGCGAGTAAGAGTTACTCTTGGAAGAGTTTTATACATTACAATTAGCCGATCAAGTAGGTGTCTAGAAAGGTGTCAACGGGGTTACGCCTCTGGGAAAACGAGGTTTACATTAATTAGGTTCGTGCGAAAGCACGGGGGACCTCCCTCAAAGTACCGACACTGGCCTGGCTGAAAGATTGGCGAACTTGTAGTGTGTAATTAATCCCGGCTAGTCTTTCCTTTTAGGGTTTGAAGGAAGATTTGATAAAAAGCAGTGGGAGCCATCCTGATTAGATAAAATAATAACCAATCTATTCTTGCAAGAACGCACGCTGAGTGTTTTCTTCTCTCTCTCTCTCCAGGTAGCGACCATATCACGCTTTAATCAAGATAATAATACGGATTATTGACCGAACCCGCTTGTTATACTGAGCTGGGGAACGTTGGTCCCGCTCCAACTTATAATTGTTATAAGACAGAGCAGGAAATTGGGGAATACCAGAATTCCCGTGCCGCCCAAACGAAGAGAGTGCATGCTGATGCATCATCTTCGGGTGTGTTCATTATACAGAACTGCTTCTCAGTATCCTTTACGTCCTGGGTATGTGATACCAGATCAGGATCCCAGATATGTAATCTGTTACATAGGGCTACAGAAAGGTAGAGAACTGAGAACGGGTGATAAGTTTCATGAGGCAGAAAACGGGGCAAGAGTTGCAGCCAAGTCTGTTGGTCACTGTCACCCTGTATTACCAATACATTGATTCTGAACGAATGTTGTTAGATACCGAACCTGATATACAAAATCATATCACTCTCTTTGTTAGAAAAGAAAGGATATAATTTTGTATTGTTGGATAATGTTTTGAACATTTCCTATATCAAAAGTTGATCGGTTCAGGCACGTTATCTAAAAGCATTAATGTTCTAAATCAAACTACAGTTCTTAGTATACGGATCACACACAAGAGGAAGAGTTCAGAAATGAACGAATTCTTCTTGAGGCATTGTAGACTAGGTCAGATCAATGTGACCCGACTAGCTAGAGTTACATATAGATGCATATTTAAATCAGTTTGAATTTACATCTTGTGAAACTCGCCAGTCATGTCACAAAGATAAGATGACCATAGCTCCGTTTACTGGAAACAGAGAAAGAGTTAGTGAACTCTTGGGATGATACATGTTGATGTATGTAAGGTCCCCTGTCTACACATGCCAAGACCGGTTCTTTTACTTCATTACATTCTTTGATAATCTCTCGAGACTCAGACATATGTTCCTGTTGAAACACAAGTCTAAACCTTTTGAGATATTCACAGAATATAAGTACGGGTAAAAGTATTATGTCCTTTGATGTGATCAGGGAGGAGAATACTTGAGCACGGAATTCTTGGACTTTTCTAAAGGAGAATGAGATTCTCTCTCAGCATTACTCCTCCGTATACACCATTGCACGATGGTATATCGGGGCGGAGCAATAACACCCTATGTGATAAGGTGTGCTCTATGATGAGTACTACTGAGTTACCTATTTCCTTTTGGGAGTTATGCACTTATGAAGCTGCATACCTATTGAATAGGGTTCCAATCAAATCAGTTGCCTACCATTTCATATGTGATATGGAAAGGGAAGAGCCCATGTCCTAAGCTAGTTAAGATTTGGGGTTGTCCGGCCTATGTCTAAAAGCAAAATCCGGACAAGCTCGAGGCAAGGTCTGTAATGTAGAACTGAAAATGTTCCAGCCATACAAACTGCAACTGATGATTTGATAGAACCAAAGGATTCAGTAGATTCCAACGAACCACAACCTCTCCGCCGATCTAGTAGGGTTCCTCACCCACCTGAGAGATACTTCTGTTTCTCTATGACAGTGGGAGCGAGGATTGCATCATGAGATGATGGCCCAACTAGCTTCGAGCTGGCCATCAGGAGTGGGACTCTGTAAGAATGGCTGGATGCTTAGTGATCTGAGATGGAATCTTTATACACCAACAAAGTATGGACTTTGGTTGCTATATCTGAAGGGTTAAATCCCCATCAGGAGCAAGTATATCTTGAGAAGATTACTTGGTGTACATGGAAAAGTTGAGACTTTCAAAGCTGGACTTGTTAAAGGTTTTCGTCATCGACCAAGCGTGGATAATGATGAAACCTTTTCAAGTAGCTATGCTTAAGTCCATCTAGATCCTACTTACCACGGCTACATACCATGACTACGATATCTGGTGGTTGGGTGTCTTGACTGCTTTTCTAAATGATGATTTAGAAGAGAGCGTCTATAAGTACACAGCCAGAGGGCTTCGTAGACAGTGGGAGCAGCGGAAACGTGTGCAAGATGCTTTGTAGGATAAAGCAGGCATCGCGGAGTTGGAACATCTGTTTTGATGGATTAGTCAAAGAGGTTAACATCATCAAAATGGTAGATGAACCTTGTATATACAAAAAGGTAGTAGGGAGTATGGTGTCGATCCTCGTAGAGTACGTGGATGACATATTCTTGATAAGGAAGGAGTTTCCTATGCTACGCTCGATCAATCTCCGCTTATCACCATAATTCTCCATATAGGATCAAAGTGATACCTACTAAATCCTGGATTTTGGATCTATGAGATAGATCTAATTGGATGTTAGCATTCTTACTAGTTGTAGTGAGATAGTATCAACCGATCCTGGGGAGAATCACTGGAAGGGTTCCAGGGTGATAATGACGACTGAGTGTCAGTCGCAGGAATTGTCTTTACCCTCAGTAAAGGGACGGTATGTTGGAAGAGTTCCAAGCTAGATACCGTGACATACTAGACGATAAAGGCAGGATACATCGCTACATAAGATGCTACCAAAGAGGCCGTTTGGGTGTATATTGGTTCATGAGATGAACTTAGTTCCTGCCATTGTGTGACAATAGAGTTGTGGCTTATGCCAAGGAACGTCTGTCCCATCAGTGATCCAAACATATTCTAAGGCAGTATCACCTGATCATGGAGATGGTTGATCTCCAGGGGATCGAGGTCAGGAGAGTAGACTCAGAGGACAACACAGCGGATCCACTCACGAAAGGCCTTTTCCCAGAGAGAGACTTTTATGGGATGGTTGAGTATGAGATACTACAACCACTGCTATCAGATGGCCCTAGTGCAAGTGGGAGATTGTTAGTTATATGTATGCCCTAGAGGCCATTACTGTACATAGGATGTATATTGTAGTGGATGCTGGGACGTATATAGGGAGGACTTTCTTGCTCGACATGATAGTATGCTATCTGGTTGATCTTTACCTTAACGTGTATACTGATTGTCTCTCTGTTACATGTTGGTAAAGCCCTTAGGATCTGTACTTGACTACCTGGACTATAATGCGGATCATACTAGTGGGGACATGGTAGTCCATAAGTACATCCTTCAAAGTCCCTAGTCGTGGGTGTATCGAGATGGGGCATCGATATACCAGAGTAGACTAGCGTATACCTTCTCGACCCATACAGATGGGCGATGGATGATCCCATATCCATTGGTGTTTGACATCAGAGATGATATACGGGTGCTCAGTAGAGACTGGGTACACTGGACGGACTCGCCGAGAACTCCCAGATGGTATTATACCTCACGTCAGATGGCAGTTCTCTGGTGACACTGGTACAGAGTAGTCTGTTGACCCGAGATCGTCATAGAGTCTTGTGTGGTTCCCACTGTGCCTTGATTTCCATCTTACCACGTCCAAGAGGGCGTGCAAAACGGTGGTTTTTGGGTACATTCCCGAGTCACATGGAGCCAATGAGCGATAGGAGGGATTCGTCTCTCCCGGTATAGGGAGTTGATGTTGCGCTGTGTTCGATTGGCTATAACAGGAAATCCCTGGCCAGGGTTGCTGAGATTTACTGGTAAGTGTTACCTGTAGTTTCTCGAATAGTTATAGACCTCATATCGACACGACTTATTGAGCTATTGGGGTCTGACGTTTACCACCCCTAGGCGAGATATGCGACATATCAGACGATCAGACCGGACTGTACGGTAGTGTTACTGGTTGGATTCACAGGAGTGTGAGCGGTGGGGTCTGACGTTTACCACCCCTAGGCGAGATATGCGACATATCAGACGAACAGACCGGACTGTACGGTAAGTGTTACTGGTTGGATTCACAGGAGTGTGAGCGGGCTTGCTCGTCGATCTTCTGATCGCTCAATACCCGGGTGGCCGCTATGTTTAGCAGACCGCTTGCGGCATGTGGGTGTTTGATATGATCATCACCTGCTGCCGGCGTATTGACGAGTCTTTAGAGTCCTACACAGAGGTTTCCTGTGTTAGTTATATGTATGCCCTAGAGGCCATTACTGTACATAGGATGTATATTGTAGTGGATGCTGGGACATATATAGGGAGGACTTTCTTGCTCGACATGATAGTATGCTATCTAGTTGATCTTTACCTTAACGTGTATACTGATTGTCTCTCTGTTACATGTTGGTAAAGCCCTTAGGATGTGTGCTTGACTACCTGGACTATGATGCGGATCATACTAGTGGGGACATGGTAGTCCATAAGTACATACTTCGAAGTCCCTAGTCGAGGGTGTATCGAGACGGGGCATCGATATACCAGAGTAGACTAGCGTATACCTTCTCGACCCATACAGATGGGCGATGGATGATCCCATATCCATTGGTGTTTGACATCGGAGATGATATACGGGTGCTCAGTAGAGACTGGGTACACTGGACGGACTCGCCGAGAACTCCCAGATGGTATTATACCTCACGTCAGATGGCAGTTCTCTGGTGACACTGGTACAGAGTAGTCTGTTGACCCGAGATCGTCATAGAGTCTTGTGTGGTTCCCACTGTGCTTTGATTTCCATCTTACCATGTCCAAGAGGCCGTGCAAAACGGTGGTTTTTGGGTACAGTCCCGAGTCACATGGAGGCAATGAGCGATAGGAGGGGATTCGTCTCTCCCGGTATAGGGGGTTGATGTTGCGCTGTGTTCGATTGGCTATAACAGGAAATCCCTGGCCAGGGTTGCTGAGATTTACTGGTAAGTGTTACCAGTAGTTTCTCGAATTGTTATAGACCTCATATTGACACGACTTATCGAGCTATTGGGGTCTGACGTTTACCACCCCTAGGCGAGATATGCGACATATCAGATGATCAGACTGGACTGTACGGTAGTGTTACTGGTTGGATTCACTGGAGTGTGAGCGGGCTTGCTCGTCGATCTTCAGATCGCTCAATACCCGGGTGGCCGTTACGTTTAGCAGACCGCTTGCGGCTTGTGGGTGTTTGATATGATCATCACCTGCTGCCGGCGTATTGACGAGTCTTTAGAGTCCTACACAGAGGTTTCCTGGCTCAAGCGAAACGAAATAGGAGCGCATATGAGATATGTGCGGGACCGAGAATAATACAAGTATGTGATACTGTATTCGATTCTCGCGATGTGACATTGATCGGTTATATGCGATATAGCCGGGTTATCGGATCAAGTGTTGATTCGATAAGATGTTACTAATGATACCAGTCGGTTATGTGCGTCATGACCGGATCGTTAAATCAAGTGTTGATTTAATGATTTAATGCATAATTATATATTTGATATATTACTTTGCATCAACTAGTATCGGTTCACTTTAAAATGGATTTTCTCACTCGGGTGTGCGCATTGCATATGCGATATGATTTTGTGCACTTGCTTGTATCATGTTTGATGATGCATGCCATACTTGGTTAATTGTAAAGAATGAACCATGGTAATGAATGGGTTAGGGTTTTGATTTTTATTTATTCATTTATCTTTCTTTTTTATTCTTTTTTTTTTTTGAAAAAGGAAAAAGGAAGATAAATGGTGGCTTATTTTGGATTTAGTTGAAGTTTCTTGAAACTTTGACTAAGTCTTCATTCTTATCTCATCCTTAACCCTAACCATTCCCACTAACCATGATTCATTCTCTACACTTGACTAGAGTTAATATTATGATAAGTATTGTTATTCTTTTCTTTTTTGAATAATCTTATCATAATATTCTTCTTCTTCTTCCTTCAACTCAAGAAGAAAAACCTTCACTTCATCAATGGTGATTGTTGGAAATGAGTGAGAAATCCAAATCTAAAGTCTACCCACTTCCTATTTCTTCATCCTCTACCTCTTGCCAAGTAGTAGAGTGTGTTCTCTTCACAAGTTTTTTGACTTGGTGAAGTTGGAGCTTGATTTAGCGATGCCTCGACGTAGATCATCTTCGGCATGGACATCGACGACCTAGCTCGCTTTTTCTCCGACGAAGCCGACTCTAGAGCCCGGATTCCTTTTGGATAGCGGAGACGACTCTGTTGCGGAGCTATGGAGGTGGAGCACCGGATCTACAAAGGTTGTATTTCCGTTTTCTCATTAGTTAAGTGTTAACTAGTTCTTTTTCGCCTAGACATCTAGTTATCGATCCGTAGTTTAGGGTTTCTCGGCACCATAATTTTTGAAATTGCCATGGTTGATGGCTTGGGAGACCTCACATGCGTGCCTAGGAACCCTATAGTGGTATCAGAGCCTAGCTAGAGCCTTAGGCGAAGTTTATACGCGATTTGAAGTCCGATCGACCCGAAACCCAAACCATTACCATGCTCTCTGGACATTTCTGTAATTTGTGGTTTTTTGTCAATTAAAAATGCCTAAAAAAATCAGCAATAAAATCTAAGAATTACTGTGCAAATCGTTTCCTATGAACAGTGTAAGGTAGCGCGGATCCGCGGCATATTCCTGAGTTATGCGGCGGTTCCGCGCCTAATTGATGACGTCATCCCCACTTATTTGCACAGTAATACCTGATTTATTATTCTGAGTTTTCTGGGAATTTTAATTTGACTCCAGAGTTAAATTTTCTGCAGTTGTTTTGGGGATTCGGTATTTCGATCGGATTATCAAATTTCGTCTTTTGTGGCTTTCCGGATAATTATTAGAATATGTTAAAAAGTTCGACCGGATATAAATACCCAATTTTTCCCCTGTCGGGAAATTTCCAAGTGTTGGATTTTCGAAGTTTAACGACGTTCTAAGTAGTGCAAGTAACGCGATGGTCCCTCTAGAAGACAACAAACCTTAACTCGATTATGTGACCGTCTTGAACTGCCCTTTGAACCTTCGGGTTTGGGGCAGTACGGCGTGCCACATGTGAGGCATTGGCTTGACCCTTCTACGGCTGGACCGTTGGTACTGAGGCACGAACTGAATGTTGTTAGACTTATTTCATGTGTTGATCTGTATTGGGAAAACTTGGGTGTTCGATTGTTCGATCGGAAAGTTTAACATTTTCTATTTATCTGGAATGGGATACAATACTTGGAATTCACAACAAGTTATGAGATAACTAAATGAATGTTATAAACATAGCAGTTTAGTCTCACTTGATCGGTTGCCACGGAATTTTGATGTGATCAAAAGTCCGTCGCAATCACGTAGCGTACGCGGATACTCGCCGGGTAAATTTAATAGACAGCCTCACTCCATAGCCCCGACCAAGTGACTGTAGGAGAACCCCGTCGTCGAAAGCATCCGTTCGGGTGCTCACGGTAGCGGTGTTCCGCCTTGGTGCACTTCGTTGACGGTAACAGGGGTGCGGCCGTCTACTAAAGTTTGCGACGAGTATTCGATCAGGATGTCGGGAATCTTGTTGAATTACCCGACTTGATATTGAAAAGTGTTTTCGATAATGAGACTAAAATGCGGGGTTTATAATTGTTAGGCATGCGATGTCTAAGGAATTCATTTGGTCAGGCATGCGATGTCTGAGGTGGTTGCGGATTCCAACTGTTGTAGTTTTACACTTTCTTTTCTGTGACCGTAAGTGTAATATGTGATATCGCCGGTTTCGTTGCTATATGTCAACGACAATTGGGATGGACATATTTACTTACGTTGATGGCATGTGATGTTATGTGTTGCTGGATATGTTATATTGGATCGTCGTGTTTGAATAGCCGGGGTTTTTTATGTGAGATGAGTGTTTTTCATTTTCATTCATGTAAAAACTTGTATGTAATATTCTTTTATTGGGGCACTTCCAGGTTGCGGAAGTTGTCACCGTTTGTATATTATTTACTTTTCCGCACTAGGATAGACCCAAGGAGGGGAGCACAAGTAACCGGGTTCTGGAGTCCAGTGGGAGACCAACTCGAGGAGTCGAGTCCGGGTCTCCTAACTCTAGAATTGGTAGGGTTGCTTGCCGCTCTCGTTGGGGTCTAGGGGTGTGGGTTTGGCTATTCATCACGACCGTGGAATCCGTGTTTTATACTGGCTCGTATTGAAAACACGGACGTCCTAGTATATCCAATATTTCATATGTTTCTTCTGCTGCGATATCTGTGTTGTGATTCTGTGATGGATATAGTATATAGTATATATGATATATTATATAGACGTTACTTATGTTTTACACCCGCGCTAGCCCTGCCCTGCTCTGTCGTTAGTTACCTAACCTAACGGTGCACGAGGGGACATCGAGGCGAATGCGGATGGCATAAGTGTACGTCATATCTATCTGTGATGTTTAGGTACTTAAATGATGGGACTTCATTAATGTGATTAATGAAATAAAAGAAACCTAAGATGTTGTAGAATCGAATTTCAAAATAAAACAGGTAGTTACAGTTCTTGCTTTGCATAGCGGTATATGTGATATATCCTGCATCTTATTCGATGAGGAAAGGACCGAGATCCCTTCACCGGGAGTGACTCCTTTAGCAATAACTGGCAGATGCTACACACTCGGTTTGTTTTTTGATTGCTTTTAAGAGTTTTTGCTTTGCACAGTGATATATATGATATATCCCGCACCTCATTCGACGAGGAAAGGACCGACGATCCCTTCACCAGGAGTGACTCCTTTAGCAAAACTAGAAAAGCCTAAAAAACACTCCATTTCAAAAATCATTTGATTCTACAACGATATCAAGTTCATTACGCAATAGGTTTTCAGAAAAACCTGTCGTAGCCCTCCGTCATTTCAGATAAGTAGTAGTTAGTATTCGTGCTACGTTTGTTGACTATGTTAAGGCATAGTGTACGGTAGCTAACTATTGGTTATCTGTATTAGCATATGATGCGATTGGATTAGGGTAGTCGTGCGACTTTGTTGACTATGTTAAGGGTCGTGCGGGTGGGTTTAATTCAATCGGGAAATGACGGGTTGAACTTGACTAGCACTTATGATTTGTTGACTATGTTAAGGTCATATAGCTGCTAGGGGCAAAATATTATCGGGAATTTCAAGTGTTGAAATTTGCAATGAGATTGCATACCTTCTATGAGATAGTTGGATCCCGATACCCGCTGCGAGTAAGAGTTACTCCTGGGAGAGTTTTACATGTTACAATTAGCCGATCAAGTAGGTGTCTAGAAAGGTGTTAACGAGGTTACGCCTCTGCGAAATTGAGGTTTACATTAATTAGGTTCGTGCGAAAGCACGGGGGACCTCCCTCAAAGTACCGACACTGGCCTGGCTGAAAGATTGGCGAACTTGTAGTGTGTAATTAATCCCGGCTAGTCTTTCCTTTTAGGGTTTGAAGGAAGATTTGATAAAAAGCAGTGGGAGCCATCCTGATTAGATAAAATAATAACCAATCTATTCTTGAAAGAGCGCACGCTGAGTGTTTTCTTCTCTCTCTCTCCAGGTAGCGACCATATCACGCCTTAATCAAGATAACAATACGGAATATTTGACCGAACCCGCTTGTTATACTGAGCTGGGGAACGTTGGTCCCGCTTCAACTTATAATTGTTATAAGACAGAGTAGGAAATTGGGGAATACCGGAATTCCCGTGCCGCCCAAACGAAGAGAGTGCATGCTGATGCATCATCTTCGGGTGTGTTCATTATACAGAACTGTTTCTCAGTATCCTCCGCATCCTGGGTATATGATACCGGATCAGGATCCCAGATATGTAATCTGTTACATAGGGCTACAGATAGGTAGAGAACTGAGAACGGGTGATAAGTTTCATGAGGCAGAAAACGGGGCAAGTGTTGCAGCCAAGTCTGTTGGTCACTCTCACCCTGTATTACGAATACATTGATTCTGAACGAATGTTATTAGATACCGAACCTGATATACAAAATCATATCAGTCTCTTTATAAGTAAAGAAATGATAAAATTTTGTATTGTTGGATAATGTTTTGAACATTTCCTATATCAAAAGTTGATCGGTTCAGGCACGTTATCTAAAAGCATTAATGTTCTAAATCAAACCACAGTTCTTAGTATACGGAACACACACAAGAGGAAGAGTTCAGAAATGAACGGATTCTTCTTGAGGTATTGTAGACTAGGTCAGATCAATGCGACCCGACTGGCTGAAGTTACATTTAGATGTATATTTAAATCAGTTTGAATTTACATCTTGTGAAACTCGCCAGTCATGTCACAAAGATAAGATGACCATAGCCCTGTTTATTGGAAACAGAGAAAGAGTCAATGAACTCTTGGGATGATACATGTTGATGTATGTAGGTCCCCTGTCTACACATACCAAGACTGGTTCTTTTTACTTCATTACATTCTCTGATAATCTTTCGAGATTCAGACCTATGTTCCTGTTGAAACACATGTCCGAACCTTTTAAGATATTCACAGAATGTAAGTTAGAAGTAGAGAACCAAAATACGGGTATAAGTATTATGTCCTTTGATGAGATCTAGGAGGAGAATACTTGAGCACGGAAATCCTGGACTTTTCTAAAGGAGAATGAGATTCTCTCTCAGCATTACTCCTCCGCATACACCATAGCACGATGGTATATCGGGGCGGAGCAATCACACCCAATATGATATGGTGTGCTCTATGATGAGTATTACTGAGTCACCTATTTCCTTTAGGGAGTTATGCACTTGAGAAGCTGCATACCAATTGAATAGGGTTCGAATCGAATCAGTTGCCTACCACTTCATATATGATATGGAAAGGGAAGAGCCCATATCTTAAGTTAGTTAAGATTTGGGGTTGTCCGGCCTGTGTCTAAAAGCAAAATCCGGACAAGCTCGAGGCAAAGACTGTAATATAGAACTAGAAATGTTCCAGCTATACGAACTACAGCAGATGATTTGATAGAACAAAAGGATTCAGTAGATTCCAACGAACCTCAGCCTCTCCGCCGATCTAGTAGGGTTCCTCACCCACTTGAGAGATACTTCGGTTTCTCTATGACAGTGGGAGCGAGGATTGCATCATGAGATGATGACCTAACTAGTTTCGAGCTGGCCATCGAGAGTAAGACTCTGTAAGAATGGCTGGATGCTTAGTGATCTGAGATGGAATCCTTATACACCAGCAAAGTATGGACTTAAGCTGCTAGATCTGAAGGGTTAAATCCCCATCAGGGGCAAGTATATCTTGAGAAGATTACTTGGTGTACATGGAAAAGTTGAGACTTTCAAATCTAGACTTGTTAAAGGTTTTCGTCATCGACCAGGCCTGGATAATGATGAAACCTTTTCCAGTAGCTATGCTTAAGTCCATCCAGATCCTACTTGTCACGGCTACATACCATGACTGCGATATCTGGTGGTTGGGTGTCTTGACTGCTTTTCTAAATGATGATTTAGAAGAGAGCATCTATAAGTACACAGCCAGAGGGCCTCGTAGACAGTGGGAGCAGCGGAAACGTGTGCAAGATGTTTTATATGATAAAGCAGGCATCGCGGAGTTGGAACATCTGTTTTGATGAATTAGTCAAAGAAGTTGACATCATCAAAATGGTAGATGAACCTTGTATAAACAAAAAGGTAGTAGGGAGTATGGTTACGATCCTCGTAGAGTACGTGGATGACATACTCTTGATAGGGAAGGAGTTTCCTATGCTACGCTCGGTCAATCTCCGTTTATCACAATGATTCTCCATATAGGATCATAATGATACCTACTAACTCCTGGATTTTGGATCTATGAGATAGATCTAAATGGATGTTAGGATTCTCACTAGTTGTAGTGAGATGGTATCAATCGATCCTGGGGAGAATCACTGGAAGGGTTCCAGGGTGATAAAGACGACTGAATATCAGTCACAGGCATTGTCTTTACCCTCAGTAAAGGGACGGTATGTTGGAAGAGTTCCAAGCTAGATACCGTGATATACTAGACGATAAAAGAAGGATACATCGCTACCAAAGAGGCTGTTTGGGTGTATATTGGTTCATGAGATGAACTATGTTCCTCCCATTGTATGACAATGGAGTTGTGGCTTATGCCAAGGAACGCCGGTCCCATCAGTGATCCAGACATATTCTAAGGCAGTATCACTTGATCATGGAGATGGTTGATCTCCAGGGAGATCGAGGTTAGGAGAGTAGACTCAGAGGACAACACAGCGGATCCACTCACAAAGGCCTGTTCCCAGAGAGAGACTTTTATGGGATGGTTGAGTATGAGATACTACAACCACTGCTATAGATGGCCCTAGTGCAAGTGGGAGATTGTTAGTTATATGTATGCCCTAGAGGCCATTACTGTACATAGGATGTATATTGTAGTGGATGCTGGGACATATATAGGGAGGACTTTCTTGCTCGACATGATAGTATGCTATCTGGTTGATCTTTACCTTAACGTGTATACTGATTGTCTCTCTGTTACATGTTGGTAAAGCCCTTAGGATGTGTGCTTGAGTACCTGGACTATGATGCGGATCATACTAGTGGGGACATGGTAGTCCATAAGTACATCCTTCGAAGTCCCTAGTCGAGGGTGTATCGAGACGGGGCATCGATATACCAGAGTAGACTAGCGTGTACCTTCTCGACCCATACAGATGGGCGATGGATGATCCAATATCCATTGGTGTTTGACATCGGAGATGATATACGGGTGCTCAGTAGAGACTGGGTACACTGGACGGACTCGCCGAGAACTCCTAGATGGTATTATACCTCACGTCAGATGGCAGTTCTCTGGTGACACTGGTACATAGTAGTCTGTTGACCCGAGATCGTCATAGAGTCTTGTGTGGTTCCCACTGTGCTTTGATTTCCATCTTACCACGTCCAAGAGGGCGTGCAAAACGGTGGTTTTTGGGTACAGTCCCGAGTCACATGGAGGCAATGAGCGATAGGAGGGGATTCGTCTTTCCCGGTATAGGGGGTTGATGTTGCGCTGTGTTCGATTGGCTATAACAGGAAATCCCTGGCCAGGGTTGCTGAGATTTACTTGTAAGTGTTACCAGTAGTTTCTCGAATTGTTATAGACCTCATATCGACACGACTTATCGAGCTATTGGGGTCTGACGTTTACCACCCCTAAGCGAGATATGCGACATATCAGATGATCAGACCGGACTGTACGGTAGTGTTACTGGTTGGATTCACTGGAGTGTGAGCGGGCTTTCTCGTCGATCTTCAGATCGCTCAATACCCGGGTGGCCGTTACGTTTAGCAGACCGCTTGCGGCTTGTGGGTGTTTGATATGATCATCACCTGCTGCCGGCGTATTGACGAGTCTTTAGAGTCCTACACAGAGGTTTCCTGGCTCAAGCGAAACGAAATAGGAGCGCATATGAGATATGTGCGGGACCGAGAATAATACAAGTATGTGATACTGTATTAGATTCTCGCGATGTGACATTGATCGGTTATATGCGATATAGCCGGGTTATCGGATCAAGTGTTGATTCGATAAGATGTTACTAATGATACCAGTCGGTTATGTGCGTCATGACCGGATCGTTAAATCAAGTGTTGATTTAATGATTTAATGCATAATTATATATTTGATATATTACTTTGCATCAACTAGTATCGGTTCACTTTAAAATGGATTTTCTCACTCGGGTGTGCGCATTGCATATGCGATATGATTTTGTGCACTTGCTTGTATCATGTTTGATGATGCATGCCATACTTGGTTAATTGTAAAGAATGAACCATGGTAATGAATGGGTTAGGGTTTTGATTTTTATTTATTCATTTATCTTTCTTATTTATTCTTTTTTTTGAAAAAGGAAAAAGGAAGATAAATGGTGGCTTATTTTGGATTTAGTTGAAGTTTCTTGAAACTTTGACTAAGTCTTCATTCTTATCTCATCTTTAACCCTAACCATTCCCACTAACCATGATTCATTCTCTACACTTGACTAGAGTTAATATTATGATAAGTATTGTTATTCTTTTCTTTTTTGAATAATCTTATCATAATATTCTTCATCTTCTTCCTTCAACTCAAGAAGAAAAACCTTCACTTCATCAATGGTGATTGTTGGAAATGAGTGAGAAATCCAAATCTAAAGTCTACCCACTTCCTATTTCTTCATCCTCTACCTCTTGCCAAGTAGTAGAGTGTATTCTCTTCACAAGTTTTTGGACTTGGTGAAGTTGGAGCTTGATTTAGCGATGCCTCGACGTAGATCATCTTCGGCATGGACATCGACGACCTAGCTCGCTTTTTCTCCGACGAAGCCGACTCTAGAGCCCGGATTCCTTTTGGACAGCGGAGACGACTCTGTTGCGGAGCTATGGAGGTGGAGCACCGGATCTACAAAGGTTGTATTTCCGTTTTCTCATTAGTTAAGTGTTAACTAGTTCTTTTTCGCCTAGACATCTAGTTATCGATCCGTAGTTTAGGGTTTCTCGGCACCATAATTTTTGAAATTGCCATGGTTGATGGCTTGGGAGACCTCACATGCGTGCCTAGGAACCCTACATCCTGGCTCAAGCGAAACGAAATAGGAGCGCATAGGAGATATGTGCGGGACCGAGAATAATGTGTGTATGAGATACCGTATTTCATTCTCGCGATAAATGTATCGAATGGTTGTATGCGATATAACCTAGTTATCGAATCAGGTGTTGATTCGATAAGCCGATACATTGAATACTAATCGGTTATATGCGATATCACCGGATCGTTAAATCAAGTGTTGATTTAATGATTTAATGCATAATTATATATTTGATATATTACTTTGCATTAACTAGTATTGGTTCACATAAGATGGATTTTCTCACTCGGGTGTGCGCATAGCATATGCGATATGATTTTTGTGCACTTGATTGTATCATGTTTGATGATACATATCCTTTTTGTTAAGTGTAATTAATTAAACCTAGGTTAAGTAAATGTTAGGGTTTTCTTTTATTCTTTCATTTATCTTTTCATTTGCATTTAAAAGATAAATGAGAAAAGGAAAAGAAGTGAAAAATGGTGGCTAGTTTTGTTTTCAACATGAAGCTTCATGAAGCTTTCATGAAGTCACCATTTTTGTCTCATCTCCTTAACCCTAGCCATTCTTTAACCTTGGTCAATTCTCTACACCTAACCATGGTTTGCTTATGATAAGAATGTATTTTCTTTTCTATTTTAATTATTCTTATCATAACTTTTTCATCTTCTTCTTCTTCTTCCTCACAAGAAGAAAGCTCTCTTCATCAATGGTGATTGATGTATTTGAGTGAGAAATCCAATTCTAAAGTCTACCCACTTCCTATTTCTTCATCCTCTACCTCTTGCCAAGTAGTAGAGTGTGTTTTCTTCACAAGTTTCTTGACTTGGTGAATTCGGAGCTTGATTTAGTGATGCCTCAACGTAGATCATCTTCGGCATGGACATCGACGACCTAGCTCGCTTATTCTCCGATGAAGTCGACGCTAGAGCCCGGATTCTTTTTTGACAGCGGAGAGGACTTCGTTGCGGAGCCATGGAGGTAGAGCACCGGATCTACAAAGGTTGTATTTCCGATATCCCATTTGTTAAGTTGTTAACTAGTTAGCTTTTCGCCTAGTTTTCTAGCAAACGATCCGTAGTCGGGTTTCTCGGCACGTTAAAATTTGAAATTGCCATGGTCGATGGCTTGTGAGACCTTTCAAGTGTGCCTAGGAACCCTACAGCACTGTGTTCGATTGGCTATAACCGGAAATCGCTGGCCAGGGTTGCTGAGATTTACTGGTAAGTGTTACCAGTAGTTTCTCGAACTGTTATAGACCTCATATCGACACGACTTATCGAGCTATTGGGGTCTGACGTTTACCACCCCTAGGCGAGATATGTGACATATCAGACGAACAGACCGGACTGCACGGTAAGTGTTACTGGTTGGATTCACAGGAGTGTGAGCGGGATTGCTCGTCGATCTTCTGATCGCTCAATACCCGGGTGGCCGTTATGTTTAGCAGACCGCTTACGGCTTGTGGGTGTTTGATATGATCATCATCTGCTGCCGGCGTATTGACGAGTCTTTAGAGTCCTACACAGAGGTTTCCTGGCTCAAGCGAAACGAAATAGGAGCGCATATGAGATATGTGCGGGACCGAGAATAATACCAGTATGTGATACTGTCTTCTATTCTCACGATATATATCATGGGACGGTTATATGTGATATAGCCGGGTTACCGAATCAAATGTTGATTCGATACATTGATACACTTGATATTAGTCGGTTATATGCAGTATGACCGGATCATTAAATTAAGTGTTGATTTAATGATTTAATGTATAATTATATATTTGATATATTACTTTGTATTAACTAGTATTAGTTCACTCAAGATTGATTTTCTCACTTGAAATGCACAAGTTGTATATGTGATATATTTTTGTGCACTTGTTTGTATCATGTTTGATGATACATGCAAACTTGGGTTTGTGTTTACTTTAAACCATGTTTAAGTGAATGGTTAGGGTTTTATTATCTTCTCTTGATTATTTATTTTATTTATTTATTCTTTTTAGCAAGAAAAGAAATGGTTGCTTCTTTTGGATTTACTTTGAAGCTTCATGAAGCTTTGAAAAGTTCAACCATTTTTGTTTCTTTTGCTTAACCTAACCATTCACCTAACCCTAGTTTATTCTCTACACTTAACCATGGTTGCATTATGATAACCATCACTTGTTTTTCTATTATTGATAATTCTTTTTCATTCATCTTCTTCTTCTTCTTCATGAAGAAAATGAAAGCTTGCTAGAAAATTGTCAAGTGATGAAATCAAGTGAGAAACCCAAATCCAAAGTGAACCCACTTCCTATTTCTTCATCCTCTACCACTTGCCATGTAGTATAGGGTGTTTTCTTTATAAGTTTCATGATTTGGTGAAGTTGGAGCTTGATCTTGAGTTGCCTCGACGTAGATCATCTTCGGCATCGATGTCGACGACCTAGCCCGATCATTTCTTCGACGAAACCATCGCTAAAGTCCGGGATCCGATGATCGCAGCGGAGGGAAATCATCACGGAGCCAAGGAAGTGGAGGACCGGATCTACAAAGATTGTATTTCAATTCATTTAGTAGTTAAATTGTTAACTTGCTTGATGTTTCGCCTTTACCTCTAGTTATGGATCTAGCATTAGGGTTTCTCGGCACAAGAAAAATTTGATTTTGGCATGGTTGATACCTTGTGGAATCTCTTGAGTGTGCCTAGGAACCCTACAGTGGTATTAGAGCCTAGCTAGAGCCTTAGGCGAAGTGTAGATGATGTTAGAAGTCCGATCGAACCCGAAACCCTAGTTTAAAACCCTTCTCTGTACATTTTTTCAAAACTGGGTTTTTTCCAAATTAAAAATATGCAGAAAAATCATCAGGGATTTCTAAGAGTTACTGTGCAAAACGAGCGTCTAAATCGATCAAAGCGGCGCGGGACCGCGACAATAGCATGGCTAGTGCGGCGGTTCCGCGGCCGTATGGTCGCTTCTTTCAACAATTTTTGCACAGTAATGTTAATCTGAATTTCCTGTGTTTTCTGGGAATTTTTAATTTGCACTCAAGAGTTGAGTTTTCTGGGTTGTATTGGGAGATTGTTGATTCGATCGGATTGTCAAACTTTGTCTATGTGTTTTTCCGGATATTTAAGAAACTGTTAAAAAGTTCAACCGGATATAAATACCCAATTTTTCCCCTGCCGGGAAATTTCCAACTGTTGGATTTTTCCGTAGTTTGAGAACGTTCTGAGTAGTGCAAGTAACGCGATGGACCCTCTAGAAGAAAACAAACCTTAACTCGATTATGTGACCGTCTTGAACTGCCCTTTGAACCTTAGGGTTTGGGGCAGTACGGTGTGCCACATGTGAGGCGTTGGCTTGACCCTTCTACGGCTGTACCGTTGGTAATGAGGCATGAAATGAATGTTTTTAAACTTATTTCATGTGTTGATCTGTTTCGGGAAAACTTGGGTGTTTGATTGTTCGATCGGAAAATTTAACATTTTCTATTTATCTGGAATGTGATACAATGTTTGGAATTCACATGTAGTTCTGAGATAACTAATATGAATGTTATAAACATAGCACTTTAGTCTCACTTGATCGGTTTCCACAGAATTTTGATGCGATCAAAAGTCCGTCGCAATCACGTAGCGTACGCGGATACTCGCCGGATAAACTTAATATACAGCTACATCCCTTAGCCCCGACCAAGTGACTGTAGGAGAACCCCGTCGCCGAAAGCATCCGTTCGGGTGCTCGTGGTAGCGGTGTTCCGCCTTGGTGCACTTCGACGACGGTATCGGGGCTGCGGCCGTCTACTAAAGTTTGCGACGAGCATTCGATCAGGATGTTGGGAATCTTGTTGAATTGTCCGACTTGATATTGAAAAGTGTTTTCGATAATGAGACTGAAATGCGGGGTTTATAATTGTTAGGCATGTGATGTCTAAGGAATTCATTTGGTTAGGCATGCGATGTCTAAAGAGTTTGCGGATTCCAACTGTTGTAGTTTTACACTTTCTTTTCTGTGACCGTAAGTGTAATATGTGATATCGCCGGTTTCTTTGCTATATGTCAACGACAATTGGGATACGCATGTTTACTTACGTTGATGACATGTGATGTTATGTGTTGCTGGATATGTTATATTGGATCGTCGCGTTTTGAATAGCCGGGTTTTTTTTTATGTGAGATGAGTGTTTTTCATTTTCATTCATGTAAAAAACTTGTATGTAATATTCTTTTATTGGAGCACTTCCAGGCTACGGATGATGTCACCATTTGTATATTATTTACTTTTCCGCACTAGGATAGACCCAAGGAGGGGAGCACAAGTAACCGGGTTCTAGGGTCCAGTGGGAGACCATCTCGAGGAGTCGAGTCCGGGTCTCCTAACCCTAGAATTGGTAGGGTTGCTTGCCGCTCTCGTAGGGGTCTAGGGGTGTGGGTTTGGCTATTCATCGCGATCGTGAAATCCGTGTTTTATACTGGCTCGTATTAAAAACATGGACGTCCTAGTATATCCAATATTTCATATGATATTTTCTGCTGCGTTATCTGTGATGTGATCATGTGATGTTCTGTGATAGATACAGTATATAGTATATATGATATATTATATAGACGTTACTTATGTTTTACACCCGTGCTAGCCCTGCCCCGCTCTGCCGTTAGTTACCTAACCTAATGGTTCACGAGGGGATATCGAGGCGAATGCGGATGGCATAAGTGTACGTCGTATTTATTTGTGATGTTTAGGTGGACTTTAATGATGGGACTTCATTAATGTGATTAATGAAAGAAAAGAAACCTAAGATGTTGTGGAATCGAATTTCTAAATAAAACAGGTAGCTACAGTTCTTGCTTTGCATCGCGGTGTTCCTTGTAGAACATCCTGCACCTTATTCGATAAGGAAAGGGCCGAGATCCCTTCACCGGGAGTGACCCCTTTAGCAATAACTGGCAGATGCTACACACTCGGTTTGTATTTTGATTGCTTCTATAGTTTCTTCTTTACACAGTGATATATATGATATATCCCGCACCTCATTCGACGAGGAAAGGGCCGACGATCCCTTCACCGGGAGTGACCCCTTTAGCAAAACTAGAAAAGCCTAAAAAACACTCCATTTTTAAAATCATTTGATTCTACAACGATATCAAGTTCATTGCGCAATAGGTTTTCAGAAAAACCTGTCGTAGCCCTCCGCCATTTCAGATAAGTCCTACTTAGTATTCGTGCTACGTTTGTTGACCTCCGTCAAGGCGTAGTGTGTGGTAGCTAACTAGTATTTATCTGCTTATGCATATGATGCAGATTGGGTTAGGATAGTCGTACGGCCTTGTTGACCTCCGTCAAGGGTCGTGCGGACGGGTTTGATTCAATCAAGAAATGACGGGTTGAACTTGACTAGTAGCCTATGGTTTGTTGACCTCCGTCAAGGTCATAGGGTGCTAGGGGCAAGATTATCGGGAATTTCAAGTGTTGAAATTTGCAATGAGATTGCATACCTTCTATGAGATAGTTGGATCCCGATACCCACTGCGAGTAAGAGTTACTCCTGGGAGAGTTTTACACATTACAATTAGCCGATCAAGTAGGTGTCTAGAAAGGTGTCAACGGGGTTACGCATCTGGGAAAACGAGGTTTACATTAATTAGGTTCGTGCGAAAGCACGGGGGACCTCCCTCAAAGTACCGACACTGGCCTGGCTGAAAGATTGGCGAACTTGTAGCGTGTAATTAATCCCGGCTAGTCTTTCCTTTTAGGGTTTGAAGGAAGATTTGATAAAAATAGTGGGAGCCATCTTGATTAGATAAAATAAATAATCAATCTAATCTTGCAAGAGCGCACGCTGCGTGTTTTCTTCTCTCTCTCTCTCCAGGTAGCGACCATATCACGTCTTAATCAAGATAATAATACGGATTATTGACCGAACCCGCTTGTTATACTGAGCTGGGGAACGTTGGTCCCGCTCCAACTTATAATTGTTATAAAACCGAGCAGGAAATAGGGGAATACCAGGATTCCCATACCGCTAAAACGAAGAAAGTGCATATGATGCATCTCCTTCGGGTGTGTTCATTACAAAGAACTGTTTCTCTGTATCCTCTACGTCCTGGATATTTGATACCGGATCAGGATCCCAGATATGTAATCTGTTACATAGAGCTACAGAAAGGTAGAGAACTGAGAACGGGTGATAAGTTTCATGAGACAGAAAACGGTGCAAGTGTTGCAGCCAAGTCTATTGGTCACTGTCACCCTGTATTCCAAATACATTGATTCTGAACGAATGTTATTAGATACCGAACCTGATATATAAAATCATATCAGTCTCTATATTAGTAAAGAAATGATAAAATTTTGTATTGTTGGATAATGTTTTGATCATTTCCTATATCAAAAGTTGATCGGTTCAGGCACGTTATCTAAAAGCATTGATGTTCTAAATCAAACTACAGTTCTTAGTATACGGAACACACACAAGAGGAAGAGTTCAGAAATGAACAGATCCTTCTTGAGGTATTGTAGACTAGGTCATATCAATGCGACCAGACTAGCTAAGTTGCACATAGATGCATATTTAAATCTGTTTGAATTTACATCTTGTGAAAACTTGCTGGTCATATCACAAAGATAAGATGACCACAGCTCTGTTTATTAGAAGCAGAGAAAGAGTTAGTGAACTCTTGGGATGATACATGTTGATGTATGTAGGTCCACTGTCTACATATGCCAAGACCGGTTCATTGTATTTCATTACATTCTCTGATAATCTCTCAAGATTCAGACATATGTTCCTGTTGAAACACAAGTCCGAACCTTTTGAGATATTCACAGAATATAAGTTAGAAGTAGAGAACCAAAATGGGTATAAGTATTATGTCCTTTGGTGAGATCAAGGAGGAGAATACTTGTGCATAGAATTCCTGGACTATTCTAAAGGAGAATGAGATTCTCTCTCAGCATTACTCCTCCGTATACACCAAAGCACGATGGTATATCGGGGCGGAGCAATTGCACCCTATTCGATATGGTGCGCTCTATGATGAATACTACTGAGTTACCTGTTTCCTTTTGGAGGTTATGCACTTGAGAAGCTGCATACCTATTGAAATTAGGTTTGAATCAGATCACAGCCTACCACTCCATATGAGATATGGTATGGGAAGAGCCCATGTCTTAAGCTAGTTAAGATTTGGGGTTGACCGGCCTATATCTAAAAGCAAAATCCGGACAAGCTTGAGTCAAGATCTGTAACGTAGAACTGGAAATGTTTTAGCTATACAAACTACAACAGATAATTTGGTAGAACCAAAGGATTCAGTAGATACCAACGAACCTCAGCCTCTCCGCCGATCTAGTAGGATTTCTCACCCACCTGAGAGATACTTCTGTTTCTCTATGACAGTGGGAGCGAGGATTGCATCATGAGATGATGACCCAATTAGTTTCGAGCTGGCCATCAGCAGTGGGACTCTGTAAGAATGGCTGGATGCTTAGCGATCTGAGATGGAATCCTTATACACCAACAAAGTATGGACTTTGTTGGCTTTATCTGAAGGGTTAAATCCCCATCAGGAGCAAGTATATCTTGAGAAGATTACTTGGTGTACATAGAAAAGTTGAGACTTTCAAAGCTAGACTTGTTAAAGCTTTGCATCATTAACCTGGTATGGATTATGATGAAACCTTTTCTAAGTATCTATGCTTAAGTCCATCCAGATCCTACTTGCCACGGCTACATACCATGACTAGGATATCTGGCGGTTGGGTGTCATGACTGCTTTTCTAAATGATGTTTTAGAAGAGAGCGTCTATAAGTGCACAGCCAGAGGGCTTCGTAGACAGTGGGAGCAGCGGAAACGTGTGCAAGATGTTTTATAGGATAAAGCAGGCATCGCGGAGTTGGAACATCTGTTTTGATATGGTAGTCAAAGAGTTTGACTTCATCAAAATGGTAGATGAACCTTATATATACAAAAAGGTAGTAGAGAGTATGGTGATGATCCTCGTAGAGTATGTGGATGACATACTCTTGATAGGGAAGGAGTTTGCTATGCTACACTCGTTCAATCTTCGCTTATCACAAAGATTCTCCATATAGGATCATAGTGATACCTCCTAAATCCTGGGTTTTGGATCTATGAGATAGATCTAATTGGATGTTAGGATACTCACTAGTTGTAGTGAGATGGTATCAGTTGATCCTGGGGAGAATCACTGGAAAGGTTCCAGAGTGATAAGGACGACTGAAAGTCAGTCACAGGCATTGTCTTTACCCTCAGTAAAGGACAGTATGTTGGAAGAGTTCCAACCTAGATACCGTGGCATATTAGACGATAAAGGCTGGATACATCGCTACTTAAGATGCTACCAAAGAGGAAGTCTGGATGTATATTTGTTCATGAGATGAACTTACTTCCTCCCATTGTGTGACAATGGAGTTGTGGCTTATGCCAAGGAACGTCCGTCCCATCAGTGATACAGACATATTCTAAGGCAGTGTCACCTGATCATGGAGATGGTTGATCTCCAGGTTGATCGAGGTAAAGAGAGTTGACTCAGAGGACAACACGGCGGATCCACTCACAAAGGCCTTCTCCCAGAGAGAGACTTTTATGGGATGGTTGAGTATGAGATACTACAACCACTGCTATCAGATGGCCCTAGTGCAAGTGGGAGATTGTTAGTTATATGTATGCCCTAGAGGCCATTACTATACATAGGATGTATATTGTAGTGGATGCTTGGACATATATAGGGAGGACTTTCTTGCTCGACATGATAGTATGCTATCTGGTTGCACTTTACCTTAACGTGTACACTAATTGTCTCTCTATTAAATGTTGGTAAAGCCCTTAGGATGTGTACTTGACTACTTGGACTATGATGTAGATCATACTAGTGGGGACATGGTAGTCCATAAGTACATCCTTCAAGGTCCCTAGTCGTGGGTGTATCGAGACGGGGCATCGATATACCAGAGTAGACTAGCGTATACCTTCTCGACCCATACAAATGGGCGATGGATGATCCCATATCCATTGGTGTTTGACATCAGGGATGATATACGGGTGCGCAGTGGAGACTGGGTACACTGGACGGACTCGCCAAGAACTCCCAGATGGTATTATACCTTACGTCAGATGGCAGTTCTCTGGTGACACTGGTACAGGTTAGTCTGTAGACCCGAGATCGTCATAGAGTCTTGTGTGATTCCCACTGTGCTTTGATTTCCACCTTACCACGTCCAAGAGGGCGTGCAAAATGGTGGTTTTTGGGTACAGTCCTGAATCACATGGAGGCAATGAGCGATCGGAGGGGATTCGTCTCTCCCGGTATAGGGAGTTGACGCTGCGCTGTGTTCGATTGGCTATAACCGGAAATCCCTGGCCAGGGTTGCTGAGATTTACTGTTAAGTGTTACCAGTAGTTTCTTGAACTGTTATAGACCTCATATCGACACGACTTATCGAGCTATTGGGGTCTGACGTTTACCACCCCTAGGCGAGATATGCGACATATCAGACGAACAGACCGGACTGCACGGTAAGTGTTACTGGTTGGATTCACAGGAGTGTGAGCGGGCTTGCTCGTCGATCTTCTGATCGCTCAATACCCGGGTGGCCGTTACGTTTAGCAGACCACTTGCGGCTTGTGGGTGTTTGATATGATCATCACCTGCTGCCGGCGTATTAACGAGTCTTTAGAGTCCTACACAGAGGTTTCCTGGCTCAAGCGAAACGAAATAGGAGCGCATATGAGATATGTGCGGGACCGAGAATAATACCAGTATGTGATACTGTATTCTATTCTCGCGATATGTATCATGGGACGGTTATATGTGATATAGCCGGGTTACCGAATCAAATGTTGATTCGATACATTGATACACATGATATTAGTCGGTTATATGCAGTATGACCGGATCGTTAAATCAAGTGTTGATTTAATGATTTAATGTATAATTATATTTGATATATTACTTTGCATTAACTAGTATTAGTTCACTCAAGATTGATTTTCTCACTTGAAATGCACAAGTTGTATATGTGATATATTTTTGTGCACTTGTTTGTATCATGTTTGATGATACATGCAAACTTGGGTTTGTGTTTATTTTAAACCATGTTTAAGTGAGTGGTTAGGGTTTTATTATCTTCTCTTGATTATTTATTTTATTTATTTATTCTTTTTAGCAAGAAAAGAAATGGTTGCTTCTTTTGGATTTACTTTGAAGCTTCATGAAGCTTTGAAAAGTTCAACCATTTTTGTTTCTTTTGCTTAACCTAACCATTCACCTAACCCTAGTTTATTCTCTACACTTAACCATGGTTGCATTATGATAACCATCACTTGTTTTTCTATTATTGATAATTCTTTTTCATTCATCTTCTTCTTCTTCTTCATGAAGAAAATGAAAGCTTGCTAGAAAATTGTCAAGTGATGAAATCAAGTGAGAAACCCAAATCCAAAGTGAACCCACTTCCTATTTCTTCATCCTCTACCACTTGCCATGTAGTATAGGGTGTTTTCTTCACAAGTTTCATGACTTGGTGAAGTTGGAGCTTGATCTTGAGTTGCCTCGATGTAGATCATCTTCGGCATCGATGTCGACGACCTAGCCCGATCATTTCTTCGACGAAACCATCGCTAGAGTCCGGGATCCGATGATCGCAGTGGAGGGACATCATCACGGAGCCAAGGAAGTGGAGGACCGGATCTACAAAGGTTGTATTTCCATTCATTTAGTAGTTAAATTGTTAACTTGCTTGATGTTTCGCCTTTACCTCTAGTTCTCGATCTAACATTAGGGTTTCTCGGCACAAGAAAAATTTGATTTTGGCATGGTTGATGCCTTGTGGAACCTCTTGAGTGTGCCTAGGAACCCTACAGATCTATCGGCAGAAAGGGATAGGTAGGCTCTGTCGGTATCTCGCAAAGAAAGCTGTGGCGACCGCGGAAGATATGACCGTACCAGGTCCCCCATAAAAGTAGATTGGTGCAATTCGGGTCATGAGCCCTGATCATCGCCATCACCTCTTCATCAGATGGTGACTTAGGAAAGGCAGCCTCCGAGCGGATAAAAGGAAAGTACGGAAGAGAAGCCATTGTTCCTGAAATAAAAGAAGGGGAAACTGTTAAGCAAAGCCAACACGTGTATATATATATATGTTTATAAATGTATATATATAGAAAGACAGTGGAAGAAAACGACAAATAACTTATTTTATGGGACCATTGATTACAAAACACAAGGGCCTCACAAAATCAGGATGGCGGCTCACTAATGATGAGGAAGAGTAATCATTATGAGAACAAAAGGAAGATTCTCAATAAATGAACAGTGGATTTCAAATGACTCAACACATTCTCCCAAAGAGAAACCCATCTTGGACTCTACAAAAATCAAGTAGAATCTTTGCTGAAATTCTTCTTCTATAAGAGCAACTCAGGATAAAAAAAAATATATATCCTAAGAAGTCTTCTTTTATAAAAAAAACTAAGTTCTTTAAAGGAATTAAATTCCTTTTGAATAAAGGAATTAAATTCCTTTTGAATAAAGGAATTAAATTCCCAGAAAACATTTGCAGAGCTGAAGCTCTTTGGAATGGAATTGAATTCCAGAGAGGAGACAAGTGTCACCATCGATCCCTAAAGATCAGAGAAACCCTAAGAGGTTTATTATTTAAAGATTGGACATTATTTTAACTTGGAAAGATGGGTTCTTATTAAAGGGAAAAACCCTTAGTGTGGATTTAAAATCCAAATTCCTACAAGAAGTTCTTCAGCCGTTCAAGATTATTACCTGAAAAAGGGAATCCTTTGTTAACAGAGTTAAAGTCTGGAAATTTTTAAAATAGAGAACTAAGCTCTGAAGAGAGAGAAATAAATTCTCAGAAGAAAATGAGAAACGAAGAAGATGAAAAGTGGAGTCGCTTCTGAAGGGACTCCTGCATTTATAGGATGTGATGGGAAACGGTTCGTCTACCCCCTTCCTTAGGCAGATCCAATGGCCACAAAAGGTGACAGCGTTGCACTCACGTGCAAACACGTGAGAACAACGCTGTGGGGGCATTTGTTCCCTCATAAAAATGTCAGGAAAAACCCTAATAGGGCATCATGTGTTCACACGTGACCAAGGGTCACGTGTTGATACGTGATAGTTTCCTGAGACTCTGTTATAATAGAATTAAATTCTAATCAATGGGGGCCACGTGTCCACACGTGATGGGCCTTTAAGAACCTACTGAAGGAATTAAAAGATGTAATAAAAACTAAGGAAAAACCCCAATGGGACATCACGTGCTGACACGTGACCTAGGGTCACGTGCTGACACATGATGATTCCTTAGTTCTTTAAAAACAACAGAATTAAATTCTGTTTAAAATGTTAATCAAGAGGGTCACGTGCCAACACGTGATGGGTTCCTGAGCTATTTTATTAATATAATTAAATTCTATTTGAATGATCAAACAATGGGATCACGTGCCAACACGTGATAGGCTTTTAAGCCTTCTGAACTAATAGAATTAAATTCTAATTAAAAAGGAATCAAGAAACCTAACTAGAAAATATTTCCCTAGATCTTTCCAAACAAAAAGATTGTGCTCTGTAAGGTGGAGCACCGTTGGATTAAAAATCCAATGGTGATTAAAAAATCACCAATTTATGGAAAGATTTTATGCAAGGAAATATTTCTTTGAAATTCACCAAGAATAACAGACAGAATATCTTTTGTATTAAAAATCAAATGGTGAATAAAATTCACTAAGTGATCTAAAAGATCATGTTAGTTACAGAAACAACCAAGATCTTTCAATGAAAGATTGATTAAACAAATTGATTCTTTTCTTTCTCCTATAAATAGGAGCCAAGAAGAGAAGAGGGGGAATCTTTGATTTTTGGAGAAAAAACAACAACAGAGAGAAAAAAGAGAGGAGAATTTAATTCTCAAGAGAAAAAAGAAGATCTTTTCAGGGAAAAGAAACCCTAGGTGAGAAAGGGGAAAGAGATCTAAGCTCCATAAAACAAAGAGAATTTAATTCTCAATTTAAGAGTTTAACTCTTTTGAATAAAGAACTTAGTTCTTCCTTTTGTTGAAGATCTGCAGAAGCAGATCTCCCCACAAGTTGAGAATTTAATTCTCATCGGGGAGATTCTGCCATGCAGATCCAAAACTTAGAGGGAGAATTGAGTTTAAGGAATTTAATTCCCCCAAATTCATAGGAATTTAACTCCAAATGAAACTAGGGTTTAACCCTATATGAGAATTTAATTCTCCCAAATTCATAGGAATTTAATTCCTCCTAATGAAACTAGTGTTTAACCCTATATAAGAATTTAATTCTTCCAAATACACAGGAATTTAATTCCTCTGAAACAGAACTAGGGTTTAACCCTATAAAAGAATCTAATTCTTAAAACAAGAGACTTAAAGCTCTCCATGCACGTAAAGAACTTAGTCACGTGGTAACAAGTGACCCCCATCCTCGATGAGTAGAAAAGAAAGAACAAGACTAGGTCACGTGCCTCTATGTGACCCTTAAACAGACTCCCCAAAATGAAAAGGAAAAAGCTTGGAAGCAATGCCTCACGTGCTCATACGTGACCCTAAAAAATAAAGGGAACAAATCCAAAGGCAGAATTAATTTTGGGCGTCCTCACGTGTCACCATGTGACCCCTAATAAACACCTTAATAAATCAATGTAAGGGTACCTATCACGTGCCCACACGTGATGGCTGTGAAAACTAAAAGTGTTTAACACTTATCTGAATATTCTGAGAACAAAATAAGGTAGTCTGGCCCTATTTTCCGGCGCCTCACGTGACCCCACGTGACTACCTCCTTTCTAGTGTTTAACACTATTTTAAATGCTTCGTTCCTAGTGTTTAACACTATCTTAAGCGCGTCACGTGTGAACACGTGACCGCCAAGCACCCTCTAGTGTTTAACACTATTCTAAAGCCAAGCTTAGCCCAAACTGACTAAGTTTTCCAGAGGTAAATCTCCCCTTCAACTAAACCTTAAAATTAATCAGTTCATGTGATATGCAAAGTAAAGTCCAGAGCTATAATGAATGGTTAGTGCTCAGCTAAAGACAAAATGTTGTCAGAACCCCAAACCCCTGTTTAGCATTGCTAAATAATAGGGGACTGAACCCAGAAAAATGTTCAACAGTCTAAACAAAGGTCCAACATTTCAAACTTAATTGGACTTAGCCCAAGTTGGCTATAAGTCCTCAATTTAGATTTAATTGGGCCAATATTCTTATAATCTAATTAATTGATGTTAGTTCCAAATTGAACTACAGATTTCCCAATCAGCTTTGGTTCAAGGGTACATCTCTTCACTCCTTTGATATTTGTCGTTGTAATCCTTCAACGTCTTCAGAGAGGTGACGGGTCCGATAACCAATCGTTCCATGGACTGTGGGGTCCTTAAACTTATGGACTGTGATGTCCTTAACTTTATAGACTATAACATCTTTAAACAACGAACTGTGGGGTCCCTTTAAACCCACGGACTATGATGTCCTTAACCTCGGACAGTGGGGTCCCTTTAAACCCACGGACTATGATGTCCTTAAACCTTGGACCGAGATGTCCTTAAACTAACAATGGACCACCATGTTCTTAAACTAGTAATCGACCGCAACGTCCCTAAACTAAACAATAGAGCCCAAATGCTCTCTTGATGGATCTAAACGATCCCGTTAAGATCTTAGTCTAAAATTAGACTAACGTATCCTTAACAAAAGTTTAAGTTGATTTTAGTCTCAAATGAGACTAACGTATCCTTAAACCCAACCCCCAAACCCAAATCTTAGAAAATACGGATTTGGACTAATCCACGCCCTACGGACGACGACATAAATTAGTCTCCGTATACAATCCACGGGCAACCAAAAACAAAACAAACATCCACGACACGAAGTGACCATCTGGAGAAGGAGAAAGTGGTTACCGCGATGCGGTAGCATAATTAACTGCAGGGGCTTGCTCCTGCAGGGAAGAGCGTCCCCACAATCAAAAACCCCTCAAGTGAGGGGAATCTGACGAAGTATACTACATCGGCCGCATCTGTTTAAACCTTCGATACACGGTGTCATAAATCAACTTGGCATCTTCGAAGAGGTGGACGGATAGCACCAATCAGCATCTGTCCCCAAATTCAGGCAAGACGGACCTACGCGGTCGCGTCTCTGTGTTTCGGAGGAGAACAAAGTCCGTATTAAAATATGAATAAACAAACAAATTACTAAACTTGGCAAAAAGATTTTTTGTAAGTCTACGGTACCGCCCCAGCCGTCGATCTGAGGCCAAAATGCGGAAACAAAAACTTTTCATAAACTTGAAACTGGCGTTAACACAGACTTTAATCCCGGATCGAACCATTAACATTAAGCTAGCAATCTATAAGAAGGTTAGAAAGGCTATACCGATCGATTCGTATCCTTCGGTCTTTAGCCACCATCTTGAGCTCTTTGTGGAATCTCCTATCTCGCTCGATCTCCAATCTCCTCGTCGGAAGGGCACCACGTCTAGAAGTCTTTTTACGGGCTCCCGCTTCGAACCGAAGCAACAAGGACACGAAGTTTGCTAGCCGACGTGTCCAAGGTGAAGCAGAGAATGTGTGTGATAACTTTGTCTTAAGCATCCATTGATTCTCAACACAAGAGAGTGTATGGATGGAGGTTGAAGTGGAAGCCATTAATGGAGATAGTGAGCTCAAGAAGGAAGAGGAAGAAGAAGAGCTTTCTTTTTCCTTTTGTGTTAGAATGATAATGTTGTGAGAGCTAGAATGATAAACACAAAAGCAAACCCCTTGCCCTTTGGCTGCCCTCTCTCTCTCTCTTTGTCATGACCCGAAAGAGCACGTGACTGGCCCTTGAACCATATGAAGTCTATAGGACTCCATCTGATCCAAGTAAGCCAAAAGCCCAGAAATCTAAAACCATTTTAAGAGTAAGTAAAGAAAACTGGTTTAAAGAAGTGAAGAAAAACATGTTTGAAGTCAAGGTTTTTAAATAGCTAAGCCGAATATACATTTTAAAATGTGAAGTCTTTTCTAAAAATTTCAGCAGAGTTTCTTTTGTAAATACTGGTCCCGAACGGGGTGCAACAAGAACAATATATATGCAATGATAAAAGGCATCCCCAAGCGGGAGCTAGCTCTTCGTCAATTGACGGTCACAACCACGCAAGCAATAATATACAACGCCGAATGGCGAGGGTCAAATCCAAAAAGAAACTCAAAAAGCATGAAAACCGCAATACTACTAAGCGCGACTCTAAGATCGAATAATACATCACTAATGTCTAAGTCTGAAACAATATACAAGTTTTGGTTGATGGAATTTCTAGATACAATGAATAATACAAGTACAATGGTGGTTCTTGATACGAAAGAACCCACCTACCAAAAGCAATTCACCCGCAAGGAAGCAGTGTGCCAGAAATGCCGCTATGGAACCTGTACGGCAAAACCTGCAAGAACTGTGGCACAACGGGGGTGAGTTGCCAACTCGTGAAAAGAGAATATCTACAAGCAGAAACCGAATGCATGACGTAATCCTAGGTCAATACAATCAGATATAAACCTCAAAGAATAAGCCTGAAGCATGATAGGTGGCAATATAACATCTAAACATGTAGGTAGTGCCAAATACTCGTGCCAGTGCCTCAGATAATAACATGTCATAAATATAAGGTATGTCTGCATGAAGTAAATATGATGAAGTATCAAATGAAAATCAATACACATATATTAGCGTCCCATTCCACTAATATTGGTGTAAGGGTATATATAACAGCGCCCTCATACCTTGTTATATATACAAATGAAGTACGATCAATATAGTCAAAGTCTGTATGTAATCAATGTCTGTATATATGTGGACCCCGTCCACTTGTCACCCAATGACAATAAGCATCATGCAAGCAAATATGAGGATATAATCAAAATCATGGAAATCATCATGAAACCTATGCCTAGCATCGGCACGTAAATCCTCATCCATATGGGGCTCCGTCTGCGGTATCGACCCTCGGCCTTGGCAGTACGGGTCAGCCCATGTCCATCTCTCAACTCCGGTCGGTATCCTCCAGATATCCGCCGAGCTCAAATACAATCACCGGTAGGTAGTAGTCCCTCTGCCAGGCTTACCGTCTACTACACAGCGAAACCGTTCTCGCCACGGGGTACCATACCGGGTCCACCATGTACCCGCAATCGGCCTAATCCGCCTCCTCGAATCGGGTTTCACATGTCGCTCTCATCACCGAGAAAACACATGGTGGACTCACTGAAATATCATATCAAGGGTAACCGGGTTTTTAAAACATTTATATATTCTCTTTTGAAATACCCGCGGTTCCCAAATCCAGAAATATCATGGAAACAACATATCTCAATGCGTATAATCAAAACATGATGTATGTGACATGTAAAGAAAGGTAAGCATAACAGTAAGTCATGCAACATGTAATAGTAATGTGCACATGTCGAGGGAAACCGCTCTTTTAAAATGAATCAGTTTTGAAGAATATCTTGCGGTTCCCAAATTTCTAATTAAGTCAGAATCATCTATGTATATGTACAGGTATAAGTGTACAATATGCCATGCAAGAATCATATCATGAATGCAACAATACTACAGTGTAGTGGCATGGCAATTATCGATGATGAAGTGTGTGAGCCGGCAAATAGTGTACGTGGAACATACGCATCATCAATAATTGTGCTGGTGTTCTAACAGCATGGTAATAATATAGCAATAAACATATGCAAAGCAATGCGAATAGCATGAATATGCGGAAATCAAATAATCAACACCACAGTGAAGAATCTACTATGCAAACTACAGATCTAAGTATCAAGTCAATCGGGAGAGGTATGGAAACCACCTAAATCTGAGTCGATATATATATAGATATAATAGTCGGTGATCCCGCCTCAATAATATCGCGTACGATACAGTATATCGTAAGACATCCTCGAGTCATGAGTGCGGATCTATCATCAATATAGGCTCGTACGGTAAATCGTCGTACGGCATCCCAATAGCTGGGTACAGGTCAATATCATATTATCTCACCACATATCAGGTATCACTATCATCATATCACCTAATCTGGGGTACTGATCTAAATCTAGTACAATCGATACCATCTATCACTGCGTGTGTAAACACACGTCCAAGGGCCCGCTAGAGATCACATGTTGTATCCCAAATACGAATCATATCAAATTACCGATCTCGCGGTACAAAACCCAAAATCATCGACTCATCTCCAAAGTCATCCAATATCATCAAGCACGGTGCAAGTATAATGAATATGCAAGGGTGTGCGTGTAAGTGTAAATCTATTCTAGTGTTCGCGACTATGAACTACACTAGTTACTTCTAACCCTACACTATCCATAATACACCTAACTATCATATATATATATAATAACTACGGACTACGGGGGTGCTATACGCCATCCACCCGACTTCATCCGTAGAGATAATCTACTCACCTTGTGCCTTTATTTATCGATGTCGTCATGCGTTTGCTTGCCATCCCGAAGTCTTCGTGGGGTACCTACACATTAACGTATCACAAATGCGTATCAAAACCAAATCAAAGCTAAAACGACACACTAAAGCCAAAACGATACGCTATGGGGCCTATAGGTTAGAACCTACGGGTACGCCTCCAAAACCATCAGCAACCCTCGATATCATCGTATAAACGCTAAGTAGTCGAGGTAAAACACCATTAGAAAATTCAGAATTAGAAATACGGAATACGGAAACACGAGTCCAAAACAGCAACTAAGGAAATAGGCTCCAGATTTCACCCTAGGTCAAATTAGACAAATCTATACATGTCAGGGGTCTAAATTACTGGAAATAGGGCCATGCACCAAAAACGAGGCAATTCCCTCCTGCTCTGGCCGCAATTTGCGGCCAGAAAGAATTAATTGGTGGCCAGAACATGGTGGTTGGGGCTAGGGCTTTGGGTGTTGGTTTCTATTTGCCTGCACATCACTGCCAACTCAAAATTATTTTTAGACGTCTCGGGTGATAGCAGATTCCCAAACACAGTGACAGATTTGCAGTTTTCCCCGATATCGATTCCGTAAATCCGTATTCTGGGTTCATGTTACAGGTATTGTCCAATACAACATCACAACAGGGGTTCTAAGATCACTACAAGCTTCAATTTCACCTTTGATTTCAGATTTACCCTAAACCCTAACTTGAGGTTCACAAGTCCATCAAACGTCACCATATCGACAAGAAACTAGAATTGATGCAATAAGAATTGAAATACTAAACTAGAGGTGCAGAAATTACCTTCTTTGGCAACTCAAGAAAATTCTTGAGTTGCACAAAGTCCTCAAGATCAGCTTTTGCTTAGTCCAATGTGTAGCTATTGAGCTTGGGAGCAACTTTTGTGAAATGTGGCTAGGGTTTTGGTTAGGTTTTAATGGTGGATCTAAGTTGAAGAGGGAGGAGGAAGAAGAGGGAGAGGGCAGGAGCAGCAGCAGCTCTATGAAGGGGGGGAGAGAAAATGAGGTGGAAATGATGGAGGAAAGGGTCAAAAGTCAAAAGCAACCTACTCTCTCTCTCTCTCTCATCATCATGCTACTTTTTCCTTTTCTTTTCTTTTCTTTTCCTTTTCTCTTAATTCCTTCTCACTCAAATAGTAAACCCAAATGAGAAACCATGGTAGAAAATGCACAAGTGTAGGAAAATAAAAGATATGTGCATGTTTTGCACAAAATTGTTTAAAAGCCGATTAGCGATTTTTAATCGCGATTAGCATTAAATTAGCATGTAACTAATCATAAAAACTTAAGAATGGCATAATTCCATAAATTACCCTATTTTAGAATTTTCCATAATTTTTCCAAAATTTTTCCCATTTATTTGTATTTAATAATACCAAAATATTAAAATATTCATTAAAATAATATTAAATTATAAAAATTCCCAAAAAATAATATTTTATTTTTTTGAAATATTACAATCTACCCACCTTAAATAAATTCGGTCCCTGAATTTAAATTTAAACCCCCAAATACCAAAACATTTCAGTAAAAATCCAAATTGTCGGGGTTCCGAAAACATCAATACGTAGCGAGTATCATAAAAATGTACTGCTCTATAAGAAATCAATCCCCAAAATGTATATAAGAATATCCGGTGCGTCTGGTGCGCACGGAAATCAAAATCCATATATGTGCCATACATGGGCACAAAACAACATCTAGGTGCAACGGGTGTGCACGAAAAATCTGTCGTAGGCAACGAGTGTGCCTGACAGCAAAATCAGGTGCATTTGACATGCACAAAGAATCCCGATTCAGTGCATCTGGCGTGCACCAGAATCGTATATCAAAACACTAAAGGTGCAAGAAAACTATGCTGGAAGTGTAAATCAAATCACTCCATAAGATAGGCGTGAAATCACAATCAATAGCTCAAATGTAATAACTATGCGCAAAGTATAAATACCCAGTGGGTGCATGAAACAAATATCATGAAACTCAGTCATCAAAACTAAATCATGCAAACAGAACGCCCAAAATACCGAAATCCAAGATAACGGATACATGATAACCGAATCACAAACTCACAAATCATAAGTACCGTCGTCGGTAGTTCCTCCTTCAAGGTCGAGAAGGAGTCGGTGCACCCAATGCTAGCAGCGCAAGATATCTACTTGCCTCTTGCTCACGGTCTGGCGTCCTCTGTCTCTGGGTCCTTATCTTCCTGTGGATTACCTATCTCGCAATCCATCGGCTCATCGGCCCTATCAGGTGTTCTAACGGGGACGATTCCATTCTGGCACTTCTCTAGTCATCTCTCGGTCAGCTCTCACAACCACTCGTAAAGCAGCATATCTCTGGCGTCGGTCTCTGGCTCTCTGAATGCACATCACACATCTGATCCTGGGTGCAAACATCATTGCAGTAGTGTCCTGAAAGGAATCCCGCTCAAAGTCTCTTCTGATCTTGCCTATGCCGAACTGTACGGAGGCTGGTACACTTGCATAATCTCTTCTCGCTCAATGGACATCTGTGTCCTCAGCACAACATTTCTCAGAATCTGGTTGCATCCCAACGCCTCTGTAAGCATATCTGACCTCTGGTCTCGACGGGAAGTAATGACAGCTCGTCAGCGTCTCGCACGAACCTCTTGTCCGCTTGTCTGTATCTCCGTCCACTTCGACGTCACGTCTCAATCTGCGCACTGCAATGCTCTCGGCTACGGTCGATCCGAAGACTCTCGCATATCTTTTTTCTGCCGAATTTCCCGGAAGTCATCGTCCAATGCTGAAGCTAATTCTTATTCCGGAATGGCTGCATACTCATCGCGCCTCTTTCTGGAAGGTATATCCATATGCAATGCCTCCGCGTGCGTATCGCATCTCTGATGTCAGCGGAGGGGAACATCATCTCGTCGAAATCTCTAGCGAACTCTTTACTTCACTCTGCTTCAATGTCGACTAATTCGGACTCGTCTCATCATGGCTGCATGGACCGTACTCCAACGGCTATACTCGTATCTGGAGTCTCCCAAGCAATGCGTCCCATCACATAATATCCGAATGATGTCGAATCATTCGATCGACTCGTCAGAACCTTATAATCCCCCAAGAGATCAACATCTTGAATACAGTTTAATAGTATCGATTACATGCCACAGCGTCGGTGGTCCAGCCGTAGAAGGGCAAACCCAAGCCTCACTAATGGCACCGCGGAACTGCCGCAAACCCTAAGGTTCAAAGGGTTTCACACGGTCATTAAGTCGAGTTAGGGTTTCATTCTTCTAGAGGGTCCATAGAATCACCTGCATGTCTTTCCGTATACTTTAAACTTGGAAAATAGGCTCCTGACATTCGATCGTCTCTATCGACTCTCAACGTCTCCGTGTGAAGTCGTTTCTAGCTGGAAGCAACCTATCTGATGACCTTGCATCTGGGTAAGCGAACGAATCACTTGTCCTAGCATCCCTCCTCGGTGACTAGCGACCTTCCATCATATCTCTAAGTATATACTCATGCTGCAGTAGCTCCAATCATCTGGGCGATATCTCGTCATTTATAGCAACAACTGGCTTATTCGTCTGTACGCCGAACAACGCCTCAATCCTCCAGGAAAGGCAATACATTGGCGGTCATCTCTAAATCGGTCTGCTCTAGATCTGAGTAAGACCCTCCACACTGGAAATCTTTAACTCACCTGGGCTTGCTCCGGCGCACAAATCGAACGAATCACCTTCGTCTCTCAAATCGGGTCGACAAGCTATCATCTGTCTCATATCTGCCTGGATGCTCCAGCGATCTCAGCTCGTAAGCTCCAGAAGCGACATCCTGTCAATCTCAGCAACAGCTGGTCTATCTGTCTGCATGGTAGGCACATCATCATCTTTGAGGTATGCTGTACATCAACAGTCCTCTCTCAACTGGCAGCTCTAACAGTGGCCCGATCATCCGGTGTAAAACCAAGCACTCGCCTCCACAAGAGGTCACAATCATCGATACTAACTCGAGACGTTCCCATGTCACCCTAAAACACAATGGTCGGCCCTCGTACAAGACGAGCTCGCCCTGACCGTAACCGTAGCAGCAGCCCAAACTGCGCTCAATTATGGCGACAGGGACCTCAATCGAGTATCGAAGAGAGCAAATTAATGGCAAGAAAGAAAACAACAGATCCAGAGTGGATACATGATCATAAGAAGGAACAGCATCAATGGAAGTATGATCATGGAACTAATAGAATCGAGGATCTCAAATAGATGTATAATCATGGATATGAAGAGAATCACTGATCTCGAAAATATGTACATCCTAAGGTTCCTTAAGCGGAGTGGCGTGTCGTAAATATGCCGCGGAACATACCCACGGTACGTCACTCTACTTTAGTCACCTATTCCATCAACCAAGGGTCATCCTACACGACAAAAGTTCAGGTCTGATACCCCCTCGACTAAGTCTAAGTTCCGTAAGGTCAAGCCTAAGTTCCGTATATATATAAACGCCCTAGGCTCCACATAGTCAAACTTAGACTCGAACCAAGGTCAACCTAGCGCTCTGATACCAACTTTGTCATGACCCGAAAGAGCACGTGACTGGCCCTTAAACCATATGAAGTCTATAGGACTCCATCTGATCCAAGTAAGCCAAAAGCCCAGAAATCTAAAACCATTTTAAGAGTAAGTAAAGAAAACTGGTTTAAAGAAGTGAAGAAAAACATGTTTGAAGTCAAGGTTTTTAAATAGCTAAGCCGAATATACATTTTAAAATGTGAAGTCTTTTCTAAAAATTTCGGCAGAGTTTCTTTTGTAAATACTGGCTCCGAACGGGGTGCAACAAGAACAATATATATGCAATGATAAAAGGCATCCCCAAGCGGGAGATAGCTCTTCGTCAATTGACGGTCACAACCACGCAAGCAATAATATACAACGCCGAATGGCGAGGGTCAAATCCAAAAAGAAACTCAAAAAACATGAAAACCGCAATACTACTAAGCGCGACTCTAAGGTCGAATAATAAATCACTAATGTCTAAGTCTGAAACAATATACAAGTTTTGGTTGATGGAATTTCTAGATACAATGAATAATACAAGTACAATGGTGGTTCTTGATACGAAAGAACCCACCTACCAAAAGCAATTCACCCGCAAGGAAGCAGTGTGCCAGAAATGCCGCTATAGAACCTGTACGGCAAAACCTGCAAGAACTGTGGCGCAACGGGGGTGAGTTGCCAACTCGTGAATAGAGAATATCTACAAGCAGAAACCGAATGCATGATATAATCCTAGGTCAATACAATCAGATATAAACCTCAAAGAATAATCCTGAAGCATGATAAGGTGGCAATATAACATCTAAACATGTAGGTAGTGCCAAATACTCGTGCCAGTGCCTCAGATAATAACATGTCATAAATATAAGGTATGTCTGCATGAAGTAAATATGATGAAGTATCAAATGAAAATCAATACAGATATATTAGCGTCCCATTCCACTAATATTGGTGTAAGGGTATATATAACAGCGCCCTCATACCCTGTTATATATACAAATGAAGTATGATCAATATAGTCAAAGTCTGTATATAATCAATGTCTGTATATATGTGGATCCCGTCCACCTGTCACCCAATGACAATAAGTATCATGCAAGCAAATATGAGGATATAATCAAAATCATGGAAATCATCATGAAACCTGTGCCAAGCATCGGCACGTAAATCCTCATCCATATGGGGCTCTGTCAGCGGTATCGGCCCTCGGCCCCGGCAGTACGGGTCAGCCCATGTCCATCTCTCAACTCCGGTCGGTATCCTCCAGATATCCGCCGAGCTCAAATACAATCACCGGTAGGTAGTAGTCCCTCTGCCAGGCTCACCGTCTACTACACAGCGAAACCGTTCTCGCCCCGGGGTACCATACCGGGTCCACCATGTACCCGCAATCGGCCTCATCCGCCTTCTCGAATCGGGTTTCACATGTCGCTCTCAGCACCGAGAAAACACATGGTGGACTCACTGAAATATCATATCAAGGGTAACCGGGTTTTTAAAACATTTATATATTCTCTTTTGAAATACCCGCGGTTCCCAAATCCAGAAATATCATTGAAACAACACATCTCAATGCGTATAATCAAAACATGATGTATGTGACATGTAAAGAAAGGTAAGCATAACAGTAAGTCATGCAACATGTAATAGTAATGTGCACATGTCGAGGGAAACCGCTCTTTTAAAATGAATCAGTTTTGAAGAATATCTTGCGGTTCCCAAATTTCTAATTAAGTCAGAATCATCTATGTATATGTACAGGTATAAGTGTAAAATATGCCATGCAAGAATCATATCATGAATGCAACAGTACTACAGTGTCGTGGCATGGCAATTATCGATGATGAAGTGTGTGAGCCGGCAAATAGTGTACGTGGAACATACGCATCATCAATAATTGTGCTGGTGTTCTAACAGCATGGTAATAATATAGCAATAAACATATGCAAAGCAATGCGAATAGCATGAATATGCGGAAATCAAATAATCAACACCACAGTGAAGAATCTACTATGCAAACTACAGATCTAAGTATCAAGTCAATCGGGAGAGGTATGGAAACCACCTAAATCTGAGTCGATATATATATAGATATAATAGTCGGTGATCCCGCCTCAATAATATCGCGTACGATACAGTATATCGTAAGACATCCCCGAGTTATGAGTGCGGATCTATCATCAATATAGGCTCGTATGGTAAATCATCGTACGGCATCCCAATAGCTGGGTACGGGTCAATATCACATTATCTCACCACATATCAGGTATCACTATCATCATATCACCTAATCTGGGGTACTGATCTAAATCTAGTACAATCGATACCATCTATCACTGCGTGTGTAAACACACGTCCAAGGGCCCGCTAGAGATCACATGTCGTATCCCAAATACGCATCATATCAAATCACTGATCTCGCGGTACAAAACCCAAAATCATCGACTCATCTCCAAAGTCATCCAATATCATCAAGCACAGTGCAAGTATAATGAATATGCAAGGGTGTGCGTGTAGGTGTAAATCTATTCTAGGGTTCGCGACTATGAACTACACTAGTTACTTCTAACCCTACACTATCCATAATACACCTAACTATCATATATATATATATATAACAACTACGGACTGCGGGGGTGCTATACGCCTTCCACCCGACTTCCCCCGTAGATATAATCTACTCACCTTGTGTCTTTATTTATCGATGTCGTCACGCGTTTGCTTGCCATCCCGAAGTCTTCATGGGGTACCTACACATTAACATATCACAAATGCGTATCAAAACCAAATCAAAGCTAAAACGACACACTAAAGCCAAAACGATACGCTATGGGGCCTATAGGTTAGAACCTACGGGTACGCCTCCAAAACCATCAACAACCCTCGATATCGTCGTATAAACACCAAGTAGTCGAGGTAAAACACCATAAGCAAATTCAGAATTAGAAATACGGAATACGGAAACACGAATCCAAAACAGCAACTAAGGAAATAGGCTCCAGATTTCACCCTAGGTCAAATTAGACAAATCTATACATGTCAGGGGTCTAAACTACTGGAAATAGGGCCATGCACCAAAAACGAGGCAATTCCCTCCTGCTCTGGCCACAATTTGCGGCCAGAAGGAATTAATTAGCGGCCAGAACATGGTGGTTGGGGCTAGGGCTTTGGGTGTTGGTTTCTATTTGCCTGCACATCTCACTGCCAACTCAAAATTATTTTTAGACGTCTCGGGTGATAGCAGATTCCCAAACACAGTGACAGATTTGCAGTTTTCCCCGATATCGATTCCGTAAATCCGTATTCTGGGTTCATGTTACAGGTATTTTCCAATACAACATCACAACAGGGGTTCTAAGATCACTACAAGCTTCAATTTCACCTTTGATTTCAGATTTACCCTAAACCCTAACTTGAGGTTCACAAGTACATCAAACGACACCATATCGACAAGAAACTAGAATTGATGCAATAAGAATTGAAATACTAAACTAGGGGTGCAGAAATTACCTTCTTTGGCAACTCAAGAAAATTCTTGAGTTGCACAAAGTCCTCAAGATCAGCCTTTGCTTAGTCCAATGTGTAGCTATTGAGCTTGGGAGCAACTTTTATGAAATGGGGATAGGGTTTTGGTTAGGTTTTAATGGTGGATCTAAGTTGAAGAGGGAGGAGGAAGAAGAGGGAGAGGGCAAGAGCAGCAGCAGCTCTATGAAGGGGGAAGAGAAAATGAGGTGGAAATGATGGTGAAAAGGGTCAAAAGTCAAAAGCAACCTACTCTCTCTCTCTCTCATCATCATGCTACTTTTTCCTTTTCTTTTCTTTTCCTTTTCTCTTAATTCCTTCTAACTCAAATAGTAAACCCAAATGAGAAACCATGGTAGAAAATGCATAAGTGTAGGAAAATAAAAGATATGTGCATGTTTTGCACAAAATTGTTTAAAAGCCGATTAGCGATTTTTAATCGCCATTAGCATTAAATTAGCATGTAACTAATCATAAAAACTTAAGAATAGCATAATTCCATAAATTACCCAATTTTAGAATTTTCCATAATTTTTCCATAATTTTTCCAAAATTTTTCCCATTTATTTGTATTTAATAATACCAAAATATTAAAATATTCATTAAAATAATATTAAATTATAAAAATTCCCAAAAATTAATATTTTATTTTTTTGAAATGTTACACTCTTCTTATTATTTCAACACATAAATCAAACAATAATGTGACACATGCACAAATAAAGAGACCATGAGTCATCACTTGTGCATGTGTCACAATTAATGCTCCTAATCATGATTTTGAGCTCATTATTTCCATTTGCAAACATTAATCCAAATGTTTGCAACAATAAAAACAGAATGGCATCTACCAAAGTAAACTCGTGACGGATCACAAGGATACCCCTCACCTGTATATACATACCTGCATCCGCATTCCGACTGAATGCAAATGCGATGAGACTAAAGTAATCCAACAAATCTAATACTAGGATCCGGCTTAAACAAAAGCCCACTAGTATGATCCGTCCGATCATGATACGTGTACGACTGCACATATATGATCAAACCCTGCCATAATACCATACGACATCTACAACGTTTCGCCCGAAACTTAGGAAAACTGTCTGTGGGGGACTCTAAAGACTCGTCAATACACCGGCTGTGGATTTAACCACTAGCACGTCAGTGATACTGGCTGTACGTAACTGGCTACCAGGTATTGACCAGAAGGGAGGTCGATGAGCGAACTCATCCTGACACCCTACTGAGCCTGTCAGTGACAATATCCGTACAGTCCGGTCCGTTCGTCTATGAGTATCGCATGTCGGGCCTAGGGAGTTGGTAAAAGTCAGACCCCCAAATGCGGTACAAGTCGTGTCGGAGTGTAGCCCAGAACACCCTGAGATATTACTGAAATACCTACCTGTAAATCTCCTGTCTTGGCCAAGGAACTACTGGAATACCTGTTCACACCATAATATTGTATTTTATATTCCCCATTCTTATGCATTTTACAATGAAAACAGGTGCTTTTGACCCATGTCTGCTACATGTTACAGGTTACAGGTTCTTGGACAGAAAACAGTGAAAACGATGTAAAGACGATGAAAAAGTGGACTTTGACCAACAAACAGAAGATTCTTGATCAAGCCTACATAAGGAACAATTCACAAAGCAAGATTCAAGACATCGACTCAAAGCGAACGGGTTAAAGTCCACAACAATGTTCACTGGAAATCTGGAAGAGAAACAGAAGCCCAAACGGAAAAAGATAGACAGAACTAAGTAGCCCAAGATGACAAGAAACCAGCCCATAAAGCACAGAGCCCAATTCTTCCTTTTGGCCGCGGAACCGCGGCCAAACAGGGCCTTGGGCCGCGGTTCCGCGGTGGGTCTGAGGATTTGATAGCATAAAATTTTACCAAGTCTTCTGTGGCTCTGTATGGGTCTGCCTAGGGGTATTTGTGTAAATGTAGACATGCGGTTCAAGATGTAACCTAGGGTTTCTATTTCCTATAAATAGGGACTCTAATTCATTGTAAACTTTATGCCTCCCTTCATTAATAAATTTTAGAATTCTTTTGGAGAGCATCGGTGTTTCTTTTCCATTCAGAAATTCAGATCTGACAAACCTGCATGGATGATTGGAGGGATGCATCTGTAAGTATTTTAATTCCTTGCCTTAGATGTTAGCTTAGGGAAAGGCTTTTGAGAGATGAGATCTCTCATCCCTTTCTTACCCATCACTTAGAATCTATAGGACTCCATGCATACATGCACATACCGCTCCCTACGGCACTCTATCCCTCGAGGTAGCGGTGATACCGTAGTATAAAGGCCCGGTTGTGATGTTTTCCATGGAGGTTAGGGTAAAGATTGATAAAGGAAGGACAAGAACCTAGAGGAAGGAACACCTTCCCGAACGGATCTAATCCACTTTATTGATAATTACCATAACCCCTCTTAGATCCTAATTTGTGTATAGAAAGCGTTGAGATTTATTTACATTTCCAAAGCATTCCTAAACCTAACGCTGGCAAGATTTAGATTTAAATAATTGTCCTAGCTTAATTAGATTTTTAGATTTAATAAACAACTGAACACCCTTCGGAATTAACTCGTAAGAACGAATCGGAAATTCACAACATCCCTGTGGACCGACCCGTACTCACCGGCTAGCTTCATGCGACGCCGTTCTTGATTGCGGTTACAAATATTTTTGATCTATTTTTTAGAAAGCGCAAGCACGCCGAATCATTTCAATCAAATGGCGCCGTTGCCGGGGATGGCGTAGAATTTTCTTTTCGTAATTTCGGGTTAATCTTAAAATTAAAAAATCATAAAAATCTGAAAAAATCAAAAAAAAAATCATAAAAATATATCAATTGTTATTTTTTGGAAAGGGTACTTTGTTGTGTGAATCTTGCAGGAACAATCGAGACGGATCTGGAAAAATCCAGAAAGCGAAACAGAAATCAAAAGATTGGAACAGAGGGGGATTTTCAAAAAAGAGAGCCAGAAAAATTTTGAAGCCCCAAACTCCCCAACTTGCCGCGCTTCCGCGGCCAATACCCACCTTAGGCCGCGGAAACGCGGCCGTCTTGACGATTCGTTGCACCAAAATTTTTTTGGGGATCTGTGCCATCAAGAGGAGCGCGCAACCGCGGTGGGAACCAGGATTTGCCGCGGAAGGGCGGCTCCACAGTGACGTCATCAGGTGAAAATTCCTCTGTAAGCTTCTCTGGTCTTTCTATGGAGATCTAGCTATATCTTTTCTGAAATATTCCTGCAGGATTTTGTGCGCCTTAAAAATATTTCCCCTTCCATATAACAAGTCTTGTGCAGGATTTTTTTGGGCCCCGCTTGAACTAAATTGATTGCAAGAAATATTTTGCTGTTAATTCTTTCCAAATAAAGATTCTTGTGATATGCTTCAAATAATAACCAATTGCAAGTAATATTTTGTTGTTGCATATCTTTTCTATAAAATATTTTGTTGTTGCATATCTTTTCTCTAAAATCTTTTTGCAACAAAATTTTTCCAAATAAAGAGAAAGAAACAAATTAATGAAAAATGAATATAACAAGGATAAATATTTTGTAGAGCTTGCAAAAAAAAAAAAAATTTTTATTAGCCCCAAATAAATCCTTGCACCACCAACCATCCTTCTTGTCACCTTTCTTTTTCTAGCATGGGTACCCCACATAAAAAATCATTAGCCGAACTTTGGTACCCCGAACCTAATTTTGCGTCATATGTCAATGTGTTCGGTCAATTTAAAGACGATCCTTCCATGCCTAAGAAATCTTTGAAAGATCACATAGAAGAGTCTAGGAGAAACAGTTTGGCTTTTCAACCCACTTTGTGTCAACCGAGTCAACCTTCACCACATACATATGTTGATACCACTTCTTCAAATCCTTCTGTCACTCCTAGGCCGATGTCCATTGCTGAGCATATTGCTCAATCTCGCAGTCGATCTTTCACCCCTCTCCACTCATCTAGTTTTAGGGATCCACACTACTATTCACCTTCTTATCCATATGTTGACCCTACCCCTATCCTACCACCCACTTCCTATCAGTCCTACCCGACTTTTCCATCTTCACTAGACACTGTTTCTTCACAGCCATTAGGGAGTTTCACATACCCAACCAATTGTGAATCTTTTACTGAAACCCCATCACCACCTAAGTCTAGTTTGGAAGAGTCGTTGGAAGCATATATTGCTGCAACAAATAAAATGATGAGGACAATGGAAGCATCCATGGCCGCCCTTACGCAACCTAGTGAACCGGTAGCTAGTGTCCCGCTAGCTCCGAAATTTTCAATGTATAAGGCGGCAGTTGGACAGAGTGAGAATGAGAGAGGATTTTCAAATCAAACCTACCCTTACCCAATTGAAACCCACAACTCCGGTTTTCCATCGATTGTTCCAAATGATTCACCAGTTGAAAATAAAAATGAGTTGTGTGATTTTGTAGTGTTTGATTTGCCAAATTGTGAGGAACCCCTTTCGAGTGAAACTGCACCTAATCCTTTCGATCTTTACACCTCCACTCTAGAACCTACATTGATAAATATCCATGCTGTGGATGAAGTGTCTAAAGAAATTGATTTTCACTTGATTGAGGATATAGACGCCGGGAATATTTCGGATGATGAACCTGTCGATTTAATAGAAATTTTATGTTCAAATCATCATCCTGAGTTATTAAATGTTTCTCCCGAATCTCATATGCGTCTAGATTTTGATGACAATGGCATGGATGAATTAAATATTGAGGATAGTACTGAGGAGAGTCTTGAGGATAATATCGAGGTTGAACCATTTTTATTTGATGTGTCAGATTTTTCAATTCAGCCTCCTGAACCTTTGACTGTTATATCACCATCACTCCTTCCTACTGTTCTGACCGAACACATGACCGTTACGCTTTCATCTCCTATACCAAGTTTGGCGTACCCATGTTTCCTTGCGAATCTTGAGGGATTTGACCCCATTGCACGATGAGTTGGTAGGTTGGCGCAATCGCTTTTAACACATCGGTCATCACAAATTGCGCTAATTTATTCACTCAATTTACACCCTCAAGATCGCACTCCACTTCTTTCTTCTTTCCGTCTTTCTTCTCCCCCACCGAGACCATATTCTACCACTCTTCCCACACGGTCTCGCGTGTCTCTCATTTCTTTCCTCCGCACCCTATTCTTGCACCAACTATACCATTACCACGATAAGATCTTTGAATGGTTGGTGCTAACCTTTGGCTTGTGTAAGGCCAAGCTTAAGTTTGGGGGGAACCTTTGTATATATGTATATATATTTTCGTTTTCTTTTTCTATAAAAGAAAAAAGAAAAATTTCAAAACATTAAAAATCTAAAAAAAGATTGTAAATAAATAAACAGGGGAGTATCGGCATTTTGACCCTCTTTGTTTAGCATGACAGTGAGGACACTGTCAAGTTCAAGTTTGGGGGTATGCTCGGTACGTCTTCTTCCTTCGCATTCATATGTACATTTTTGCATTTGCATACTTATTTGAAAACTCATAAAAATTTGAAAAATTTCAAAAATTATAAAAATTAATGTATTCAATTTTGGCTAATTGACTAGAGTTTGACAAATAGGTTAACTGGTTAGGAACAACTAGATCTTAGACTTAGTAAATTAAAAACCCTAAAAATAACCTTCCTTAAAGTTTAACGGTAGAAAGTATATGCCTTGTAGTTTATTTAGAAATAGGCAAATTTTGGGTTCACTTCTTGGGCTAAGTCGAAATGAGGGAAGAGTATTGATGTTCTTATTAGAGTATAAGTTTGAAAAATAGTTCCTAGCTTAAGTCTAGATTCTGAAAACGTATACCCTACAATTTGCACAATCACGCACCTTGAAACTTGGAATAGTAGAGGAGACCTTGAAATGCTCTTGTCTAAAGTCCTTAGTACAATAAAAATAAAAGAAAAAAAAAAGTGAATAAAGGAAAAAAAAATGGACACTGGTTTTTGTGATTACTTAAGGCTGTAAAAATAGAAAAATATTTAGCGAGGGTGCTTCATCACCTAGTGCCTTAGACCAACTGGTTTGGGAGTCACTGCTAAAAGCCTTGGGTGTTGCAAAACTAGGAAGTACGCTTTAAAGTGCTAACGCATCTTGTAATCGGTTGTTGGTACCTCAAGAAGTATTAACAGTCGCATGAAGGATGTGAAAGTGAAAAGTTCACAAATTAATAAGTGCTTTGGACAATGGACGAGAGTACGATTGCTTGATTTGAATTTCCAAGTGTAGGGGTGACATTTACACACACGTGGGGATATGTGATTAGAGTTTAGATAAGAGAAAGGAATGAAGAATAGAACTTGTATCTTTAATAGAGTTGATAGAAATTCCTAAGTGGAGATGAAACTCTAGCAGGAAAACTTAAGAAATGCCGAAAGCTAAGTAATTCTATAGAACATGTATAATCTTAAGTTAAATAATGAGGAAGTATGAAGAATATGGGTGGATAATTTGCGAGTCAAAAGATAATAGAATTCCTTGTTGGAAAACCTAATTGGAGAACAAAAGTCAATGGGCTGAATTGATAGGATTTTGTGGGTGTAATCCGCTGAAAACCCTCAGGAGACAACACTCCTCCTACTAGGGACACCTAGAGGTTTAACGGTTTGTTGCACGAGCTCAATGCAATCGCGTTTCCCTGCGAAAGTGCGGTTAGGTTTTTTGTAGAGAATAAAACAATAAGTTTGCTCGAGGACGAGCAAAAGATAAGTTTGGGGGTATTTGTTCACACCATAATATTGTATTTTATATTCCCCATTCTTATGCATTTTACAATGAAAACAGGTGCTTTTGACCCATGTCTGCTACATGTTACAGGTTACAGGTTCTTGGACAGAAAACAGTGAAAACGATGTAAAGACGATGAACAAGTGGACTTTGACCAACAAACAGAAGATTCTTGATCAAGCCTACATAAGGAACAATTCACAAAGCAAGATTCAAGACATCGACTCAAAGCGAACGGGTTAAAGTCCACAACAATGTTCACTGGAAATCTGGAAGAGAAACAGAAGCCCAAATGGAAGAAGATAGACAGAACTAAGTAGCCCAAGATGACAAGAAACCAGCCCATAAAGCCCAGAGCCCAATTCTTCCTTTTGGCCGTGGAACCGCGGCCAAACAGGGCCTTGGGCCGCGGTTCCGCGGTGGGTCTGAGGATTTGATAGCATAAAATTTTACCAAGTCTTCTTTGGCTCTGTATGGGTCTGCCTAGGGGTATTTGTGTAAATGTAGACATGCGGTTCAAGATGTAACCTAGGGTTTCTATTTCCTATAAATAGGGACTCTAATTCATTGTAAACTTTATGCCTCCCTTCATTAATAAATTTTAGAATTCTTTTGGAGAGCATCGGTGTTTCTTTTCCATTCAGAAATTCAGATCTGACAAACCTGCATGGATGATTGGAGGGATGCATCTGTAAGTATTTTAATTCCTTGCCTTAGATGTTAGCTTAGGGAAAGGCTTTTGAGAGATGAGATCTCTCATCCCTTTCTTACCCATCACTTAGAATCTATAGGACTCCATGCATACATGCACATACCGCTCCCTACGGCACTCTATCCCTCGAGGTAGCGGTGATACCGTAGTATAAAGGCCCGGTTGTGATGTTTTCCATGGAGGTTAGGGTAAAGATTGATAAAGGAAGGACAAGAACCTAGAGGAAGGAACACCTTCCCGAACGGATCTAATCCACTTTATTGATAATTACCATAACCCCTCTTAGATCCTAATTTGTGTATAGAAAGCGTTGAGATTTATTTACATTTCCAAAGCATTCCTAAACCTAACGCTGGCAAGATTTAGATTTAAATAATTGTCCTAGCTTAATTAGATTTTTAGATTTAATAAACAACTGAACACCCTTCGGAATTAACTCGTAAGAACGAATCGGAAATTCACAACATCCCTGTGGACCGACCCGTACTCACCGGCTAGCTTCATGCGACGCCGTTCTTGATTGCGGTTACAAATATTTTTGATTTATTTTTTAGAAAGCGCAAGCACGCCGAATCATTTCAATCAATACCTACCAGTAAATCTCCTGCCTTGGCTAAGGACTTCATGTAATGGCTTTCCTAGACACAGCGCGATCTCACTCCCAATACCGGGAGAGACGAAACCTCTGCCGATCCGCTCACTTCCTCCATGTGGCTCGGGACTGTACCCAACTAAAACCTGTTTGCATGACTCCTTTGAGCCGTGGTAGGGTAGTAATCAAAGCACAGTGGGAAATCACACGAGATAAATGACGATCTCAGGTCGATGAACTAACCTGTACACATGTCACCAGGGAACTGTTATCTGACGTCAGGTATAATACCAACTAGCATGTTCCCGGCGAGTCCTGTCCGGTGTACTCATAACCCAATGAGCACCTGTATACATCTTAGGTGAAAAAACTGACACCAATGGCTTGTGAGACCAGCCACCGCCTTTTGTCGGGGTCTCGACTGTATACACTAGTCTACTAATGGAGTATCGATGCCCAGTCTCGAAACTCCCACGACTAGGGACCACTTTAAGGATGTGCTTATAGACTACCCAACTCTCACGTATATGATCGCCATCATACTGCTGGTAGTCAAGCAAGAATCCTAAGGGCTCTATCAACGTGTAATAGTGAGGAATATGGCTTTGACGTCAATATTCTCGTGCTGCTTCTGATATGTGTTATCCATCGATACTAGCGTGAGGCATTTAGCTATGGCACAGTCAGCGTCCCATGTCTTGTAGAATTCTCTATCCGCAACTGAAGGTTTAGGACCTAGGATGGACGGGGTTGGAGCCGTGAGGACATATGATACCTTATCATAAGTCAAGGCTATGTTTAGATTCCTCAGCCAGTCTTTATAGTTGGTCCCATTCAGCTTGTTTTTATCTAATAGAAGCTTAAGTCCTATCATAGGTATCTTCCATTAAGAGAGAGAAAAGAATACACTTAGCGAAAGCTCTTGCAAAGATCAGATTGGTTATTATCTTGTCTAATCGATGTCTCCCACTGTTTTTATCAAATTTTCTTTAAAACCTTTTAAAAAGAAAACTAACCGGAATTAATTACATTCTACAACTTCGCTAACCGTTCAGCCAGGCCAGTGCCGGTACTTGATGGAGGTTCCCCGTGCTTTTGCACGGACCTAATTAAAATAAACCTCATCTTCCCAGAGGCGTAGCCCCGTTTGACACCTTTCTAGACACCTACTGGATTAGCTAATTATAAAGTGCAAAATTCTCCCGGTAGCAACTTTTGCTCACAGTGGGATCGGGATCCTACTATCATATAGAAGGTATGCAATCTCATTGGAAATTTCAACTCTTGAAATTCCCGATATTATTTTTACCCCTAGTACTCATGACCTTAACTATAGTCAACATATCACAAGCACTAGTCAAGATCTTCCCGTCATTTCGTGATTAACTAGACCCACCCATATGACCCTTAACTAAAGTCAACATAATCATATGAATGTCCTAAATAATTTGCATCATATGCAGTGTAGGAAGGCATCACTTAGCTACCGTACACTGCGCCTTAACTAAAGTCAAAATACGCAGCACGAATACTAAGTACTCTACTTCCTAAAATGACGGAGGGCTGCGGATAGTTTTTAAGAAAACTTTTAACGCTTTGAACTTAATATCGTTGTAGAATCCAATGAGTTTAAAAGGAGTGGTTTAAGCTCCGTATTTTGAAACTTGCTTCTTCATAAAAGGCCGAGTGTGTTTCAAATCCGATTCGACAACATCTTTTTAGGTTCATTTTTTCTTTACATTAATCTCATTAATCTAGTCCCATCATTTAATTCCTAAAGCCATCACAGAAAGAAACGAAAATATAACGTACGCTTATGCCACTCGCATTCGTCACCGTGTCCCGTTATGCACCGTTAGGTTACTTAATTAACGGCATACCGGGACGGGTCTAGCGCGGGTGGAAAACATAAGCAACGTTTATTATATATCATATATATAATATTCCATTCGTCTCAGATATTTATTAAAAGATCACATCAGATGAAAAAAGCAGCAGAAGCACATTAAATATAGGATATCTAGGAAGTCCGTATTTAGTATTTAGCCAGCAATAGAAAATACGGATTTTACGGTAGCGATGAATAGCCAAGCCCACACCCCTAGACCCCTATGAGAGTGACAAGCGACCCTACTAATTCTGGAGTTTAGGAGACCCGGTCTCGACTCCTCGAGATGGCCTCCCACTGAACCCTAGAACACGGTCACTTGTGCCCTCCTCCTTGGGTCTATCCTAATGCGGAAAAGTAAATAATATACAACACTGGTGACAACATCCTCAATCCGGAAGTGCCCCAAATAAAAGAATATTACATACAATTTAATTTTACATGAATGAAAAGGAAACTCTCATCTCACATAAAACCCCCGGCTATTCAATCACGACAATCCTGCACAACATATCTCGGCAACAAATAATATCTCATATCATCAACGTAAGTAAGTATGCATACACCGATTGTCGTTGATGTATACCAACGAAAACGGCAATACATTACATACTACACTTACGGTCACGGAGAAATAAAATGAAAAACTACAACAATTGGAATCGTAACTGCCTTTAGACAACACAAATCCGGAATATCACATATACAAGATTTCATGACTAACAATGTAAAGCTCGCATGTAGGTCTCATCCATGAAAACACCTTTTGAAAACAAGCCGGATAATTCAACAAGATTTTCGTTTATTCCCGAGACCGAACTGCTAGATTTACACGCAACAAACAAATTTGTAGATTCCAATTATTGTATCACATACTAATAAACTAGGCGCAGTTAAAACACTCGATAGAACGATTGAACACCCAAAGACTTCTCAGAAAGCTCAACACTTGAGCAGATTTAAAATTACCAGAAACTGCAACAAGTACATACGGGCCAGCGCAAGAAGGAACAGCCCCACCTGCACCAACGGCGCCGCGGAACCGCCGCAGAATGACCATTCATGCCACGGTTCCGCGGTCCTTTAGTGGAGTTAGGGCTTCGTACTTCTTGTGGGCCCATAAAATACCTTGCACGATTTTTTGAGTATTTTTAATGTGAAAAAATCCACGTTTTTGAAAAATTTCCGGAGAGCACCCCCCCGGGCGTCGTAATTCGTTCGTTCGAGGATTTTAACGTCGCCTAGGTTACTCTAAAGCTCTAGCTTGGCTCTGATACCACTGTAGGGTTTCCTTATCACCTCATATAGAGTTTAGAAGCATCACGCATGCCACGATTTAAATTTTAAGAGGTGCTAAGCAAACTTAACTAGGAATCGAACTAGAATTATTGAGTAACAATTAATAGTATCACAAACAAAAGATTATCTATCACTAAGTGGAGAGACTACAAGCTTTGTAGACCTCCTAGGGCAACTCCTTGGATCTCCTTTGGTTTGGAACGGCTCGCTTGAACGCTTCCAAGTCAATGACGATCCACCCGAAGTCCTTTACTCAAAGCTTGTTGCTTCTCTTGATCTATGAAATGCTTGAAGCAAACACCCTACACAAAAGAGCTAGAGATGTGTAGGATGATGAAGTGGTTTATGTTCTAACTTAAAAAACCCTTTATTTCTTTTAACCTCACTCAATTTGAGAAAGCTAGAGAGAGGAAGATAAAGATGGCATCTATTTTCTTTTGGATGAAAAAGATTATGAAAAGATAATGAGAGAAAGAGATAAATATCAAACATAAATATCAAAACACAAACTATGGTTAATATTAATATCTAGATATTTTGTGATGAGTTAAAGAACAAAGGAAATTAACCTAGATTAAGTCAATGGTCGACCAAAGAAGTGTGTAGAAAACAATGAGTCATTTGTAAAGAAATGAGTCATTAATTAATTTCCATTATCTTTAACTTAAAACAAAAATATCCATATATATATAAATATGAACCATGTGAGTCTTGCATTGCCATCTTTGTTGTATCATCAACCATGATACAAATACATGTATGTATGTGTGTATGCACATCAACATGTACATATACATGCGAGCATCCATCAAAAGAAAAGGGTTTATATAAATGAGATAAAAGTCAATATTAAATCAACACTTGATTTAATAAACCGTTCATATCTCATACGACCCGACCAATATAAAATGCCCGATTAAAATACGGTATCATATACATGTATTTAATCGAGCTCCTGCACATATCTCATATGCACACCACATCATTTCGCCTGAGCCAGGAAACTCCTATGTGGGACTCTAAGACTCGTCAATACGCCGGCAGTAGGTGATGATCACATCAAACACCTACAGGCCGCAAGCGGTCAGCTAAACATAACGGCCACCCGGGTATTGAGTGATCAGAAGAAGAATAAGAGAACCTGTCAAAACTTCCGTCAATCAACTGGCAACACTTACCGTACAGTCCGGTCTCTTCGTCAGATATGCTGCATATTGAGTTTAGGGATGGAATCGTCGACCCTAATGACTAAATAAGTCATGCCGGTATATGGTCTATAACAGATCGAGAAACTACTGATAACACTTATCAGTAATATCTTAGTAGCCCTGGCCAGGGACTTTCTGTTATAGCCAATCGTGCACAGCACAGCATCAACCCCCAATACCGGGAGAGACGAAACCCCTCCTATCGCTCATTGCCTCCATATGCCTTGGGACTGTACCCAAAATCCACCTGTTTGTATGACTCCTTAGAGCCGTAGTAGGGTGGAGATCAAAGTACAGTGGGAGGACACACAAGACTCTATGGCGATCTCGGGTATACAGACCAACCTGTACCAGTGTCGCCTGAGAACTGCTATCCGACGTATGATATAATACCACATAGGAGTTCTCGGTGAGTCTGTTCGGTGTACCCAGTCTCACTGAGCACCCGTATACAATCTTTGGTGTCAACACACCAGTAGGATATGGGATCATCCATCGCCCATCATATGGAACAAAAATGGTATACGCTAGTCTACTCTGGAATATCGATGCCCTGTCTCGATATCCCTACGACTAGGAACATTTCAAGGATATGCTTATAAACTACAGGTGTCCCACTAGTATGATCCACATCATAATCCTAGTAGTCAAGCCAATATCCTTAGGGCTTTATCAACATGTACCAAATGAGTAAAAACATGATCAAGTGAACATATGATAAAGAGAAACCAGATAGCATACTATCATGTCGAGCAAGACTGTCTTCTGAATACATACACACACACACACACACACACACACACACACACACACACACACACACACACACACATCAGTACATACACTATCACATAATGGCCTCTAGGGCATACATATATATCCAACAGTTGATGTATTTGGTTTGGGACAATCCCAATAATCGTTTGGATCTATCCCTATAGATCCGTATGCCCAATATGTACGTGGCATCACCCAGGTCCTTCATGGAGACCTTTATGATAAGGATGATTTGACCGACTGTAGCATAGGAATGTTATTTCCTATCGGAAGAATGTCATCCACGTACAATACGAGGAATGCGACAGTTCTCCCTACGGTCTTCTTATAAACACAAGGTTCATCTAGATTTTTGATGAAATCAAACTCTTTGATAACATCATCAAAACAGATGTTCCAACTCCGTGATGCCTGCTTTAATCAATAAATAGATTTAAGCAATTTACATGCTTTCCTGCTGCTCCCACTGTCAATGAAGCCCTCTGGCTGATCCATATAAATGCATTCATCTAAATCACCATTTTGAAATGCAGTTTTAACGTCCATCTGCAAGATTTCATAGTCGTAGTGAGCAGCAATAGCAAGTAGGATCCGAATGGATTTATGCATGGCTACCGGAGAGAAAGTCTCGTCATAGTCCAAACCCGGTCTTTGACGAAAGCCTTTCGCTACCAACCTTGCCTTATAGGTCTCCACCTGTCCATCTACACTGATCTTTCTTTTAAAGATCCATTTGCAGCCTACAGGTTTTATCCCAGAGGGTACATCCTCCAAAGATCATACTTTGTTGGTGTACATGGACTCCATTTCGGATCTCATGGGATCCAGCCACTTCACAGAGTCACTACTCGTGATACCTTGCTGAAAACTGGCAGGGTCATCATCATCCATGATGCAAAGTTCTCTATTACCATCAATGAGAAAACAGTAGTATCTCTCCGGTGGGCGAGAAGTCCTACCAGATCTACGAAGTGGGTTCATTAGATTCTGTTGCAACATCAGGTTCAACCAAGTCGTCATTTGTAACTTGTGTCTCTAGAACCTCTTCTACAGCCATCAGCATCATTTGGAAAAATTTCATTTTCTAAAAATGTGGCATACTGAGAAACAAACACCTTTTTTTCTTCTTTGTGGTAGAAAAGATACCCAAACGAATGTTTTGGATATCCCACAAATATACATTTGACCGATCGTGTCTTGAGTTTGTCTGGATTCTGCTTTTTGACAAAAGCCGGAGAACCACAAATCTTATCTCGTTTAAGAGATGGTCTCTTCCCATGCCATATCTCATATGGAGTGGTAGACACAGCCTTGGTTGGAACTTTGTTTAACAGAAAAACTGCAGTCTCCAATGCATGCCCCCAAATGGAGAGGGGTAACTCAGAAACACTCATCATAGATCGTACCATATCTAATAGGGTGCGATTCTGCCGCTCTGACACACCGTTGTGCTGTGGTGTGTAAGGGGGAGTGAGCTGAGAGAGAATCCCATTCTCTTTTAGGAAGTCCAAGAACTCAGTACTTAAGTACTCTCCACCTCGATCTGATTGAAGTATCTTGATTCTCATTCCTGTTTGGTTTTCTACTTCAAGTTTGTATTCCTTGAATTTCTCGAAAGTTTCAGACTTATGCTTTATCAAAAACACATGACCGAATCTTGAGAAATCATCAGTAAAAGTTATGAAGTAAGAAAAACCGCCTCTTGCATGTGTAGACATTAGCCCACATACATCACTATGTATGAGGCCTAGGAGCTCAGTAGCTTTTTCTCCGTGTCAAGTAAACGGAGTTTTGGTCATTTTACCTTTAATACAAGACTGGCAAGTTGCATAAGAATTATACTCAAAAGTATTTAAATATCCATCTTTATGAAGCTTGTTTAGTCTTGTTTCATTAATATGACCAAGTCTACAATGCCAAAGAAAAGCTTCATTTATATCTGAAAATTTTCTTTTACTTGTGTGCTGAATGTTGAAAACCGTCGGTTGATTAAGGACGTATAAACCGTTATTAAGTGTACCACAACCAATCAATTCTTGATTTATTCTAATGTTCATAAAATTGTGTTGCACAGCAAAATGATATCCTTCATTGTCTAACAAAGAAACGGATATAATATTACAAAGCATACTTGGCACAAAATAACATGGGTTCAAAACCAATATACAACCCGACGGCAACCCTAGGTCATACTCTCCCACTGAAACTGCATGTACATTGGAACCATTTCCAACCTGGAGAGTATGATCACCTGTCTTCTAAACTCTGCTATTTCTCAACGCCTGCACAGAATTGCAAATATGTGAACCCGAACCTGTATCTAATACCCAGGAAGCAGAGTTTATAGAAAAACAGTTTTCAATCACAAACACACCTGAAGCTGAAGCATCACCATGCTTCTTTTTCTTGAATTCAAGGTACTCAGTACAGTTCAGCTTCCAGTGTCCCGTCTTCTTGCAGTGGAAACATTCTCCCTTCCCCGATTCCGCGGCTTTGGATTTGTCTTTTCCCTTCGCCTTCTTTATTCCTGCTCTTGGTTTGGTGAATTTCTTCTTATTCTTTCCCTTGGCCTTGGGTTTTAGGACGGAAGAGGAAGATTGTCCAACAAGCATAGAGGGGGACTTCGCTTTCAGCGTGCTCTCCGCACTTCTCAACATATTGAGAAGTTCCGGTAGTGACTTCTCCATGTCATGCATGTTGAAGTTCACTATGAATGGAGCAAAGGCGGAGGGAAGAGACTGTAGAACAATATCACTATACTGTATGTTATCCATTGTCCAACCGAGGTCCTCAAGCTCTTCTATAAGAGCTATCATCTTCAAAACGTGATTGCCTACTGATGTGCCTTGAGCCATCCGCATCTGAAACAACTTTCGAGATACTTCGTATCTCAGGATTGAACATCCATCTGCTCGTGTTGCTTTTGATGTGTATTGTCCATCGATGCAAGCGCGAGGCATTTGGCAGTAGCACAATCACTATCCCACGTTTTGCGGATTTCCTTATCCGCAGTAGAAGATTTAGGGCCTGGGACGGGCGGGGCTTTGGCAGTGAGGACATATGATACTTTATCATATGTTAGAGCAATGTTTATGTTCCTCAGCCAGTTTTTGTAGTTTGGTCCGGTCAGCTTGTTTTTATCTAGTAGAAGCTTAAGGCCTGTCATTGGTATCTGCCATTAAGAGAGAGAAAAGAATACACTCAGCGAAAGCTGTTGCAAAGATCAGATTGGTTATTATCTTGTCTAATCGATGTCTCCCACTGCTTTTATCAAATTTTTCTTTAAAACCTTTTAAAAAGAAAACTAGCCGGGATTAATTACATTGTACAACTTCGCTAACCGTTCAGCCAGGTCAGTTCTGGTACTTTAAGGGAGGTTCCCCGTGCTTTCGCGCGGACCTAATTAGAATAAACCTCGTTTTCCCACAGGCATAGCCCCGTTGACACCTTTCTAGACACCTAATGAGTTAGCTAATTGTAAAGTGCAAAACTCTCCCGGGAGCAACTCTTGCTCACAGTGGGATCGAGATCCTACTATCATATAGAAGGTATGCAATCTCATTGCAAATTTCAACTCTTTAAACTCCCGATATTAATTTTACCCCTAGCACTCATGACCTTATCTATGGTCAACATATCATAAGTACTAGTCAAGTTCTTCCTGTCATTTCGTGATTAACTAGACCCACCCACATGACCCTTAACTAAAGTCAACATAATCATATGAATGTCCTAACTATTCCGCATCATATGCGGTGTAGGAAGACATCACTTAGCTACCGTACACTGCGCCTTAACTATAGTCAAAATACGCAGCACGAATACTAAGTACTCTACTTCCTAAAATGACGGAGGGCTGCGGATAGTTTTTAAGAAAACCTTTTAACGCTTTGAACTTGATATCGTTGTAGAATCCAATGGGTTTAAAAGGAGTGGCTTAAGCTCCACACTTTGAAAACTTGCTTTTTCATAAAAAGCCGAGTGGGTTTTAAATCCGATTCTACAACATCTTTTTAGGTTCATTTTTTTTTACATTAATCTCATTAATATAGCCCCATCATTTATGTCCTAAAGCCATCACAGAAAGAAACGAAAATATAACGTACGCTTATGCCATTCGCATTCATCACGGTGTCCCATTATGCACCGTTAGGTTACTTAACTAACGGCATACCGGAACGGGGCTAGCGCGGGTGCAAAACATAAGCAACGTCTATTATATATCATATATATAATATTCCATTCGTCTCATATATATCAAATGATCACATCACAGAATATAAGCAGCATATAGGATATCTAGGAGGTCCGTATTTTGTATTTAGCCATCAATAGAAAATACGGATTCCACGGTCGCGATGAATAGCCAAGCCCACACCCCTAGACCCCTACGAAAGCGGCAAGTGACCCTACCAATTCTGGAGTTTAGGAGACCCGGTCTCAACTCCTCGAGATGGCCTCCCACTGAACCCTAGAACCCGGTCACTTGTGCCCCCTTTCTTGGGTTTATCCTAATACGGAAAAGTAAATAATATACAGCAATGGTGACAACATCCTCAACCCGGAAGTGCCCCAAATAAAAGAATATTACATACAATTGAATTTTAAATGAATGAAAAGAAAACTCTCATCTCACATAAAACCCCCGGCTATTCAATCACGACAATCCTGCATATCATATCTCAGCAACACATAATAACACATATCATCAATGTAAGTAAGTATGCGTACCCCGATTGTCGTTGATGTATAGCAACGAAAACGGCGATACACCACATACTACACTTACGGTCACAGAGAAATAAAATGAAAAACTACAACAATTGGAATCGTAACTGCCCTTAGACAATACAAACCCGGAATATCACATATCCAAGATTTCATGCCTAACAATGTAAAGCTCGCATTTAGGTCTCACTTATGAAAACACCTTTTCAAAATAAGTTGGATAATTCAACAAGATTTCTGATTACTCCCGAGACCGAAATGCTAGATTTACACGCAACAAACAAATTTGTAGATTCCAATTATTGTATCATATATCCTAGGCGAAGTTAAAACGTTCGATCGAACGATCAATCACCCAAAGGATTCTCAGAAAGCTTAACACCTGAGCAGTTTTAAAATATACCAGAGACTGCAACAAGTACATACGGGCCATTACAAGAAGGCACAGTCCAAGCCTCACCAACGGCGTCACGGAACCGCCGCAAAATGACCATTTTGGCCGTGGTTCCGCGGTCGTATAGTCGAGTTAGGGCTTCGTTCTTCTTGTAGGCCCATAACATACCCTGCACGATTTTCTGAGTATTTTTAATGTGAAAAAATCCAAATTTTTGAAAAATTTCTTGTGAGGACCTTTCGGGCGTCGTATTTCGTTCGTTCAAGATTTTAACGTCGTCTAGGTTGCTCTAGAGCTCTAGCTTGGCCCTGATACCACTGTAGGATTTCCATAGCACCTTATCAAGGGTTTGGAAGTATCACACATGCCACAATAAAATTTTAACGAGGTGCTAAGCAAACTTAACTAGGAATCGAACTAGAAATATAGGGTAACAACTAATAGTATCACGTACAATAAATAATCTATCACTAAGTAGAGAGACTACAACCTTTGTAGACCTCCTTGAGTGACTCCTTGGATCTCCTAGAGTTTGGAACGGCTCGGTTGAATCCTTTCTAGTCCACGACGATCCACCCGAAGTCCCTTTGCCCAAAGCTCCTTGCTTCACTTGATCAATGAGGAAGTGATGCAAACACTCTAAACTAATAGGCTAAAATAGTATAGAATGATTGTGTGGTTTGTTATCTCACTTAAAAACCCTTTCTTTTTCTTTTCCTCACACTCAAAGAAAATCAAGAGAGCTTGAAGGAGGAAGATGATGATGGCAAAACTTTTCTCAAGATAATGATAAAATATTATGTTTTAAAATAAAACAAAAGGATATATATGTGAGACACTCTCACATCCAACCATGGTTAAAAGAAATATCTAGATATTTTATGATGAGTTAAAAGAACAAAGGAAATAAACCTAGGGTTAAGTCAATGATCAACCCTAGAAGAGTGTAGAAAGAATGAGTCATTTGTTAATTTCCTTTTTCTTTTATCTCAAAACAAAAATACACATATTAATTTGAACCATGTGAGTCTTGCATTGCCATCATTCAAGTATCATCAACCATGATACACTTGTATGTATGTATGTATGTGTGTATACACATCATTATGTGTATGTATATACATATATGCATACAAGTATAAAGAAAAGGTTTAATAAAAGTGAGCTAAAAGTCATTATTAAATCAACACTTGATTTAATAAACCGATCATATCACATACGACCTGACCAATAGTAAACGCCCGATTAATATACGGTATCTCATACACGCATTTAATCGAGCTCCCGCGCATATCTCATATGCACACCACATCATTTTGCCTAAGCTAGGAAACTTCTGTGTGTGACTCTAAAACTCGTCAATACTCCGGCAGTAGATGATGCTCACATCAAACACCTACAAACCGCAAGCGGTCGGCTAAACGTAACGGCCACCCGAGTATTGAGCGATCAGAAGAAAAACAAGCAAACCTATCAAAACTCCATCGAGCCAACTGGCAACACGTACCATACAGTCCGATCTCTTCGTCAGATATGTTGTATATCGAGTCTAGGGATGGTAACGTCGACCCCAATAACTCAATAAGTCATGCCGGTATATGGTCTACAACAGATCGAGAAACTACTGATAACACTTATCAGTAATATCTCAGCAGCCCTGGCCAGGGACATTCTGTTATAGCCAATCGTGCATAATGCAACATCAACCCCCAATACGGGGAGAGACGAAACCCCTCCTATCGCTCATCGCCTCTATGTGCCTCGGGACTGTACCCAAAATTCACCTGTTTGTACGACTCAGTAGAGCCGTAGTAGGGTAGAGATCAAAGTACAGTGGGAGGACACACAAGACTCTATGACGATCTCGGGTCTACAGACTAACCTATACCAGTGTCACCTGAGAACTGCTATCCGACGTATGCTATATTACCACATAGGAGTTCTCAGTGAGTCCGTTCAGTGTACCCAGTCTCACTGAGCACCCGTATACAATCTTTGGTGTCACCACACCAGATGGATATGGGATCATCTATCGCCCATCATATGGAACAAGAATGGTATACGCTAGTCTACTCTGGAATATCGATGCCCTGTCTCGATATACCTATGACTAGGAACATTTCAAGGATATGCTTATAAACTACAGGTGTCCCACTAGTATGATCCACATCATAATCCCAGTAGTCAAGCCAATATCCTAAGGGCTTTATCAACATGTATCAAATGAGAAAAGCATGATCAAGTGAACGTATGATAAAGAGAAATCAAATAGCATACTATCATGTCGAGCAAGACTGTCCTCTGAACACACAGACACACACACACACACACACACACACACACACACACACACATCAGTACACACACTATCATATAATGGCCTCTAAGGCATACATATATCCAACATTCTTTGTCGGTAGACACTCGTATTTGCACAACACTGCCTTCGTTTTATGTTGGTTCTTTGTCTAGAGATCACACATCGAGTTGAATCTGTTCGTTTGCCGAGTGTGCAAAGACTGGTGCGAAGACGGTATTACCATGGCCCCGAAGTCGAGGTGGAGATTGCTTTGATGTAGAACCGGATGCCTCTTGGTGAGGTCATGTTCTTTAGCATAGTAAGCTTGGAGAGTCATGCTGATGATTGACCGAGCAGGGTAGCTGCCTGGCGCCTATAGGCGAAGGATTCGATCCCTGGAGTTTTAAGGTGTTGAATTTCCAGCGGGGGATGGCCGAGCAGGGTAACTGCTCGGTGCCTCTTGGCGAGGGCTTTGAACCATGGTGTGTTGGTGTAGGGAGCTACCAGCCAAGGATAACCGAGCAAGGGAAGGCCCGGTTGCCTCTTTCGTGGGCTTTTGATCCTTAGCGCGGGAGGGGCTGTAAGGGGCCTACTAAGGACGGTGCCGAGCAGGGTAGCTGCTTGGTTCCTCTTGGCGAGGGCTTTGATCCATGGTGTGTTGGGGTAGGGAGCTACCAGCTAGGGATAACTGAGCAAGGGTGGGCCCGGTTGCCTCTTGCGAGGGCTTTGATCCTTAACGCGGGAGGGGCTATAAGTAGCCTACTAAGGACGGGGCCGAGCAGGGTAGCTGCTCAGTGCCTCTTGGCGAGGGCTTTGATCCCTGGTTTGTTAGCGTAGGGAGCTACCAGCCAGGGATAACTGAGCAAGGGCGGGCCCGGTTGCCTCTTGCGAGGGCTTTGATCCTTAAGGATGGGCCGAGCAGGGTTACTGACCGGTGCCCCTTAACGAGGGCTTTGATCCCTGGTTTGGTAGGGAGCTATCAGCCAGGGATAACCGAGCAAGGGCGGGACCGGCTGCCTCTTGGCAAGGGCTTTGATCCCTGGTTTGTTGTGGTAGGAAGCTAACATCCAGGGATAACCGAGCAAGGGTGGGCCCGGTTGCCTCTTTCCAAGGGCTTTTCATCCTTAGCACGGGAAGGGCCGTAAGTAGCCTACTAAGGATGGCCGAGCAGGGTTACTGCCCGGTGCCTCTTGGCGAGGGCTTTTTGTCCTTAAGGATGGCCGAGCAGGGTTGCTGCCCAGTGCCTCTTGGCGAGGGCTTTGATCCCTGGCGTTGTGGGGTAGGGTAGCTATCAGCCAGGGATAGCTGAGCAGGATAGCTGCAGGGCTGCCTCTTGGTGAAGGCTTCGATCCCTGGCGTTGTGGGGTAGGAAAGCTATCAGCCAAGGATAGCCGAGCAGGGTAGCTGCAGGGCTGCCTCTTTGTGAGGGCTTCAATCCCTAGCGTTGTGGGGTAGGGAAGCTACCAGCCAGGGATAGCCGAGCAGGGTAGCTGCAGGGCTGCCTTTTCATGAGGGCTTCGATCCCTGGCGTTGTGGGGTAGGGAAGATACCAGCCAGGGATAGCTGAGCAGGGTAGCTGCAGGGCTGCCTCTTGGCGAGGGCTTCGACCCCTGGCGTTGTAGGGGTAGGGAAGCTACCAGCCAGGGATAGCCGAGCAGGGGGCTGTAGGGCTGCCTCTTAGTGAGGGCTTCTATCCTTGGTGCTAGAGGGGCCGTGGGAGGCCTGCCAAAGATGAACCAAGCAGTGAAGAAGCTCGGTTGCCTCTCAGTGAGGGCTTAGATCCCTGGCGTTGTGGGGTAGGCGAGCTACCGGCCAGGGATAGCCGAGCAGGGTAGCTGCAGGGCTGCTTCTTCATGAGGGCTTTGGGAAGATAGACAGTCACGAGTGACACGTGTCGCGATTGTGTAGGGAATGCGAAGCATTTTGGAATGTCGTGCCAGTTTCGCCATGTGGCGGCGTGGCATTGGGGTAGTTGCTGTGATTCCCAAGATTCACGCTGGCATGCCCGAGAATCTGGGTCCTTGAAGATTCTGCTTGAAGCTATAATTGGGGAAGGAGATGGCAGTTCCTTTGGGACCGCTTACTTTCGAGATGACTGGTCGCATGTATTTGATCGAAGAGATTATCACCCTTGGTGATGTCTCCTTGTATGACCAATCGCTGTCCGAGGAGGTGTGCCGGGGAGTGGTTCGGCGCCTCGAGGATCACTTCGGCCGTTTCCTTCCTCGACGGTCGTCCTTGCTCCAGCTCCTGATGTTCGCGATCTGGAGAAGGTCCCTGAGGTTGGACAACCCCTTCACTGAGGAGCTTCTGGACGAGGTGCTTGACAAGGTGCATTCGATCTTCCTGTTCGGCCTCATCTCGAAGGACAGGCACAACTGATCCTTGCTTCTGATTCTTGAATACTTCAAGATGAGGTACATCATGGGTCAAGGCTCATCGGGCGGTGAGTCGGTGCTTCCGTGGCATCCCGGGTCCGCATGTAGCGTCGGCAGGAGTGGGCTGCAGCGGCTAGAGCCTGGTTGATGGAGATCTACTCTGAGTATCACCAGGAGTACTTCCTCGATCCCGTTCCACCTCTTTTTAACCCCCCTTTTTGTAAGGCTGAGGAGCCCAGAGTACCTTTTTGAATTAATAAGATTCCTCTTTTTGCAATGCTCTAGCGTTCCCATCTTATTATTTAAGTAGAAAAAGAACTTTTTAGAAAAAATTACATTGCCCTTAAGAAAGGAGAGGTACACACTCGTAGGTATCCGTTTCATTAGTACAGCTTAAGCTTCTCAACGTTGTAAGGCCGTGGAAACTTGCGGCCATCCGCGTCCTGTAAGCTGTAGGCTCCGCCAGGAAGTACTTCAGAGACAAGAAAAGGACTGTCCCATTTCGAGGAGAACTTATGGAGCCTGCCTTGATCGACGAACTCGTTTTGCCGTAGGACCAGGTCTCTGGTCTTGAAGGAGCGACGCTTGACCCGCACGTTGTAGTATCGGGCAATTTGCTGCTGATAGGCGGCAGCCCTGATTTGAGCCCGGTCCCATTTCTCCAGCAAGATGTCCAGGTTGGTCCGCAGTGTCGTGGTGTTTGCTTCGTCTTGAAGTGTTCGACCCGGTGACTGGGTAGCCCGATCATTGCCGGTGTTAGTTGTATGTATACCCTAGAGGCCAGTATTGTACAGATGATGTATATTATATTGGATGCTTGGACATATATAGAGATGACTTTCTTGCTCGATATGATAGTATGCTATCTGGTTACTCTTTATCTTAACATGTACACTAGTCTCTTTAAACTGTCTTATAGTTACATGTTGATAAAGCCCTTAGGATGTGTACTTGACTACCTGGACTATGATGCAGATCATACTAGTGGGGACATGGTAGTCCATAAGTACATCCTTCAAGGTCCCTAGTCGTGGGTGTATCGAGACAGGGCATCGATATACCAGTGTAGACTAGCGTATACGCTTCTCGACCCATGAGATGGGCGATGGATGATCCCATATCCATTGGTGTTTGACATCAGAGATGGTGTACGGGTGCTCAGTGGAGACTGGGTACACTGGACGGACTCGCCGAGAACTCCCAGATGGTATTATACCTCACGTCAGATGGCAGTTCTCAGGTGACACTTATACAGGTTAGTCTGTAGACCCGAGATCGTCATAGAGTCTTGTGTGATTCCCACTGTACTTTGATCTCCACCTTACCACGTCCATGAGGGCATGCAAAACGGTGGTCTTTGGGTACAGTCCCGAGTCACATGGAGGCAATGAGCGATAGGAGGGGTTTCGTCTCTCCCGGTATTGGGGGTTGATGTTGCGCTGTGCTCGATTGGCCGTAACAGGGAAGTCCCTGGCCAGGGCTGATCAGAGATTTGCTGGTAAGTGTTACCAGTAGTTTCTCGACCCGTTATGAGCCTCACATCGGCACGACTTATCGGTTATTGGGGTCTGACGTTTACCACCCCTAGACTTCATATGCGACATATCAGACGAACAGACCGGACTGTACGGTAAGTGTTACTGGTTGGATTCACAGGAGTGTGAGCGGACTAGCTCGTCGATCTTCTGATCGCTCAATACCCAGATGGCCGTTATGTTTAGCAGACCGCTTGCGGCTTGTGGTTGCTTGATATGATCATCATCTGCTACCGGCGTATTGACGAGTCTTTAGAGTCCTACACAGAGGTTTCCTGGCTCAAGCGAAACGAAATAGGAGCGCATATGAGATATGTGCAGGACCGAGAATAATGCGTGTATGGGATACCGTATTTCATTCTCGCGATGGATGTATCGAGAGGTTATATTCGATATAACCAAGATATCGAATCAAGGATTGATTCGATAAGCCGATACATAGAATACTAGTCGGTTATATGCGATATGACCGGATCGTTAAATCAAGTGTTGATTTAATGATTTAATGTATAATTGTATATTTAATATATTACATTGCATTAACTAGTATTGGTTCACTTTATATGGATTTTCTCACTTGATGTGCAAGAAGTATATGTGATATACTTTTGTGCACATATTTGTATCATGTTTGATGATACTTGATCACTTTGTTAAGTGTAAAGAATTAAAACCATGGTTAAGTGTTGATTAGGGTTTTGCATATTCATTCATTTATTTATTTATTTATTTGAAAAGGATTATGATGAGAATGGTGGCTTTCATTGTTTTAAGTTGAAGCTTCATGAAGCTTTGACTTTTGTAACCATTCTTGTCATCATGCTTAACCCTAACCCTCTCAAGTAACCATGGTCTATTCTCTACACTTAACCTTAGTTAGTGAATGATAAGTATTGATTTATTTTTCATTTATCAAAAGACTCATATTTCTAGCTTCATCTTTTTCTTCATCTTAAAGAGAGAAAGCTTGATGCCATCAATGGCATCTTGAGTTCTAATGTGAGAAATCCAATTCTAAAGTGAACCCACCTCCTATTTCTTCACCCTCTACCTCTTGCCAAGTTGTTTTGGGTGTTTTCTTCACAAGTTTCACAAATTTGTGAAGTCGGAGCTTGAACTTGTGATGCCTCGACGTAGATCATCTTCGGCACGAAGCCGACGACCTAGTCCGCCCAAATCTCCGATGAAGCCGACGTTTGAGTTCGGGATTCGAGATGGACAGCGAGAGGATGCCTACATGGAGCTAAGGAAGTGGATAACCGGATCTATAAAGGTTGTAACTCTCTTCTATTAGTTAAGTTGTTAACTAGATTTGTATATCGCCTAGAATTCTAGCCGACGATCCATATTAGGGTTTCTCGGCACCCATAAAATTTTAAATTGGCATGGTTGATGCCTTGTGTGACCTCTATAGTGTGCCTAGGAACCCTACAGTGGTATCAGAGACTAGCTAGAGCCTTAGGCGATGAGTAGACGAAGTTTGAAACCCGATCGACCCAAAACCCTAAAATAAAAGTGCTCTCTGGACTTTTTCTAAAAACAGGGATTTTTCAGAATTAAAAATTCGCAGAAAATAGAGCAGGAAATTAAAAGAGTTACTGCAGAAAACGAAACCCTAAATCCACTGTAGTGCCGCGGAACCGCGGCAATAGCCTCCTATTGCGGCGGTTCCGTGGCCGTTTGTACTGGTTAGGGATTCGTTTTGATACAGTAATGCCCGTATCTATTTCCTCTGTTCTCTGGGAAGTTTTAATCTGCATTCAAGAGTTGAATTTTCTGGGGTTGTTTTGGGGATTCGATGAATCGATCGGATTATTTAACTTTGTCTATTTGGGTTTCCGGATAAATTTGGAATATGTTAAAAGTTTCGACTGGATACAAATACCCAATCTTTCCCCTGCCGGGAAATTTGCAATTGTTGGACTTTTCCGTAGTTTAATGACGTTCTGAGTAGTGCAAGTAACGCGATGGTCCCTCTAGAAGACAACAAACCTTAACTCGATTATGTGACCGTCTTGAACTGCCCTTTGAACCATCGGGTTTGGGGCAGTACGGCGTGCCACATGTGAGGCGTTGGCTTGACCCTTCTACGGCTGGACCGTTGGTACTGAGGCATGAAGTGAATGTCTTTGAACTTATTTCATGAGTTGATCGGTATCGGGAAAACTTGGGTGTTCGAATGTTCGATCGGAAAGTTTAATATTTTCTGTTTATCCGGGATGGGATACAATAATTGGAATTCACAAACAGTTATGAGATAACTGGATGAATGTTATAAATCTAGCGGTTTAGTCTCACTTGATATTGAAAAGAGTTTTCGATAATGGGACTAAAATGCGGGGTTTATAACTGTTAGGCATGTGATGTCTAAGTATTTCATTTGATTAGGCATGTGATGTCTAAAGAGGTTGCGGATTCCAACTGTTGTAGTTTTACACTTTCTTTTCTGTGACCGTAAGTGTAATATGTGATATCGCCGGTTTCGTTGCTATATGTCAACGACAATTGGGATGCGCATATTTACTTACGTTGATGACATGTGATGTTATGTGTTGCTGGATATGTTATATTGGATTGTCGTGTTTGAATAGCCGGGGGGTTTTATGTGAGATGAGTGTTTTTTCATTTTCATTCATGTAAAAACTTGTATGTAATATTCTTTTATTTGGGGCACTTCCAGGTTGCGGAAGTTGTCACCTTTTGTATATTATTTACTTTTCCGCATTAGGATAGACCCAAGGAGGGGAGCACAAGTAACCGGGTTCTGGGGTCCAGTGGGAGACCAACTCGAGGAGTCGAGTCCGGGTCTCCTAACCCTAGAATTGGCAGGGTTGCTTGCCGCTCTCGTAGGGGTCTAGGGGTGTGGGATTGGCTATTCATCACGACCGTGGAATCCGTGTTTTATACTGGCTCGTATTGAAAACACGGACATCCTAGTATATCCAATGTTTCATATGTTTCTTCTGCTGCGATATCTGTGATGCGATCATGTGATGTTTTTGATAGATACTTTATATAGTATATATAATATATTATATAGACGTTACTTATGTTTTGCACCCGCACTAGCCCTGCCTTGCTCTGTCGTTAGTTACCTAACCTAACGGTGCACGAGGGGACATCGAGGCGAATGCGGATGGCATAAGTGTACGTCATATCTATCTGTGATGTTTAGGTATTTAAATGATGGGACTTCATTAATGTGATTAATGAAAGAAAAGAATCCTAAGATGTTGTAGAATCAAATTTTAAACAAAACAGGTAGCTACAGTTCTTGCTTTGCATAGCGGTATATATGATATACCCTGCACCTTATTCGATGACGAAAGGACCGAGATCCCTTCACCGGGAGTGACTCTTTTAGCAATAACTGGTAGATGCTATACACTCGGTTTGGCTTTGATTGCTTTTAAGAGTTTTTTGCTTTGCACAGTGATATATATGATATATCCCGCACCTCATTCGACGAGGAAATGGCCGACGATCCCTTCACCGGGAGTGACCCCTTTACCAAAACTAGAAAAGCCTCAAAATCACTCCATTTCAAAACTTCATTTGATTCTACAACGATATCAAGTTCATTACGCTCATGGTTTTTATGAAAAACCTGCGTAGCCCTCCGTCATTTCAGATAAGTACTAGTTAGTATTCGTGCTGCGGTAGTTTGGCCTCCGTCAAGGCGCAGTGTACGGTAGCTAACTTGTGCTTATCTGCTAGCATATGATGCGATTGGATTAGGGTATTCGTACGGCGTTGTTTGGCCTCCGTCAAGGGTCGTGCGGGTGGGTTTGATTCAATCAGGAAATGACGGGTTGAACTTGACTAGCGGACTATGGGTTGTTTGGCCTCCGTCAAGGTCATAGGACGCTAGGGGCGAAAGCATTATCGGGAATTTCAAGTGTTGAAATTTGCAATGAGATTGCATACCTTCTATGAGATAGTTAGATCCCGATACCCACTGCGAGTAAGAGTTACTCCTGGATAGTTTTACACATTGCAATTAGCCGATCAAGTAGGTGTCTAGAAAGGTGTTAACGAGGTTACGCCTCTGGGAAAACGAGGTTTACATTAATTAGGTTCGTGCGAAAGCACGGGGGACCTCCCTCAAAGTACCGACACTGGCCTGGCTGAAAAATTGGCGAACTTGTAGTGTGTAATTAATCCCGGCTAGTCTTTCCTTTTTGGGATTGAAGGAAGATTTGATAAAAAGCAGTGGGAGCCATCCTGATTAGATAAGATAATAACCAATCTGATCTTGCACGAGCATACGCTAAAGTGTTTTCTTCTCTCTCTCTCCAGGTAGCGACCAGTTCATACCTTAATCAAGATAATAATATGGATGTATTGACCGAACCCGCATGTTATACTGTGCAGAGGAACGTTGAACCCATTCTATCTTATAAGTGTTATAAGAATGAACAGGAAACAGGAGAATATCTGGATTCTCACACCACCCAAAAGGATAATATGCATGTTGATGCATCATCTTCGGGTGTGTTTGTCATTGAGAACTGTTTCTCAGTTCACCCTACGCCCTGGGTATTAGATACCAGATCAGGATCCTACATATGTAAGATGTTACATGGGCTACGGAAAGGTAGAGAACTGGGAAAAGGTGATCATTCCGTTCAAGTAGGGAATGGTGCAAATGTTGCAGCCAAAGCAGTTGGCGAATATCACCTAGTATTACCAAGTGGTGATACAATGATTCTGAATGAGTGCTATTATATACCGAACATGATGTGCAACATTATATCAGTTTCTTTATTGAGTAAAGAAGGATATAATTTTGTAGTACAGGATAATGTTATGAACATATTCTTAGATCAAAAGTTGATTGCATCAGGCTCGTTACATAATGGCATATTCATTCTAAATCAAAATACAGTCCTCAATTTACAAAACACACACAAGAGGAAGAGTTCTGAACTGAATGAATCCTTCTTGTGGCATTGTAGACTGGGTCACATCAATGCGACACGACTAGCTAAGTTGCATAAGGATGGATATTTAAATCCGTTTGAATTTTCATCTTATGACACTTGCCAGTCATGTCTCAAAGGCAAGATGACCAAAACTCCGTTTACGGGACACGGAGAAAGAGTTACCGAACTCTTGGGACTGATACATAGTGATGTATGCGGTCCCATGTCTACACATGCCAGGGATGGTTCTTTGTACTTCATTACATTCACTGACGATCTCTCTAGATTCGGATATGTGTTCCTGATGAAACATAAATTAGAAGCTTTTGAGAAATTTAGAGAATATAAACAAGAAGTAGAGAACCAAATGGGAAAAAGTATTAAGATCCTTCGATCTGATCGAGGAGGAGAATACTTAAGTAACGAATTCAGAGATTATCTAAAAGAGAATGGGATTCTCTCTCAGCTTACTCCTCCTTATACACCACAGCACAATGGTGTATCGGAGCGGAGAAATCGCACCCTATTAGATATGGTGCGCTCTATGATGAGTACAGCTGAGTTACCTATTTCCTTCTGGGGATATGCACTGGAGACTGCTGCATATCTATTGAATAGAGTTCCAACCAAATCTGTGCCTACCACTCCATATGAGATATGGAATGGTAAGAGACCATGTCTTAATTTTATTCAGATATGGGGTTGTCCGTGTAGGGTTCCTAGGCACTCTAGTGAGGTCTCACAAGTGATCAAACATGCACAAATAAAATTTTACGGGTGCCTACAAACCCGACTACGGATCGTTTACTAGATATCTAGGCGAAAAACAAACTAGCTAACAACTTAGCTAATGAGAATACGGAAATACAACCTTTGTAGATCCGGTGCTCCACCTCCATAGCTCCGCAACGAGGTCCTCTCCGCTGTCCAAAACGAATCTGGGCTCTAGGATCGGCTTCGTCGGAGAATGGGCAAGCTAGGTCGTCGATGTCCATGCCGAAGATGATCTACGTCGAGGCATCGATGAATCAAGCTCCACCTTCACCAAACCCTAAAATCTTGTGAAGGAAACACACTCTACTACTTGGCAAGAGGTAGAGGATGAAGAAATAGGAAGTGGGTAGACTTTAGAATTGGATTTCTCACTCATATGCATCAATCACCATTGATGGACTTCAAGCTTCTTCACTTGAAGCATGAAGAAGAAGAAGAAAAAACATTATGATAAGTTAAAAAGAATAAGAAAAGAAAATCAATTCTTTTCATAATATAACCATGGTTATGTGTAGAGATTTAACTAGGGTTAATTCAAATGGTTAGGTTAAGCATGAGATAAGAATGGTGGACAAAGTCAAAGCTTCATGAAACTTCAACTTAAAACAAAAATAGCCACCATCCTTTTCTCTTGCCTTTTATTTTCCAAAAATCAATAAATAAAAGGAATAAATAAATGATTAAGTAAATGAAAAAGAAACCCTAATCACCAATTAACCATGGTTTAACACTTTACACAAAACCAAGCAAGAATGTATCATCAAACATGATACAATCATGTGCACAAAACTATATCGAATATACAATGTGCACATCCGCGTGAGAAAATCCATTTAAAGTGAACCGATACTAGTTAATGCAAAGTAATATATCAAATATATAATTATGTATTAAATCATTAAATCAACACTTGATTTAACGATCCGGTCATATCGCATATAACCGGCTAGTATCCAATGTGTCGGCTTATCGAATCAATCCTTGATTCGATAACTAGGTTATATCGCATATAACCATTCGATACATTGATCGCGAGAATCAAACACGGTATCACATACACGCATTATTCTCGGTCCCGCACATATCTCATATGCACTCCTATTTCGTTTCGCTTGAACCAGGAAACCTCTGTGTAGGACTCTAAAGACTCGTCAATACGCCGGCAGCGGATGATGATCATATCAAACATCCACAAGCCGCAAGCGGTCTGCTAAACGTAACGGCCACCCGGGTATTGAGCGATCTGAAGATCGACGAGCAAGCCCGCTCACACTCCAGTGAATCCGACCAGTAACACTACCGTACAGTCCGGTCTGTTCGTCTGATATGTCGCATATCTCGCCTAGGGGTGGTAAACGTCAGACCCCAATAGCTCGATAAGTTATGCCGACGTAGGGTCCATAACATTCGTGAAACTACTGATAACACTTACCAGTATATCACTGCAACCCTGGCCAGGGATTTCCTGTTATGGCCAGTCGAGCATAGCACAACATCAACCCCCAATACCGGGAGAGACGAATCCCCTCCTATCGCTCATTGCCTCCATGTGAATCGGGACTGTACCCAAAAACCACCTGTTTGCACAACTCAGTAGAGCCGTGGTAGGGTGGAAATCAAAGCACAGTGGGAGACACACAAGACTCTATGACGATCTTGGGTCAACAGACTAAGCTGTACCAGTGTCACCAGAGAACTGCCATCTGACGTGAGGTATAATACCATCTGGGAGTTCTCGGCGAGTCCGTTCAGTGTACCCAGTCTCTACTGAGCACCCGTATATCTCCTCTGATGTCAAACACCGATGGATATGGGATCATCCATCGCCCATCTGTATGGGTCGAGAAGGTACACGCTAGTCTACTCTGGTATATCGATGCCCCGTCTCGATACACCCTCGACCAGGGACTTTGAAGGATGTACTTATGGACTACCATGTCCCCACTAGTATGATCCGCATCATAGTCCAGGTAGTCAAGTACAGATCCTAAGGGCTTTACCAACATGTAACAGAGAGACAATCAGCATACACGTTAAGGTAAAGATCAACCTGATAGCATACTATCATGTCGAGCAAGAAAGTCCTCCCTATATATGTCCCAGCATCCACTACAATATACATCCCATGTATAGTAATGGCCTCTAGGGCATACATATAACTAACAATCTCCCACTTGCACTAGGGCCATATGTAGCAGTGGTTTGAAGTATCTCATACTCAACCATCCCATAAAAGTGTCTCTCTCTGGGAACAGGCCTTTGTGAGTGGATCCGCTGTGTTGTCCTCTGAGTCTACTCTCCTAACCTCGATCTCCCTGGAGATCAACTATCTCCATGATCAGGCGATGCTGCCTTAGAATATGTCTGGATCACTGATGGGACGGACGTTCTTTGCTATAAGCCACAACTCCATTGTCTCACAATGGGAGGAACATAGTTCATCTCATGAACCATTATATATCCAAACAGCCTCTTTGGTAGCATCTTAAGTAGCGATGTATCCAGCCTTTATCGTCTAGTATGTCACGGTATCTAGCTTGGAACTCTTCCAACATACCGTCCCTTTACTGAGGGTAAAGACAATGCCTGCGACTGACATTCAGTCGTCTTTATCACCCTGGAACTCTTCCAGTGATTCTCCCCAGGATCGATTGATACCATCTCACTACATCTAGTGAGTATTCTAACATCCATTTAGATCTATCTCATAGATCCAAAATCCAGGATTTAGTAGGTATCACTTTGATCCTATTTGGGAAATCTTAGTGATAATAGGAGATTGATCGATCGTAGTATAGGAAACTCTTTTCCTATCAAGAGTATGTTGTCTACGTACAATACGAAGATGACCATATTACTCTCTACTACCCTTTTGTATATACAAGGTTCGTCTACAATTTTGATGAAGTCAAACACTTTGACTATCATATCAAAACAGACGTTCCAACTCCGCGATGCCTGCTTCATTATGTAAAGTAACTTGCACACGTTTCCGCTGCTCCCACTGTTTACGAAGACCTCTGGCTGTGTTCTTACAGACGTTCTCTTCTAAATCAGTATTTAGAAAAGCAGTCAGGGCACCCAACCATCAGATATCGCAGTCATGGTATGTAGCCGTGGCAAGTAGAATCTGGATAGACTTAAGCATAGCTACTGGAAAAAGATTTCATCATTATCCACACCTGGTCGATGACGAAAACCTTTAACCAGTCTAGCTTTGAAAGTCTCAACTTTTCCATGTACACCAAGTAATCTTCTCAAGATATACTTGCTCCTGATGGGGATTTAACCCTTCAGATATAGCAACCAAAGTCCATACTTTGTTGGTGTATAAGGATTCCATCTCAGATCGCTAAGCATCCAGCCATTCTTACAGAGTCTTACTCTCGATGGCCAGCTCGAAACTAGTTGGGTCATCATCTCATGATGCAATCCTCGCTCCCACTGTCATAGAGAAACCGAAGTATCTCTCAGGTGGGTGAGGAACCCTACTAGATCGTAGGAGAGGCTGAGGTTCGTTGGTATCTACTGAATCCTTTGGTTCTACCAAATCTTCTTCTGTTGTTTGTATAGTTGGAACCTTTCCAATTCTACAATACAGACCTTGCCTCGAGCTTGTCCGGATTACGCTTTTAGACATAGGCCGGACAACCCCAAATCTTAACTTACTTAAGAGATAGGTTCTTCCCATACCATATCTTATATGGAGTGGTAGGCAGTGATTTGATTCAAACCCTATTCAATAGGTATGCAGCTTCTCAAGTGCATAACACCCAAAAGGAAAAGGGTAACTCAGTATTACTCATCATAGAGCACACCTTATCACATAGGGTGTGATTGCTCCGCCCCGATATACCATCGTGCTATGGTGTATGCGGAGGAGTAATGCTGAGAGAGAATCTCATTCTCCTTTGGAATAGTCCAGGATTTCCGTGCTCAAGTATCCTCCTCCTTGATCACATCAAAGGACATAATACTTATACCCACATTTTGGTTCTCTACTTCTAACTTATATTCTGTGAATATCTCAAAAGGTTCGGACTCATGTTTCATCAGGAACATATGACTGAATCTTGAGAGATTATCAGAGAACGTAATGAAGTATAAAGAACCAGTCTTGGCATGTGTAGACAGGGGACCTACATACATCAACATGTATCATCCCAAGAGTTCACTAACTCTTTCTCTGTTTCCAGTAAACGGAGCTACGGTCATCTTATCTTTGTGACATGACTGGCGAGTTTCACAAGATGTAAACTCAAACTGATTTAAATATACATCTATATGTAACTCTAGCCAGTCGGGTCGCATTGATCTGACCTAGTCTACAATACCTCAAGAAGGATTCGTTCATTTCTGAACTCTTCCTCTTGTGTGTGTTCCATATACTAAGAACTGTAGTTTGATTTAGAACATCAATGCTTTTAGATAACGTGCCTGAACCGATCAACTTTTGATATAGGAAATGTTCAAAACATTATCCAACAATACAAAATTATATCCTTTCTTTACTATCAAAGAGAGTGATATGATTTGGTATATCAGGTTCGGTATCTAACAACATTCGTTCAGAATCAATGTATTGGTAATACAGGGTGACAGTGACCGACAGACTTGGCTGCAACACTTGCCCCGATTTCTGTCTCATGAAACTTATCACCCGTTCTCAGTTTTTCTACCTTTCTGTAGCCCTATGTAACAGATTACATATCTGGGATCCTGATCTGGTATCACATACCCAGGACGTAAAGAATACTGAGAAACAGTTCTGTATAATGAACACACCCGAAGATGATGCATCAGCATGCACTCTCTTCGTTTGGGCGGCACAGGAAATCTGGTATTCCCCAATTTCCTGCTCTGTCTTATAACAATTATAAGTTGGAGCGGGACCAACGTTCCCCAGCTCAGTATAACAAGCGGGTTCGGTCAATAATCCGTATTATTATCTTGATTAAGGCGTGATATGGTCGCTACCTGGAGAGAGAGAGAAGAAAACACTCAGCGTGCGCTCTGTCAAGAATAGATTGGTTATTATTTTATCTAATCAGGATGGCTCCCACTGTTTTTATCAAATCTTCCTTCAAACCCTAAAAGGAAAGACTAGCCGGGATTAATTACACACTACAAGTTCGCCAATCTTTCAGCCAGGCCAGTGTCGGTACTTTGAGGGAGGTCCCCCGTGCTTTCGCACGAACCTAATTAATGTAAACCTCGTTTTCCCAGAGGCGTAACCCCGTTGACACCTTTCTAGACACCTACTTGATCGGCTAATTGTAATGTATAAAACTCTCCCAGGAGTAACTCTTACTCGCAGCGGGTATCGGGATCCAACTATCACATAGAAGGTATGCAATCTCATTGCAAGTTTCAACACTTGAAACTCCCGATAAAGGTTTTTACCCCTAGCACCTATGACCTTAACTATGGTCAACAAATCATAAGTACTAGTCAAGTTCTACCCGTCATTTCGTGATTAATTAGACCCACCCACATGACCCTTAACTAAGGTCAACAAAGTCATGCGACTGTCCTAACTAATCGCATCATATGCGGTGTAGGAAGACATCACTTAGCTACCGTACACTGTGCCTTGACTATGGTCAACAAACACAGCACGAATACTAAGTACTCTACTTCCTAAAATGACGGAGGGTTGCGGCTGGTTTTTGTGAAAACCTTTAACGCTTTGAACTTGATCTCGTTGCGGAATCAAATGGTTTTTAAATGGAATGTTTTTGAAGCTTTTCTAGTTTTGCTAAAGGGGTCACTCCCGGTGAAGGGATCGTCGGCCCTTTCCTCGTCGAATGAGGTGCGGGATATATCATATATATCACTGTGCAAAGCAGAAACTATAGAAGCGATCAAAGACAAACCGAGGGTTGTAGCATCTGCCAGTTATTGCTAAAGGAGTCACTCCCGGTGAAGGGATCTCGGTCCTTTCCTCATCGAATAAGGTGCAGGATGTTCTATAATGAACACCGCGATGCAAAGCAAGAACTGTAGCTACCTGTTTTATTTTGAAATTCGATTCCACAACATCAATTAGGTTTATTTTCTTTCATTAATCTCATTAATGAATATCCCATCATTTCAAGTTACCTAAACATCACAGATAGATATGACGTACACTTATGCCATCCGCATTCGCCTCGATGTCCCGTCTGCACCGTTAGGTTAGGTAACTAACGCCAGAGCGAGGCAGGGCTAGCGCGGGTGTAAAACATAAGCAACGTCTATATAATATATCATATATACTATAATATCTGTCACAGAGCACAGAACATCGCATGATCACAGATAAAACACAGCAGAAGAAACATATGAAATATTGGATATACTAGGACGTCCGTGTTTTCAATACGAGCCAGTATAAAACACGGATTCCACGGTCGTGATGAATAGCCAATCCCACACCCCTAGACCCCTACGAGAGCGGTAAGCAACCCTGCCAATTCTAGGGTTAGGAAACCCGGACTCGACTCCTCGAGTTGGTCTCCCACTGGACCCCAGAACCCGGTTACTTGTGCTCCCCTCCTTGGGTCTATCCTAGTGCGGAAAAGTAAATAATATACAAATGGTGACTACTTCCGCAACCTGGAAGCGCCCCAATAAAAGAATATTACATACAAGTTTTTACATGAATGAAAATGAAAAACACTCATCTCACAAAAAAACCCCCCGGCTATTCAAACACGACGATCCAATATAACATATCCAGCAACACATAACATCACATGTCATCAACGTAAGTAAATATGTCCATCCCAATTGTCGTTGACATATAGCAACGAAACCGGCGATATCACATATTACACTTACGGTCACAGAAAAGAAAGTGTAAAACTACAACAGTTGGAATCCGCAATCTCTTCAGACATCGCATGCCTGACCAAATGAATTATTTAGACATCGCATGCCTAACAATTATAAACCCCGCATTTCAGTCTCATTATCGAAAACACTTTTCAATATTAAGTCGGGCAATTTTATAAGATTCCCGACATTTTGATCGAATACTCGTCGCAAACTTCAGTAGGCGGCCGCACCCCTGATACCGTCGACAAAGTGCACCAAGGCGGAACACCGCTACCGCGAGCACCCGGACGGATGCTTTCGGCGACGGGGTTCTCCTACAGTCACTTGGTCGGGGCTATGGAGTGAGGCTGTCTATTAAGTTTACCCGGCGAGTATCCGCGTACGCTACGTGATTGCGACGGACTTTTGATCACATCAAAATTCCGTGGCAACAGATCAAGTGAGACTAAACTGCTATGTTTATAACATTCATTTAGTTATCATATAACTCATTGTGAATTCCAATTATTGTATCCCATTCCAGATAAACAGAAAATGTTAAACTTTTCGATCGAACATTCGAACACCCAAGTTTTCCCGAAAATGATCAACACATGAAACAAGTCTAACAACATTCCGTTCGTACCTCAGTACCAACGATCCAGCCGTAGAAGGGTCAAGCCAACGCCTCACATGTGGCACGCCGTACTGCCCCAAACCCGAAGGTTCAAAGGGCAGTTCAAGACGGTCACATAATCGAGTTAAGGTTTGTGTCTTCTAGAGGGACCATCGCGTTACTTGCACTACTTAGAACGTCGTTAAACTACGGAAAAATCCAACACTTGGAAATTTCCCGACAGGGGAAAAATCGGGTATTTATATCCGGTCGAACTTTTTAACATATTCTAAAATTTATCCGGAAAACACATGGACAGAATTAGACTTTCCGATCGAAACAATGATTCCCAAAACAACTCAGAACAACTCAACTCTTGAGTTCAGTTTAAATATTCCAGGAAAATGAGCATTAAATTTTACGAGTTACTGTGAAATTTGACACGTGTCAGCTTCTTATTGGCGGCCCTTCCGCCGCGAAAACCCCCTTTGTGCGGCTCTTCCGCCGCGCTATTGTGGAATTAGGGTACCAAATTTCACAGTAATTCTTAAAAAAGCCTGCTTGTTTTTCTGGATATTTTTAATTGCCAAAAATCAACAGTTTTGAAAAAAGTACAGAGAGCAATTTTGCAATGGGATTTTGGTTCGATCGGGTTTCTAATTCCGTCCGGGGATCGCCTAAGGCTCTAGCTAGGCTCTGATACCACTGTAGGGTTCCTAGGCACTCTAGTGAGGTCTCACAAGTGATCAAACATGCACAAATAAAATTTTACGGGTGCCTACAAACCCGACTACGGATCGTTTACTAGATATCTAGGCGAAAAACAAACTAGCTAACAACTTAGCTAATGAGAATACGGAAATACAACCTTTGTAGATCCGGTGCTCCACCTCCATAGCTCCGCAACGAGGTCCTCTCCGCTGTCCAAAACGAATCTGGGCTCTAGGATCGGCTTCGTCGGAGAATGGGCAAGCTAGGTCGTCGATGTCCATGCCGAAGATGATCTACGTCGAGGCATCGATGAATCAAGCTCCACCTTCACCAAACCCTAAAATCTTGTGAAGGAAACACACTCTACTACTTGGCAAGAGGTAGAGGATGAAGAAATAGGAAGTGGGTAGACTTTAGAATTGGATTTCTCACTCATATGCATCAATCACCATTGATGGACTTCAAGCTTCTTCACTTGAAGCATGAAGAAGAAGAAGAAAAAACATTATGATAAGTTAAAAAGAATAAGAAAAGAAAATCAATTCTTATCATAATATAACCATGGTTATGTGTAGAGATTTAACTAGGGTTAATTCAAATGGTTAGGTTAAGCATGAGATAAGAATGGTGGACAAAGTCAAAGCTTCATGAAACTTCAACTTAAAACAAAAATAGCCACCATCCTTTTCTCTTGCCTTTTATTTTCCAAAAATCAATAAATAAAAGGAATAAATAAATGATTAAGTAAATGAAAAAGAAACCCTAATCACCAATTAACCATGGTTTAACATTTTACACAAAACCAAGCAAGAATGTATCATCAAACATGATACAATCATGTGCACAAAACTATATCGAATATACAATGTGCACATCCGCGTGAGAAAATCCATTTAAAGTGAACCGATACTAGTTAATGCAAAGTAATATATCAAATATATAATTATGTATTAAATCATTAAATCAACACTTGATTTAACGATCCGGTCATATCGCATATAACCGGCTAGTATCCAATGTGTCGGCTTATCGAATCAATCCTTGATTCGATAACTAGGTTATATCGCATATAACCATTCGATACATTGATCGCGAGAATCAAACACGGTATCACATACACGCATTATTCTCGGTCCCGCACATATCTCATATGCACTCCTATTTCGTTTCGCTTGAACCAGGAAACCTCTGTGTAGGACTCTAAAGACTCGTCAATACGCCGGCAGCGGATGATGATCATATCAAACATCCACAAGCCGCAAGCGGTCTGCTAAACGTAACGGCCACCCGGGTATTGAGCGATCTGAAGATCGACGAGCAAGCCCGCTCACACTCCAGTGAATCCGACCAGTAACACTACCGTACAGTCCGGTCTGTTCGTCTGATATGTCGCATATCTCGCCTAGGGGTGGTAAACGTCAGACCCCAATAGCTCGATAAGTTATGCCGACGTAGGGTCCATAACATTCGTGAAACTACTGATAACACTTACCAGTATATCACTGCAACCCTGGCCAGGGATTTCCTGTTATGGCCAGTCGAGCATAGCACAACATCAACCCCCAATACCGGGAGAGACGAATCCCCTCCTATCGCTCATTGCCTCCATGTGAATCGGGACTGTACCCAAAAACCACCTGTTTGCACAACTCAGTAGAGCCGTGGTAGGGTGGAAATCAAAGCACAGTGGGAGACACACAAGACTCTATGACGATCTTGGGTCAACAGACTAAGCTGTACCAGTGTCACCAGAGAACTGCCATCTGACGTGAGGTATAATACCATCTGGGAGTTCTCGGCGAGTCCGTTCAGTGTACCCAGTCTCTACTGAGCACCCGTATATCTCCTCTGATGTCAAACACCGATGGATATGGGATCATCCATCGCCCATCTGTATGGGTCGAGAAGGTACACGCTAGTCTACTCTGGTATATCGATGCCCCGTCTCGATACACCCTCGACCAGGGACTTTGAAGGATGTACTTATGGACTACCATGTCCCCACTAGTATGATCCGCATCATAGTCCAGGTAGTCAAGTACAGATCCTAAGGGCTTTACCAACATGTAACAGAGAGACAATCAGCATACACGTTAAGGTAAAGATCAACCTGATAGCATACTATCATGTCGAGCAAGAAAGTCCTCCCTATATATGTCCCAGCATCCACTACAATATACATCCCATGTATAGTAATGGCCTCTAGGGCATACATATAACTAACAGTCCGGCCTATGTTAAAACACAAAATCCGGACAAACTCGAGGCAAGGTCTGTTCTATGTAAGTTTGTTGGATATCCCAAACATTCGCGAGGGTATATCTTCTACCACTCCGAGGAACAAAAAGTGTTTGTTTCTCGACATGCCACTTTCTTAGAAAAGAGTTTTCTTATGAAACAGACAAGTAGCATTCAGGTAGAACTGGAAGAGGTTCCAGCAATACTAACTGAAACAGAAGACTTAGTAGAACCAGAGGATTCAGTAGAACTCGACGAACCCCAGCCTCTCCGCCGATCTAGTAGGGTTTCTCGTCCACCTGAGAGATACTACGGTTTTCTCATTGACGGTGGAAGCGAGGATTGCATCATGGAGGATGATGACCCAACTAGCTTCGAGCAGGCCATCACGAGTAGGGACTCAGTGAAATGGCTGGATGCTATGCGGTCCGAGATGGAATCCATGTACACCAACAAAGTATGGACTTTGGAAGTTGCTCCTGAAGGGGTAAAACCCATTGGGAGCAAGTGGATCTTCAAGAAGAAACTTGGTGTAGATGGGAAAGTGGAGACTTTCAAGGCTAGACTTGTTGCAAAAGGTTTTCGCCAAAGACCAGGTGTGGACTATGACGAAACCTTTTCTCCAGTGGCTATGCTTAAATCCATCCGGATCATGCTTGCCATCGCTGCATATCATGACTACGAAATCTGGCAAATGGATGTTAAGACCGCCTTTCTAAATGGTGATTTAGAAGAGTGCGTGTACATGACTCAGCCAGAGGGCTTCGTAGACAGTGGGAGCAGCGGGAAAGTGTGCAAGCTGCTTAAATCCATTTATGAATTAAAGCAAGCATCGCGGAGTTGGAACATCTGCTTTGACGTCGTTATCAAAGAGTTTGATTTCGTCAAAAACCCAGATGAACCTTGTATCTACAAGAAGGTAGCAGAGAGTAAGGTTGTCTTCCTCGTATTGTACGTAGACGACATACTCTTGATAGGAAATGATATTCCTATGCTGCAAGCGGTCAAGCTCTTCTTATCACAAAGATTCTCAATGAAAGATCTTGGTGATGCCTCCTGCATATTGGGAATTAGGATCTATAGAGATAGATCCAAACGGATATTGGGATTGTCCCAATCCAGGTACATTGACACCGTACTAAAGAGGTTTAGTATGGAAGAATCCAAGCGTGGGAACTTGCCCACGATCTCTGGAGTCACTCTCTCCAAAGAGATATCTCCTAAGACTGATTTGGAGAGAGCTCGCATGCAAGGGATACCCTATGCTTCGGCTGTAGGCTCTATCATGTACGCGATGCTATGTACCAGACCCGATGTTGCATACTCACTAAGTGTAGTGAGCAGGTATCAAGCTGATCCTGGAGAGAGTCACTGGACAGCTGTGAAGAGCATTCTCAAGTACTTACGAAGGACTAAAGAGATGCTCTTAGTGTATGGTAACGGAGAACTCCAAGTGGAGTCCTTTACCGATTCGAGCTTCCAGAGTGATAAGGACGATTCTAAGTCGCAGTCGGGATTTGTCTTTACCCTTTACGGAGGGGAGGTTAGCTGGACGAGTTCCAAGCAAAAAACCGTGGCAGACTCGACGATGGAGGCTGAATACATCGCTGCCAACGATGCTGCCAAAGAGGCTGTCTGGATCAAGAAGTTCATTACTGAACTTGGAGTGGTTCCATCCATTGAGCATCCAAAACCTTTGTATTGCGATAACAATGGAGCGGTGGCTTTGGCCAAGGAACCCAGGTCCCATCAGCGATCCAGGCATATTCTGAGGCGGTATCACCTGATCCGGGAGATAGTTGATCGCCGGGAGATCGAGGTCAGGAGGGTTGACATGAAGAACAACACGGAGGATCCATTCACGAAGGCCATTCCCAAGATACAGTTTGAGAGACTCTTCGGGATGCTCGGTATGCGATACTACAGCAGCTGGCCCTAGTGCAAGTGGGAGATTGTTAGTTGTATGTATGCCCTAGAGGCCAGTATTGTACAGATGATGTATATTATATTGGATGCTTGGACAAATATAGAGATGACTTTCTTGCTCGATATGATAGTATGCTATCTGGTTACTCTTTATCTTAACATGTACACTAGTCTCTTTAAACTGTCTTATAGTTACATGTTGATAAAGCCCTTAGGATGTGTACTTGACTACCTGGACTATGATGCAGATCATACTAGTGGGGACATGGTAGTCCATAAGTACATCCTTCAAGGTCTCTAGTCATGGGTGTATCGAGACAGGGCATCGATATACCAGTGTAGACTAGCGTATACGCTTCTCGACCCATGAGATGGGCGATGGATGATCCCATATCCATTGGTGTTTGACATCAGAGATGGTGTACGGGTGCTCAGTGGAGACTGGGTACACTGGACGGACTCCCCGAGAACTCCCAGATGGTATTATACCTCACGTCAGATGGCAATTCTCAGGTGACACTTGTACAGGTTAGTCTGTAGACCCGAGATCGTCATAGAGTCTTGTGTGATTCCTACTGTGCTTTGATCTCCACCTTACCACGTCCATGAGTGCGTGCAAAACGGTGGTCTTTTGGTACAGTCCCGAGTCACATGGAGGCAATGAGCGATAGGAGGGGTTTCGTCTCTCCCGGTATCGGAGGTTGATGTTGCGCTGTGCTCGATTGGCCGTAACAGGGAAGTCCCTGGCCAGGGCTGATCAGAGATTTGCTGGTAAGTGTTACCAGTAGTTTCTCGACCCGTTATGAGCCTCACATCGGCACGACTTATCGGTTATTGGGGTCTGACGTTTACCACCCCTAGACTTCATATGCGATATATCAGACGAACAGACCGGACTGTACGGTAAGTGTTACTGGTTGGATTCACAGGAGTGTGAGCGGGCTAGCTCGTCGATCTTCTAATCGCTCAATACCCGGATGGCCGTTACGTTTAGCAGACCACTTGCGGCTTGTGGGTGCTTGATATGATCATCATCTGCTACCGGCGTATTGACGAGTCTTTAGAGTCCTACACAGAGGTTTCCTGGCTCAAGCGAAACGAAATAGGAGTGCATATGAGATATGTGCAGGACCGAGAATAATGCGTGTATGGGATACCGTATTTCATTCTCGCGATGGATGTATCGAGAGGTTATATTCGATATAACCAAGATATCGAATCAAGGATTGATTCGATAAGCCGATACATAGAATACTAGTCGGTTATATGCGATATGACCGGATCGTTAAATCAAGTGTTGATTTAATGATTTAATTTATAATTATATATTTGATATATTACATTGCATTAACTAGTATTGGTTCACTTTATATGGATTTTCTCACTTGATGTGCAAGAAGTATATGTGATATACTTTTGTGCACATATTTGTATCATGTTTGATGATACTTGATCACTTTGTTAAGTGTAAAGAATTGAAACCATGGTTAAGTGTTGATTAGGGTTTTGCATATTCATTTATTTATTTATTTGAAAAGGATTATGATGAGAATGGTGGCTTTCTTTGTTTTAAGTTGAAGCTTCATGAAGCTTTGACTTTTGTAACCATTCTTGTCATCATGCTTAACCCTAACCCTCTCAAGTAACCATGGTCTATTCTCTACACTTAACCTTAGTTAGTGAATGATAAGTATTGATTTATTTTTCATTTATCAAAAGACTTATCATATTTCTAGCTTCATCTTCTTCTTCATCTTAAAGAGAGAAAGCTTGATGCCATCAATGGCATCTTGAGTTCTAATGTGAGAAATCCAATTCTAAAGTGAACCCACCTCCAATTTCTTCACCCTCTACCTCTTGCCAAGTTTTTTTGGGTGTTTTCTTCACAAGTTTCACAAATTTGTGAAGTCGGAGCTTGAACTTGTGATGCCTCGACGTAGATCATCTTCGGCACGAAGCCGACAACCTAGTCCGCCCAAATCTCCGATGAAGTCGACGTTTGAGTTCGGGATTCGAGATGGACAGCGAGAGGATGCCTACATGGAGCTAAGGAAGTGGATAACCGGATCTACAAAGGTTGTAGCTCTCTTCTATTAGTTAAGTTGCTAACTAGATTTGTATATCGCCTAGAATTCTAGCCGACGATCCGTATTAGGGTTTCTCGGCACCCATAAAATTTTAAATTGGCATGGTTGATGCCTTGTGTGACCTCTATAGTGTGCCTAGGAACCCTACAGCCGGAACCATCACCTCGGCCCGTAGCAGAGGCTGAAATGGTTTTCCTCGGTAGGGGTCTTCTTTGACGTGCGCAGGGCCCATAAGAACCGGGGCAATTCCTCGATCCAACTGCATTGGCGTCCCTCCAAGCGGATCCGGGGACCCCGGAGGACATCCCGGTTGGCGACCTCGGTCTACCCGTTGCATTAGGGATGTGCGACCACGGCGAACTTCATGAGGATATGATAGTCGTTGCAGAAATCCTCCACCTTCTCGTTCTCAAAGTTCGTCCCATGGTCGGTGATGATACACCTCGGAATGCCAAACCGGAGTATCAGGTTATTCTGCAGGAACTTGATGGTCGTGGAGGCGTCCGGTTTTCTAATGGGGACGGTTTTGATCCACTTCGTGAAGTAATCTACTGCGACGAGAACATATTTTTGCCCGCCCGCGCCGGTAGGGAATTGGGCTATCATGTCCAATCCCCACTGGGCAAACGACCACGGGGAGGCCAGCGCGGTCAGCTCGGTGGCCGGGAGGCGAGGTATACTTCCGTGGAGTTGGCAGCTTTTGCATCTTCTGACGAGCTTCTAGGCGTCCTCGTGAATAGTTGGCCAGTAGTACCCCTGGAGCAATGCCTTCTGGATTAAGGTTCGGGCCCCTTGGTGTGTGCCGCCGACCCCTTCATGGATTTCACGGAGGACGTATTCGGCCTCGTAGGGGTCGACGCACCGGAGCAGGGGCTGAGTGAAGGATTTCTTGTAAAGGTTGCCCTTGCTCCAGACAAAGTGACGGGCTTTGGCATGGAGGAGGCGGGCGGCTCCCCGATCTTCTGGGAGCACTCCATCCCTTAGGAATTTCACGAGGGGCTTCCTCCAGTCTTTGTTGTCTTCCTGCGCTGTGTTCACATGGAGTACTGTCGCCCCGTCTTCCACGCTGGGCCGTGGCAAGGTTTCGAAGAGGATAGACCGCTTGTTGTTGGCCGAGTAGGATGATGCCAGCTTGCTCAGGGCGTCGGCCTGGGGATTGAGCTGTCTGGGTATTTGTTCTATCTTGACTTCGTCGAAGTTCTTCCAAAGTTTTTTTACATCGGCCAGATATTTCACCATTAGGAGTTCCCGAGCCTCGAAGTTGTCGGTCACTTGGCCAACGACTAGAGCTGAGTCACTGCGGATTCGAATTGTCTTCAGCCCCAGCCCGGAGGCTATGCGAAGTCCAACCAGCAGGGCCTCGTACTCTGCCGCATTGTTTGAAGCCTTGAATCCAAGCTTTATGAAATATTCCATTTCTGCCTCGTTCGGGCCCCGAATGATAAGGCCGGCGCCACAGCCTTCCTCGGTTGAGGACCCGTCGACGTAGATGGCCCACTCAGGGACCGAGTTGAGTCTCCCCACGATCGGGTGTTGATCCGTGAGGGTCGGGGCGGGCTCCGGTTCCTTGCCGGGGATGGTGCACTCGACGATAAAGTCGACTAGGGCTTGTGCTTTGATGACCTACCTCGGGCGGTATTTTATGTCAAACTGGGACAGCTCCCGCCTCCACTTCTCTAGGTGGCCCGAGAATTCGGGTGAGGCGGGGATAGCCCCCAGCGGGCGCTCGGTGAGAACGAGGATAGTGTGCGCTTGGAAGTAGTTCCGTAGCTTCCTTGAGGCCGCAACGAGGGCCAGGACGATCTTCTCTATGGCCGGATACCTCGTCTCTGCGTCTTTGAAGACGTAGCTCATGTAGTATACCGGCTTCTGCACTCCGTCGACCTCCCAGACAAGTACTGAGCCTGCCGCTTGGTCGGATACCGCCAGATACAGCGATAGCTCGTCCTCTTCAATCGGTCAGGTGAGCAGCGACGGCGTCGTAAGGTGCCTCTTTAACTGGTCGAAGGCGGTCTGGCACTCTTCTGACCACTCGAACCTCGGAATTTTCTTTAGAGCTTTGAAGAACGGGAGGCACTTTTCCCCAGACCTCGACATGAAGCGGCTCAGAGCGGCCACCCGCCCGGTTAGCCGCATGATCTCGACGTTGGTCTTGGATGCGGTCATGTTGAGAATTGCGTCAATTTTTTCCGGGTTGGCCTCGATCCCACGGTGGGTGACCATGAAACAGAGGAACTTTCCCTCGGTGACCGAACGCGCACTTGGCGGTGTTTAGCTTCATCTTAAACTTGTGGATTACCTCGAAGGCCTCACCCAGGTCCTTGGAGTGGTCGGTCGACGAGGCCGATTTGACCAGCATATCGTCGACGTAAATTTCTATGTTCCTGCCGATCTGTGGCTTGAACATGCGGTTGACCAACCGTTGGTACGTAGCTCCGGCGTTCTTGAGGTCGAAGGGCATCACCTTGTAGCAGTATACCCCCCGGTCCATTATGAATGCGGGAAGGTCTTCGTCTGCCGGATTCATACGGATCTGATTGTAGCCGGAGAAAGCATCCATGAAGCTCAATAGCTCGTGGCCTGCCGAGCTGTCGACGAGCTGGTCTATCCGAGTTAGGGGATAGTTGTCCTGGGGCATGTTTTGTTGAGGTCGGTGAAGTCAACGCACATGCGCCACTTCCCGCTCGACTTCTTGACTAGGACTACGTTCTGTAAGTGCACGGCGGCGCCCCGGCCGTCGATCCGACGCCGGAATGCGAAAACGAAAAACTTTGCAAACTATCAAACCGGCACCACCGCACACTTTTTAACCCGGATCGAGCCATTAACCTAGCTACTAGCAAACTAGAAAACGGGTAGAGAGTTTTACCAAGCGATCCGTGTCCTTCGGTCTTCGTCTCCACTCCGATCTCCCGCGGAATCTCCGTCCGTCACCTCCTCGTCCGAAAGAGCACCACGTAGCCGGGTTCGTTTACGGGCTCCCACCTCTGGACCGAGGAAACTCGGACGCGAAGTTGGCTAGCCGACGCGTCCAAGAAGTGCTGTAGGAAAGTGTAGAAACCATGTCTCTTTGGGGTTTAGTGTAGTTACCACGATGGAGGAATTAAGGAGGAGAATGAAAAGAGCAATGAGATATGGAGCTAGTCTTTTGCAACCATAGAATGAGATGAAGATAGAATAATTTTCCCACTCCTAAAATCTCATTCTCCCCACTCAAAGTGGCCGGCCATTCTACAAGAAAATGGGTGGTGGAAAAATAATTGCAAGCAATGCAAGTGGAGAAAAAGAATTCATAAACAAGAATAATGATCACTACAATATCAACCTCACCATCCCACTCAATCCAATCTCAAAAAGAAAAGGAAAAGACCAACAAAGAATCTCATCATGCATGAACCATCATGATGCCACCAAATGCAAGAAACCCCCTCACAATAAGCTTGCAAATAACCCCCTCCATCGAAAGGTCCGGCCGGGAAGGAACAAAGGAAAAACCGGCTGGAACGGAATGCAAACTGGCAACTTCAGAAAAATGATCCCGTAATAAATTACAGGAAAACCCCGATACTGCATATACATGCCCGCATTTGTATTCCCACTGAATACAAATGCAAAGAGACAAAACTACACTGTCTAATACTAGGATCCGGCTTAAGCCAAAGCCAGCTAGTAAAATCCGTCCAATCACGATCCGTGCAATACCGTACGCATCTGATCGAACCCTGCCATATCTCCATACGGCCTCTATAGCATTTCGCCCGAAACCTGAGTAACTGAGTGTGGTGGACTCTAAAGACTCGTCAATACTATGGCTGTGGATTTAACCACTAGCACGTCAGAGGTATCAGCCATACGTGACGGGCCACCAGCTATTGACCAAAAGGGACGTCGATGAGCGAACTCATCCTGACACCCTACTGAGCCTGTCAGTGACAATATCCGTACAGTCTAGTCCGTTCATCTATGAGCATCGCATGGCGGGCTTAGGGGGTTGGTAAAAGTCAGACCCCCAATAGCGGTACAAGTCGTGTCGGAGTGTAGCCCAGAACACCCTGAGATACTACCGGAATACCTACCAGTAAATCTCCTGCCTTGGCCAAGGACTTTTCATGTACTGGCTCTCTTAGACACAGCGCGACCTCACCCCCAATACCGGGAGAGACGAATCCCTGCAGATCCGCTCACTGCCTCCATGTGGCTCGAGACTGTACCCAACTAAAACCTGTTTGCACGTCTCCTTTGAGCGTGGTAGGGTAGTAATCAAAGCACAGTGGGAACTCACACAAGACAAATGACGATCTCAGGTCGATGAACTAACCTGTACACATGTCACCTGGGAACTGCTATCTGACGTCAGGTATAATACCAACTAGCAGGCTCCCGGCGAGTCCTGTCCGGTGTACTCATAACCCAATGAGCACCTGTATACATCTTAGGTGAACCAACTGACACCAGTGGCTTGTGAGACCGGCCACCGCCCCTCGTCGGGGTCTTGACTGTATATACTAGTCTACTCCGGAGTATCGATGCCCTGTCTCGAAACTCCCACGACTAGGGACCTTTTAAGGATGTGCTTATAGACTCCAGCTCTCACGTATATGATCGCCCTCATACTGCTGGTAGTCAAGCAAGAATCCTAGGGGCTTTATCAACGTGTAATAGCGACTCGTAAGGCCACCTAAAGCAGTACATGATGAAAAAGATAAATCAGATAGCATACTATCATCTCGAGTAAGACTGTCCTACCGGCATAGGTCCTCCTCAATCATTGCAATCACGTGCCTGTGATCCAATAATTGACTCTGAAGGCACTATATCCAACAATCTCCCACTTGCACTCAAGGCTAATTATTGTGATGTCACATACTCACAGCCCGTGTGATACCGAACACCCAACTCCTCTACTAGTCTGTCTCACAAAGCTCGTTTGCGAAACTATTGCGTTCGAGGAATAGCCTCAGTAAGTGGATCCGCTGTGACGTTTCTTTCTATGTCTCTCTATATCCCATGTTCGCGGAGAAAGCCATCTCCCGAAATGAGCAATACCTGTCTTAGAATGTCTGGATGTCTGATGGGACCTAGCTCATAAATGAACTCCAAATCCAAACTTCTTAGACTGTATCGTCAACTGAACATCATCAGTATCCTGCGTCATCCTTCCCTCAGTATCCGCCTGGACCACTTGTCCAAAATACTGCCCCTCGTCAGAGGGAAAACTATAACTCAGACAGCCACTCTGTCATCCATGTCACCTTGGAGGCCTGGAATGATAACCGTTTCCCGAAGGAGGCTGCCGTTATCATATCCCTAGAACATCCACTTATGTTCTAAAACTGCTTCCGAAAGTTTCTCCAGGATTGGATCAATGTCAACTTATTGCATCTACTGCAAGAACAAATCTGGTGTGGTACTTGACATCTCACGATTGACTCAATTGCCTAAGCAAGTGATCTGCCAATCATGCACTTCCCTCTCTACTTTAGTCTGTAAGACACCTTTAAGGAGGGTGACTCCATCACCTGCAGGTACACTACCGTGCCAAGAGTCGTCCATTCTAAATACTCATAGAATGCTGTCTAAGTACCCAGATTGGGAAACCACCCAAATCTAGATCTATAGATCTAGTAACCAGAATGTCTTGATATTATATCCAAGTCCCATGTGGAGAAACCACTGTGTGATGACCAAAGTACAACCGATCGTAGTATAGGAATATCACTTCCTACTCTATGTATGTCATCCAACTACCAAGACATCACACCCTACTACCTTCTTAACAGATCCATCCCCTATTCTGATGAAGTCAAACCTATGACTGTCGCATCAGAAATAGATGATCTATCTCCGCTATATCTGCTTTAGTCTATAAATAGACATAAGCCACTTGTCCACTATGCTTCCGCTGCTCCCGCTGACTACGACAACCCTCTGGCAGAGTCATATACACGTGCACTTCTAAAGCTAGTTTAGTGTCACGACCCGAAAGAGCACGTGACTGGCCCTTGAATCCTAAGAAGTCTATAGGATTCCATTTGATCCAAGTAAGCCAAAAGCCCAGAAATCTAAAACCATTTAAGGAGTAAACAAAGGAAAAACTAGTTTTAAGAGGTAAAGAAAACATGTTTTGGAAATCAAAGTTTTTAAATAACTAAGACAAATATGCATTTTTAAAATGTGTAATCTTTCCTGAAAATTTCGGCAGAGTTTCCTTTGTAAAAACTGGCCCCGAACGGGGTACAACAAGAATAACATAAATATGAAATGATAAAAGGCATCCCCAAGCGGGAGCTAGCTTTTCGTCAATCGACGGTCACAACCACGCAAGCAATATAATATACAATGCCAAAGGGCGAGGATCAAAACCCAAAACGAAACTCAAAACAGCCAGAAAACCGTAATACTACAAGCGCGACTCTAAGGTCGAAATAATACAACACTATTTTCTAAGTCTGAAACAATATACAAGTTTTGGTTGATGGAATTTCTAGATACAATGAATAATACAGGAACAATGGCGGTTCTGATACAAAAGAACCCACCTATCAACGCAAGTCACCCATATGGAAGCAGTGTGCCAGAAATGCCGCTATGGAATCTGTACGGCAAAACCTGCAAGGACTGTGGCACAACGGGGGTGAGTTGCCAACTAGTGAATAGAAAAATATCTACAAGCAGAGATTGAATGTATGACCCATCCTAGGTCAATACGATCAAATATATATATAAACCTCAATATGAATAATTTTGAAACATGCTAAACTGGCCATGTAATCTCTATACATGAGTGTAGTGCCAAGTGCTCGTGCCAGTGCCTTAGGTAATAGCATAACATAAATTTGAGGTACAATCAATGAAATCAATCTGCATGTACGTGGATCCCGTCCACTCGTCACCCAATGACAATAACCATCATGCATGTAAATATCATCAGCATATGCAAGGAAATATGAGGATATAAACCACCTGTGTCCCTCGCGACACATCAAAATCATGGAACCGGAGTGCCCAGCATCGGCACTCGAAAACATCATGAAAACTGTGCCCAGCATCGGCACGTAAATCCTCATATATCGGGCTCCGTCGGTCCGGATCGGCCCACGGGCTCTGTCTGCGGTATCGGCCCTCGGCCCCGGCAGTACGCCCATATCCATCTATCGACTCTGGTCAGTATCCTCCGGATAACCGCCAGGTCCAACCAATCACCGGTAGGTACTCGCCACCCTGCCAGGCTCATCGTCTACTCCACGAAAAACATTTCTTGCCCTGGGGAACTATACCGGGTCCACCATGTACCCGCAATCGGCCTCATCTGCCTCCTCGAATCGGGTTTCACATGTCGCTCTCAGCACCGAGAAAACACATGGTGGACGCACTGAAATATCATATCAAGGGTAACCGGGTTTTTAAAACAATTACATATTCTCTTTGAAACACCTACGGTTCCCAAAACCAGAAATATCATGGAAACAGCATATCTCAATGCGTATAATCAGAAAGCAGCATGTATGCGACATATAGCAGAAAGGTAAGCATATCAATATGTTATGCAAGGGTCATATCCTGAATGCAACAGTACTACAGTGTAGTGACATGGCAATTATCGATGATGAAGTGTGTGAGCTGGCAAACAAGTGTACGTGGAACATACGCATCATCGATAATTGTGCTGGTGTCCTAGCAGCATGACTGAAATATATCAACAATATAAGCGATGCAATGCAAACAGCATGAATATGCGGAATCGAATAATCACGCAACAGTAAAGAACCTGCCTCAATAAATATATCATGCAGCCTTGACATTTGAAATAAGAAGAATCGGGGTTTTTAATAAAATAAGGGTTACGGTGTTTTAAGAAAAGATACATCGTTTGAAAATACCCGTAGAATCCCTTTTTGTCTATCTTTAAAATATCCCCGATTCATTAGTTTTGAAATAGGTATGACTCGGGTCAGTCTAATGTCTACTAAGTAATCTAAACAGGAAGGGTATGAAACCACCTACATCTGAGTCGATATACATATATATATATACAATAGTCGGTGATCTTGCCTCAATAGTATCACGTATGATACGGTATATCATATAACATCCTCGAGTCATGAGTGCGGATCTAACATCAATATAAATCTCGTACGGTAAATCGTCGTACGGCATCCCAATAGCTAGGTACGGGTCAATATCACATCCATCTCATCATGTATCAGGTATCATTACCATCATATCACATTATCGCCGGTACAAATCTAAGTCTAGTACCATCGATACCATCTATATAAATATGAATGCGGGGTAAAACACATGCCCAAAGGCCCGCTAAAACTATCATGTCGCACCTCAATTACGAACTCTGTCATATCGCCGAATCTCACGGCCTTAAATCCCGTATATGAACACATAGTCCCATACCCATGTGTAGATATACACACCTCCAAATGCGCACAGATAGATGAAAGAATGTATGCAAGTATACATGTACGTGTATGTGTGAGTGCAACCACTACTCTAGGGTTCACACTATACCACACCAATACATCCTTATCATTGAAAATTCCATTATTACCATCAATAATCTTAACAACACATAATAAATATATGTGTGTATACGTATTCGTATACATCACCACGGACTGCGGGGGTGCTATACGCCATCCACCCGACTTCTCCCTGTAGATATAAATCTACTCATCTGGTCTTCGCTTGCCGAAATTGATGACGCCATGCTCCTTCGCCTCGGAATCCTTGCGAGGGTACCTAGAATAATAAACAGTCGCAATACGTATTAACATCGAGGCAGAAAACCGATACATCGCACAGTGTGCTCATAGGTTGGAACCTATAGCCTAAACGTGCAAATCAATCAAACGACCCCTGTTGTCGATGTACGAACATCCGACAACCAAATACAAATCCAAATATCAAGAAAGTGCATTTTAAAATACGGAAAACATAGCCTAAAACACACCAAAATGCTTCCAGATTTTCCCCAGGTGACAATTAGCCAAAACTGCACATAGGAGGGGTCTATTTTAGTGCAAAAGGAGCCCTGGAACAAAACTGGAACAATTCTACCCTACTCTGGCCGCAAATTGCGGCCAGAATGATTAAATCTGCGGCCATGGGTTTGAATTATGGGCTCGGGTCTTGGTGGTAGCTTCCTAGGTGCCTGCACGACTCACTGTCAGCTCAATTTTATTTTAGGGGTCTCGGTGTGATAGCAGATTCCTAAAACCTTTACAGATTTCACAATATATCCGATATCGGTTTTCTAAATCCGTATTCCGGGTTTCAAATCTCAGGTTTGGGTCTCAATTCCATCACTAGGGTATTTGTGCAGCCTCCACTAAGCTCAATTTCACACTACAACTCACAATTTCCTCAAACCCTAACTAGGTTTCTTTTAAGTCCACAACACCACCCGATATCGATTCAATTTTAACATAGGGGTATAAGTAATGCAAAATCTAATCTAATGATCCAGAAATTACCTCATTTGGCAACTCAAGAATTTTCTTGAGTTGCTCAAAGTCCTCCAAATCCAATCTTGCTAGGTTCAAAGTGTAGCTAGTGAGGTCGGGAGCAAGTTTTGTGAAGTGGGAATGGGGTTTTGGTGAGGGAAATGAGAGGGATCTATGAAATGAAGGGGAGGGAAATGAGAGGGAGCAGGAGCAGCAGCAGCTCTTCATGAGAGGGGAGAGAAAAGGAGAAGGAAAAATGATGGGGTATGGTTCAAAAAGGTGAAGGTTGACTTGGTCCCTTTCTCTCTCTCATCATGAAACCTTTTCTTTTCTTTTCTTCACTAAACTCTTCTCACTTGAATAGTAGACCCAAAAGAAAAACCATGGTAGAAATGCACAAGCAACACAAGTGTAGAAAATGATATGTGCACATTTTTGCACAAAAAAGCTAAAAATCCGATTAGCGATTTTTAATCGCGATTAGCACTATATTAGCATATAACTAATCTTAAAAACTTTAAAATGGCATGATTCTATAAAATACCCTATTTTAGAATTTTCCAAAATTTTTCCCCATTTATTTGTATTTAATTATACCAGAATATTAAAATATTCATTAAAATAATATTAAATTATAAAAATTCCCCAAAATAATATTTTATTATTTTGAAACGTTACAATCTACCCCCCTTAAAGAAATTCGGTCCCCGAATTTAAATTTAATACCCCCAAATACTAAAACATTTCGATACCAATTCCAAGTCATCGGGGCTCCGAAATCAGCAATACATAAAACGTATCATAGCGCAATGCATGCGCATGAGTACTGAGCAGATAACTCAAAAGCAACACTCCATCAAGCATCCCGCAATCATCGGAGTTATGGTAACGACACCAATGTCAAATCCAATACAAAACCAATATGATATAGATTAGAACTATACATGTAGACATCCAACCTATACATGTGAAAAGCTGATGTAAATGCATGCCAAATCTTTTTGAGTCGCTGTGCGATGCGCGTAACACTGCACAGTGGCGGACGTTTTTCATAAGAAAATAACTATATACGTATATATATATATATATATCTTTTGTTTAATAGGTACGTTCCGCCGTTTTGAAAACAATTTAGAAGGATTTCCTTGTTTTTAAAACGTTCCGTGTCATATCGGACACGTAGGTATATATATACCGAGACTATAGCTCGCTCTTTGGAAATCCCTTCGAACTATCAATGGATGCAAAATATATCCAGGTACTGTCCTCTGACTAGTCCTGCTCGGTACAAAACGAATATCAAATATCATAGAAATGTACTGCTCCAAAAGGAATAAATCCAAAAAATGCACATAACATCACCCTGTGCGTCTGGTGCGCACGGAAATCAAAATCCATATATGTGCCATACAGGTGCACAAAACAACATCTAGGTGCAACGGGTGTGCACGAAGCATCTGTCATAGGCAACGTGTGTGCCTGACAGCCAAAATCTGGTGCATCTGACATGCACGAAGAATCTCGATTTAGTGCATCGGGTGTGCACCAAGATCGTATCTCAAAGTATGCGCCCAACATGCGCGAAAATCCAAATCGGTGCATCCATCGTGCACGAATGAAAATCTAAACCCTACGCACTCAACATGCACGAAATCACAAAATCCAATAGCAAACACCGAACATGCGTAAGTCCAACCAAAAGCACGGAGTGCAAGAATCAATCATCAATATCAGGGTCAAAATCGACGATATAATGCGGCTCAATCAAAATCAGGTGTACCGCGATGGAACATCTCACAACCACGTGCATCAGCGTGCACAAATCAAATCAAAACACTAGAAGTGCATGAAAACTATGCTGGAAGCATAAATCAAATCACCGGCATATAATAGGCATGAAATCACAATCAATACCTCAAAAATAATAATTATGCGCCAGGTATAAATACCTAGTAAGTGCAACCATGGTGCACGAAAACAGAAATCATAGAACTCAGTCACCAAAACCAATCATGCAAATAGATTGCCAAAATACCGAAATCCCAAAGTGACAGATACGTGATAGTCGAATTACAAAATCACAAATCATAAATACCGTCGTCGGTATATCCTCCTTCGAAGTCGAGAAGGTGCCGGTACATCCAATTCTAGCGGCGCAAGATCTCTACTTGCCTCTTGCTCACGGCTAGCGTTCTCTGCCTCTGGTTCCTTATCTTCCCTGTGGATTACCAATCTCGCAATCCATCGGCTCATCGGCCCGGTCAGGTGTGCTGACAGGAACGATTCCGTTCTGGAACTTTCCTGGTCATCTCTCGGTCAATCCTCACAACCGCTTGTAAAGCAGTATGTCACTGGCGTCGACCTCCGGCTCTCTGAATGCACATCACACGTCTGATCCTGGGTGCAAACATCATTGCTGCGGTGTCCTGGAAGGAATCCTGCTCAAGGTCTCTGCCGATCTTTCCTATGCCGATCTGTACGGAGGCTGGTACTCTCGCATAGTCTTTTCTCATTCAATGGACATCTGTGTCCTCAGCACAGCATTCCCTTGGAAATTGGTCGCATCCCAACGCCTCTGTAAGCATATCAGGCCTCTGGTCTCGACGGGAAGTAATGACAGCTCATCAGCGTCTCGTACGAACCTCTTGTCCCGCTTGTCTGTATCATCGTCCATTTCAACGTCGCGTCTCTATCTGCGCACTGCAATGCCTTCGGCTACGGTCCATCCGAAGTCCATCATACGGACTTGAAATCACGAACTCGTTATCTTCCTTACTCAGTAGAAGATATCTAGACGAACACGTCCTCAGCGTGCATATCACATCTCTGATGTCAGCGGAGTGGAACGTCATCTCGTCGAAATCTCGTGTGAACTCTTTACTCCACCTTGCTCCAATATCAACTGATTCGGACTCATCTCATCGTGGCTACACGGACTGCGCTCCGACGGCTATGCTCCTATCTGGAGTCTCCCAAGCAGTGTCCCATCACATGATATCCGAATGATGTCGAATCGTCCGATCGGCTCGTCAGAACCTCATAATCCCCCAAGAGATCGACATCTTGAGTACAGTTTAATAGTATCGAGTATATGCCACAGCGTTGGTGGTCCAGCCGTAGAAGGGCAAACCCAAGCCTCACCAATGGCGCCGAGGAACTGCCGCAAACCCTAAGGTTCAAAGGCTTTCATACGGTCATTATGTCGAGTTAGGGTATCATTCTTCTATAGGGTCCATTGTAGCGCCTTGAAAAGTCGTTTTGGTGTTTTCCTGAAGAATCGGTGAAAATTCGGTATTTTTCCGAAAACCGTCTTTCTCGTTATTTTGCAGTTTAGGACTAATTATACCTAAAATGGATAGGTAATTGCTTGTTTTTAGTAGCTAATGAGTTACTTATGAAATTTTGGTCATTTAAAAAATTTTCCCTATTTTTCAATTTTTTAATATTATTTTAAGCCGGTAAGAAAATACATTAAATTAGCGATAAATACAAATTTTTCCGGGCTAATTTTAATCTTTAAAATTATTTTAATTAAAATCTAGTTGTAACATAAATTTTTAGTATTTTATTTTGATTTTTAACAAATTTTTATTATAGGAAACGAATTTATTGAATTTTAAGCTAAAACTTGCAATTTTTGACTTGTAGGGGGTCTTTTTGCATAAAATTTCTTTTGTAAAACCCCTCTCTCTCTTCCCTCAGCCCTAGGACAGCCCCACCTTGATCAGGTCCAGAAATTTCTGGCCTCACCTTGATTCTTTTCTTCATGTGTTGAAATGGTTGTTTTGAGAATTTATTTAAAGTATAGTTTGTTGAAAGTATGGTGCTTTGACTTTGGGGGAGTTGACTAGTGACTTTCCCACACACCCCACACCCTCCCCTTCCCTCTTTTCTGGCCGAGACCTGCTCCCCCTCCCCTTCATCTCTTTTCTTTTCATCTTCTTCAAAATTCTTCAAGTTTACATCAAAAAAATTGCAATTTAAAGCTTACAAAATAAACCCATCCTTCATCTTTTTTTTTCCTTCACCTCCCTAGCTTGGATCTTGATGCTTTGAGGCCATCAATTGAAGCAAATTTATTCTTGCTAGATCTTTAGTTGAGGTATAATTTCTTGCTAATTAAATTCTTTTGATTTAGTTTCTTAAGTTAAATTGTTGTAGTGTTAATTTAGTGTAGTTCTAATCTAGTTTTTTTTAGGTTATGGTTGAAAATTTAATTAGGGTTTCTTGAAGCCATGTTTTAGTTAATTAAATTCGTTTTAATTAATCTAGTTGTTACTTAACCAATCTATATGGTTACCTTGCTTAAGTGGCTTCATATTAAGCTAATCTATGTTAAACTTGTGTGAAATTTGCATTAAGTTTGCTAATTACCAAAATCAAGAAGAGCTTTGTGTATGGAATGTGGGTTTTGTAGCATGGTACATAAGTTAAAATTGTGTTTTTGGTGGCTAACTAGTTGTGTGGATTGGATGGTTGTGTTGGACCGTGATAACTTTGCCGCTATTGTCGATGTTTGCACCAAATTGCTATTCTAGCTTACTAGTTTTTACTAAAATGTTGTGATGAATTAATTGCGATGTCTTGATGACATTTTAGCGTATCCTATGACATTTAGGATGCGTGTGTGCGGATTTTTGAGTAGTCGGGTTTTAGTTTTGCCGGGCGACCAAATCGGCGATTTTTGCAGTTTTTGCGATTTTCGCGTGTGTTACGCGCACCTTGTGCACGTTGTACCTAGCTAGTGAACATTAGTATTTTCGTTTGGGTTTTGCGTCATTCTTGATATGTAACCTTATGTTTGGTATTGATGTAATTCCAGGTTCGGTCGCGGAGACGTCAGACGCGGCTCGAAAGGGGAAAGCGGTGATCGGACGTGACTAGCTAGGGATTTCGGTGAGTAGATGTAACATCTACGGGGGACTATCGTTGGATGGCGCGAGCCGCCCGATAGTTTTAGTAACTTAAAAGATTCTTAGTAATGTTAGTAATTAGGGGTGTAATACTTGTATGATTATTTGCTACATTCATGCCCTATATTGACATACATATACGAAACCATTTTATAGGACACCTGCACCATTGCCAGGGTTTTTATATGCAGCACGAGCACTATTCATGCTTACACACACACCCTGGTAATTGCCATGCCACCACACTAGATAACCTTTAAATTGAACCCTTTTACTATAATTGATACTAAACTTACGCTATTGCTTTAATTCCTTAAAATGAAATCGTAGAATTGCTATTCATGTGCATGTACTTCATCATATTAATTGTTCATGCCTAATCTATCAATCATACATCGCAACTTGATTATTGACACCATATGCATTCATTATCATTGGCATATGCATTTATGAGGATTTCATGAGATTTTGTGATATTCTGGATTTCGGGGGAAAGCCGCAAAATTTCTAAACTTATTATATTTTAAAATATGTAAATTGCGGTTTTCTAGTGATGTAAGTGTCGTCCACCATGAGTTTGCTGTGGTTTTTGATACCCGTTTCGAGGAGTTGGATGAACCGTCTCGGGTACATGGTGGGCCCGGTAGGGTACCCCGGGGCAAGAAGCTCGCGGTGCTGACGATGAGCCTGGCAGGGGACGGATTACCTACCGGTGACTTCATTGGGCACGGCGGATATCCAGAGGATACCGACCGGGGCCGCGAGAGGATGAGATATTGATATTGAGATGGGTCAGCCGGATGGCTGAGGCCAGAGACACTATGACATGGATTTATGAGATTTGAGACAGCTTTTAGGTGTCGTTGCTGGACACCGGTTCTCGTCGATTCTTTGAGTTTTATGCTGGCATTCTAAAAGAGTTTCAAAAACAAAAAGAGATAAAATGTTTCTTATATATACCTATTGAGACCTCAGATATTCATGTTGCATACAAATTAGTACACTGATGTTGTATACACACCTGCTAGTGCATCCAGTCATACCTGTATTTTAGATGCCAGGATGGTTGTGTGCATGCATACGATAGCCTTTGTAGATGTTATTTATTACTCACGAGTTGGCAACTCACCCCTGTTGTGCCACAGCCTTTTGCAGGTCCGCTCCGTCAGTACAGTAGCGGCGGACGCACTTGTTCTTTTGCCTCCTTTGCCTGGACTCGAGGTTTTGCTCCTAGGTGGGTTATATCATTATTTTTGTACCACCTTGTATATTCTTTGTATCTAGTACACTCCATCTACTGTATCTACCAGCATTATTGTATATTGACCTAGAGATGAGACTGTGAGATTTGTGGACTTTTATGCTGTATTTTGGGGTCGAGCTCACTTGAGTCGACATGCTGTCTTTCTTATGCTTCATTATGATTATTTCGCATGTTGTTGCTTTATTTTGCGTGGGATTTGTGACCGCCTTGTGGCAAAGAGCTAGCTCCCGCTTGGGGATGCCTTATTTGTTGGATTCATATATATTTTTGTTGTACCCATTTTGGGGGCCAGTATTTACAAAGGAGACTCTGCCGAAATTTTCGGAAAAAATTGATATTGTTTTCAAAAAGGGTTTTACATGACTTATTTGATAAACTCACTTTCAACTGATTGGGTTTTCTTCACTCTTTTGCTTAATTGGTTTTGTTTTCTGGGCTTTGGCTTACTTATTTTACGGACGTCTTTAGACGTTTCGTAAACTTAAGTGCCAGTCACGTTCCGTACCCTGCGGGTCGTGACATCCATAGAATCGCTTGCATGTCTTTCCGAATACTTTAAACTTGGAAAATGGGTTCTTGACATTCGATCGTCTCAATCAACTCTCAACGAACCTGCGTGAAGTCGTCTCTAGCTGGAATCAATCTACCTGATGACCTCGCATCGGGGTAAGTGAACGAACCACATGTCCTACTCATTCATCCTCGGTGACTAGCGACTCACCATCATATCTCTAAGTATATGCTCATGCTGCTGTAGCTCCAATCATCTGGGCGATATCCCATCATTCGCAGCAACAACTGGCTTATTCGTCGGTACGCTAAGCAGCACCTCAACCATTATGAATAAGCGATATATCAACGGTCATCACATCCTGGCTGGCCTCTATCAGTGGCTCAATCCTCTGGTACCGACCGGTACATCCGAGAAATCTCGCAACAGCGATCTGTCAAACGCTCATAGTGCGGAAACACAAAATACGAAGCCTCCATGCAACCGTATGTCTCTGGAATCACGCCTCGGTCAGCCCTCGTCCACGACGAGCTCATGCTGACGCAACTCGAGCCGTAGCTCACTCTGCCCATGCTATCGCGGCAGCAAGATCATAACCAGTATCGATGAGGATAGATCATAGGAAGGAATATAATACTGTGCAAGAAAATGTACATCCTAAGATTTCTTAAGCGGAGTGGCGTGTCGTAAGTATGCCGCGGAACATACCCACGGTACGTCACTCTACTGAAGTCACCTATTCCATCAACCAAGGGTCATCCTACACGACGAAAGTTCGGGTCTAACACCCCCTCGACTAAGTCTAAGTTCCGTAAGGTCAAGCCTAAGTTCCATATATATAGACGCCCTAGGCTCCACATAGTCAAACTTAGACTCGAACCAAGGTTAACCTAGCGTTTTGATACCAACTTTGTCACGACCCGAAAGAGCACGTGACTGGCCCTTGAATCCTATGAAGTTTATAGGACTCCATCTGATCCAAGTAAGCCAAAAGCCCAGAAATCTAAAACCATTTAAGGAGTAAATAAAGGAAAAACTAGTTTTAAGAGGTAAAGAAAACATGTTTTGGAAATCAAAGTTTTTAAATAACTAAGACGAATATGCATTTTTAAAATGTGTAATCTTTCCTGAAAATTTCGGCAGAGTTTCCTTTGTAAAAACTGGCCCCGAACGGGGTACAACAAGAATAATATAAATATGAAATGATAAAAGGCATCCCCAAGCGGGAGCTAGCTCTTCGTCAATTGACGGTCACAACCACGCAAGCAATATAATATACAATGCCAAAGGGTGAGGATCAAAACCCAAAAAGAAACTCAAAACAGCCAGAAAACCGTAATACTACAAGCGCGACTCTAAGGTCGAAATAATACAACACTGTTTTCTAAGTCTGAAACAATATACAAGTTTTGTTTGATGGAATTTCTAGATACAATGAATAATACAGGAACAATGGCGATTCTGATACAAAAGACCCCATCTATCAACGCAAGTCACCCATATGGAAGCAGTGTGCCAGAAATGCCGCTATGGAATCTGTACGGCAAAACCTGCAAGGACTGTGGCACAACGGGGGTGAGTTGCCAACTCGTGAATAGAAAAATATCTACAAGCAGAGATCGAATGTATGACCCATCCTAGGTCAATACGATCAGATATATATATAAACCTCAATATGAATAATTCTGAAACATGCTAAACTGGCCATGTAATCTCTATACATGAGTGTAGTGCCAAGTGCTCGTGCCAGTTCCTCAGGTAATAGCATAACATAAATGTGAGGTACAATCAATGAAATCAATCTGCATGTACGTGGATCCTGTCCACCCGTCACCCAATGACAATAACCATCATGTATGTAAATATCATCAGCATATGCATGGAAATATGAGGATATAAACCACCTGTGTCCCTCGCGACACGTCAAAATCATAGAACCGGAGTGCCCAGCATCGGCACTCGAAAACATCATGAAAACTGTGCCCAGCATCGGCACGTAAATCCTCATATATCGGGCTCCGTCAGTCCGGATCGGCCCACGGGCTCTGTCTGCGGTATCGGCCCTCGGCCCCGGCAGTACGCCCATATCCATCTATCGACTCTGGTCAATATTCTCCGGATAACCGCCAGGTCCAACCAATCACCGGTAGGTACTCGCCACCCTACCAGGCTCATCGTCTACTCCATGAAAAATATTTCTTGCCCCGGGGAACCATACCGGGTCCACCATGTACCCGCAATCGGCCTCATCCGCCTCCTCGAATCGGGTTTCACTTGTCGCTCTCAGCACCGAGAAAACACATGGTGGACGCACTGAAATATCATATCAAGGGTAACCGGGTTTTTTAAACAATTACATATTCTCTTTGAAACACCCACGGTTCCCAAAACCAGAAATATCATGGAAACAGCATATCTCAATGCGTATAATCAGAAAGCAGCATGTATGCGACATATAGCAGAAAGGTAAGCATATCAAGATGTCATGCAAGGGTCATATCCTGAATGCAACAGTACTACAGTGTAGTGACATGGCAATTATCGATGATGAAGTGTGTGAGCCGGTAAACAAGTGTACGTGGAACATACGCATCATCGATAATTGTGCTGGTGTCCTAGCAGCATGACTGAAATATATCAACAATATAAGGGATGCAATGCAAACAGCATGAATATGCGGAATCGAATAATCACGCAACAGTAAAGAACCTGCCTCAATAAATATATCATGCAGCCTTGACATTTGAAATAAAACGAATCGGGGTTTTTAATAAAATAAGGGTTACGGTGTTTTCAGAAAAGATACATCATTTGAAAATACCCGTAGAATCCCTTTTTGTCTATCTTTAAAATATCCCCGATTCGTTAGTTTTGAAATAGGTATGACTCGGGTCAGTCTAATGTCTACTAAGTAATCTAAACAGGAGGGGTATGAAACCACCTACATCTGAGTCGATATACACATATATATATATACAATAGTCGGTGATCTCACCTCAATAGTATCACATATGATACGGTATATCATATAACATCCTCGAGTCATGAGTGCGGATCTAACATCAATATAAATCTCGTACGGTAAATCGTCGTACGGCATCCCAATAGCTAGGTACGGGTCAATATCACATCCATCTCATCATGTATCAGGTATCATTACCATCATATCACATTATCGCTGGTACAAATCTAAGTCTAGTACCATCGATACCATCTATATAAATATGAATGCGGGGTAAAACACATGCCCAAAGGCCCGCTAAAACTATCATGTCGCACCTCAATTACGAACTCTGTCATATCGCCGAATCTTACGGCCTCAAATCCCGTATATGAACACTGTTAGTGTATATGCCCTAGAGGCCATTACTGTATCATACTAGTTTGTATATTACTTAATGGAAGCTTGGGATATTCACCTTGTATATATAATCTTGCTCAAAATAGTAGTATGCTGCTTAGTTTGTTTCTACTTCAATGTGTACATGTGTTTATTTTAATATATCGCCTATACACATTAGTGGAGCCCTTAGGATCTTTTCTTGATTACCAGCGTTGTGATGGCAGTCACACTAGTGGGGGCTGGGTAATCTATAAGCACATCCTTATGCAGGTCCCTAGTCGCAGGACTATCGAGATAGGGTATCGATACTCCGGAGTAGCCTAGCGTATGCGCTTCTCATCCCAGAGTGGGAGGTGGTCTGTCCCACAGCCATCAGTACGTCGTACTGGAGATAGTATACGGGTGCTCGTTAGATTACGAGTACACTGGACAGGACTCGTCGGGAACTGACCGGTTGGTATTATACCTATCGTCAGTTATCAGTTCCCAGGTGACATGAGAACAGCTTAGTCCGCTGACTTGACACTGTCACTTCGCCTCGAGTGTGTTCCCACTGCACTTTGATTACTACCCTACCACGGCTCAAAGGAGTCGTGCAAACAGGTAGTTTTTGGGTGCAGTCCCGAAGCACTTGGAGGCAATGATGGTTAGACAGGATTCGTCTCTCCCGGTATTGGGGGTTGACATCGCGCTGTGTCTAGGAGAGCCATTACACGAGTAGTCCCTGGCCAGGGCAAGCGAGATATACTGGTAGGCTTCCAGCGTTATCTCAAGGTGTATTGGGCTTCACTCCGACACGACTTGTACCGCTATTAGGGGACTGATGTTTACCGCCCCCTAGGCCCGCCATGCGATGTATCAGACGAACAGACCGGACTGTACGGAGACTGTCACATTCAGGCTCAGTAGGAGTTCAGATGGGTTTCACCTCGTCAGTCTTCTTGTCGGCATCTACCTAGGGACCGTTACGCACAGCTAGTGCCACTTACGGTCTGTGGTTAAACCCACTGCCAGCGTAGTGTCGAGTCTTTAAAGTCCCACACAGAAAGCTATTCGCCTTTAGGCAAAAGAGTAGAGGTCGCATGGTTTTGCGACAGGTCCCATGGTTTTGCGACAGGGTCCGGTCACATCCGTGCACTTGTGCACGTACAGTGTCCGGACAGTTAACACTAGCGGGCTTTGGTTTAAGCCAGATCCTAGTGTACGTTTTGGGATTGGTTTTATCCAGTATGTATTCGTGTTCCTCGGAACGCGGATGCGGGTGTGTATGCACAGTTGACGGAGAGACAGAGGCAGAGGATTCTCATTAGGGTTGTTGACCGTTGACTGTTGACTATTGACTTTTTGCTCAACCCTAATGAGAATATGATATGTAATTAACAATAATATTAATTAAGTATTATAGTGACATGGTTGTTGAGGGGTTGACTTTGTTGACTTGTTGACTTTGTTGACCGGTTGACTAGGTTGGACTAGTTGACCATCATGATGACAATGACTATCATTTAATGGCAAAGACTTTTGCTTGCTTGTTCTCTTGTGCAAAATGAGTGCATGAAATGATATGGCTATTGTAGCTTAAACCATCACTAATACTTGATTGCTATTATGGGTTATGATGGTTTTGGATTATGAGAGCCAAGAGAAAAAAGTTTATTCTCATTCTTTCATTCCCTTTCTCTCTCTTGTGTTCTTGAGCTCTCATCTTCTTCCTCTTGCTTTCCCTCTCTCTAGTCTATGGTTCACTTGTCCCATGAGTTGAGAACCAAGAACCATGGAGAAAAATCCCAACACACTCTCCTCTACTCACTCTAGTTCACAAGGTTTGGCAAACCGAGTGAACTAGTTTCTTCAAAGTTCGAAGAAGAAGCCAAAGGTAGAAGCTTTCAGGTGGATCGATCTTCGGCGCAAGGAGACGACGGGGTGAAGCCGATCCGGACAACCATCGAGGTTTGAAGACGAAGGAGTTCAAGAAAGAAAGGTATAACCCCCTAACCGAGTAGTTAACAACTCCTAGTTAGGTTGTTAGTTAGATGTTTAACAAAGATCCGGTTTTGAGTCCATGTTACCGCCTCTAGAAAATTGTTTTTCACCAAATTCCGCATGCCCGAAAGTACCGGGAGAGGTAGCATGGACTTACAGTGGTATCAGAGCCTAGTTAAACTCTATCTAACATGTTGGTATAGTAACTAGAAATTCGATCGGAGAAAAAGTCCCGAAATGAACCCGAAATTCATGCTTGCTGTCGATTTTCAAAGTACTGTAAAAGTAATAAATCATGCTTTAAAAATCGACTCAGGGTTTTTATAGTCTACTGTAGAAAAACGGTCCAGAGATCTCACCAAACCACCGCGGAAACGCGGCAATAACTTGCTATTGCCGTGGTTCCGCGGCCGATTGAGCTCCTCTCTGGATCGTCTTCACTGCAGTTTGTTCTATGGGGTATTTTGGGAATTTTGGTATATGTTTTTTCAGCCAAGATTTTCCAGAAAGAAAATTTTGTTTTTGGGGCTCTAAAAACCGTATTTTGATCGAGTTTCTAAAGACTTAAGCTGACGGGTATTTCTGTGATGTGATATTTGTATTGAACGTCTGCTAATCGCTATTTGTCGATTAGTAGGGGTTATACAAATCTGTGATCTGTAATGTTGCTGGAATGTGTATATGAATTCATTGGACTGTCGCGGGTGAATAGCCGGGGTTGTGAGACGAGAGTTTTCTTTTCTTTCAATTCATGTAAATTTGTAAATTGATATAATAATTATTTGTATGGCCACACAACCGGGTCGGGGTTGTAGCCGTCATTGTATAATTTCTTTTTACTGTTTTTGCACCTAGGATAGACCCATGGAGGGGGTGCACAAACTACCGGGTATCCCGAAGTGCCGAGTGGCCTGCTCACGGAGTTGAGGGAGGTTGCTTCGCTTCGGGTACTTGGCGGGTAGTTTGCCGCACCCGTAGGGGTCTTGGGTGGGGTATTGGCTATTCACCGCGACCGTGTAATCTGCTTTTCGTTACAGGCTCGTACGAATTGCGGGTTCCTAGTATATCCAATGTGTTCATCTGTGATCTGAAATGGCTATCATTGAAATATATCTATATATGATATTATTTAGGCGTTGCTTATGTTTTACAGCCGCGCTAGCCCAGCCCCCGCTCTGTCGTTAGTTAAGTAACCTAACGGGTAATGATGGGGCCCCGTGGCGAATGCGAATGGCATAAGCGTACTTCATATTTTGGTTGTTTTCTGCAATGGTAGGATTAAATGGTGGGACGCATTAAAAGAACTAATGCAAGAATATCACGCATTAAAAGAACTAATGCAAGAAAAATAAACCAAGTAAAAGTCGTTGGAATACTTTCGAAAAACCACTCGGTTCTTTTCAAAACTAACTTTTAAATGCGGAGCTTGAGCCACTCTTTTTAAAAGTTATCTCGTTCCATCGATTATATCAAGTTCACTACGTTCACGGTTTTGCCAAAACCATCCGTAGCCCTCCATCATTTCAGTTAAATATTCGGTAGTATTCAAGCTATGTATTTTGACCTCACGCCAAGGCATAGTGACTGGTAGCTGCCGGATATTTTTCTGTTGCATAGATAGAATGCGTTGGTTTGGGACAGCCGTACTGCCATTTTGGCCTACGTCAAGGGTAGGTACGGGTGGGTTCAAATTAACCTGGATAATGATGGGAAGAACTTGACATGTGACTTATGACATTTTGACCTCACGCCAAGGTCATAAGAGCATGGGGAAAAAATCCACATCGGGAGTTTCATAAGTACTAAAACTTGCTATCACTGCATACCATTTGGAGTGTGATGATTCTGGTGGGATTCCTTCAGTTTTGTCACGCGATGATATTTGGATCCCGATCCTACTGTGAGTATATGCTACTCCTCGGGAAATTTCTCACTTAACGATCAATGCTATAAACCAAGTAGGTGTCTAGAAAGGTGTTAGCGGGGCTACGCCCACAGGGAAAAGAGGTTATTTAATTAAGGAACTTCGTGAAAGCGTTGGAAAACCTCGCTCGAAGTACCGACACTGGCCTGGCTGAACGGTTAAGCAAGAATTGTACGGTGAGATTGATCCTGACTAATTCTTCCTTTTTGGTTTGAGGAGGGATTCGAAAAACAGTGGGAGCCATCCTGTTTAGACAAACTAAAAACCATTCTAAACTTACAAGAGCATCATGCTGAGTGTTTCTTCTCTCTCTCCTAATTGCAGCGACCAATCGACATGACTGGACTTAAGTTACTTCTAGATAAAAACATACTGACAGGGCTAAACTACAAAGATTGGCTCAGGAATGTCAAGATGGCAATCACTTACGACAAGCAGGGGTATCTTCTTACCACCAAAGCTCCCCCTGTCCCAGGTCATAAAACCAGCGTCGCGGATAAGGAAATCCGTAAGACCTGGGAAATTGATTGCGCGAAGGCCAAGTGCCTCGTGCTTGCCTCTATGGACAACGAACATCAGAGGAGGCACGAGAATATGGACCTCGAATCCATATTTCTCCATACAAAAGAACTGTATGGAGAGCAGTCTCATATCGCAAGACACGAAGTGTCAAAGAAGTTATTTTCGGCAAGGTTGGCCGTCGGATCATCGGTAGCGGAACACGTGCTTAAGATGATTGGCTACATAGAAGAGCTCGCGGACCTTGGGACCACATTGGAGAATGAGCTCTATACGGACTTGATTCTCCAGTCCCTTCCTTCCACTTACGCCCAGTTTATCCTGAACTTCAACTTACAAGAAAAGGAAGTTGAACTTTCAGAACTCCTCAACATGCTGAGGAGCGCAGAGGGCACCCTACAGAAAGGTAGGGAAACATCCACTTTGTTTGTAGGAGGATCTTCCTCTTCTAGGTCCAAGGCGAAAGCCAAGGGAAAGAAGAAGAAAGCCCCCGCCAAACCAAGGGGCGGTGTTAGTAAAGTGGATACGAAGGGAAAGGCAAAAGCAACAAAGAAAGTGGGAAAGCTTGTGGATAAGGAAGAATGCTTCTATTGTCATAAGAAGGGACACTGGAAGAATGATTGCAGGGCTTGGAAGGCCAGAACACAGGAACTGAAGCAGGTTGCGGCTTCAGCTTTAGGTGTGTATGTTATTGAAAACTGTCTTTCAATAAACTCTACTTCCTGGGTATTGGATACCGGATCAGGATCTCATATATGTAATTCTTTGCAGGCGTTGAGAAACCGTAGGGTTTTAAAGGCAGGTGACATGACCATCAAAGTTGCAAACGGAGCTAGCATGGATGCTAAGGCCGTGGGGGACTATCACCTGGGGTTGTCAGATGGACACGTTTTGGTTTTGCGTAATTGCTATTTTGTACCCAACGCAATTTGTAATATCATTTCTGTATCTTTGACTTCTAAAGAAGGTTATGAATTTGCGTTTGTAAGTAATGTTGTAAACATTCATCTTAATCAAGTTCTGATTGGGTCAGGTACATTAAGCAATGGTATATACGTATTAAACCAACCACAGATTTTCAATGTCCAGAATACACACAAAAGAAAGTCTCCGGAAATAAATCAGACTTTCTTGTGGCATTGTAGACTGGGTCACATCAATGAGAGAAGGTTGACGAAGTTACATACAGAAGAATATTTGAATGCGTTCGAATATCAATCGTATGCCACTTGTCAATCCTGTCTCAAAGGAAAGATGACAAAGACTCCGTTCACTGGACACGGAGTAAGAGCGAGCGAGCTCTTGGGACTCGTACACAACGACGTGTGTGGTCCAATGTCTACACATGCGCGAAGCGGTTATTCTTACTTCATTACTTTTACGGATGACTTTTCAAGGTACGGTTATGTCTTCTTAATGAAACATAAGTCCGAAGCCTTTGGAAAATTCCAGGAATATAAGAATGAAGTAGAAAAACAAACCGGCAAAAGTATCAAGATTCTAAGATCGGATCGAGGTGGTGAATACTTGAGTGCCGAGTTCCTGGACTATTTAAAAGAGAACGGAATTCTCTCTCAGCTTACTCCTCCATACACTCCGCAACATAACGGTCTATCGGAGAGACGGAACCGAACCCTATTGGATATGGTACGGTCCATGATGAGTAACACTGAGTTACCGCGATCATTCTGGGGGTATGCGCTAGAATCAGCTGCATACCTTTTGAACCGAGTTCCGACTAAGACTGTGCCTACCACACCATATGAAATATGAAGTGGGAAGAAACCCTATCTTCAATATCTGAAGATCTGGGGATGTCCATTTTTTGTCAAAAAGCAGCATGCGGACAAACTCGAGGCACGCTCGGTACTGTGTAAATTTGTGGGATACCCAAAGAACACCAAGGGATATCTTTTCTACCACGCAGAGGAACAAAAAGTCCTTGTTTCTCGTAATGCCCACTTTCTAGAACACCAGTTCTTGGAAAAGGAAACAAGTGGGAGCGAAATAGAACTGGAAGAAATTCCAGAACCATAGACTATTACTGAAAGCTTAGTAGAACCAGAGCGTTCAAAAGAACAGGACATTCCTACACCGCTCCGCGGGAGTGGTAGGCAGTCTCATCCGCCCGAGAGATACTACGGTTTTCTCATAGACGGGGATAGAGAGGATTGCATCATAGATTATGATGAGCCTACTAGCTTCCAGCAGGCCGTTCAGAGCGTTGACTCGGTTAAATGGCTGGATGCAATGCGGACCGAAATGGAGTCCATGTACACCAACAAAGTATGGACATTGGACATTGCTCCAGACGGGGTAAAACCCGTAGGATGCAAGTGGATCTTCAAAAGGAAGATTGGTGTAGATGGACAGGTTGAGACCTATAAAGCTAGACTGGTTGCAAAGGGTTTTCGTCAAAGACCTGGTTTGGACTATGACGAGACCTTTTCTCCAGTAGCTATGCTGAAATCCATTCGGATCCTTCTTGCCATTGCTGCCTTCCACGATTATGAGATTTGGCAGATGGACGTAAAGACCGCTTTTCTAAATGGAAATTTAGAGGAGTGTGTCTATATGGACCAGCCAGAGGGTTTCATTCAGAGTGGGAGCAGCGGAAAGGTGTGCAAGTTGCTTAAGTCCATCTACGGACTAAAGAAGGCATCGCGGAGTTGGAACAACTGTTTTGATGAGACGGTCAAAGAATTTGGCTTTATCAAAAATCCAGATGAACCATGCATCTATAGTAGATTTGTAGCGAGAACTGTAGTATTCCTCGTTTTATACGTGGATGACATTCTCTTAATAGGAAATGACATTCTTATGCTACAATCTGTCAAGGGGTTCTTGTCACACAGGTTCTCCATGAAAGACCTGGGTGATGCCTCATACATCCTGGGGATCCGGATCCATCGTGATAGATCCAAGAGGATATTAGGACTTTCACAGTCCAGGTACATCGACACCATACTGAAAAGATTCAGTATGGAAGATTCCAAGCGCGGTAACCTACCGGCTTGTCACGGGATCACCCTCTCTAAAGAGATGTCTCCCAAGACTAATTTGGAGAGGGATCGCATGTCTATTATACCCTACGCTTCTGCGGTAGGCTCTATAATGTATGCGATGTTGTGTACCAGACCAGATGTAGCTTATGCACTGAGTGTGGTAAGCCAGTATCAGTCTATCCCTGGGGAGAAACACTGGATAGCGGTAAAGAACATTCTCAAGTACCTGAGAAGGACTAAGGAGATGTTCTTGGTGTATGGCGGAAAAGACCTCCAGATCGAGGCCTTTGCTGACTTCAGCTTCCAGAGTGACAAGGATGATTCCAAGTCCATGTCGGGTTTTGTCTTTACCCTCAATGGAGGGGCGGTGTGTTGGAAGAGTTCCAAACAGGAAACCGTTGCAGACTCGACGATGGAAGCGGAATACATCGCTGCATCTGATGCCGCAAAAGAAGCTGTCTGGATGAGAAAGTTCTTGAAAGAATTTCAGGTGGTTCCGTCCATTGTTGATCCAATACCTCTGTATTGCGACAACAACGGGGCTATAGCTTTAGCGAAGGAACCCAGATCCCATCAGAGATCCAGACACATCTTGAGGCGGTATCACCTGATCAGGGAGATCGTGGATCGCCAGGAGATCGAGGTTCGGAGGGTCGCTTCAGAAGATAACACTGCAGATCCATTCACCAAGGCCTTGTCCCAGACTCAGTTCGGCTGATCGAGATGATAGGTCTTCGATACGCCAGTACATAGCCTTAGTGCAAGTGGGAGATTGTTAGTGTATATGCCCTAGAGGCCATTACTGTATCATACTAGTTTGTATATTACTTAATAGAAGCTTGGGATATTCACCTTGTATATACAATCTTGCTCAAAATAGTAGTATGCTGCTTGGTTTGTTTCTACTTCAATGTGTACATGTGTTTATTTTAGTATATCGTCTATACACATTAGTGGAGCCCTTAGGATCTTTGCTTGATTACCAGCGTTGTGATGGCAGTCACACTAGTGGGGGCTGGGTAATCTATAAGCACATCCTTATGCAGGTCCCTAGTCGTAGGACTATCGAGACAGGGCATCGATACTCCGGAGTAGACTAGCGTATGCGCTTCTCATCCCAGAGTGGGAGGTGGTCTGTCCCACAGCCATCGGTACGTCGTACTGGAGATAGTATACGGGTGCTCGTTAGGTTACGAGTACACTGGACAGGACTCGTCGGGAATTGACCGGTTGGTATTATACCTATCGTCAGTTATCAGTTCCCAGGTGACATGAGTACAGCTTAGTCCGTTGACTTGACACTGTCACTTCGCCTCGAGTGTGTTCCTACTGCACTTTGATTACTACCCTACCACGGCTCAAAGGAGTCGTGCAAACAGGTAGTTTTTGGGTGCAGTCCCGAAGCACTTGGAGGCAGTGACGATTAGACAGGATTCGTCTCTCCCGGTATTGGGGGTTGATATCGCGCTGTGTCTAGGAGAGCCATTACACGAGTAATCCCTGGCCAGGGCAAGCGAGATATACTGGTAGGCTTCCAGTGTTATCTCAGGGTGTATTGGGCTTCACTCCGACACGACTTGTACCGCTATTAGGGGACTGACGTTTACCGCCCCCTAGGCCCACCATGCGATGTATCAGACGAACAGACCGGACTATACGGAGACTGTCGCATTCAGGCTCAGTAGGAGTTCAGATGGGTTTCACCTCGTCAGTCTTCTTGTCGGCATCTACCTGGGGACCGTTACGCACAGCTAGTACCGCTTGCGGTCTGTGGTTAAACCCACTGCCAGCGTAGTGTCGAGTCTTTAGAGTCCCACACAGAAAGCTATTCGCCTTTAGGCAAAAGAGTAGAGGTCGCATGGTTTTGCGACAGGTCGCATGGTTTTGCGACAGGGTCCGGTCACATCCATGCACTTGTGCACGTACAGTGTCCGGACAGTTAACACTAGTGGGCTTTGGTTTAAGCCAGATCCTAGTGTACGTTTTGGGATTGGTTTTATCCAGTATGTATTCGTGTTCCTCGGAACGCGGATGCGGGTGTGTATGCACAGTTGACGGAGAGACAGAGGCAGAGGATTCTCATTAGGGTTGTTGACCGTTGACTGTTGACTATTGACTTTTTGCTCAACCCTAATGAGAATATGATATGTAATTAACAATAATATTAATTAAGTATTATAGTGACATGGTTGTTGAGGGGGGTTGACTTTGTTGACTTGTTGACTTTGTTGACCGGTTGACTAGGTTGGACTAGTTGACCATCATGATGACAATGGCTATCATTTCATGGCAAAGACTTTTGCTTGCTTGTTCTCTTGTGCAAAATGAGTGTATGAAATGATATGGCTATTGTAGCTTAAACCATCACTAATACTTGATTGCTATTATGGGTTATGATGGTTTTGGTTTATTAGAGCCAAGAGAAAAAAGTTTATTCTCATTCTTTCATTCCCTTTCTCTCTCTTGTGTTCTTGAGCTCTCATCTTCTTCCTCTTGCTTTCCCTCTCTCTAGTCTATGGTTCACTTGTCTCATGAGTTGAGAACCAAGAACCATAGAGAAAAATCCCAACACACTCTCCTCTACTCACTTTAGTTCACAAGGTTTGGCAAACCGAGTGAACTAGTTTCTTCAAAGTTCGAAGAAGAAGCCAAAGGTAGAAGCTTTCAGGTGGATCGATCTTCGGCGCAAGGAGACGACGGGGTGAAGCCGATCCGGACAACCATCGAGGTTTGAAGACGAAGGAGTTTAAGAAAGAAAGGTATAACCCCCTAACCGAGTAGTTAACAACTCCTAGTTAGGTTGTTAGTTAGATGTTTAACAAAGATCCGGTTTTGAGTCCATGTTACCGCCTCTAGAAAATTGTTTTTCACCAAATTCCGCATGCCCGAAAGTACCGGGAGAGGTAGCATGGACTTACAAACATATAGTCCCATACCAATGTGTAGATATACACACCTTCAAATGCGCACAAATAGATGAAAGAATGTATGCAAGTATACGTGTACGTGTATGTGTGAGTGCAACCACTACTCTAGGGTTCACACTATACCACACCAATACATCCCTATCATTGATAATTCCATTATTACCATCAATAATCTTAACAATACATAATAAATATATGTGTGTATACGTATTCGTATACATCACCACGGACTGCGGGGGTGCTAAACGCCATCCACCCGACTTCTCCGCGTAGATATAAATCTACTCACCTGGTTAATTGATGACGCCATGCTCCTTCGCCTCGGAATCCTTGCGAGGGTACCTAGAATAATAAACAGTCGCAATACGTATTAACATCGAGGCAGAAAACCGATACATCGCACAGTGTGCTCATAGGTTTGAACCTATGGCCTAAACGTGCAAATCAATCAAACGACCCCTGTTGTCGATGTACGAACATCCGACAACCAAATACAAATCCAAATATCAAGAAAGTGCATTTTAAAATACGGAAAACATAGCCTAAAACACACCAAAATGCTTCCAGATTTTCCCCAGGTGACAATTAGCCAAAACTGCACATAGGAGGGGTCTATTTTAGTGCAAAAGGAGCCCTGGAACAAAACTGGAACAATTCTACCCTACTCTGGCCGTAAATTGCGGCCAGAATGATTAAATCTGCGGCCATGGGTTTGAATTATGGGCTCGGGTCTTGGTGGTAGCTTCCTAGGTGCCTGCACGACTCACTGTCAGCTCAATTTTATTTTAGGGGTCTCGGTGTGATAGCAGATTCCTAAAACCATTACAGATTTCACAATATATCCGATATCGGTTTTCTAAATCCGTATTCCGGGTTTCAAATCTCAGGTTTGGGTCTCAATTCCATCACTAGGGTGTTTGTGCAGCCTCCACTAAGCTCAATTTCACACTACAACTCACAATTTCCTCAAACCCTAACTAGGTTTCCTTTAAGTCCACAACACCACCCGATATCGATTCAATTTTAACATAGGGGTATAAGTAATGCAAAATCTAATCTAATGATCCAGAAATTACCTCATTTGGCAACTCAAGAATTTTCTTGAGTTGCTCAAAGTCCTCCAAATCCAATCTTGCTAGGTTCAAAGTGTAGCTAGTGAGGTCGGGAGCAAGTTTTGTGAAGTGGGAATGGGGTTTTGGTGAGGGAAATGAGAGGGAGCATGAGCAGCAGCTGCTCTTCATGAGAGGGGAGAGAAAAGGAGAAGGAAAAATGATGGGGTATGGTTCAAAAAGGTGAAGGTTGACTTGGTCCCTTTCTCTCTCTCATCATGAAACCTTTTCTTTTCTTTTCTTCACTAAACTCTTCTCACTTGAATAGTAGACCCAAAACAAAAGCCATGGTAGAAATGCACAAGCAACACAAGTGTAGAAAATGATATGTGCACATTTTTGCACAAAAAAGCTAAAAATCCGATTAGCGATTTTTAATCGCGATTAGCACTATATTAGCATATAACTAATCTTAAAAACTTTAAAATGGCATGATTCTATAAAATACCCTATTTTAGAATTTTCCAAAAATTTTCCCCATTTATTTGTATTTAATTATACCAGAATATTAAAATATTCATTAAAATAATATTAAATTATAAAAATTCCCAAAAATAATATTTTATTATTTTGAAACGTTACATTTAGAACGACGCTATACTCATCCTCCTGCCGGGTCTCACAGTCTGGAACAACAGTAATGGCAAGTCTGAGTAAACAAGAACCTCCCTGCCCCCGTCCTTGAGCATACCGAAGTACCTCTCGAGCGCCTGAGGTTACCCACTTTATCTACGGAGTGGCCAATGGAATGTCAAACCAGATTGAATCTTTAGGTTCTTATCAAATTTTCAGTAATCATTTGCGGTTCTGGAATCACTTCCAGTTCTACCATACTCCCACTACTGTTTTCCGAAAAAAAAATCTATTTTTGTTAAAACTGTAGCGAGTTAAGAACAATATCACTATTGATCTTCCAGATGGTAGAAAGTCAACCCTCGTCATAGCCCAGGTCAACCCACAAACAGCCATTACAGAAACGTGTCTTGAGTTATCCAGAGTCTGGTTTTAAGCATAAGCCGGACAACTCCCCGTACCTTAACATCGTTAAGATATGAACTGTTCTATATCCAATATAGAAACAGAGGCACTGATTTAATTGAACCAGATTCAAATCATGCATCTGTCTCCAGTGCATGTCAACTAAATGGAAGGAGGCCGATCAACGTTACTCAACTTAGGAATACTTCCAATTATGAGTAACCTGAAAGAGAAGCAAGTTCTCTTAATCATTACTATCAACTGAATACCATTCACAAGTATCTACATCTTCGATCACCTTGAAGAATCCCGATACTTGCAATACCTGGTTCTCTACTTTACTCATATAACTATAACTTCTCAAAACTCAGACCTTGTGTTTCTACGAAACACCTGTCTAAAACTAGAGAAGTCATAAGTAAACCGAATATAGTACGAGTACCTACCCCTTTGTCCTAATGGACACTGGACAATACACATAACTCTGTATAAGTCCCTTGAGTCAAATGACTCATTCACTGTGTGTCATAGGTTGAAAACTGTACTTATGGTTAAGAAGAATTGCACCGCTGTTCAATGCTCCTTACCTAACCATCCACTGATATAGATAAATGTCATAGACATAATTTCAAAAAGGTATATCTCACTCTATTAAAATAGAAGTACAGATATATTAATTTGAAATTCGTGCATAACAACGGATATTCAAAACCAAATATTTGCCGTCCGGCAAACAACCCAGGTGACTTCCTCAAATATCACCAATTATAACGAATTCCGATATAATGAGGATGATCACCTAATTCCTAATAACTTACTCCCTCTCATCATCTGTAAAACCATACAGATGTGAGAATCCAACCTGGTAAATACATATCCTGGAGCAAGTGTCTAATTGGGAAATCAGTTTTCTTTTAACAGTACACAGTGAAACTGAAACATTAAAATGTTTCGATGGGGTATCCTGGTATTCCTAGTATTGCCTCTTTCAATATCCAGATTCACAACTGTAACCGTATAATTCTTTGCCACCTCTCCAAATCCCTTTATATGTCTTTAGGCCTTACCTTCTGTACATCCCTTTAGGACAAACGGTTTTCTTCCTTCTCTACCGTTCGGCACCAGCCTATGGTTTGGAAGAAGACTATCCAATAAGCATAATGGGTGTACTGTCCTAATCCTAGGAGCACTCGCAATGCGAGAGAAGGTGAAGATAAAAGACAACCGAATAAACCTTATTCCTATTTCTCCTGAACCTGGATCCATCCCCGAACTGGAACAAGTTCCTTTCGAGTTCGTATATAACCATACGATGGATTATCCAATAAACTTGGGATCTTCGTAGTGATACGGAGTGTCCTGGAGAAATACAAAGGTGATTTAGGATTGGCGAAGGAATACTTGGTTTGGTCGTGAATAGCAGTCGCAATTTACTTTTCCCTCTTACTAATCCATTTTTTTGTCTTAACTTAATACCTTCTATACACCGTTTAGGCTAATTGGTTTTCTTCATTCCCTACCGGTCGGCACCTGCCTATGGTTTGGAAGAAGACTATCCAATTTGCGTAATGGGTGTACTGTCCTAATCCAAGGAGCACTCGCAACCTGAGAGAAGGTAAAAGGAAATGACAACTGAATAGTCATATTCGTTTTCTCAAGAACCTGAAACCATCCTCGAATAAATTTCTGCGAGTTCGTATATAACCATACGATGGTTTTGTCCAATGGAAGTGGACGTTCGTAGTAATACGGGGTGTTCTGGAGAAAAGGGTAAAAGTAGGAGTGGCAATGAGGTTTGCAACTCTGACAATCCAAAAGCCAGTGTTAAGAAGGTTCGGTCAACTTGGTCACTGAGTCATAGTCTACGATCGGGTCAATGGTTGCTGCCAAAGAGAGAGAGAAAAGAAACACTCAGCGTGCACTCTAACCTAGATCAGAATGGTTATCACTTTATCTAAACTGGAAACCTCCCACTGTAACGTCAAATTTTTCTCCAAGCCTGAAAGAAGAATTAGCCGGGGTCACCCGAGGAGTAAACCAACTCATCAGTGGGAATCGGGATCCACCTATCATCGCATGATAACGTGACGGAATCCGCTCACGTTATCACACTCCAGAAGGTATGCGCATATCTGGCAAGTTTCAGTTTCTTTAGAAACTCTCGATGTGGATTTTTGCCCCATGCTCTTATGACCTTGACGAAGGCCAACATATCATAAGTCACATGTCAAGTTCTACCCGTCATTTTCCAGGTTAATTTGAACCCACCCGTACATACCCTTGACGAAGGCCAAAATAGTACTACGACTGTCCCAAACCAACGCATCTATCTATGCTACAGAAAAGTAACAAATAGCTACCATACAATATGCCTTGACGAAGGCCAACATACATAGCATGAATACTAAGTGCTACCGTTCTGAAATGACGGAGGGCTACGAATGGTTTCTGGCGAAAACCTTTAATGTAATGAACTTGATATCATTGAAGGAACGGATAGCTTTTTAGAAAAATATAGTAACGAAAACCTTTGCTAAAGAGGTCACTCCCGGTGAAGGGATCTCGGCTCTTTCCCCGTAGAATGAGGTGCAGGTATTCCAACTGAATACCACGATGTAAAGCAAGAGTAATCGGCTATAGTGAAGTTATTGCCCTGAAGCAAACTTTTGTCCAAGGGGTCACTCCCGGTGAAGGGATCTCGGCCCTTGCCTCGTCGACTGAGGAGCAGGATATTCCAACTGAATACCACTGTGCAAAACAAAAGAAAATGCCCTTGTAATGACAGCTTTTTGAAAAATGTTCCAATAACATCAGAATAGGTTTGTTTATCTTGCATTGATCCGAATCAACGCAGTCCCATCAATTGATCACACCAATAAAGAACGAAAATAATGACGTATGTATATGCCATCCGCATTCGCCACTGGGTCCCGTCATCACCCGTTAGGTTAGCTAACTAACGACAAAGCGGGGACTGGACTAGCGCGGATGCAAAACATATACAACATCTACTAGTATATATATCAATATATAATATTCGCTCAAGGCGTGATAAAATGCAACATCACAGAAATGTACAGCATCACAGAACAATTCAGATATCTGGGATCCCCGGGTTTCATAGAACCGCTACTGAAACCTGACGTTCGCCTGGTCGTGTGGATAGCCTGTGCAATGAGAATCCTAGACCCCTACGGGCGCGGCAAGTTACCCGCCAAAACCTGAAGCGAGGCAGCCCCCTTCAGCAACGTGAATGGACCACCCAGCACTTCATGGAATCCGGTAACTTGGGCACCCCTCCTGGGTCAACCTATACCCCCTACGAGTGCGGTGAATAGCCCGCCAATTCTAGAGTGAAGCCCCTTCCATCTCAACGCCATGAGATGCGGGCTTGTTGCCCTCTAGAACCCGGCTATCCATGCACCCCTCCGCGGGGTAATCCTAGATAGAAAGTAAAATATACATACAACGGGTACATCGACCTCGACCCGGTCGTGCCCCAAAAGAATCATATAAACAGGCAGTGACGGCAGTCCACATGTCGGACGCTCGCCCCGCAATATCAAATGTACATATAAAACAAAACTGTACTACTATTGCATCCAGGCTATCCCCATGACCAATCCGCAACATCACAGCACAACACAGAACATCAACGTGAATGTCACGTTCGCAAATCCGTCTAAAAGGGCTATAGCAGTTAGACTGGATTTACCGATCGAATGACATTCACGGTCGCAGATATAATGTAAATACTGTGAACTAGCATGTTTAAAATATCCGATCGAACAAATTTATCAAAGTGGGCCCCAAACACTACTGTAGCTCTCACAGAAAATCTGGGCCCAAAAAGAATATCCCAAAACCCATAATTCCATGTCAGAATCCCACTGGAAAAAATTGGTGAAAAGATGCTATATTCCTGCAGCGGAACCGCGGCCAAAGTGGGTTTATGGCCACGGTTCCGCGGCTATATTGAGGGATTAGGTCACCAAATTTTTACAGTGTTCTTAGAATTCTGTGCACATGTTTCTGAAACAACCTGAAAAATTTTTAGAGCTAAAAAAATTTCGACAGAAACCAGATGCAAGGAAAAATACGGTTTTTGTGGTTTTATTGTTCGATCGAGTTCTAAACACGTTAGAGCAAGCTAGGCTAAGTTAATGGCGTGGCTCTGATACCAATGTAAGTGCACGGCGGCGCCACGGCCGTCGATCCGATGCCGGAATGCAGAAACGAAAAACTTTGCAAACTAGCAAACCGGCACCACCGCGAACTTTTTAACCCGGGTCGGGCCATTAGCCTAGCTACTAGCAAATTAGAAAATGGGTAGAGAGTTTTACCAAGCGATCCGTGTCCTTCGGTCTTCGTCGCCACTCCGATCTCCCGCGGAATCTCCGTCCGTCACCTCCTCGTCCGAAAGGGCACCACGTAGCCGGGTTCGTTTACGGGCTCCCACCTCTGGACCGAGGTAACTCGGACGTGAAGTTGGCTAGCCGACGCGTCTAAGAAGTGCTGTAGGCAAGTGTAGAAACCATGTCTCTTTAGGGTTTAGTATAGTTACCACGATGGAGGAATTGAGGAGGAGAATGAAAAGAGCAATGAGATATGGAGCTAGTCTTTTGCAACCATAGAATGAGATGAAGATAGAATAATTTTCCCACTCCTAAAATCTCATTCTCCCCACTCAAAGTGGCCGGCCATTCTACAAGAAAATGGGTGGTGGAAAAAGAATTGCAAGCAATGCAAGTGGAGAAAAAGAATTCATAAACAAGAATAATGATCGCTACAATATCAACCTCACCATCCCACTCAATCCAATCTCAAAAAGCAAAGGAAAAGACCAATAAAGAATCTCATCATGCATGAACCATCATGATGCCACCAAATGCAAGAGACCCCCTCACAATAAGTTATTTGCAAACTTGCAAATAACCCCCTCCATCGAAAGGTCCGGCCGGGAAGGAACAAAGAAAAAACCGGCTGGAACGGAATGCAAACTGGCAACTTCAGAAAACTGATCCCGTAATAAATTACAGGAAAACCCCGCTGCTGCATATACATGCCCGCATTTGTACTCCCACTGAATACAAATGCAAAGAGACAAAACTACACTGTCTAATACTAGGATCCGGCTTAAACCAAAGCCAGCTAGTAAAATCTGTCCAATCACGATCCGTGCAATACCGCAAGCATCTGATCGAACCCTGCCATATCTCCATACGGCCTCTACAGCGTTTCGCCCGAAACCTGAGTAACTGAGTGTGGTGGACTCTAAAGACTCGTCAATACTATGGCTGTGGATTTAACCACTAACACGTCAGAGGTATCAGCCATACGTGACGAGCCACCAGCTATTAACCAAAAGGGACGTCGATGAGCGAACTCATCCTGACACCCTACTGAGCCTGTCAGTGACAATATCCGTACAGTCCGGTCCGTTCATCTATGAGCATCGCATGGCGGGCCTAGGGGGTTGGTAAAAGTCAGACCCCTAATAGCGGTACAAGTCGTGTCGGAGTGTAGCCCAGAACACCCTGAGATACTACTGGAATACCTATCAGTAAATCTCCTGCCTTGGCCAAGGACTTTTCATGTACTGGCTCTCTTAGACACAGCGCGACCTCACCCCCAATACCGGGAGAGACGAACCCCTGCAGATCCGCTCACTGCCTCCATGTGGCTCGGGACTGTACCCAACTAAAACCTGTTTGCACGTCTCCTTTGAGCGTGGTAGGATAGTAATCAAAGCACAGTGGGAACTCACACGAGACAAATGACAATCTTAGGTCGATGAACTAACCTGTACACATGTCACCTGGGAACTGCTATCTGACGTCAGGTATAATACCAACTAGCAGGCTCCCGGCGAGTCCTGTCCGGTGTACTCATAACCCAATGAGCACCTGTATACATCTTAGGTGAACCAACTGACACCAGTGGCTTGTGAGACCGGCCACCGCCCCTCGTCGGGGTCTCGACTGTATACACTAGTCTACTCCGGAGTATCGATGCCCTGTCTCGAAACTCCCACGACTAGGGACCTTTTAAGGATGTGCTTATAGACTCCAGCTCTCACGTATATGATCGCCCTCATACTGCTGGTAGTTAAGCAAGAATCCTAGGGGCTTTATCAATGTATAATAGCGACTCGTAAGGTCATCTAAAGCAGTACACGATGATAAAGATAAACCAGATAGCATATTATCATCTCGAGTAAGACTGTCCTACCGGCATAGGTCCTCCTCAATCATTGCAATCACGTGCCTGCGATCCAATAATTGACTCTGAGGGCACTATATCCAACACGTTCGCTAGCCACTCCGAATAGGGCACATTCCGAATGAAGTCAGCGGTGAGGAGCTGATCCACCTCGTCCTCGATAGCCTTCTGTTTAACCGGAGCGAAGCTTCACCTTTTTTGTCTGACAAGTCGGGCCTTAGGATCCATCCTGAGCTTGTGAGATATAACTTTGGGGTCAATCCCAGGCATGTCAGAAGGTGCCCAGGCAAACACGTCGGAGTTGTTTTTGAGGAAATGAATCAGGTCGTCTCGCTGAGTTCCTGTCAGAAGCGACCCGATCTGAACGAGTTTTTCGTCGTCCCCTTCCACGAGGGGACCTCTGTCAGAGGCTCCACCAGGGTCCTTCGGACCTCTTTTTGCTCGTCTCGAGTGTCCAGAGAACCCTTGATGTCACATTCACCTTCGACATCGTCAGCTGTCCTATCCGATGAAGATGTTGCGGTGAAGCAAACCTTTGCAATCCGCTGGTCTCCATATAGACCCGACCTATCCCGTCCTGGTCGAGAGGGAACTTCATCGCCAGGTGGGAGGTCGATATCTGGGCCCGGAGGGAGTTCAGCGTGGGACGGCCGAGGAGGATGTTGTAGGCCGATGGAATCCTCACCACGATGAATTCCACCGGCAATGTCCGCGTACGGCCGGCCTCTCCGACGTTGAACTGTAGAGTGATTACCCTTTCCGCCGGGATGGAGTGGTTGGTGAATCTTGAGAGGACGTGGGAGGTCGGCCTCAGGTCTACTGCTGTGAGCCCCATGCGCAGGAAGCAATCGTGGAAGAGAATGTCTACCGAGCTTCCCGAGTCGACCAGGATTCTGTGCACTTCGTACTGACGGACCCGAGCTGTGATCACCATGGGGTTGTTGTGGGGCAAGGATATGCCGTGAAAGTCCCCGTCGTCAAAAGTGATCGGCTCGGTCTCCCTCGACTTCTTCCTCGGACGGCTGTCGGTCTCCGCGGCTGGCGCGGGGTGCTGAGTCTCGTATGTACTCGACGTACCCCCGGCCGTCAAGACCATGATATTCGATGAGCCTCGGTTCCTTTTGGTGAGGTCCCTTATGCCCCCCGGTGGGGTTGTTTTTGAGCTACCGTGGAGAGTCTCGCATGCACGACCCCGTCGAGAGGGAGGGTGCCGGTCATGCCTGTAAACAGGCGAGCTGACCACCACCGCCTCGGGAGGGAAAGTGGTGCGACGAGACTCGGGGCGGAACTCTCTACCGTAGAACCTCAGAGCCAAACGAAACGGTGCCCACCGGGTTGTTGAGTACGTCGGCCAGGGGAACCCGCAGTTGCCGGAAACAGTGAGGCGGCGGTCGGCCGCGCCGACACGCTCCGAGTCTTCTCTCCCCGCATGGGGGTCCCAGTCCAGAGGGGGGAGCGACGACCTGGGGATCTTGCCCTGCCGTTTGGACGCGGATGAGCTCCTCCACGAAGGACGCGAGTCGGTCTATTCGGCCGGCAAGGGCGCTAATGGCATTCGGCGGAGGAGGTTCGTCCGCGTCTCCGTTGAGGGGAAGACGGCGGCTAGTGTTTGGATCTTTGTGATGATCGCTCACCATTAGATTGAGATTGGAAAATGAACTTTTGTTTTTGTGGAATCAAAGAGTTCCCACAGACAGCGCCAGTTGACGCGCACTGGATCGCACTAAGATGTTACCTTCCGTTGATCTGCTGATGGCGGTGATGGGTGGCTGAAATTGGATCTGGAGGCTGTCGCTCCTGAAGCGTGTGAATCTCAATGGGTTTGAGGTCGTGGTTGCCGAGCTACCTGCAAAGAAGTCCCGGGATGGTTGTACCACCGAGAACCCTCTGACGGTCAAGTTAGACTAGAGATCCGAGCAGAGTAACGACTTAGTGGAGTAAAAATGGCTTACTTGAACCGTCTGGAAAATAGCGGTGGCAGCAAGCAGGGCATGCGCGAGAATCACGCCGGCAGTTACGCTCCCGACGTCACGCCCGCGTGATGAGCGGGATCTCCCATTAATGGCGAGACAGGGTTAATGAGGGATCGTGATGGCGTGAAACGTGGGATGTGGCCGGCGGATATCTCGTGCATGGTGAGATTCGCGGGATGGCGTTTGCGCCTGTGAGCGGTGCCGTTGGTCGGTCGATGAGACCGAGGAAGATGACATCGGCCGGAGAGCTCGTGGACGAGCGGGAGAGCCGAGGTATCTTGGTTCTATGGTAGCTCGGAGACGAGCTGGTAGGCCGAGGAGACCAATTGTGCAGGGGTTCGGAAGTGAGCCAGCGTTTGCTTGTAGGACGGGCACGGAAGTGGTCTGGTCGGCCACTGTAGGTCCTTTCTTGTGAGCCCCGGGACACGTCATCTGCCATGTGTCATGATCTGAAAGATCACCGATATCGAGCATCATCAATAGGTAAAAGATCAAAAGCAAGAACGAATGTAACCATTATCGGAGTTTAGCAAGAACAAGACAACAAAATAGATGAATCCACTAGTAGTGTATATATATGGCATCTTCTGAAGAGCTTGAAGAATGATCTGCAACTTTTCTTATACAATTAATGGGGAAGAACTTTGAGTGGTGACTTGCAGGTTTGAGAAGTTTGATTTTAGGAGAAAGGATTGTCTTTTGGGGTTTGTAAGGTTCGACCTCAATTTTTGACAGCCATATACACACTACCGAATCCGCTGAAAATACACAGTTTATGTCAATATATTACATGCTTACTGAATCCGCTGAAAATGCACAGGTTATGTCAATACATGTAAATAGTGCCTTTTGTGTTTTCCAATGTTTTGTGTGAACAGTGATGCGTGTGTCTTGCAACCCATCTCTTCAAATGGTGGTTGGATGAATTATATGGAATACTGTTTAGAATATTTGAATGAATGAATGACATTGTAGTTGACGAGTTTGTCTGCTACAAAACGAATATGAAATATTGTTTGGAATCTCTGAATGAATGAAATCACATCTGGGCCTTTGCCATATTTAGCCGCGCAAATGTGCCGGCTGCATGCTAGTTGGGTTATGGATTGGGCTAAAATGAAAGTTCCAAAATTTCCACAATAGTAAAACACCATTAAGAATTTTACCGAATTTCATTGAACTTTAAGAAATACAAATAACACAATTGCCAGGGCGTTAATAGTGTTGCATGTAATTTTTGATGCATTTTTTAAAATCATTATATAAAATAATTACATAAAATAATTTTTTATCAACCTTATTGACCAAGTGAAATAATTATATAAAATAAAATGAGGCTCCATTTTGTTTAAACATATATCAATTCTTCATCTCCTTATTCAAATCTTTAACTGGATATCATTTATTCTTGTTCTGCAGGCATATGAAGTGATAGAAATCACAAAAATTATTTTGCAGAAGGATTTTTGGCCAACAAAGCCTTTCTTATAGGCAGGCAAAGAGCGTTCAACCTCTCTCTATCAGGTAAGCTTTCCTTCACCACGCCCGATTTCAGAAACTCTTGAGACTATTTCAGAATGTTGGGGTGAGTCTCTTCATCTATCAGAGCGACATCATTCACCTTTTGTATAACCCCAGTCCAAAAAGCAATGGAGGATGCGGCGATGTCGGCGAGCCTGCTTGTATCTCCTCCGAAAAATTTCTTCCCTGTGAGCTCTCGCTCGATAATGCGCGGGTTCTCTTTCGTTTTGCTCCATGCATTTCTTCTGCTCGTCACCAAAACACCAGCACGCTGTCCAAAAATTTGGAATGAACTGTAACATATAGAAGATAAGGGTTATATATTTAGTCACATTAATGAATACATTAGTTTCTTTGAGAAAAATACCTTGAACTTTGTAGATTACATTAAAATACCATAACTTTTATTTAATTCAAATTGATGTTAACGGGTTGTTTTAGCTTTGTATATAAATTCTTAATCAGAAAGATGATTGAACAAAATTTGGAACAGATTCAGGAATTTTTCTTGGAAGGGGCTTTGAAAGACATAAAACAAGCGTTAACATCGACGTCATCATAAATTTATCAAAGTTCATGGTATAAAATAAAAAAAATATATCATTGTATTTATCTGAAAAACGCTGAAAGGTTATGATACTCCAGTATAATTAACATGCATCACCTTTTCATCGATGAACTTTACTAGCAAGCGTGCATACGCCTTTTCATGTGGGTCTTTATGAAATAACTGGTACCCATCACCCCATGTATCCTCGATGTATTCAAGGATAACAAGTGATTCCGCAATTGGTTTTCGGTTGTGCACAAGAACCGGGACATCTTTCTTGTATACATGAACGATTGAATTATGCTCAAGAATCAAGGGGCTCTTCTCCCATTGATCCACCTTGATTCGATCGTATGGGACTCCTTTGAGCCTGAGAGCTAGCCTGACTCGGTGAGTATTGGGGCATGCCCATACTCCTAGAACCTTCACTTCTTTAGCCATTTTGTTTTAATGGTCTTCGATTCCACCGCTGAGGTTATATATTAGTCCATTTCTTCACTTCCAAAATTGTGAAGTTTTCGTAGGTTAGCTTAGTAGAAACTCAACTGTTTCTGTCGCAATTAAGGAGTGATGCAGCACGGAACTATAGGACCAGTGATCATGCAAAATGCCGACAAGCACCCAAGATCAGAGAATAAAATAACACATAAAAGTCCTAAATTGCGGAATAACAAAAACTAGAAAATAAAAAATAGATAAAACTCGATTGAATGGTCCGGCAACAATGAGTTTACATTATAAGTCATATTAAGCGGTATTTTGTTGATAATGTCTAATTCTTTGTAAAAACATGATTAGATGAATATTTTTATCGCATGTACTCAAATTTTCTGAATTCGACCCATTATTAAGACTGTTACTAATGCATGCCTTTCCAAGAGTGTATCAGACATATTACTGTCTTTGGGCATGCGATATCGAAGCCTGAGAACTGTTGTTTAACCTATTGGATGTATTAAGAATCAAAATTTTATTAGTAAAAATAATTAAAGTAGACTTGTCAATGGATTTAGGAAATTAACTAGGCATCAAATTCAGACAGAATTAGGTTGAGTTTATTTTCCATAGTTATTCGTTCATTTTAATATATCACAATTTAAAATTTTCGGTTTTAACTAACCAAAGGATTGAATTGAAATTCCACGAAATTTGATTGGCATTGCTGATTTCAATTTCCCTCATTCTCGTCAGGGTATCATCGCCGCTCTTGCTCCTCCTTGTCAGCAGCCTAAGTTGATCTTGTACACATTTTGATATCAACCCCCAAATTCTTGCACTCTTCCACATGATTTTCGAGGTTTCGTTTCTGATGATTCTCAATATTGGCGATCCCCAAGATCAGGACACGTGGCAGATGACGTGTCCCAGAACTCAGAAGAAAGGGCCCACAGAGACCAACCAGACCACCCCTGTATCCGACCTGCAAGCACAAGCTGGCCCTCCTCGGGGCCCCTACAAATTGGCCTCCTCGGCCCCTCAGCTCGTCCCGAGCTGCCACAAGACCAAGACTCCTCGGCATTCTGGCTTGTCCCCGAGCCCCCGGCCGAGGCCGTCTTCCTCGGTCCTCCGACCAACTCCACCGCTCACGGGCGTAACCGCCGCTCCGCAAATCTCGCCATGCGCGGATTCTCCGCCAACAACATCCCACGTTCCATGCCATCACGATCCCCATTTATGGGCGATCCGCTCTCTACGCGGGCGTGACGTCGGGAGCGTAACTGTCGGCGAGATTCTCACACCTGCTGCTGCGTGCCGCCACTGCTATATAAACCCCCATCACAGAGGGGTTAAGTAAACCATTTTTTACTCCACTTAGTCGTTATGCTGCTCGGATCTAGTACTAACTTGATCGTCGGAGGGTCCTCGATTGTACCAAACCACCCCGGGACTTCTTTGCAGGTACTCGGCGCTATGCTCCTCAAATCACCAATCTTCTCAAAACCCATTGAGACCCACACGCAACAGGGGACCACCTCCAGAATACACCGGGAGATCGACGGATGACAACATCTGAAAGAGACCCGAAAAGGACCTCCATCAGTTGGCGCCATCTGTGGGAACTGCAAACTCCACAAAAACAAAGTTGGCCTTCCGATCTCCATCCACATAGTAAGTAATCGCCCTGAAAATCCATGTACCAGTCGCCACCTTCCCCTCAACGGAGGCGCGGGCGAACCTCAACCAAATGTCATCAGCTTCTCCACCGGCCACCGCCTCGCGGACTCCGGCGGTCGCAGGCCCCTCGACACTTCCCATTCAACCTCAAAGTCCCACGTCGGAGAGCCTCGCCTCAGGCCCCGTCGCCCCCTATCCCTACCGAGGCGGTGGCGGTCAGCTCGACTGCTTCCAGGCATGACCGGCACCCCGTCCCTCGACGAGGCCGCGCCCACGGGACCCGTCGAGGCAGCTCGGGGACCACCCTACCCCGGGGCCAAAAGGACCCCGCCGGAACGAACCAAGGCCCATCAAGAACTATGGTCATAACGACAGGGGGCCAGTTGAGCTCCTGCGAGGCTCGGCACCCTACGCCGGCAACAGACGCCAACGCCCGTCCGAGCAAAAAAGCTAGGGGCTATGAGCCCATCACCTTTGGCGACGGAGACCTCCACGGCATATACGTGCCCCACAATGACCCATTGGTGATCAAGGCCCGAATCCATCGGTATGAGGTCCACCGGATACTTGTCGACTCAGGCAGCTCGGCAGACATCCTCTTTCATGACTGCTTTCTACGCATGGGGCTCACCCCAGCAAACTTGAAACCGACCTCTCACGTCCTTTCGGGGTTCACCAACCACTCCATCCCGGTGCAAGGTGTGGTCACCCTGCAGTTCAACGTCGGGGAGCCCGGCCGCACACGTACGTTGCCTATAGACTTCATCGTAGCAAAAGTCCCATCGCCCTACAACGTCCTCCTCGGCCATCCGACACTGAACTCTCTCCAGACCCAGATATCGACCTACCACCTGGTGATGAAGTTCCCTCTCGATCAGGGAGGGATAGGTCGGGTCTACGGGAACCAGCGGGTCGCAAAGATATGCCTTACCGAAACGTTTTCGTCCGAGCGGCCGGCCGACGACGCTAAGGTAAATAACGACATCAAGGGTTCCCTGGACACCCGAGACGAGCGGAAGGAAGTCCGGAGGACGCCGGTCGAACCTCTGACCGAGGTGCCCCTGACAGAAAGGGGCCAGGAAAAAAACCGTCCAGGTCAGATCACTCCTGACGGAGACTCAGCGAGATGACCTGGTTAGATTCCTCAGAAATAACTTCGACGTCTTTGCCTGGGCGCCTACTAACATGTCTGGGATTTATCCCAAAATCATCTCCCACAAGCTCGGGGTTGATCCTGCGACCCGACCCGTCAGATAGAAGAAGAGGAGCTTCGCCCCGGTCAAATAGAAAGCTATCGAAGAGGAGGTTGATCGGCTTCTCGCCGCCAACTTCATCAGAAATGTACCTTACTCGGAGTGGCTGGAGAACGTAGTTCTGGTCAAGAAGTCAAGCGGAAAGTGGCGCATGTGCGTCGACTTCACCGACCTCAATAAGGCCTGCCCCAAGGACAACTATCCACTCCATCGGATAGATCAGCTCGACGACAGCTCAGCCGGCCACGAGCTGTTAAGCTTCATGGATTCTTTCTCCGTCTACAACCAAATCCGTATGAATCCGGAAGATGAAGATCTCACCGCATTCACAACGGACCGGGGGGTATATTGCTATAGGGTGATGCCCTTCGGCCTCAAGAACACCGGGGCCACATACCAACGGTTGGTCAATCGCATGTTCAAGCCACAGATCGACAGGAATATGGAAGTCTACGTTGATGACATGCTCGTCAAATCCGTCTCGTCGGCCGACCATGCCAGGGATCTAGGCAAGGCCTTCGAAGTGCACCGCAAGTTCAAGATGAAGCTAAACCCCCAAGTGCGCATTCGGAGTCACCGGGGGAAAGTTCCTCGGGTTCATGGTCACTCACCGTGGAATCGAAGCTAACCCAGAGAAAATCGACGCTATCCTCAACATGGTCGCGCCCAAGACCAACGTCGAGATCATGCGGCTCACGGGACGTGGCGCCGCTCTGAGCCGTTTCATGTCTAGGTCAGGGGAGAAATGCCTCTCGTTCTTTAAGGCTCTGAGGAAGATCCCGAGGTTTGAGTGGTCGGAGGAGTGCCAAGCCGCCTTCGACCAATTGAAGAAGCACCTCGCGACGCCACCACTGCTCACCCGACCAGTTGAAGGAGACGATCTGTCGCTGTATCTGGCGGTATCCGACCAAGAAGCAGGCTCGGTGCTCGTCCGGGAGGCCGATGGAGCGCAGAAGCCGGTGTACTATGTGAGCCATGTATTTAAGGACGCAGAAACGAGGTACCCTGCCATAGAGAAGATTGTCTTAGCCCTCGTGGTGGACTCGAGGAAGCTACGGCACTACTTCCAAGCACACACCATCATCGTCCTCACCGAGCGCCTATTGGGGGCTATCCTTGCATCACTAGAATCCTTGGGCCGCTTAGAGAAGTGGAGGTAGGAACTATCTCAGTTTGATATAAAATATCGCCCGAGGCAGGTCATCAAAGCGCAAGCCCTGGCCGATTTCATCGTTGAGTGCACCATCCCTAGCAAGAAACCGGAGTCCATGCCGTCCCTCGCAACTCAGTGTCCCATCACGGAAAGGCCTGGCTCGGTTCCTGAGTGGGTCATCTACGTCGACGGGTCTTCAACCGAAGAAGGCTGTGGTGCCGACCTCATTATCCGGGGCCCCGAACGAAGCAGAAATGGAGTACTCTCTGAAGCTCGGTTTCAAGGCCTCGAACAACGCAGCATAGTACGAAGCCCTCCTAGCCGGACTACGCATGGCCGCCGGGCTGGGACTGAAGATAATTCGAATCCGTAGCGACTCGGCCCTTGTTGTCGGTCAAGGGACCGGCCGCTTTGAAGCTTGAGAGCCTTTGATGATGAAGTACCTAGACGAGGTGAGGAAACTCCGGAGGAACTTTAACGAAGTCCAAGTAGAACAAATACCCAGGCAGCTGAATACCCAAGCCGACGCCCTGAGCAAGCTGGCTTCGTCATACTCGGCCAATAATAAGAGGTCTATCATCTTTGAAACCTTGCCTCAGCCCAGCGTAGAAGACGGAGCGACAACACTCCACGTATATGCGGCGCAAGAGGGCGGCCAAGATTGGAGGAAGCCCATTATGGAATTCCTGAAGGATACGCTCCCAGAAGATCGGGAAGCCGCCCGCCGTCTCCAGGCCAAAGCCCGCCACTTCGTCTGGAGCAATGGGAACCTCTACAAGAAGGCCTTCACTCAGCCCCTGCTCCGGTGCGATGACCCACACGAAGCCGACTACGTCCTTCGGGAAATCCATGAGGGGGTTGGCGGTGCGCACCAAGGGGCCCGAACCTTGATCTAAAAGGCGTTGCTCCAGGGATACTACTGGCCCACTATTCATGAGGACGCCCAGAAGCTAGTCAGGAGATGCAAGAGCTGCCAGCTCCACGGCAGCATCCCTCGCCTCCCCGCTACCGAGCTGACTGCCCTAACATCCCCATGGTCGTTCGCCCAGTGGGGATTGGATATGATCGGCCAGTCCCCTACCGGTACAGGCGGGCACAAATACGTCCTCGTCGCAGTAGACTACTTCACCAAGTGGATCGAGATCGTCCCCATCAGGAAACTGGACGCCGCCACTGTAGGGTTCCTAGGCACACTTGTGAAGGTTCATAAAGCATCAAATATGCCCGAATAAAAATTTACATGTGCCGAACAACCCAAAGACGGGATCTTTGCTAGATTATTAGGGTTTAGAATGCAAGATAATATCTTTAAAACTAAGTGTGAGGGATTACAACCTTTGTAGTCCGCTCCTTCGCTTCACAAGCTCCGAGTAGAAGTTCCTTCGCCGCGATCCACGATCTCCCGGACTCAAGAGAGGCTCCACGACTCGAACGATCCATGCTAGCTTGAAGTGTTCCGATTCTCCGATGATCTACGTCGAAGTTGCTATAACCCAAGCTTTCTCACTCTAAAGAGATGAACACCCTAATCTAATGGGCTAGATTAGATGAGGATGATGGAGTAGTATTTATGCTATCTTTTTAGTTCACTTTCTCACAATAAATCATCACAAAAGGAATTTCTAGTGAGCTCTCTCTCAAACTCAAGAGAGAAGAAGATGAAGAATGAAGAGAATAATCCTTTTGTGATGAATAGTAGATAAATGTATATGATTGATTATGGAACCATGGTCAAGGATGAGAGGCTAAAAGTTTGTAGAGAATAAACTAGAGTTAGGGTTTGGTTAGGTTAAGGATAAGTATCAACCATAATATCTTAACCAAGACAAAATAGAATCCTTCTAGAATGAACAAGAATGAGCTAACCCTAATCAAACCCTAATCTCTTTTTACCATCCTTAAACATGTTTCATAATAAATCATATCATGTCACAATAATATATATCACATATATATTATATATTTGCAACAAAAGAAAATAATACAATTAACATATATCGCATATATATCAATGTATTAATCCGGTGAGAAAATAAAATAATAAAGCGAGCCAATATTAGATAATGTAATACAATATATCATATATATTATTATACATTAAATCATCGAATCAACACTTGATCCGACGATCCGGCTATATCGAATATAACCGACTAATATATCATGTACCGATTCATCGAATCAACACTTGATTCGATGTCCCGATTCATATCTAAATATCGCGAGAATATAATACGGTATCTCATATCGCATTATACTCGGTCCTGCACATATCACATATGTGCCTCTACTCCGTTTTGCCTGAGCCAAGAAACCTCTGTGTAGGACTCTAAAGAATCGTCAATACGCCGGTAGTAGGTGATGATCATATCAAATACCCGCAAGCTGCAAGCGGTCAGCTAAACGTAACAGCCACCCAGGTATTGAGCGATCAGAAGATCAACAAGTTAGCTTGTCCGTTCTCCTGTGAATCCAATCAGTAACACTCCCGTACAGTCCGGTCTGTTCGTCTGATATGTCGCATATCAAGTCTACGGGTGGTATACGTCAGACCCCAGTAACCGATAAGTCGTGTCGATATGAAGCTCATAACAGGTCGAGAAACTATTGGTAACACTTACCCGTATATCTCTATATCAGCCCTGGCCAGGGACTTCCAGTTATAGCCAATCGAACACAGCACGACATCAACTCCCTATACCGGGAGAGACGAATCCCCTCCTATCGCTTATTGCCTCCATGTGATTCGGGACTGTACCCAAAAGCCACCGTTTTGCACTCCTTCTTGGACGTGGTAAGGTGGAAATCAAAGCACAGTGGGAATCACACAAGACTCTATGACGATCTCGAGTCTACAGACTACCCTGTACCAGTGTCACCGGAGAATTGCCATCTGACGTGTGGTTGTTCAGACCATAATATTGCATTTTTCATCCCCCTATTCTTATCCGTTTTATAAATAAACAGGTACTCTTGACGCACGTTTGTTTCATGTTACAGGATACAGGCTCTTGGAGTAAATACAGTGAAAAAGACGAAAGTGAAACGGTCAAAAGATCCTTACAAGTTTTCACTGAAGATCTGTAGAAGACCCAGAAGTCAAACAGAGAAAGGTGGTGAAGAAACAAGAAGCCCAAATGCCCAGAATACAGCTCAAGAATTTTGGTGAGCTGAGCTCACCAAAGGGCCGCGGAACCGCGGCCCAAGCGCCCTATTGCCGCGGTTCCGCAGCCATTCAGAGCCCGTGTCGGTGGAATTTTTCTGTGTCGGTGCGTCGGTGCGGGTGTTGGGATTTTCCGTGGGCAAATCTGTAATTGCACATGTACGAATCCCGTAACCCTAAATTCTCCTGTTTACTTATAAATTGTAATCGAAAATTGTAAAACCCTATGCCTCTTTTCAATAAATAAAATTCAGATCTGTTCTGTTTTCTTGCTTGGAGGGTGCCATCAAATTAGTACGTAATTTGATTTCTTTGCTTTTTATTCTATTTTTATTAGTATGTTTTATCATCCCCTAATGAGCAAGTAATCTCCTCGCTTGTTAGGGTTAGCCTTAGGGAAAGGTTTGAGAGATGAGATCGCTCACCCCTTTCATGCCCCTTCACAAGAATTAGAACTCCATGCATACACGCACAATCGCTCCCTACGGCACTCTACCCCTCGAGGTAACGGTGACACCGTGGTATAAAGGGCCGGTTGCGCATGTTTTCCATGGGGGTTAGGGTAATTATCGATAAAGGAAGGATAAGAATCTAGAGGAAGAAACATCTTCCCAAAAGATTCTAATCCACTTTATTGATAATTACACCAACATCTAATAGATCAAAAATAGGGCGATGAAAGCGGTGAGGAAACCTTTAATCTCCAAACTTCCCCTAAATCTAACCCTAGCAAGACTTTAATTTAGATTAATCTAGTTTAGTGATAGATCTAGGTTTTAGATTAAACCAACCAAAACAACATTTGGAATCAACTCGTAAAAACACATTAAGGAAATTACCCATCTCTGTGGATCGACCCGTACTTACCGGCTAGCTGCAAAGCGACGCCATTTCTGATTACGGTAAATACAAATTTTTGGACTAATCAAATGGCGCCGTTGCCGGGGATGGCGTAAAATTTCTTTTGTGTGATTTCGGGTTGATATAAATTTTAAAAATTATAAAAATACGAAAATAAAAAAAAGAAATAAAAAAATTATCAATTTTGATCTGTTTGAAGGGTGTATCTTTTGAATCTTGCAGGAACAGCGAGAAATAGCGGATCTGAAAATTTACAGAGGGCAAATCAGGAAAAATCACATCAGAACAGAGGAGGAGTGGTACAAGGGTGCAGCACAATTTTTTCGCGAGCCTGATCTCCTCACCAGACCGCGGAACCGCGGCCAAGGAGCACCCCAGACCGCGGAACCGCGGCCCTTTTGCCTCTTCAGCACATCAAATTTAGCTGGTTTGTTTTCTGTACCCCTCTTCTGCGACCTCCATATATCTCTCTGTAAAAACTTTCTGCAGGAATTCTTTGCGCTAAAAAATTCTTTCTCCCCCTTCTAAATAACAAATTTTCTGCAGGTTTCTTTGCGCCGCGCTAAAAAATTGATTGCAAGTGAATTTTATTGTTTTGCATAATTTAATCGGACTATTAAGGGGCTAATTGACCAAACTCAGATTGGGTGTGGATTTCATCACCCTTCCCAGGACCCCAGAAAACACCTAAAGCATGTGCATTGACCACAATTAATTAAAAAATACTAGACTCAGACCTAAGGACATCGAGCTCAATAGGAAAAGGACTAATATAGGCATCGACCGTTTATCCTAACTGACTTTGCGGTGTCTAGGCTAGTGGTTTTTAATTAGGCCCACTACTGTGGTTCCTTCCCACTTACCTGGCCGTACTTGTCGGTGAAGAGGCGGTTTGAGGTCCTATTTCTAGCCCTAGTTAGGAGCTGTCTAGCAGACCTAGGTGACCCTAGATTTAGGCCTGATTGTGCATGTGTGGTTGATACATTTGTGCCACGAGTCTCTTTTCAAAACTTCTTTGCAAAACTCTCACATAAAAAATAAAAAAAATCTTTTCAAAACTTGCAACTTGTCGCTAAGAAAACTTGCAACTCACTTCCATCACTTCCCTCCATTGACGTTATCTTACCCCCACATTCTGTTTTTCTTTTTTTATGCCTACACTACTCCTTTAGTGTATGTCACTTTGGACTAGGGATACTAATGCCCGATTAGTCTGTGTTTCGTTGGTACCGACCGACGAACCTTTCGACACCGAAGTCGAAATTCCCTCCATTTCCTTACCTCCACCTTCAAATTCTTCTTTCGAAGGTATGTCGGGACACGACCCAAATGATACCTTACCGACGGGAATGATTCCACCTCCGTTAGGTGCGAATAACCCGAATCTTCAGCCTGTTGTAGCGCCCGCACGAGTTGCACTCCAGGATCTCTTTTACCCCGTCCGCACTTCTTTACCTACTTGTCTTTCACCCCCACCGGCAAATGGGGACAACTTTGAAATAAAACCACATTTCATCAATATGCTGCCAAAATTTCATGGTTTGGAATCTGAAGATGCATATATCTTTATCAATAAATTCCAAAACGTTTGCGCTATGATGAAAACGACCCAATTAAGTGATGACGCTATAAGGTTAAGGGTCATTCCTTTCACCTTATGTGACCTAGCCGAGAAGTGGCTATATAGCACCGCATCACATTCCATTAGAAATTGGGACGAGTTTGTGAGAGCTTTTCTGAAAAAGTTCTATCCTCACCACAAAACTGCTAGAATCCGCAACGAGATTATACAATTTTCACAGCTTCCTTCCGAACCATTTTGGAAGTGCTTCGAGAGATTTAAAGACCTGCTCGTTCAATGCCCTCATCATGGGATCGAAAGTTGGCAACTTTGCCAAACATTATACGAGGGATTGAACTCGGCAACGAAGCAGTTTCTAGAAACTATATGTCAAGGTCATTTTCTCTCTAAGTCTAGCGACGAAGCGTGGCAGTTTTTTGAAGATCTTAGTGAGCAAACAATTCAGTCGGAGAGTACCAAGACCACATCACCTTCTAGTGGTCAATCTAGGGCAGGCATACATCAAGTAGATATGTCGATTGCTATGAAGGCCGAGATGGCCTCACTTATGAAAAAGCTAGAAGCCATTGAGACCAAAATCTTATCGTCTTCTCCTGCCCCTGCTTTACCTCCACGAACTGTTTGTGCTTGTTGTGCGAATCCATCGCATCTAACCGAAGAGTGTCCTTATAATGCATCTACTCAAGGACAGGATAAGTCAATGCTGCATTTCAGCAACGACAAAGAAACGATCCGTACTCTTCGACATATAATCCGGGGTGGAGGAGTCACCCAAATTTCGCTTGGAACCAAAATCAACAAGTCCAAGGAAATAACAATTTTCAAAGACCTCCTCCTCCACAACAACAACAAGCACCTTCACAAACTCAAAACCAGCAACCTTTCCAACAACAACCTTATACAAATCAAACGAACAATTTGGTTCAACCAAATGATGATAAGGTTATCTCGCTCAAAAAAAGTCTAGATGCATTTCTTAAGCAATCTACAGAATCCGCGGCAAGATTTGAAAATTATGTCCAGTCTTTGATGCATAACAATGCCTCACACGATCAAAGTATCAAATATATTGAGGCACAAATTGCACAATTAACTGCTGCGTTGAGCGAAAGAGAAAAGGGAAAGCTTCCATCTCAACCATTGCCCAATCCCGGTCACACACAAAACGCATATCCCAATCACAATGTAAATGCGGTGACCACGTTGAGATCCGGAAGAGTGTTGCAAAATAATGTGGGAACTAGTGATGACATCCCCGCCGGTGGTTCTTCTTCTTCTTCTTCTTTTTCTCCATCGTCATCTTTCCCTTCTTCATTTTCTTCACTTTCTTCTTCACCTTTTTCTTTAGAGCCTATTCTCCACCCTTCACAGGGCTCTACTTCTTCTAACTCGAACGGACCCATTTCTCACAACACGAACACATCCACACTGGGATCCGTTCCTACTCCACAGATATTTGACTCAACAAATTTTCAAAATGCTCCCTTTCCAAACAGGTTGAGTCCCAATAAATCAACTGCATAAGTGGAGAAGATTGTGGAATTATTTAAGCAGGTTAGCATAAATTTACCTCTCTTGGATGCAATCCAACAAGTCCCTTCATACGCAAAAATCTTAAAGGGCTTATGCACCTCGAAGAGAAAGGCATCTCAAGTACCCAAGAAAGTGCTAGTGGCTAGTGCAGTGAGCAATGCTATTAACCACACTCAAACCTTACCCCAAAAACGAAAGGACCCCGGCTGTTTTACGATTTCAATCACAATTGGGGATAAGAAAATTAATCGAGCACTTTTAGATCTTGGGTCTAGTGTTAACCTGATTCCCTACTCCGTGTACGAACAATTAGGGGTTGGAGAGTTGAAACCCACTCGTTGTACTCTCCAAATGGCTGATCGATCAATCACCCATCCGAGGGGTCAGCTAGAAGATGTGTTGATCAAAGTTGGGGAGTTCATATTCCCCGTTGATTTTATTGTTATGGATACACAACCTGTTGCTAACCCAAGAAACCAAATTCCGGTGATGCTAGGTCGACCATTTTTGGCCACTTCCAATGCTGTAATAAACTGTCGCAATGGCTCCATGACTCTATCATTTGGGAAGATGTCTAGTGAGTTAAATATTTATAAGATGGGAAGTCTGCCCCCCCGTGCCTAAAACTAGTACACGAGAAGTTTGCTCTATTCACGAAATCACGCAGGAGGACTGCGAGCTTGAAAGATTCTTGTTTGATGAAAACAGTTTTGACGCCACTAGTGCGTCCCTCCTTGAGCCTACCACCATTGACACAACCGATATGGATTATGAATGTTTTATTTTTTCGGATGATGACGGCTCACAGCCCGAATATGAGTCTTTTGAATTTTTTGATGAGTTAGTCGAACCATCCGAATCGGTTGTTTGCAGTGATTTCGAACCTGTGTTGGAGTCCTTTGAGTTCGAGGTAGATTCCGTAATGATTCTTACGCCTCCGAAACTCGAACTCATGTCCTTACCGCATCACCTTCAATATGCTTACATAGGTGAGAATGAGACTTTTCCCATTATAATATCAGCTTCTCTAGGCTTCGAGCAAGAGAACGCTATTTTAAAACTCTTACAAGAGAGGCTGCAAGTTTTCGGTTGGACTATGGCGGACATCGAGGAGATCAGTTCCCTTATAATTGAATATTATATGAAATTGATGGATGATGCCAAGTCAATAGAGGACCCACAGGAACATTTTGGGGGTATTGTGGTTAGTCAACCTCCTCCTTCAGGAGTTGAACCACCCCCATTTCTTTTAAGAAGATACGAGAATGCCAACATTCCACTGATTTTTGATCATTCACATTCTCGTTTTGATTCATCACCACCTCCTGTATATTCACCTCCACACCCTCCATACCACCACTTCTATCTTCCCCAATTCTTTTTGGACCGCCACAACTTATTCTTCCACCAACCAATACTCTTTACTGATAAATTTTTCAACTGGTTGGTGTTGACTTTTGGTCTATGCAAGGTTTGGCAGTAATGTCTAACATAGTTTAAATAAAGTTTGGGGGAGCGCCTTTCTGTATATATTTTTTTGTTTTTCTTAACAATAAAAAAATTATAAATAAATAAATAGGGAAGTGCCGGTATTTTGACCCTCTTGGTTTAGCATGACAGTGAGGACACTGTCAAGTTCAAGTTTGGGGGTATGCTCGGTACGTTTTCTTCCTTCGCATTCATTTGTACATATTTTTGCATTTGCATATTTATTTGAAAAACTCATAAAAATTTGAAATTTTTTAAAAAATTAATGTATTCAATTTTGGCTAATTGACTAGAATTTGACAAATAGGTTAACTGGCTAGGAACAACTAGATCTTAGACTTAGTGAATTAAAAATCCTATAAATAACATTCCTTAAATTTTAACAGTAGAAAGTATATACCTTTGTAGTTTATTTAGAAATAGGCAAATTTTGAGTTCACTTCTTGGCCTAAGTCGAAACAAGAGAAGAGTATTGATGTTCTTATTAGAGTATAAATTTGAAAATTAGTTCCTAGCTTAAGTCTAGATTCTGAAAATGTATACCCTACAATTTGCACAATCACGCACCTTGAAATTTGGAATAGTAGAAGAGAACTTGAAATACTCTTGTCTAAAGTCCTTAGTACGAAGAAAATAAAAGAAAAAAAAAGTGAATAAAGAAAAAATGGACACTGGTTTTTGTGATTACTTAAGGCAGTAAAAATAGAAAAAAATATTTAGCGAGGATGCCTTATCACCTAGTGCCTTAGACCAACTAGTTTGGGAGTCACTGTTAAAGCCTTGGGTGTTGCAAAACTAGGAAGTACGCTTTAAAGTGCTAACGCATCTTGTAATCGGTCGTTGGTACCTCAAGAAGTATTAACGGTCGCATGAAAGATGTGTAAGCAAAAATTCAATTAAAAATTCACCAATTAAGAAGTTCTTTGGACAACGGACGAGAGTACGATTGCTTGATTTGAATTTCTAAGTGTAGGGGTGATCTATACACACACGTAGGGGTATGTGATTGGAATTTAGATAAGAGAGAGGAATGAAAGATAGAACTTGTATCTTTAATAGAGTTGATAGAAATTCCTAAGTAGAGATGAAACCCTTGAAAGAAGACTTAAGGGATGCTGAAACCTAAGTAGGTCTACATAACATATATAATCTTAAGTTAAATAATGAGGAAGCGTGAAGAATATGGGTGGATAATTTACGGGTCGACGATAATAGAATTCCTTGTTAGAAAACCTAATTGGTGAACAAAAGTCAATAGGACGAGTTGATAGGATTTTGTGGGTGTAATCCGCTGAAAACCCTAAGGGGACAACACTCCTCCTACTAGGGACACCTAGAGGTTTAACGGGTTGTTGTACGTGCTCAGTGCAATCGCGTTTCCCTGCGAAAGTGTGGTTAGGATTTTAGTGAATAAAAATAAGTTTGCTCGAGGACGAGCAAAAGATAAGTTTGGGGGTATTTATTCAGACCATAATATTGCATTTTTCATCCCCCTATTCTTATCCGTTTTATAAATAAACAGGTACTCTTGACGCACGTTTGTTGCATGTTACAGGATACAGGCTCTTGGAGCAAATACAGTGAAAAAGACGAAAGTGAAACGGTCAAAAGATTCTTACAAGTTTTCACTGAAGATTTGTAGAAGACCCAGAAATCAAACAGAGAAAGGTGGTGAAGAAACAAGAAGCCCAAATGCCCAGAATACAGCTCAAGAATTTTGGTGAGCTGAGCTCACCAAAGGGCCGCGGAACCGCGGCCCAAGCGCCCAATTGCCGCGGTTCCGCGGCCATTCAGAGCCCGTGTCGGTGGAATTTTTCTGTGTCGGTGCGTCGGTGCGGGTGTTGGGATTTTCCGTGGGCAAATCTGTAATTGCACATGTGCGAATCCCGTAACCCTAAATTCTCCTGTTTACTTATAAATTGTAATCGAAAATTGTAAAACCCTGTGCCTCTTTTCGATAAATAAAATTCAGATCTGTTCTGTTTTCTTTCTTGGAGGGAGCCATCAAATTAGTAAATAATTTGATTTCGTTGCTTTTTATTCTATTTTTATTAGTATGTTTTATCATCCCCTAATGAGCGAGTAATCTCCTCGCTTGTTAGGGTTAGCCTTAGGGAAAGGTTTAAGAGATGAGATCTCTCACCCCTTTCATGCCCCTTCACAAGAATTAGAACTCCATGCATACACGCACAACCGCTCCCTACGGCACTCTACCCCTCGAGGTAACGGTGACACCGTGGTATAAAGGGCCGGTTGCGCGTGTTTTCCATGGGGGTTAGGGTAATTATCAATAAAGGAAGGATAAAAATCTAGAGGAAGAAACATCTTCCCAAAAGATTCTAATCCACTTTATTGATAATTACACCAACATCTAATAGATCAAAAATAGGGCGATGAAAGCGGTGAGGAAACCTTTAATCTCCAAACTTCCCCTAAACCTAACCCTAGCAAGACTTTAATTTAGATTAATCTAGTTTAGTGATAGATCTAGGTTTTAGATTAAACCAACCAAAACAACATTTGGAATCATCTCGTAAAAACACATTAAGGAAATTACCCATCTCTGTGGATCGACCCGTACTTACCGGCTAGCTGCAAAGCGACGCCGTTTCTGATTACGGTAAATACAAATTTTTGGACTAATCAGTGGTATATCACCATCTGGGAGTTCTCGGCGAGTCCGTCCAGTGTACTCAGTCTCCACTGAGCACCCGTACACTATCTCTGATGTCAAACACCGATGGATATGGGATCATCCATCGCCTATCATATGGGTCAAGATGCGTATACGCTGGGTCTACTCTGGTGTATCGATGCCCTGTCTCGATATACCCTTGACTAGGAACAGTTATAGGATGTACTCATCGACTACTATGGCCCCACTAGTATGATCTCATCATAGTCCCAGTAGTCGAGTACAGATCCTAAGGGCTTTATCAACATGTGAGAGTAAGACAGTAAACCAATACAAGTCAACATGGTTAAGATAAAGTGAAACCAAATAGCATACTATCATGACGAGCAAAAAAGTCCTCTCTGTATATATCCAAGCATCCATTATAATATGCATCATATGTACAACAATGGCCTCTAGGGCATATACATAACTAACAGCCACAACCATCAAGTTCCTGCAAAACAATCTGATACTCCGGTTCGGCATCCCGAGATGTATCATCACCGACCACGGGACAAACTTCGAGAACGAGAAAGTGAAGGACTTCTGCAAAGAATACCATATCCTCATGAAGTTCGCTGCGGTCGCGCATCCCCAATGCAACGGGCAGGCCGAAGTCGCTAACCGAGACGTCCTCCGAGGTCTCCGGACCCGCCTAGAAGGACGACAAGGCAGTTGGGTCGATGAACTACCCTGGGTCTTATGGGCCCTGCGCACGTCAAAGAAGACTCCCACAGGGGAAACCCCTTTCAGCCTCTGCTACGGGACCGAAGCAATGGTCCCAGCGGAGATCGGGCTACCCAGTCACTGGGTCGAGCACTTTGATGATGATACAAACACCTCGGCGCTACGGACCAACCTTGACATCTTGTTAGAGAAGAGAGACCGGGGTCAGATCAGGGCTGCCTCTTATCAACAACAAATGGCGCGATACTACAATGCTCGGGTCAAGCACCGCTCCTTCAAGACCGGGGATCTAGTCCTACGGCGAAATGAGCTCATTGACCAAGGCAGGCTTCACAAGTTCTCCCCGAAGTGGGATGGTCCCTTCCTCGTCTCTGAGGCACTCCCGGCGGAGCCTAACACCTACAAGACGCGGACGGACGCAAGCTCCCGCGGCCTTACAATGCCGAGAAGCTCAAGCTATACCGATGAAGTCAAGGCCAGCAAGTGTGTACCCCCTTTCTTCGCAAAGATGATGTAAATTTTCTCTAAAAATCCTGTCCATTCGAATAAAGAAACGTCGGAACATCTCGAATAGAGTTCTGTCTTCACTGCCTGGTTATCCTTAGTGGGCTTCCTATAGCCCCTCCAACGCTAAGGATCAAAGTCCTTCTTAGAGGCAGCTCAGCAGCTACCCTGCTCGGCTATCCCCGGCTGGTAGCTTCCTACCACGACCGACAGGGATCGAAAGCCCTCCCAGAGGCAGTCGAGCCCGAGGATCCCTCGCTCGGCTATCCTTCAGGACAAAGCCCTCGCCAAGAGGCACCGGGCGGTGACCCCACCCGGCCAAGGGTCCTTGGTAGGCTTCTTACAGCCCTTCCTGCGCTAAGGACCAAAGTCCTCCCAGAGGCAGTCGAGTCCTTGCTCGATTATCCCCGGCTGGTAGCTTCCTACCACAACCGATAGGGATCAAAGTCCTCGCCAAGAGGCACCGGGCAGTAACCCTGCTCGGTCCCCGTCCTGAAGGATCAAAGCCCTCGCAAGAGGCAACCGAGCGGCTGTCCTGCTCGGTCATCTCCGGCTGGTAGCTCCCTACCCATGACGCCAGGGATCGAAGCCCTTGCAAGTGGCATCCAAGCGGCTAAACCGCTCGGTCATCCTAGGCTGGTAGTTGCCTACCCACGACGCTAGAGATCAAAGCCCTCGCCAAGAGGCAACCGCACAGCTTCACTGCCCGGTCATCCTTAGTGGGCTTCCTACAACCCCTCCAGCGTTAAGGACCAAAGTCCTCCCAGAGGCAGTCGAGTCCTTGCTCGGCTATCTCTGACTGGTACTTGCCTACCCACGACGCTAGAGATCAAAACTCTTGCCAAGAGGCAACCGTGCAGTTTTACTTCCGGGTCATCCTTAGTGGGCTTCTTACAGCCCCTCCAACGCTAAGGACCAAAGCCCCCGATAAGGGGCAACCGAGCAGCTTCCCATTCATGCTCGGCACAAATACGGCAAGCAACCCTCCGCCCATCACGTGCAGAGAATTCGAAGCCCCAACCAGGGGCGTCAGGTCTATCCAAGCCTGCGCGACCCCCCTCGACTTCGGGTCCATGGAGACGCCTCCTTCTCGGCAGCGTTTGGCACGCTTGGCAAGTGATCGAAGTCAACTCGACGAACGATCGCTAGACAGATGGCCGACTTGACATGAAAGCCCAACAGTGCAAGCAGGGATATTTTACAAGCATTCTTCACAAACAGAAGATAAAGTGCAAACCGATGAAATCAAAGAAAAAGTTTTATTATCAAGCGCACAGTCTTTACAAAGGGTATTTCGGGCTCCCCACCCTTACAACTGCCCGGAGGCTTACAAAAGAGGGACGAGAAAATATCAAAAAGGCCTAAGTCGCAACCTCCCCCCCCACGCCTCGCCTCCCTCATCACTGGGGGCTTCACCACCGGAGGTTTTTCCACCAGGGGCGCGCCTCACTTCCCTCATCATTGTCAGATAGAGGCCTTGCCGCAGGGAGTGGGACCCGAGCACGGAGCTCGCCATCGGCAAACTCGGGAAGCTGCTCCTTCACGGCATCCAGAGCTTTATTCCACGATGGCGGAATACTCACCAAGCTCGGCGTAAACTGCTCTGACACCTTGTAATCGGCTACGACTTTCCTAGCCCGAACCTCGGCAGTCTGGGCCGCCAGAAGCGCCGCCTCGGCATCCCTCCTGCTGGTATCTCTCTCTTTCTCCATGGCCGCGAAGCGATCGGCCAGGTCCGCCAGCTTCCTCTCGGCAACCCGGTGGGATGCACTCAGGTGACGATGGACGTCCTGATTTGCTGAATTGGCGAGCTCTGCAGCCTCCGCACGGGCTGCCAGGACATCGGCCCTAGCCCTCTCCAGACGCAGGTCACGCCGCAGGACCTCGACCTCCAAAAGAAACGCTTCTACTAGCCTCGGTGCATGGAACGCTCTCTCGGCCTCCATACGAGTAGCGATGGCGCAGTGTTGAAGGACCTGACGGGAAGCGGGTAAGAAACTGGGAGGCGCTCGGGCCAAAGAAAGGAAGGCCAGAAACAACGCGTAGAGGAGTTCGTATCTGGACCGCCCCTTGGGCTATGGCCTCCATTTGGGTCCTCAGGGTGCCATACGGAAGTCTTCCTCCTGCCGACTCTTCCATCCCGGTGAGCAGGCCGGCAGCGACGGAAAGCCCAGACGGAACCATGAAGACGGTATCACCCTCCTGCATGGGGATTCCCTCAGGGACCATCGACGGCGGCGCACGAGAAATTGTCCTTTTCCTCTTAAGGGGGACCCCGTCCTCGCCCTCCCCTCCGTCTCCCGTCTGGGGTTCGGATGACCGTGGGCGTCTCTGACCGCCGCCGGAATAATCACCAGGAGCCGCCAACGAAGCGGACGGCCCTATCGCCGGCAGAACGTTCGACGCAAGACATAGGCCAGCCAGAGGCACGGCCGCGTCGCTGGCCTCCCTCTGGAACGAGCGACCCAAAGAGTAGGAACGAACTATGTATCCCAAAGAAGAAGAGCACCGAGCAGCCAAGACTTAGAAAAAAGGAAATATGAAGGAGTAGGGGCCCTGGGACGGGCCCCACCCCTATTTATCACCACGAGCGACCTCATCCAACGACGCCCTTCATCTCCCGCCAAAAACCCTCCTCGTGTCCAACGGCTCCGATTGCTCCACTTGTCGTTCCCACACTGGACCGCACCCTTTCAGTCGTCGGAATTCTGCACACGTCGCGTCAGCCAACCGACGCTTGGCACGTGGACCGTCGCTTTAATGGCAGGATGTACGAACCGGCGCACCTTTCTTAAATACAGAGATCTCGCCCTGATTCGCTGGCAGAAAAGACAGCTCGCGGCCCGGGGATGCGTCCCGACGAAACCTTAGGAGGGAGCTCACCCCGGACGGCCCGGCAGTCCACTCCTGACCCGACCCGCTAGCTGGTCGGGACACGAGTGGGGGGCCAATGATGATGCTCAATATTGGCGATCCCCAAGATCATGACAAGTGGCAGATGGCGTGTCCCAGAACTCAGAAGAAAGGGCCCACAGATGCTGACCAGGCCACCCCTGAACCCGACCTGCAAGCACAAGCTGACCCTCCTCGGGGCCCCCTGCAAATTGGTCTCCTCGGCCCCTCAGCTCGCCCCGAGCTGCCACAAGACCAAGACTCCTCGGCCTTCTCGATCGTCCTCGAGACCCCCGGCCGAGGCCGTCTTCCTCGGTCCTCCGACCAACTCCACCGTTCACGGGCGTAACCGCCGCTCCGCAAACTAAAGACATGGCGCTAACCGCCGCTCCGCAAATCTCGCCATGCGCGGATTCTCCGCCAACAACATCCTACATTCCACACCATCACGATCCCCATTTATAGGCGAACCGCTCTCTACGCGGGCGTGACGTCGGGAGCATAACTGCCGGCGAGATTCTCGCGCCTGCTGCTGCGTGCCGCCACCGCTATATAAACCCTCATTACAGAGGGATCAAGTAAGCCATTTTTTACTCCACTTAGCCGTTACGCTGCTCGGATCTAGTACTAACTTGATCGTCGGAGGGTCCTCGGTGCTACCAAACCACCCCGGGACATCTTTGCAGGTACTCGGCGCTAAGCTTCTCAAATCACCAATCTCCTCAAAGCACATTGATACCCACACGCAACAGGGGATCACCTCCAGAATCCACCCGGAGATCGACGGAAGACAACATCTGAAGGAGACCCGAAAAGGACCTCCATCAGTCTCCAAACAATTTTTTATATTTTTCAAATTTCAACCAATGTATTTAATCCAGATTTTATAAACCCGGACACCGAAACACCCGCCGGTAAATTTTGAAAACTGAACTGGCAGACTCTACATCATGCATGATTTTGTAGTAGGTAATCTGTTGAGCTCATATTAGTGAGTTGTGACCGAGTTTTTTTAGAATATTGAATAAACTAAACAAATGAACCTACTACATCGATATCATACCTTACTAAAAGAGTAAATCAATTACATCATGAGATAATCTACAATCGGTCAATGACCCAGCTCCATTGCATATAGATGAGTAATTGAAGCATTCAGCATTGAAAAGTCTTCTTCAAACCTTAGCTACGAAGTAACTAAGAACCGATTAACCTATATAAATCACCATTTGCACGGCAAGTGAGTAAGCTTAATTAGTAAGGAAAAGCAAGCAAAATGACAGAGGATGTGAAAGTATTGGGAGCATGGGGGAGCCCGTTTAGTCGTAGAGTGGAGCTTGCTCTTAAACTGAAAGGAGTCCCCTATGAGTACATTGAGCAGGATCTTGCGGTAAAGAGCGCTTTGCTTCTCGAGTCTAATCCTGTGAACAAGAAAGTCCATGTGCTCATCCATAGAGGAAACCCCATTGTAGAGTCGCTCATCATCATCGAATACATTGATGAAGTATGGAGCGGGTATAGGTTGATGCCTGAGGATCCGGTAGAAAAAGCTCAGGCTCGATTTTGGGCAAAATTCATTGATGACAAGGTACAAATTAGTCAAAGGGATCACATCTTGTTAGATATATGTTAGGGTAAATTCACTAAAATGTACCATAATTGTTACTAAACTACTTTAAGGTTTTGTTAGTACTGTAGGCGCCCTTAAAGTGCTACATTTAAGGGTACAATAGTGTCGTTAAAGCAAAAGCGTAAAGCGTTTAACCGGAATAAGAAAAACTTTTTAAGGTATTTTAGTGGTAAACAATGATAGTTAAGGGTATTTTAGTGATATTTGTCCTAAATTTCAGTTTGCTCTTAAATACATGCATCTCACAATTCACTCGTTTACTGTTTTCTCAAGAAGTTTGTTACTTTTGAACTTATCAATTGCAAGTTAACATTCAGTTATTTACATCTATATAGTGCCTTGACAAGCAATGTCGTTACATATGATTGAGCATGAGAGGGGAGTGTCAACTGTAAACTTAGCTAACTATTCGAATGTATTTAGGATAAAATTAGTTTTTGCTATATCTCGACTCATAAACATGGTTATTTCTATGAGAAAAATACTTGACCTCAAAGGTATTGATATATCCTCTAAATAAAAAGTTGATGTGGCCGGCCATATGCTATTCTTGCAATCTCTGCTATATATTTATTTCTTATTGTAAAACTCTGGGCCCACACATGAATGCACATGCTTCTCATGTGCAACGAGAACTCAGACCTCATGTGCGAGGTGGACAAACAAACACCCGAGCTCTAATATCATGTAAAGACAAGGTTTGGGCCCACAACATCCGGTCCCACACACGGGCTTTAATATAGTGGTACTCCATCCAAAAAATTCAAACCTTATGATGAGTTATCTCATCTTATACATCTTATACCCATATACATTGTTTCCCCGATGTAGGACTATATTCCCACATTCTCAACACTCAAGTAACATACATAATCTAGTATAGGTTATACAATGGTCAAACCAACTGACCTGGCAAAATAAGTGACAGTTAACAACTTTTTAACTAATCCTAAATGAAGAATAAAATTCATTATGGAAATTTCTCCTAATTGTAATAATTTTTTATCTGGCATATAACTTCAGTGCCTTCCTGCTATATGGATGTCATGCTGGACTGAAGGAGAAATGCAAAACAATTTCATGTACCAGGCCAAGGAGAACTTGAAAACTCTCGAGGGAGAGCTCAAAGGGAAGAAGTTTTTCAGAGGCGATTCTATCGGATTCGTCGATATAGCAGCAAATCACTTGGCATTTTGGGTTGGAGTTCTCCAACAAGTGGCTGGCATAAGTTTAATCAATGAAGAGAAACACCCTGTCCTATGGAAATGGGCTCAAGAGTTCCTAAGCTCAGATGTTGTGAAGGAAAGCTTGCCTGAGAGGGAGAAACTACTTGATTATTTCCTATCCAAGAAAGATGCCATCTTTCTCACCAAAGCTCCTGTCTATTGATCGTGAGGTTGAATAAATGGTGGAAAATAAATATGGAGAACTTTATAGTTTGGTTATGTTGTGGATTGATAAGATTGTGTGTGCGCAAATGTGATGTTTGTTTTGAGTTTAGTGTTGTTGAAATATATATTATGGTATGATTTGATTCCAACAAAAGGAATTGCTTCTTTTATATATATATATATATATATATATATATATATATATATTTTCTTTGTGACTAAATTTCACTAAAGTACCACGACCTTTGATGATTGCTAAGCTAGACAGTTACAGGAAAAGATCAGAGCTCATGCACAAAAAGGAATGTAAACATGAAGTATGTCAACAGATGAACCAGTATATCCATTCTATTGAAACCGTTCGTCGTGAAAAATACAAAACAGGAATCATATGAAATAAAGCAAAATTTCAAACACATCAACATATAACCATCATGAAATTATTTTTTCCAGCATTCTCGTATCTAGTTGTTATCATCAAAATTATATTTTCCAACATATAGCCATGTAAACCATAATTGATATGCTAAAACGATAGAATTACCCTCAATTGTTGAAATATATACTATGGTATTATTTGATCATAATAGTAAGATCTTTGTTTGATTTCAACAAAAGGCATTGCTTTTTTTCTGGCATTATTTTTTGTTTTCTTTGTGACTAAATTTCACTAAAAATACCATAACCTTTTCGAAGTTTTCGAGATAAATACCTTATACTGCATAAACTGCAAATAAAAACTGTGAATAGTCGTATGCCTTCGACAAATTGCTAAGCCAAACAGTCACAGGAACAGATCAAGCTCATGCAATAAAGGAATGAAAACATTAAATATGTCGATGGATGAAACCTGCATATAAATTTCTTTATTAACCGCTGTGAAAAATACAAAAGAGTAATCATATGAAATAAAGCAAAAATTCTAAACTTATTAACCAACGGCCGTGATGAAATTATTATCTAGCACTCTCGTATCTAGTTTTGATCACTTTATCACATTTTATCATTTTATGATATATGATTGAATATTTTAAAATGTAAACCGCAGGTGCACAGGTCATTAGTGTAGCTGGCCGGCAAGTACAGATCGATCCCACGAGGAAAATGGATTATCAAGACTTGATTAAGGCGGGCTTGATTAAGGCGGGCTAAAAGAGAGTGGTTAATAGAGAGATTCTGACACAAAACAAAAGTGTAAAATAACAAAAATTCTTGCCTAGGATTAGGATTAGTTAGATAAATGTGGCAACCCTCCGCTAACCAACCATGTTGATCACTCTTTCTTCTAATCACTTACAAGTTAATGTGAGGAGTATGGAATATCAAACCTAACTACTAGAGTTAGGGAGCATAAACCATCAACTCAAGCATGCACACTTGCAACTAATATGAAGACTTAAGTGTTAAACACAACATTAACAAATGTGGATTAAGGGAAAGAGCATATATAAGCTATGTGATTAGGAGGAGGCAAAACCATCCATTCCTAAAATATATAGCCTATCAAGCCTTTGTCCCTCCATTTCCTAACCTTACTTTTAGCTCTTAATCCAACCAACATCAATCCTAATCCCTCCTAAGCATAAACCATCAAATTTGGTCTCAAGTGATTAGAAGGAGGCAAAACCATCCATTCTCTAACCGCTTGGATTGAAGAGCATGGAATATCAAAGTATTGGGGGATTCATGTTGTTTGTACTAAGTATAATTTGGATCAAGACAGAGATTAGGAGGCTTAGTCATCCATGATCTAACCTCTTCTGATCCTAAGCAAAAGAAGAACTACTCACTAATCAACATGAAGGAAGAGAAAAGAAAAGCAAAGAAAATGGTATTTAAGTGAAAGGAATTGAAATTGCTTGAATGCAAATGCAAGAATGTAAATCTAACAGTGCTAGCACTTAGGGTTCTCTCAAATGAAGAAAGATCTCATCGAGCATCATTGCGACCTAAAAGGAAAAGAAAAGAGAAGAAAAGTGACGATGCTCGATATCGGTGACTCCCCAGATCATGACACGTGGCAGACGATATGTCCCAGAGCTTACAAGAAAGGATCAAGAATGTTACGTTGGAAGAACACCCTGGGCCTCCGACCCGAGTGTTGGCTATAGTGCCTCAAGGAAATTATCATAGTCGCACACAGATGATTATGATGATTGAAGGAGGACGTATACCGGTAGTACAGTCTTACTCGAGATGATAGTATGGTATCTGGTTTGTTTTTATCATCACTATTATATGTTGATAGAGCCCATATGATTATTGCTTGACTACTAGCATTATGATGGCGATCATATACGTACGAGCCGGGGGTCTATAAGAACATCCTTAAATGTCCCCAGTCGTGGGAGTATCGAGACTGGGTATCGATACTCCAGTATAGACTAGTATTTACTGATCGAGACCCCGACGAGGGGCGGTGACCAGGTCTCACAAGCCATTGGTGTTAGTTTGTTCACCTAAGATAGTATACAAGTGCTGTAGGGTTCCTAGACACACTAATGAAGTCTCACAAGACATCAACCATGCCAAATTCAAAATTTTCCGGTGCCGAGAAACCCTAAACTAGATCGTTAACTAGAGAATAGGAGAAACATGCAAGTAGTAAACAACTTTACTGCTAAGTGAAAGAGACTACAACCTTTGTAGATCCAGTCCTCCACTTTCTTAGCTCCGTGATGATGTCCCTCCGCTGCGATCATCGGATCCCGGACTCTAGCGATGGTTTCGTCGAAGAAATGATCAGACTAGGTCGTCGACTTCGATGCCGAAGATGATCTACGTCGAGGCAACACAAGGTCAAGCTCCAACATCACCAAGTCATGAAACTTATGAAGAAAACACCCTATACTACTTGGCAAGTGGTAGAGGATGAAGAAATAGGAAGTGGGTTCACTTTGGATTTGGATTTCTCACTCTTTTCCTCATAGCACCATTAAAACTAGTAAGGTTTCTTCTTCTTGAAGAAGAAGAAGAAGAAGAAGAAGAAGAAGAAGAAAAAGAATATGATAAGAATTATCAAATCAAATGATAAATCAAGTTAAGTTATCATAATGCAACCATGGTTGAGTGTAGAGAATAAACTATGGTTAAAGTAAATGGTTAGGGTTAAGGAAAGAAACAAAAATGGTCAAAGCTTTTCAAAGCTTCAAGAAGCTTCAAGATAAATCCAAAGAAAGCCACCATTTCATTTCTTGCCAAAAAGAATAAATAAATAAATGAATAAGTAAATGAAACCCTAACCATTAACCTAATCATAGTTTAAAGTATACACACACCCAAGTTTGCATGTATCATCAAACATGATACAAACTTGTGCACAAAACTATATTATATATTTATATATATATATATATATATATATATATATATATATATATATATAATGTGCACATCAAGTGAGAAAATCCATCTTAAGTGAACTAATACTAGTTAATGCAAAGTAATATATCAAATATATAATTATGCATTAAATCATTAAATCAACGTTTGATTTAATGATCCGGTCATACTGCATATAACCGACTAATATTTAGTGTATCAATGTATCGAATCAACACTTGATTCGGTAACCCGGCCATATCTCATATAACCGTCCAATGATACAAATCGCGAGAATAGAATACAGTATCACATACTGGTATTATTCTCGATCCCGCACATATCTCATATGCGCTCCTATTTCGTTTCGCTTGAGCCAGGAAACCTCTGTGTAGGACTCTAAAGATTCGTCAATACGCCGGCAGCAGATGATGATCATATCAAGCACCCACAAGCCGCAAGCGGTCTGCTAAACGTAACGGCCATCCGGGTATTGAGCGATCAGAAGATCAACGAGCAAGCCTGCTCACACTCCTATGAATCCAACCAGTAACACTTACCGTACAGTCCGGTCAGTTCGTCTGATATGTCGCATATCTCGCCTAGGGGTGGTAAACGTCAGACCCCAATAGCTTGATAAGTCGTGTCGATATGAGATCTATAACAGTTCGAGAAACTACTGGTAACACTTACCAGTAAATCTCAGCAACCCTGGCCAGGGATTTCCGGTTATAGCCAATCGAACACAGCGCAACATCAACTCCCTATACCGGGAGAGACGAATCCCCTCCTATCGCTCATTGCCTCCATGTGATTCGGGATTGTACCCAAAAACCACCGTTTTGCACGCCCTCTTGGACGTGGTAAGGTGGAAATCAAAGCACAGTAGGAATCACACAAGACTCTATGACGATCTCGGGTCAACAGACTACTCTGTACCAGTGTCACCAGAGAACTGTCATCTGACGTAAGGTATAATACCATCTGGGAGTTCTCGGCGAGCCCGTCCAGTGTACCCAGTCTCCACTGAGCACCCGTATATCATCTCTGATGTCAAACACCAATGGATATGGGATCATCCATCGCCCATCTGTATGGGTCGAGAAGGTATATGCTAGTCTACACTGGTATATCGATGCCCTGTCTCGATACACCTACGACTAGGGACCTTGAAGGATGTACTTATGGACTACCGTGTCCCCACTAGTATGATCCGCATCATAGTCCAGGTAGTCAAGTACATATCCTAAGGGCTTTACCAACATGTAACAGAGAGACAATCAGTGTACACGTTAAGGTAAAGATCAACTAGATAGTATACTATCATGTCGAGCAAGAAAGTCCTCCCTATATATGTCCAAGCATCCACTACAGTATACATCTTATGTATAGTAATGGCCTCTAGGGCATACATATAACTAACAATCTCCCACTTGCACTAGGGCCATCTGTAGCAGTGGTTGTAGTATCTCATACTCAACCATCCCATAAAAGTCTCTCTCTGGGAAAAGGCCTTTGTGAGTGGATCCGCCGTGTTGTCCTCTGAGTCTACTCTCCTAACTTCGATCACCCTGGAGATCAACTATCTCGATGATTAGGTGACACTGCCTCAGAATATGTCTGGATCACTGATGGGACGGGCGTTCCTAGGCCTAAGCCACAACTCCATTGTCACACAATGGGAGGAACTAAGTTCATCTCATGAACAAATATACATCCAGACTGCCTCTTTGGTAGCGTCTTAAGTAGCGATGTATCTTGCCTTTAATCGTCTAGTATGTCACGGTATCTAGCTTGGAACTCTTCCAACATACCGTCCCTCTATAGAGGGTAAAGACAATGCCTGTGACTGACATTCAGTCGTCCTTCTCACCCTGGAACACTTCCAGTGATTCTCCCCAGGATCGATTGATACCATCTCACTACATCCAGTGAGAATCCTAACATACATTTAGATCTATCTCATAGATCCAAAACCCAGGATTTAGTAGGTATCACTTTGATCCTATATGGAGAATCATTGTGACAAGCGGAGATTGATCGAACGTAGCATAGGAAACTCCTTTCTTATCAAAAACATGTCATCCACGTACTCTACGAGGATTACCACCATACTCCCTACTACCCTTTTGTTTATACAAGGTTCATCTACCATTTTCATGATGTCAAACTCTTTGACTAACACATCAAAACAGACGTTCCAACTCCGCGATGCCTGCTTTATCCTATAAAGCATCTTGTACACGTTTCCGCTGCTCCTACTGTCTACAAAGCCCTCTGACTGTGTACTTATAGACTTTCTCTTCTAAAATATCATTTAGAAGAGCAGTCATGACACCCTACCGCCAGATATCGTAGTCATGGTATGTAGCCGTGGCAAGTAGGATCTGGATGGACTTAAGCTTAGTTACTTGAAAAGGTTTCATCATTTTCCACGCCTGGTCGATGACGAAAACCTTTAACAAGTCTAGCTTTGAAAGTCTCAACCTTTCCATCTACACTAAGTAATCTTCTCAAGATATACTTGCTCCTGATGGGGATTTAACCCTTCAGATATAGCAACCAAAGTCCATACTTTGTTGGTGTATAAGGATTCCATCTCAGATCGCTAAGCATCCAGCCATTCTTACAGAGTCCCACTCCTGATGGCCAGCTCGAAACTAGTTGGGTCATCATCTCATGATGCAATCCTCGCTCCTACTGTCATAGAGAAACCAAAGTATCTCTCAGGTGGGTGAGGAACCCTACTAGATCGGCGAAGAGGCTGAGGTTCGTTGGTAACTATTGAATCCTTTGGTTCTACCAAATTATCAGCTGCAGTTTGTATAGCTGAAACATTTCCAGTTCTACATAACAGATCTTGCCTCGAGCTTGTCCGGATTTTTCTTTTAGATATAGGCCGGTCAACCCCAAATCTTAACTAACTTAAGATATGGGCTCTTCGCTTTCCATATCATATATGAAGTGGTAGGCAACTGATTTGATTTGAACCCTATTCAATAGGTATGCAGCTTCTCAAGTGCATAACTCCAAAAAGAAAATAGGTAACTCAGTAGTACTCATCATAGAGTACACCTTATCATATAGGGTGTGATTGCTCCGTCCCGATATACCATCGTGCTATGGTGTATACGGAGGAGTAATGCTGAGAGGGAATCTCATTCTCCTTTAGAAAAGTCCAAGAATTCCGTGCTCAAGTATTCTCCTCCTTGATCACATCAAAGGACATAATCCTTATACCCGTTTTAGTTCTCTACTTCTAACTTATATTCTCTGAATATCTCAAAAGGTTCGGACTTGTGTTTCAACAGGAACATATGTCTGAATCTTGAGAGATTATCAGAGAATGTAATGAAATACAAAGAACCGGTCTTGGCATGTGTAGACAGGGGACCTACCATACATCATCATGTATCAGTCCCAAGAGTTAACTAACTCTTTCTCTGTTTCCATAGCTATGGTCATCTAATCTTTGTGACATGACTGGAAAGTTTCACAAGATGTAAATTCAAACTGATTTAAATATGCATCTACAATGTAACTTAAGCTAGTCGGGTCACATTGATATGACCTAGTCTACAATCCCTCAAGAAGGATTCGTTCATTTCTGAACTCTTCCTCTTGTGTGTGTTTTATATACTAAGAACTGCAGTTTGATTTAGAACATTAATGCTTTTAGATAACGTGCCTGAACCGATCAACTCTTGATATAGGAAATGTTCAAAACATTATCCAACAATACAAAATTATATCCTTTCTTTACTAATAAAGAGACTGATATGATTTTGTATATCAGGTTCGGTATCTAATAACATTTGTTCAGAATCAATGTATTGGTAAAACAGGGTGACAGTGACCAACAGATTTGGCTGCAACACTTGCCCCATTTTCTGTTTTATGAAACTTATCACCCGTTCTCAGTTCTTTACGTATCTGTAGCCCATGTAACAAATTACATATGCGGGATCCTGATCCGGTATCTCATATCCAGGACGTAAAGAATACTGAGAAACAGTTCTGTATTATGAACACACCCGAAGATGATGCATCAGTATGCACTTTCTTCGTTTGGGCGGCACGGGAATTCTGGTAATCCCCAATTTCCTGCTCTGTCTTATAACAATTATAAGTTGGAGCGGGACCAACGTTCCCCAGCTCAGTATAACAAGCGGGTTCGGTCAATATTCCGTATTATTATCTTGATTAAGGCGTGATATGGTCGCTACCTGGAGAGAGAGAGAGAAGAAAACACTCTGTGTGCGCTCTTGCAAGAATAGATTGGTTATTATTTTATCTAATCAGGATGGCTCCCACCGTTTTTATCAAATCTTCCTTCAAACCCTAAAAGGAAAGACTAGCCGGGATTAATTACACGCTACAAGTTCGCCAATCTTTCAGTCAGGCCAGTGTCGGTACTTTGAGGAAGGTCCCCCGTGCTTTCGCATGAACCTAATTAATGTAAACCTCGTTTTCCCAGAGGCGTAATCTCGTTAACACCTTTCTAGACACCTACTTGATCGGCTAATTGTAATGTGTAAAACTCTCCCAGGAGTAACTCTTACTCGCAGCGGGTATCGGGATCCAACTATCTCATAGAAGGTATGCAATCTCATTGCAAATTTCAACACTTGAAATTCCCGATAATATTTTGCCCCAAGCGATCTATGACCTTGACTGAGTCAACAAACCATAGATCGCAAGTAAAGTTCAACCCATCATTTCTCGATTGAATTAAACCCACCCGCACGATCCTTGACTGAGTCAACAAGGCCGCACGACTACCCTAATCCAATCACATCATATGCTTTACAGATAAGCACTAATCAGCTACCGCACACTACGCCTTGACTGAGTCAACAAACGCAGCACGAATACTAACTATTACTTATCTGAAATGACGGAGGGCTACGACAGGTTTTTAAGAAAACCTTTTGCGTAATGAACTTTATATCGTTGTAGAATCAAATAATTTTAAAATGGAGTGTTTTTGAGGCTTTTCTAGTTTTGCTAAAGGGGTCACTCCCGGTGAAGGGATTGTCGGCCCTTTCCTCGTCGAATGAGGTGCGGGATATATCATATATATCACTGTGCAAAGCAGAAACTATAGAAGCAATCAAAAGACAAACCGAGTGTGTAGCATCTGCCAGTTATTGCTAAAGGGTCACTCCCGGTGAAGGGATCGTCGGCCCTTTCCTCATCGAATAAGGTGCATGATATATCATATATACCGCTGTGCAAAGCAAGAACTGTAGCTACCTGTTTTATTTTTGAAATTCGATTCTACAACATCTTTAGGTTTCTTTTACTTCATTAATCTCATTAATGAAGTCCCATCATTTAAGTACCTAAACATCACAGATAAATACGACGTACATTTATGCCATCCGCATTCGCCTCGATGTCCCCTCGTCCACCGTTAGGTTAGGTAACTAACGGCAGAGCGGGGCAGGGCTAGCGCGGGTGTAAAACATAAGTAACGTCTATATAATATATCGTATATACTATATACTGTATCCATCACAGAACATATCACATGATCACATCATAGATATCGCAGCAGAAGAAACATATGAAATATTGGATATACTAGGACGTCCGTGTTTTCAATACGAGCCAGTATAAAATACGGATTCCACGGTCGTGATGAATAGCCAAACCTACACCCCTAGACCCCTACGAGAGCGGCAAGCAACCCTACCAATTCTAGAGTTAGGAGACCCGGAATCGACTCCTCGAGTTGGTCTCCCACTGGACTCCAGAACCCGGTTACTTGTGCTCCCCTCCTTGGGTCTATCCTAGTGCGGAAAAGTAAATAATATACAAAGGGTGACATCTTCCGCAACCTGGAAGTGCCCCAATAAAAGAATATTACATACAAGTTTTTACATGAATGAAAATGAAAAACACTCATCTCACATAAAAACCCCCCGGCTATTCAAAACGCGATAATCCAATATAACATATCCAGCAACACATAACATCACATGTCATCAATATAAGTAAATATGCCCAACCCAATTGTCGTTGACATATAGCAACGAAACCGGCAATATCATATATTACACTTACTGTCGCAGAAAAGAAAGTGTAAAACTACAACAGTTGGAATCCGCAAACTCTTTAGACATCGCATGCCTAACCAAATGAATTCCTTAGACATCGCATGCCTAACAATTATAAACTCCGCATTTCAGTCTCATTATCGAAAACACTTTTCAATATCAAGTCGGGAAATTCAACAGGATTCCCGACATTCTGATCGAATGCTCGTCGCAAACTTTAGTAGACGGCCGCACCCCCGATACCGTCGACGAAGTGCACTAAGGCGGAACACCGCTGCCGCGAGCACTCGAACGGATGCTTTCGGCGACGGGGTTCTCCTACAGTCACTTGGTCGGGGCTATGGGGTGTAGCTGTCTATTAAGTTTACCCGGCGAGTATCCGCGTACGCTACGTGATTGCGACGGACTTTTGATCGCATCAAAATTCCGTGGCAACCGATCAAGTGAGACTAAACTGCTATGTTTATAACATTCATTCAGTTATCTCATAACAACTTGTGAATTCCAAATATTATATCACATTCCAGATAAATAGAAAATGTTAAACTTTCCGATCGAACATTCAAACACCCAAGTTTACCCAATAACAGCTCAATACATGAAATATGTTTTAAGAACATTCACTTCGTGCCACAGTACCAACGGTCCAGCCGTAGAAGGGTCAAGCCAACGCCTCACATGTAGCACGCCGTACTGCCCCAAACCCTAAGGTTCAAAGGGCAGTTCCAGACGGTCACATAATCGAGTTAAGGTTTGTCGTCTTCTAGAGGGTCCATCACGTTACTTGCACTACTAAGAACGTTCTCAATCTACGGAAAAATCCAACAGTTGGAAATTTCCCGGCAGGGGAAAAATTGGGTATTTATATCCGGTCGAACCTTTTAACATATTCTAAATATCCGGAAAACAATAACGAATTTAAAATTCCCGATTGAATCGACGATTACAAAATAAACCCCACGAAACTCAACACTTGAGTCAGGTTAAAAATACCCATAAAATTCAAATAACAGATACAAGAACTACTATGCAAACAGAATGTCATAATCACACTGTACGGCCGCGGATCCGCGGCCCAAGCAGGGTATGGCCGCGGCTCCGTGGCGAGATATTGGGATTAGGTCATCGAATTTCACAGTAATTCTAATAAAACCCTGCTGAATTTTTTAGATATTTTTAGTTTGGAAAAATCCCAGATTTTTAAAAAATGTACAGAGAGGGGTGTATTTTGCGGTATTCGGGTTCAATCGGGGTTTTAACTTCGTTGACACATCGCCTAATACTCTAGCTAGGCTCTGATACCACTGTAGGGTTCCTAGGCACACTAATGAGGTCTAACAAGGCATCAACCATGCCAAATTCAAAATTTTCCGGTGCCGAGAAACCCTAAACTAGATCGTTAACTAGAGAATAGGCGAAACATGCAAGTAGTAAACAACTTTACTGCTAAGTGAAAGAGACTACAACCTTTGTAGATCTGGTCCTCCACTTCTTTAGCTCCGTGATGATGTCCCTCCGCTGCGATCATCGTGTTAGTTATATGTATGCCCTAGAGGCCATTACTGTACATAGGATATATATTGTAGTGGATGCTGGGACATATATAGGGAGGACTTTCTTGCTCGACATGATAGTATGCTATCTGGTTACTCTTTACCTTAACGTGTATACAGATTGTCTCTCTGTTACATGTTGGTAAAGCCCTTGGGATGTGTACTTGACTACCTGGACTATGATGCGGATCATACTAGTGGGGACATGGTAGTCCATAAGTACATCCTTCAAGGTCCCTAGTCGTGGGTGTATCGAGACGGGGCATCGATATACCAGAGTAGACTAGCGTATACCTTCTCGAACCATACAGATGGGCGATGGATGATCCCATATCCATTGGTGTTTGACATCAGAGATGATATACGGGTGCTCAGTGGAGACTGGGTACACTGGACGGACTCGCCGAGAACTCCCAGATGGTATTATACCTTACGTCAGATGGCAGTTTTCTGGTGACACTGGTACAGGTTAGTCTGTAGACCCGAGATCGTCATAGAGTCTTGTGTGATTCCCACTGTGCTTTAATTTCCACCTTACCACGTCCAAGAGGGCGTGCAAAACGGTGGTTTTTGGGTACAGTCCCGAATCACATGGAGGCAATGAGCGATAGGAGGGGATTCGTCTCTCCCGGTATAGGGAGTTGATGTTGCACTGTGTTCGATTGGCTATAACCGGAAATCCCTGTCCAGGGTTGTTGAAATTTACTGGTAAGTGTTACCAGTAGTTTCTCGAACTGTTATAGACCTCATATCTACACGACTTATCGAGTTATTGGGGTCTGACGTTTACCACGCCTAGGCGAGATATGCGACATATCAGACGATCGGACCGGACTATGCGGTAAGTGTTGCTGGTTGGATTCACAGGAGTGTGAGGGAGCTTGCTCGTCGATCTTCTGATCGCTCGATACCCGGGTGGCCGTTACGTTTAGCAGACCGCTTGCGGCTTGTGGGTGTTTGATATGATCATCACCTGCAGCCGGCGTATTGACGAGTCTTTAGAGTCCTACACAGAGGTTTCCTGGCTCAAGCGAAACGAAATAGGAGCGCATATGAGATATGTGCGGGACCGAGAATAATACCAGTATGTGATACTATATTCGATTCTCGCGATTTGTGACAGTGATCGGTTATATGCGATATAGCCGGGTTATCGGATCAAGTGTTGATTCGATAAGTTGTTACTATTGATATTAGTCGGTTATATGAGATATGACCGGATCGTTAAATCAAGTGTTGATTTAATGATTTAATGTATAATTATATATTTGATATATTGCTTTACATTAACTAGTATTTGTTCACTTAAGATGGATTTTCTCACTTGATGTGCACATTGTATATATGATATAGTTTTGTGCACTAGTTTGTATCAAGTTTGATGATACATGCAAACTTGGGTGTATGTTTGATTTAAACCTTGGTTAAGTAAATGGTTAGGGTTTTTATTTATTCATTTATTTATTTATTTTGGCAAAAAGAGAAATGGTGGCTTGCTTTGTTTTATAGTTGAAGCTTCATGAAGCTTTGAAAAAGTCTACCATTTTTGTTTCATGCTAAACCTAACCATTCACCTAACCTTAGTTTATTCTCTACACTTAACCATGGTTGCTAATATGATAAGAATGACTTATTTTCTATTTTCCAAGAATTCTTATCATATTCTTTATCATCTTCTTCTTCTTCTTCTTCTTCAAGAAGAAAGAAGCTTGCTAGCTTCAATGGTGAAATGAGAAAAAAGAGTGAGAAATCCAATTCTAAGGTGAACCCACTTCCTATTTCTTCATCCTCTACCACTTGCCAAGTAGTATAGGGTGTTTTCTTCACAAGTTTCATGACTTGGTGATGTTGGAGCTTGATCTTGTATTGCCTCGACGTAGACCATCTTCGGCATCGAAGTCGACGACCTAGCCCGCCCATTTCTCCGATGAAGCCGACGCTAGAGTCCGGGATCCGATGATCGCAGCGAGGGGACGTCATCACGGAGCTAGAGAAGTGGAGGACCGGATCTACAAAGGTTGTATTTCCGTTCACTTAGTACTAAAGCAGTTTAGTAGCTTGTAGTTTCGCCTTTTCTCTAGTTAACGATCTAGTTAGGATTTCTCGACATCGAAATTTTTTGAATTTGGCATGGTTGATATCTTGTGGAACCTTCTTAGCGTGTCTAGGAACCCTACAGTGGTATCAGAGCCTAGCTAGAGCCTTAGGCGATGCGTAGACGATGTTAGAAACCCGATCGAACCCGAAACCCTAATCCGAAACCTTTCTCTGTACATTTTTTAAAAACTGGGATTTTTGTGAATTAAAAATATGCAGAAAAATCAGCAGGCTTTTTTATGAATTACTGTGAAGCACGTGCGCCTGACTCAATCAAAGCGCGGCGGAACCGCGGCACAAGCATGGCTTGTGCGGCGGTTCCGCGGCCATATAGTCACTTCAGCATTTGAAATTTGCACAGTAATTCCTATATTTTAGTGCTGTATTTTCTGGGAATTTTTAACTTCTACTCAAGAGTTGAGTTTTCTGGGTTGTTTTGGGGATTCGATAATTCGATCAGTTTATTTAACTTCGTCTATGTGTTTTTCTGGATAACTTTTGAATATGTTAAAAAGTTCGACCGGATATGAATACCCACTTTTTCCCCTGCCGGGAAATTTCCAATTGTTGGATTTTTCCATGGTTTAATAACATTCTAAGTAGTGCAAGCAACGCGATGGTCCCTCTAGAAGACAACAAACCTTAACTCGATTATGTGACCGTCTTGAACTGCCCTTTGAACCTTAGGGTTTGGGGCAGTACGGCGTGCCACAAGTGAGGCGTTGGCTTGATCCTTCTACGGCTGGAACGTTGGTACTGAAGCATGAACTGGATGTTTTCAAACCTATTTCATGTGTTGAGCTGTTTCGGGAAAACTTGGGTGTTCGATTGTTCGATCGGAAAGTTTGACATTTTCTATTTATCCGGAATGTGATACAATAATTGGAATTTACAAGTAGTTATGAGATAACTGAATGAATGTTATAAATCTAGCGGTTTAGTCTCACTTGATCGGTTGCCACGGAATTTTGATGTGATCAAAAGTCCGTCGCAATCACGTAGCGTACGCGGATACTCGCCGGGTAAACTTAATAGACAGTCTCACTCCATAGCCCCGACCAAGTGACTGTAGGTGAACCCCATCGCCGAAAGCATCCGTTCGGGTGCTCATGGCAGCGATGTTCCGCCTTGGTGCACTTCGTCCGTGGCATCAGGGGTGCAGCCGTCTACTGAAGTTTGCGACGAGCATTCGATCAGGATGTCGGGAATCTTGTTGAATTGCCCGACTTGATATTGAAAAGAGTTTTCTATAATAAGACTAAAATGCGGGGTTTATAATTGTTAGGCATGCGATGTCTAAGGAATTCATTTAATTAGGCATGTGATGTCTAAAGAGTTTGCGGATTCCAACTGTTGTAGTTTTACACTTTCTTTTCTGCGACCGTAAATGTAATATATGATATCGCCGGTTTCGTTGCTATATGTCAACGACAATTGGGATACGCATGTTTACTTACGTTGATGACATGTGATGTTATGTGTTGCTGGATATGTTGTATTGGATCGTCGTGTTTGAATAGCCGGGTTTTTTTTATGTGAGATGAGTGTTCTTCATTTTCATTCATGTAAAAACCTGTATGTAATATTCTTTTATTGGGGCACTTCCAAGTTGCGGAAGATGTCACCGTTTGTATATTATTTACTTTTCCGCACTAGGATAGACCCAAGGAGGAGGGCACAAGTAACCGGGTTCTGGAGTCCAGTGGGAGACCAACTCGAGGAGTCGAATCCGGGTCTCCTAACTCTAGAATTGGTAGGGTTGCTTGCCGCTCTCGTAGGGGTCTAGGGGTGTGGGATGGCTATTCATCGCGACCATGGAATCCGTGTTTTATACTGGCTCGTATTGAAAACACGGACGTCCTAGTATATCCAATATTTCATATGTTTCTTCTGCTGCGATATCTGTGATGTGATCATTTGATGCTCTGTGATAGATACTGTATATAGTATATATGATATATTATATAGACGTTACTTATGTTTTACACCCGCGCTAGCCCTGCCCCGCTCTGCCGTTAGTTACCTAACCTAACGGTGCACAAGGGGACATCGAGGCGAATGCGGATGGCATAAGTGTACGTCGTATTTATCTGTGATGTTTAGGTACTTAAATGATGGGACTTCATTAATGTGATTAATGAAAGTAAAAGAAACCTAAAGATGTTGTAGAATCGAATTTCAAAAATAAAACAGGTAGCTACAGTTCTTGCTTAGCACAGCGGTATATATGATATATCCTGCACCTTATTCGATGAGAAAAGGGCCGACGATCCCTTCACCGGGAGTGACCCCTTTAGCAATAACTGGCAGATGCTACACACTAGGTTTGTCTTTTGATTGCTTCTATAGTTTTTGCTTTGCACAACGATATATATGATATATCCCGCACCTCATTCGACGAGGAAAAGGCCGACGATCCCTTCACCAGGAGTTGTTAGTTATATGTATGCCCTAAAGGCCATTACTGTACATAGGATGTATATTGTAGTGGATGCTGGGACATATATAGGGAGGACTTTCTTGCTCGACATGATAGTATGCTATCTGGTTGAACTTTACCTTAACGTGTATACTGATTGTCTCTCTGTTACATGTTGGTAAAGCCCTTAGGATGTGTGCTTGACTACCTGGACTATGATGCGGATCATACTAGTGGGGACATGGTAGTCCAAAAGTACATCTTTCAAAGTCCCTAGTCGTGGGTGTATCGAGACGGGGCATCGATATACCAGAGTAGACTAGCGTATACCTTCTCGATCCATACAGATGGGCGATGGATGATCCCATATCCATTGGTGTTTGACATCGGAGATGATATACGGGTGCTCAGTAAAGACTGGGTACACTGGACGGACTCGCCGAGAACTCCCAGATGGTATTATACCTCACGTCAGATGGCAGTTCTCTGGTGACACTGATACAGAGTAGTCTGTTGACCCGAGATCGTCATAGAGTCTTGTGTGGTTCCCACTGTGCTTTGATTTCCATCTTACCACGTCCAAGAGGGCGTGCAAAACGGTGGTTTTTGGGTACAGTCCCGAGTCACATGGAGGCAATGAGCGATAGGAGGGGATCCGTCTCTCCCGGTATAGGGAGTTGATGTTGCGCTGTGTTCGATTGGCTATAACAGGAAATCCCTGGCCAGGGTTGCTGAGATTTACTGGTAAGTGTTACCAGTAGTTTCTCGAATTGTTATAGACCTCATATCGACACGACTTATTGAGCTATTGGGGTCTGACGTTTACCACCCCTAGGCGAGATATGCGACATATCAGACGATCAGACCGGACTGTACGGTAGTGTTACTGGTCGGATTCACTGGAGTGTGAGCGGGCTTGCTCGTCGATCTTCAGATCGCTCAATACCCGGGTGGCCGTTACGTTTAGCAGACCGCTTGCGGCTTGTGGATGCTTGATATGATCATCATCTGCTGCCGGCGTATTGACGAGTCTTTAGAGTCCTACACAGAGGTTTCCTGGCTCAAGCAAAACGAAATAGGAGCGCGTATGAGATATGTGCGGGACCGAGAATGATACCAGTATGTGATACTGTATTTGATTCTCGCGATGTGACATTGATCGGTTATATGCGATATAGCCGGGTTATCGGATCAAGTGTTGATTCGATAAGTTGTTACTAATGATACTAGTCGGTTATATGCGATATGACCGGATCGTTAAATCAAGTGTTGATTTAATGATTTAATGTCTAATTATATATTTGATATATTACTTTTCATTAACTAGTATCGGTTCACTTTAAAATGGATTTTCTCACTCGGGTGTGCGCATTATATATGCGATATGATTTTGTGCACATGATTGTATCATGTTTGATGATGCATGCTAAATTGGTTAAGTGTTAAGATTAAACCATGGTTGTGAATGGTTAGGGTTATGTTTTCTTTTTCATTTATTTATTTATTAGTTATTCATTTGGAAAAGAAAATTAAAAGCAAAAAGGGAAAAATGGTTGCTACTTTGTTTTATTCTTGAATCTTCATGAAGCTTTGACTTAGTTAACCATTTTGTCTCATGCTTAACCCTAACCACTCCACTAACCCTAGTTCACTCTCTACAACTAACCATGGTCATGTTATGATAAGAATGAGTTTCTTTTCTAATTTTTATTAATTCTTATCATAACAAGCTTCTTCTTCTTCTTTCTTTTCTTCACTTGAAAAAGCTTGAGGTCATCAATGGTGGATTGATGATTTGAGTGAGAAATCCAATTCTAAAGTCTACCCACTTCCTATTTCTTCATCCTCTACCTCTTGCCAAGTAGTAGAGTGTGTTTACTTCACAAGTTTCATGACTTGGTGAAGTTGTGAGCTTGATCTAGCGATGCCTCGACGTAGATCATCTTCGGCATGGACATCGACGACCTAGCTTGCCCATTCTCCGACGAAGCCTACGCTTGAGCCCGGATTTGATTTGGACAGCGGAGAGGACCTCGTTGCGGAGCTATGGAGGTGGAGCACCGGATCTACAAAGGTTGTATTTCCGTATCTTGTAGTTAAGTGTTAACTAGTTAGCTTTTTCGCCTATTTTTCTAGCTAACGATCCGTAGTCGGGTCTCTCGGCATCGTTAAAATTTTAATTTGGCATGATCGATGCCTTGTGAGAACTCATTAGGGTGTCTAGGAACCCTACAGTGGTATCAGAGCCTAGCTAGAGCCTTAGGCGAAGTCCCGACGGAATCAGAAGTCCGATCGACCCAAAACCCCGACTAAGAATATGCTCTCTGTACATTTTCTAATTTCGAGGATTTTTCCAAATTAAAAATATTCAGAAAAATCAGCAGGAACATATAAGACAAACTGTGAAATTCGTGGTCCTGATTCCATAATGTAGGCGCGGATCCGCGGCCCTACAGTAGGATGACGCGGCGGATCCGCGGCTATTTTGTCGTGATGTGCATTTTGTTTTGCACAGTAACTCTTAGTTGTCTGTGCTGGTTTTCTTGGGGATTTTTAATAATTTTTCCAGAGTTGCATTTTCTGAGTTGTATTGGGAACTTGGTGTATTCGATCGGACTATCTTATTTTGTCGGTGTGCGTTTCCGGATAAATTTTAGAATATGTTAAAAGGTTCGACCGGATATAAATACCCACTTTTTCCCCTGCCGGGAAATTTCCAATTGTTGGATTTTTCCGTAGTTTAACGACGTTCTAAGTAGTGCAAGTAACGCGATGGACCCTCTAGAAGACAACAAATCTTAACTCGATTATGTGACCGTCTTGAACTGCCCTTTGAACCTTCGGGTTTGGGGCAGTACGGCGTGCCACATGTGAGGCGTTGGCTTGACCCTTCTACGGCTGGACCGTTGCTACTGAGGCACGAACTGAATGTTGTTAAACTTATTTCATGTGTTGAGATGTATCGGGAAAACTTGGGTGTTCGATTGTTCGATCAAAAAGTTTAGCATTTTCTGTTTATCCGGAATGTGATACAATAATTGGAATTCGCAAATAGTTATGAGATAATGGAATGAATGTTATAAACATAGCAGTTTAGTCTCATTTGATCGGTTGCCACGAAGTTTTGATGTGATCAAAAGTCCGTCGCAATCACGTAGCGTACGCGGATACTCGCCGGGTAAACTTAATAGACAGCCTCACTCCATAGCCCCGACCAAGTGACTGTAGGAGAACCCCGTCGCCGAAAGCATCCGTTCGGGTGCTTGCGGTGGCGGTGTTCCACCTTGGTGCACTTCGTCGACGGTATCGGGGGTGCGGCCGCCTACTAAAGTTTGCGACGAGCATTCGATCAAAATGTCGGGAATCTTGTTGAATTACCCGACTTGATATTGAAAAGAGTTTTCGATAATGAGACTAAAATGCGGGGTTTATAATTGTTAGGCATGCGATGTCTAAGTAATTCATTTGGTCAGGCATGCGATGTCTGAGGATGTTGCGGATTCCAACTGTTGTAGTTTTACACTTTCTTTTCTGTGACCGTAAGTGTAATATGTGATATCGCCGGTTTCGTTGCTATATGTCAACGACAATTGGGATGCGCATATTTACTTACGTTGATGACATGTGATGTTATGTGTTGCTGGATATGTTATATTGGATCGTCGTCTTTGAATAGCCGGGGGTTTTTATGTGAGATGAGTGTTTTTCATTTTCATTCATGTAAAAACTTGTATGTAATATTCTTTTATTTGGGGCACTTCCAGGTTGCGGAAGATGTCACCGTTTGTATATTATTTACTTTTCCGCACTAGGATAGACCCAAGGAGGGGAGCACAAGTAACCGGGTTCTGGGGTCCAGTGGGAGACCAACTCGAGGAGTCGAGTCCGGGTCTCCTAACTCCAGAATTGGTAGGGTTGCTTGCCGCTCTCGTAGGGGTCTAGGGGTGTGGGTTTGGCTATTCATCACGACCGTGGAATCCGTGTTTTATACCGGCTCGTATTGAAAACACGGACGTCCTAGTATATCCAATATTTCATATGTTTCTTCTGCTGCGATATCTGTGATGTGTTTCTGTGATGGATATAATATATAGTATATATTATATATTATATAGACGTTACTTATGTTTTACACCCGTGCTAGCCCTGCCCTGCTCTGTCGTTAGTTACCTAACCTAACGGTGCAGACGGGACATCGAGGCGAATGCGGATGGCATAAGCGTACGTTATATTTATCTGTGATGGTTAGGTGGACTTAAATGATGGGATATTCATTAATGAGATTAATGAAAGAAAATAAACCTAATTGATGTTGTGGAATCGAATTTCAAAATAAAACAGGTAGCTACAGTTCTTGCTTTGCATCGCGGTGTTCATTATAGAACATCCAGCACCTTATTCGATAGGGAAAGGACCGAGATCCTTTCACCGGGAGTGACTCCTTTAGCAATAACTGGCAGATGCTACACACTCGGTTTGTCTTTGATCGCTTCTATAGTTTCCGCTTTGCACAGTGATATATATGATATATCCCGCACCTCATTCGACGAGGAAAGGGCCGACGATCCCTTCACCGGGAGTGACCCCTTTAGCAAAACTAGAAAAGCCTCAAAAACATTCCATTTAAAAACCATTTGATTCCGCAACGAGATTAAGTTCAAAGCGTTAAAGGTTTTCATAAAAACCATTCGCAACCCTCCGTCATTTTAGGAAGTAGAGTACTTAGTATTCGTGCTACGTTTGTCGACCATAGCCGAGGCGTAGTGTGCGGTAGCTAAGTGATGTCTTCCTACACAGCATATGATGCGATTAGTTAGGACAGTCATGTGGCTTTGTTGACCTTAGCCAAGGGTCATGTGGGTGGGTCTAATTAATCACGAAATGACGGGTAGAACTTGACTAGTAACTATGATTTGTTGACCTTAGCCAAGGTCATAGGTGCTAGGGGTAAAAACCTTTATCGGGAGTTTCAAGTGTTGAAACTTGCAATGAGATTGCATACCTTCTATGTGATAGTTGGATCCCGATACCCACTGCGAGTAATTGTTACTCCTGGGAGAGTTTTGCACTTTACAAATTAGCCGATCAAGTAGGTGTCTAGAAAGGTGTCAACGGGGTTACGCCTCTGGGAAAACGAGGTTTACAGTAATTAGGTCCGTGCGAAAGCACGGGGAACCTCCCTCAAAGTACCGACACTGGCCTGGCTGAAAGATTGGCGAACTTGTAGAGTGTAATTAATCCCGGCTAGTCTTTCCTTTTAAGGTTTGAAGGAAGATTTGATAAAAACAGTGGGAGCCATCCTGATTAGATAAAATATATAACCCATCTGATCTTGCAAGAGCGCACGCAGAGTGTTTTCTTCTCTCTCTCTCCTGGTAGCGACCATATCACGCCTTAATCAAGATAATAATTCGGATGTATTGACCGAACCCGCTTGTTATACTGAGCTGGGGAACGTTGGTCCCGCTCCAACTTATAATTGTTATAAGACCGAGCAGGAAATTGGGGAATACCAGATTTCCCGTGCAGCCCAAACGAAGAGAGTGCATGCTGATGCATCATCTTCGGGTGTGTTCATTACAAAGAACTGTTTCTCAGTATCCTTTACGTCCTGGGTATGTGATACCAGATCAGGATCCCAGATATGTAATCTGTTACATAGGGCTGCAGAAAGGTAGAGAACTGAGAACGGGTGATAAGTTTCATGAGGCAGAAAACGGGGCAAGTGTTGCAGCCAAGTCTGTTGGTCACTGTCACCCTGTATTCCAAATACATTGATTCTGAACGAATGTTATTAGATACCGAACCTGATATACAAAATCATATCTATCTCTTTATCAGTAAAGAAATGATAAAATTTTGTATAGATGGATAACGTTTTGAACATTTCCTATATCAAAAGTTGATCGTTTCAGGCACGTTATCTAAAAGCATTGATGTTCTAAATCAAACTACAGTTCTTAAGTATACGGAACACACACAAGAGGAAGAGTTCAGAAATGAACGGATCCTTCTTAAGGTATTGTAGACTAGGTCAGATCAATGCGACCCGACTGGCTGAAGTTACATTTAGATGTATATTTAAATCAGTTTGAATTTACATCTTGTGAAACTCGCCAGTCATGTCACAAAGATAAGATGACCATAGCTCCGTTTACTGGAAACAGAGAAAGAGTTATTGAACTCTTGGGATGATACATGTTGATGTATGTAGGTCCCCTGTCTACACATACCAGGACTGGTTCTTTATACTTCATTACGTTCTCTGATAATCTCTCAAGATTCAGACATATGTTCATGTTGAAACACAAGTCTGAACCTTTTGAGATATTCACAGAATATAAGTTAGAAGTAGAGAACCAGAATACGGGTATAAGTATTATGTCCTTTGATGAGATCAGGGAGAAGAATACTTGTGCGTGGAATTCCTGGAATATTCTAAAGGAGAATGAGATTCTCTCTCAGTATTACTCCTCCGTATACACCATAGCACGATGGTATATCGGGGCGGAGCAATTGTACCCTATATGATAAGGTGTGCTCTATGATGAGTACTACTGAGTTACCTGTTTCCTATTAGGGGTTATGCACTTATGAAGTTGCATACCTATTGAATAGGGTTCCAATCAAATCAGTTGCCTACCACTTCATATATGATATGGAAAGGGAAGAGCCCATATCTTAAGATGGTTAAGATTTGGGGTTGTCCAGCCTATGTCTGAAAAGCAAAATCCGGACAAGCTCGAGGCAAAGTCTGTAATGTAGAACTGGAAAAGTTCCAGCTATACAAACTACACTAGATGATTTGGTAGAACCAGAGGATTCAGTAGATTCCAACGAACTTCAGCCTCTCCGCCGATCTAGTAGGGTTCCTAACCCACCTGAGAGATACTTCGGTTTCTCTATGACAGTGGGAGCGAGGATTGCATCATGAGATGATGACCCAACTAGCTTCGAGCTGGCCATCAGGAGTGAGACTCTGTAAGAATGGCTGGATGTTTAGTGATCTGAGATGGAATCCTTATACATCAGCAAAGTATGGACTTTGGTTGCTATATCTGAAGGGTTAAATCCCCATCAGGAGCAAGTATATCTTGAGAAGATTACTTGGTGTACATGGAAAAGTTGAGACTTTCAAAGCTAGACTTGTTAAAGGTTTGCATCATTGACCAGGTGTGGATCATGATGAAACTTTTTCTAAGGATCTATGCTTAAGTCCATCCAGATCCTACTTGCCACGGCTACATACCATGACTACGATATCTGGTGGTTGGGTGTCATGACAGCTTTTCTAAATGATGTTTTAGAAGAGGGAGTCTATAAGTACACAGCCAGAGGGCCTCGTAGACAGTGGGAGCAGCGGAAACGTGTGCAAGATGCTTTATAGGATAAAGCAGGCATCGCGGAGTTGGAACGTCTGTTTTGATGAAGTAGTCAAAGAGTTTGACATCATCAAAATGGTAGATGAACCTTGTATAAACAAAAAGGTAGTAGGGAGTATGGTGACGATCCTCGTAGAGTACGTGGATGACATGCTCTTGCTAGGGAAGGAGTTTCCTATGCTACGCTCGGTCAATCTCCGTTTATCACAATGATTCTCCATATAGGATCAAAATGATACCTTCTAAATCCTGAGTTTTGGATCTATGAGATAGATCTAATTGGATGTTAGAATACTCACTAGTAGTAGTGAGATGGTATCAATCGATCTTGGGGAGAATCACTGGAAGGGTTCCAGGGTGATAAAGACGACTGAATGTCAGTCGCAGGCATTGTCTTTACCCTCAATAAAGGGACGGTATGTTGGAAGAGTTCCAAGCTAGATACCGTGACATACTAGACGATAAAGGCATGATATATCGCTACTTAAGATGCTACCAAAGAGGCTGTTTGGGTGTATATTGGTTCATGAGATGAACTATGTTCCTCCCATTGTGTGATAATGGAGTTGTGGCTTATGCCAAGGAACGTCCGTCCCATCAGTGATCCAGACATATTCTAAGCCAGTATCACTTGATCATGGAGATAGTTGATCTCCAAAGGAGATCGAGGTAAGGAGAGTAGACTCAGAGGACAACACAGCGGATCCACTCACAAAGGCCTGTTCCCAGAGAGAGATTTTTATGGGATGGTTGAGTATGAGATACTACAACCACTGCTACAGATGGACCTAGTGCAAGTGGGAGATTGTTAGTTATATATATGCCCTAGAGGCCATTACTGTACATAGGATGTATATTGTAGTGGATGCTGGGACATATATAGGGAGGACTTTCTTGCTCGACATGATAGTATGCTATCTGGTTGAACTTTACCTTAACATGTATACTGATTGTCTCTCTGTTACATGTTGGTAAAGCCCTTAGGATGTGTGCTTGACTACCTGGACTATGATGCGGATCATACTAGTGGGGACATGGTAGTCCATAAGTACATCCTTCAAAGTCCCTAGTCGTGGGTGTATCGAGACGGGGCATCGATATACCGGAGTAGACTAGCGTATACCTTCTCGACCCATACAGATGGACGATGGATGATCCCATATCCATTGGTGTTTGACATCGGAGATGATATACGGGTGCTCAGTAAAGACTGGGTACACTGGACGGACTCGCCGAGAACTCCCAGATGGTATTATACCTCACGTCAGATGGCAGTTCTCTGGTGACACTGATACAGAGTAGTCTGTTGACCCGAGATCGTCATAGAGTCTTGTGTGGTTCCCACTGTGCTTTGATTTCCATCTTACCACGTCCAAGAGGGCGTGCAAAACGGTGGTTTTTGGGTACAGTCCCGAGTCACATGGAGGCAATGAGCGATAGGAGGGGATCCGTCTCTCCCGGTATAGGGAGTTGATGTTGCGCTGTGTTCGATTGGCTATAACAGGAAATCCCTGGCCAGGGTTGCTGAGATTTACTGGTAAGTGTTACCAGTAGTTTCTCGAATTGTTATAGACCTCATATCGACACGACTTATTGAGCTATTGGGGTCTGACGTTTACCACCCCTAGGCGAGATATGCGACATATCAGACGATCAGACCGGACTGTACGGTAGTGTTACTGGTCGGATTCACTGGAGTGTGAGCGGGCTTGCTCGTCGATCTTCAGATCGCTCAATACCCGGGTGGCCGTTACGTTTAGCAGACCGCTTGCGGCTTGTGGATGCTTGATATGATCATCATCTGCTGCCGGCGTATTGACGAGTCTTTAGAGTCCTACACAGAGGTTTCCTGGCTCAAGCAAAACGAAATAGGAGCGCGTATGAGATATGTGCGGGACCGAGAATGATACCAGTATGTGATACTGTATTTGATTCTCGCGATGTGACATTGATCGGTTATATGCGATATAGCCGGGTTATCGGATCAAGTGTTGATTCGATAAGTTGTTACTAATGATACTAGTCGGTTATATGCGATATGACCGGATCGTTAAATCAAGTGTTGATTTAATGATTTAATGTATAATTATATATTTGATATATTACTTTTCATTAACTAGTATCGGTTCACTTTAAAATGGATTTTCTCACTCGGGTGTGCGCATTATATATGCGATATGATTTTGTGCACATGATTGTATCATGTTTGATGATGCATGCTAAATTGGTTAAGTGTAAAGATTAAACCATGGTTGTGAATGGTTAGAGTTATGTTTTCTTTTTCATTTATTTATTTATTAGTTATTCATTTGGAAAAGAAAATTAAAAGCAAAAAGGGAAAAATGGTTGCTACTTTGTTTTATTCATGAATCTTCATGAAGCTTTGACTTAGTTAACCATTTTGTCTCATGCTTAACCCTAACCACTCCACTAACCCTAGTTCACTCTCTACAACTAACCATGGTCATGTTATGATAAGAATGAGTTTCTTTTCTAATTTTTATTAATTCTTATCATAACAAGCTTCTTCTTCTTCTTTCTTTTCTTCACTTGAAAAAGCTTGAGGTCATCAATGGTGGATTGATGATTTGAGTGAGAAATCCAATTCTAAAGTCTACCCACTTCCTATTTCTTCATCCTCTACCTCTTGACAAGTAGTAGAGTGTGTTTACTTCACAAGTTTCATGACTTGGTGAAGTTGTGAGCTTGATCTAGCGATGCCTCGACGTAGATCATCTTCGGCATGGACATCGACGACCTAGCTTGCCCATTCTCCGACGAAGCCTACGCTTGAGCTCGGATTTGATTTGGACAGCGGAGAGGACCTCGTTGCGGAGCTATGGAGGTGGAGCACCGGATCTACAAAGGTTGTATTTCTGTATCTTGTAGTTAAGTGTTAACTAGTTAGCTTTTTCGCCTAGTTTTCTAGCTAACGATCCGTAGTCGGGTCTCTCGGCACCGTTAAAATTTTAATTTGGCATGATCGATGCCTTGTGAGAACTCATTAGGGTGCCTAGGAACCCTACAGGAGTGACCCCTTTAGCAAAACTAGAAAAGCCTAAAAAACATTCCATTTTAAAAACCATTTGATTCTACAACGATATCAAGTTCATTACGCAATAGGTTTTCAGAAAAACCTGTCGTAGCCCTCCATCATTTCAGATAAGTAGTAGTTAGTATTCTTGCTACGTTTGTTGGCCTGCGTCAAGGCGTAGTGTGCGGTAGCTAACTAGTATTTATCTGCTTATGCATATGATGCAGATTGGATTAGGGTAGTCGTGCGACTTTGTTGGTTTGCGTCAAGGGTCGTGCGGGTGGGTTTAATTCAATTAGGAAATGGCGGGTTGAACTTGACTAGCGCACTATAGTTTGTTGGCCTGCGTCAAAGTCATAGGACGCTAGGGGCAAAATTATCGGGAATTTCAAGTGTTGAAATTTGCAATGAGATTGTATACCTTCTATGAGATAGTTGGATCCCGATACCCGCTGTGAGTAATTGTTACTCCTGGGAGAGTTTTACACATTACAATTAGCCGATCAAGTAGGTGTCTAGAAAGGTGTCAACGGGGTTACGCCTCTGGGAAAACGAGATTTACTTTAATTAGGTTTGTGCGAAAGTACGGGGGACCTCCCTCAAAGTACCGACACTGGCCTGGCTGAAAAATTGGTGAACTTGTAGCGTCTAATTAATCCCGGCTAGTCTTTCCTTTTAGGGTTTGAAGGAAGATTTGATAAAAACAGTGGGAGCCATCCTGATTAGATAAAATAAAAACCAATCTGATCTTGCAAGAGCATACGCTGAGTGTTTTCTTCTCTCTCTCTCCAGTTAGCGACCATATCATGCCTTAATCAAGATAATAATACGGATGTATTGACCGAACCCGCTTGTTATACTGAGCTGGGGAACGTTGGTCCCGCTCCAACTTATAATTGTTATAAGACAGAGCAGGAAATTGGGGAATACCATATTTCCCGTGCCGCCCAAACGAAGAAAGTGCATATGATGCATCATCTTCGGGTGTGTTCGTTATAAAGAACTGTTTTTCTGTATCCTCTACGTCCTAGGTATTTGATCCCGCATATGTAATTTGTTACATAGGGCTACAGAAAGGTAGAGAACTGCGAACGGGTGATAAGTTTCATGAGGCAGAAAACGGTGCAAGTGTTGCAGCCAGGTCTGTTGGTCACTGTCACCCTGTATTACCAATACATTGATTCTGAACAAATACTATTAGATACCGAACCTGATATACAAAATCATATCAGTCTCTTTATTTATTAAAGAAAGGGTATAATTTTGTATTGTTGGATAATGTTTTGAACATTTCCTATATCAAAAGTTGATCGGTTCAGGCACGTTATCTAAAAGTATTGATGTTCTAAATCAAACTATGGTTCTTAGTATATAGAACACACACAAGAGGAATGTTGGAGATAATGCCCTCAGAGTCAATTATTGGATCACAGGCACGTGATTGCGATGATTGAGGGAGGACCTATCCCGGTAAGACAGTCTTACTCGAGATGATAGTATGCTATCTGGTTTACCTTTATCATCGTGTACTGTTTCAGGTGACCTTACAGGTCGCTATTACACGTTGATAGAGCCCCTAGGATTCTTGCTTGACTGCCAGCAGTATGAGGGTGATCATATACGTGGGAGCTGGTAGTCTATAAGCACATCCTTAAATGGTCCCTAGTCGTGGGAGTTTTGAAACAGGGCATCGATTCTCCAGAGTAGACTAGTGTATACAGTCGAGACCCCGACGAGGGGCGGTGGCCGGTCTCACAGGCCACTGGTGTCAGTTGGTTCACCTAAGATGTATACAGGTGCTCATTGGGTTATGAGTACACCGGACAGGACTCGCCGGGAACATGCTAGTTGGTCTTATACCTCATGTCAGATAGCAGTTTCCAGGTGACATGTGTACAGGTTAGTTCATCGACCTGGGGATCGTCATTTGTCTCGTGTGAGTTCCCACTGTGCTTTGATTACTACCCTACCACGGCTCAAAGGAGTCGTGCAAACAGGTTTTAGTTGGGTACAGTCCCGAGCCACATGGAGGCAGTGAGCGGATCTTCAGGGGTTCGTCTCTCCCGGTATTGGGGGTGAGGTCGCGCTGTGTCTAGGAGAGCCATTACACAAAGTCCTTGGCCAAGGCAGGAGATTTACTGGTAGGTATTCCAGTAGTATCTCAGGGTGTTCTGGGCTACACTCCGATACGACTTGTACCGCTTTTGGGGGTCTGACTTTTACCAACCCCCTAGGCCCGACATGCGATGCTCATAGACAACGGACCGGACTGTACGGATATTGTCACTGACAGGCTCAGTAGGGTGTCAGGATGAGTTCGCTCATCGACGTCCCTTTTGGTAAATAGCTGGTGGCCCGTCACGTATTGGCTTATACCTCTGACGTGCTAGTGGTTAAATCCACAGCCATAGTATTGACGAGTCTTTAGAGTCCACCACACTTTCAGTTACTCAGCTTTCAGGCGAAACGCTGTAGAGGCCGTATGGAGATATGGCAGGGTCCGATCAGATACGTGCGGTATTGCACGGATCAGGATCGGACGGTTTGTACTAGAGGCCGTATAGATATATGGCAGGGTTCGATCAGATACGTACGGTATTGCACGGATCAGGATCGGACGGATATTACTAGCCGGCTTTGGTTTAAGCCGGATCCTAGTATAGTACAGTGTAGATTTTGTCTCTTTGCATTTGTATCCGGACGGAATACAGATGCGGGTGTGTATGCACAGTATCGGGGTTTTCCTGTAATTTATTACGGGACCAGTTTTCTGGAGTTGCCAGTTTGAATTCCGTTACGGCCGGTTACCTTTGTTCTTTTCCGGCCGGACTTTTCCGATGGAGGGGGTTATTTGCAATTGTGCAAATAACATTTGTGGAGGGGGTTTCTTACAAATATATTCATTATGATATGTTAGCATCTTTCATCCATGATGGTGCATTAATTGAGATTTGAAAGGGTATGGAGTGATAAGCATGGTTGATGTTTCTTAGCTTTATGATGTGGTCACCTCTTGCTTTTCCTACACTTACCTCCCTCTTGTATTTGTTTTGCCCTCCACCATTTTCCAACACATTGCATGGCCGGACACAATTTGGAGGGGAGAAAGAAAAATGAGAGAGGTTCATTTCATTTGGTGTGGGAAATTAATCATCCATCTCATTTTCCATTGCTACCAAAAATCCCCAAGTTCATATCTTGTTGATTCCTCCATCAAGGCAACTACAAACCCCATTAAGACAAAGCGCATTCTACACTACATTCTACAGCATACCTTGGGCACGTCGACTAGCCAGCTTCGTGCCCGAGTTGCCTCAGTACTGAGGTGGGAGCCCGTAAAAGTTACAGACGATGTGGTGCCCTTCCGGTAAGGATGCGACGACCGGAGTTTCCGCGAGAGATCGGGACGATGACGAGAAGACCGGAGGACTCGGATCACTCGGTATATCTCTTCCCTATCTTGTTACTTTGCTAGATCTAGTTTAATGGCCCGATCTGGGGTTTAGTGCGCGGTGGTGCCGGTTTGCTAAGTTCACAAAATTAAAGTTTATCACCGCTTCCGCATTTGGCCGTCTGATTGACGACCGGGGCGCCGCCGTGCACTTACAAGGAAGAGTTCAGAAATGAACGAATCCTTCTTGAGGCATTGTAGACTAGGTCAGACCAATGTGACCCGACTAGCTAAAGTTACATTTAGATGCATATTTAAATCAGTTTGAATTTATATCTTATGAAACTTGCCAGTCATGTCACAAAGATAAAATGACCATAGCTCTGTTTACTGGAAGCAGAGAAAGAGTTAGTGAACTCTTGGGATGATACATGTTGATGTATGTAGGTCCCCTGTCTACAAATGCCAAGACTGGTTCTTTATACTTCATTACATTCTCTAATAATCTCTCAAGATTCAGATATATGTTCCTGTTGAAACATAAGTCCGAACCTTTTGAGATGATCACAGAATATAAGTTAGAAGTAGAGAACCAGAATACGGGTATAAATATTATATCCTATGATAAGATCAGGGAGGAGAATACTTGTGCATAGAATTCCTGGACTATTCTAAAGGAGAATGAGATTCTCTCTCAGTATTACTCCTCTGAATACACCACAGCACAACGGTGTATCAGGGCGGAGCAATAACACCCTATATGATATGGTGTGCTCTATGATGAGTACTACTGAGTTACCTATTTCCTTTAGGGAGTTATGCACTTATAAAGTTGCATACCTATTGAATAGGGTTCCGATCAAATCAGTTGCCTACCACTTCATATGTGATATGGAAAGGGAAGAGCCCATATCTTAAGTTAGTTAAGATTTGGGGTTGTCCGGCCTATGTCTAAAAGCAAAATCCGGACAAGCTCGAGGCAAGGTCTGTTATGTAGAACTGGAAATGTTCCAGCTATACAAACTGCAGCTGATGATTTGGTAGAACCGAAAGATTAAATAGTAACCAACGAACCTCAGCCTCTCCGCCGATCTAGTAGGGTTCCTCACCCACCTGAGAGTTACTTCGGTTTCTCTATGACAGTGGGAGCGAGGATTGCATCATGAGATGATGACCCAACTAGTTTCGAGCTGGCCATCAGAAGTGAGACACTGTAAGAATGGCTGGATGTTTATTGATCTGAGATGGAATCTTTATACACCAACAAAGTATGAACTTTAGTTGCTATATCTGAAGGGTTAAATCCCCATCAGGAGCAAGTATATCTTGAGAAGATTACTTGGTGTAGATGGAAAAGTTGAGACTTTCAAAGCTAGACTTGTTAAAGGTTTTTCGTCATCGACCAGGCGTGGATAATGATGAAACCTTTTTCCAGTGGCTATGCTTAAGTCCATCCAGATCCTACTTGCTACGGCTACATACCATAACTACGATATCTGGCGGTTGGGTGTCTTGACTGCTTTTCTAAATGATGATTTGGAAGAAAGCGTCTATAAGTACACAGCCAGAGGGCTTCGTAGACAGTGGGAGCAGCGGAAACGTGTGCAAAATATTTTATATGATAAAGCAGGCATCGCGGAGTTGGAACGTCTGTTTTGATGTAGTAATCAAAGAGTTTGACTTCATCAAAATGGTAGATGAACCTTGTATATACAAAAAGGTAGTAGGGAGTATTGTTGTGATCCTCATAGAGTACGTGGATGACATATTCTTGATAGGGAAGGAGTTTCCTATGCTATGCTCGATTAATCTCCGCTTATCACAATGATTCTCCATATATGATCAAAGTGATACCTCCTAAATCCTGGGTTTTGGATCTATGAGATAGATCTAATTGGATGTTAGGATACTCACTAATTGTAGTGAGATGGTATCAGTTGATCCTGGGGAGAATCACTGGAAAGGTTCCAGGGTGATAAGGACGACTGAATGTCAGTCGCAGGCATTGTCTTTATCCTCAGAAAAGGGACGGTATGTTGGAAGAGTTCCAAGAAAGATATCGTGGCATACTAGACGATAAAGGCTGGATACATCGCTACTTAAGATGCTACCAAAGAGGCAGTCTGGATGTATATTTGTTCATGAGATGAACTTAGTTCCTCCCAATGTGCAACAATGGAGTTGTGGCTTATGCCAAGGAACGTCCGTCCCATCAGTGATCCAGACATATTCTAAGGCAGTATCACCTGATCATGGAGATGGTTGATCTCCAAGGTGATCGTGGTTAGGAGTGTAGACTCAGAGGACAACACGGCGGATCCACTCACAAAGGCCTTTTCCTAAAGAGAGACTTTTAAGGGATGGTTGAGTATGAGATACTGCAACCACTGCTACAGATGGCCCTAGTGCAAGTGGGAGATTGTTAGTTATATGTATGCCCTAGAGGCCATTACTGTACATAGGATGTATATTGTAGTGGATGCTGGGACATATATAGGGAGGACTTTCTTGCTCGACATGATAGTATGCTATCTGGTTACTCTTTACCTTAACGTGTATACAGATTGTCTCTCTGTTGCATGTTGGTAAAGCCCTTAGGACGTGTACTTGACTACCTGGACTATGATGTGGATCATACTAGTGGGGACATGGTAGTCCATAAGTACATTCTTCAAGGTCCCTAGTCATGGGTGTATCGAGACGGGGCATCGATATACCAGAGTAGACTAGCGTATACCTTCTCGACCCATACAGATGGGCGATGGATGATCCCATATCCATTGGTGTTTGACATCAGAGATGATATACGGGTGCTCAGTGGAGACTGGGTACACTGGACGGACTCGTCGAGAACTCCCAGATGGTATTATACCTTACGTCAGATGGCAGTTCTCTGGTGACACTGGTACAGGTTAGTCTGTAGACCCGAGATCGTCATAGAGTCTTGTGTGATTCCCACTGTGCTTTGATTTCTACCTTACCAGGTCCAAGAGGGCGTGCAAAACGGTGGTTTTTGGGTACAGTCCCGAATCACATGGAGGCAATGAGCGATAGGAGGGGATTCGTCTCTCCCGGTATAGGGAGTTGATGTTGCGCTGTGTTCGATTGGCTATAACCGGAAATCCCTGGTCAGGGTTGCTGAGATTTACTGGTAAGTGTTACCAGTAGTTTCTCAAACTCTGATAGACTTCATATCGACACGACTTATCGAGTAATTGGGGTTTTACGTTTACCACCCCTAGGCGAGATATACGACATATCAGACGATCAGACCGGACTGTGCGGTAAGTGTTGCTGGTTGGATTCACAGGAGTATGAGCGGGCTTGCTCGTCGATCTTCTGATCGCTCAATACCCGGGTGGCCGTTACGTTTAGCAGTCCGCTTGCGGCTTGTGGGTGTTTGATATGATCATCACCTGCTGCCGGCGTATTGACGAGTCTTTAGAGTCCTACACAAAGGTTTTCTGGCTCAAGCGAAACGAAATAGGAGCGCATATGAGATATGTGCGGGACCGAGAATAGTACCAGTATATGATACTGTATTCGATTCTCGCGATTTTTGACAGTGATTGGTTATATGCGATATAGCCGGGTTATCGGATCAAGTGCTGATTCGATAAGTTGTTACTATTGATATTAGTCGGTTATATGAAATATGACCGGATCGTTAAATCAAGTATTGATTTAATGATTTAATGTATAATTATATATTTGATATATTACTTTACATTAACTAGTATTTGTTCACTTAAGATGGATTTTCTCACTTGATGTGCACATTGTATATATGATATAGTTTTGTGCACTAGTTTGTATCATGTTTGATGATGCATGCAATCTTGGGTGTATGTTTGATTTAAACCTTGGTTAAGTAAATGGTTAGGGTTTTTATTTATTCATTTATTTATTTATTTTGGAAAAAAGAGAATTGGTGGCTTGCTTTGTTTTATAGTTGAAGCTTCATGAAGCTTTGAAAAAGTCTACCTTTTTTGTTTCATGCTAAACCTAACCATTCACCTAACCTTAGTTTATTCTCTACACTTAACCATGGTTGATAATATGATAAGAATGACTTATTTTCTATTTTCCAAGAATTCTTATCATATTCTTTATCTTCTTCTTCTTCTTCTTCTTCTTCTTCTTCAAGAAGAAAGAAGCTTGCCAGCTTCAATGGTGAAATGAGAAAAAAGAGTGAGAAATCCAATTCTAAAGTGAACCCACTTCCTATTTCTTCATCCTCTACCACTTGCCAAGTAGTATAGGGTGTTTTCTTCACAAGTTTCATGACTTGGTGAAGTTGGAGCTTGATCTTGTGTTGCCTCGACGTAGATCATCTTCGGCATCGAAGTCGACGACCTAGCCCGCCCATTTCTCCGATGAAGCCGACGCTAGAGTCCGGGATCCGATGATCGCAGTGAGGGGACGTCAACACGGAGCTAGAGAAGTGGAGGACCGGATCTACAAAGGTTGTATTTCCGTTCACTTAGTACTAAAGCACTTTAGTAGCTTGTAGTTTCGCCTTTTCTCTAGTTAACGATCTAGTTAGGGTTTCTCGGCACCGGAAATTTTTGAATTTGGCATGGTTAATGCCTTGTGGAACCTCCTTAGTGTGCCTTGGAACCCTACACATCGGATCCCGGACTCTAGCGATGGTTTCGTCGAAGAAATGATCGGGCTAGGTCGTCGACTTCAATGCCGAAGATGATCTACGTCGAGGAAACACAAGGTCAAGCTCCAACTTCACCAAGTCATGAAACTTGTGAAGAAAACACCCTATACTACTTGGCAAGTGGTAGAGGATGAAGAAATAGGAAGTGGGTTCACTTTGGATTTGGATTTCACTCTTTTCCTCATAGCACCATTAAAGCTAGTAAGGTTTCTTCTTCTTGAAGAAGAAGAAGAAGAAGAAGAAAAAGAATATGATAAGAATTATCAAATCAAATGATAAATCAAGTCAAGTTATCATAATGCAACCATGGTTGAGTGTAGAGAATAAACTATGGTTAAAGTAAATTGTTAGGGTTAAGGAAAGAAACAAAAATGGTCAAAGCTTTTCAAAGCTTCAAGAAGCTTCAAGATAAATCCAAAGAAAGCCACCATTTCATTTCTTGCCAAAATAAATAAATAAATAAATGAATAAGTAAATGAAACCCTAACCATTAACCTAATCATAGTTTAAAGCATACACACACCCAAGTTTGCATGTATCATCAAACATGATACAAACTTGTGCACAAAACTATATCATATATATATAATGTGCACATCAAGTGAGAAAATCCATCTTAAGTGAACCAATACTAGTTAATGCAAAGTAATATATCAAATATATAATTATGCATTAAATCATTAAATCAACGCTCGATTTAATGATCCGGTCATACTGCATATAACCGACTAATATTTAGTGTATCAATGTATCGAATCAACATTTGATTCGGTAACCCGGCCATAACTCATATAACCGTCCAATGATACAAATTGCGAGAATAGAATACAGTATCACATACTGGTATTATTCTCGGTCCCGCACATATCTCATATGCGCTCCTATTTCGTTTCGCTTGAGCCAGGAAACCTCTGTGTAGGACTCTAAAGACTCGTCAATACGCCGGCAGCAGATGATGATCATATCAAGCACCCACAAGCCGCAAGCGGTCTGCTAAACGTAACGGCCACCCGGGTATTGAGTGATCAGAAGATCAACGAGTAAGCCCGCTCACACTCCTGTGAATCCAACCAGTAACACTTACCGTACAGTCCGGTCTGTTCGTCTGATATGTCGCATATCTTGCCTAGGGGTGGTAAACGTCAGACCCCAATAGCTCGATAAGTCGTGTTGATATGAGATCTATAACAGTTCGAGAAACTACTGGTAACATTTACCTGTAAATCTCAGCAACCCTGGCCAGGGATTTTCGGTTATAGCCAATCGAACACAGCGCAACATCAACTCCCTATACTGGGAGAGACAAATCCCCTCCTATCGCTCATTGCCTCCATGTGATTCGGGACTGTACCCAAAAACCACCGTTTTGCACGCCCACTTGGACGTGGTAAGGTGGAAATCAAAGCACAGTGGGAATCACACAAGACTCTATGACGATCTCGGGTCAACAGACTACTCTATGTAGGGTTCCTAGGCACACTAATGAGGTCTCACAAGGCATCAACCATGCCAATTTCAAAAATTACAAGTGCCGAGAAACCCTAATACGGATCGTTAACTAGAATTTTAGGCGAAACATGCAACTAGTTCAACCATGGTTATGTGTAGAGAGTAAACTAAGGTTAGGTGAATGGTTAGGTTAGGCATGAAATAAAAATGGTAGACTTTTTCAAAGCTTCATGAAGCTGCAATGTAAAACAAAGCAAGCCACCATTTCTCTTTTTTCCAATAAAAATAAATAAATAAATGAATAAATTAATTAAAACCCTAACCATTTACTTAACCAAGGTTTAAACTAAACATACACCCAAACATGCATGTATCATCAAACATGATACAATCAAGTGCACAAAAAATATATCACATATACAATGTGCACTTCAAGTGAGAAAATCCAATTTAAGTGAACCAATACTAGTTAATGCAAAGTAATATATCAAATATATAATTATGCATTAAATCATTAAATCAACGCTTGATTTAACGATCCGAACATATCGCATATGACCGACTAATATCAATAGCAACAACTTATCGAATCAACACTTGACCCGATAACCCAGCTATATCGCATATAACCGATCAATGTCACAAATCGCGAGAATGGAACACAGTATCACATACTGGTATTATTCTCGGTCCCACACATATCTCATATGCGCTCCTATTTCGTTTCGCTTGAGCCAGGAAACCTCAGTGTAGGACTCTAAAGACTCGTCAATACGCCGGCAGCAGGTGATGATCATATCAAGCACCCACAAGCCGCAAGCGGTCTGCTAAATGTAACGGCCATCCGGGTATTGAGCGATCAGAAGATCGACGAGCAAGCCCGCTCACACTCCTGTGAATCCAACCAGTAACACTTACCATACAGTCCGGTCTCGTCGTCTGATATGTAGCATATCTCGCCTAGGGATGGTAAACGTCAGACCCCAATAGCTCGATAAATCATGTCGATATGAGGTCTATAACAGTTCGAGAAACTACTGGTAACACTTACCAGTAAATCTCAGCAACCCGGGCCAGGGATTTCCGGTTATAGCCAATCGAACACAGCGCAACATCAACCCCCTATACCGGGAGAGACGAATTCCCTCTATCGCTCATTGCCTCCATGTGATTCGGGACTGTACCCAAAAAACCACCGTTTTGCACGCCCTCTTGGACGTGGTAAGGTGGAAATCAAAGTACAGTGGGTATCACACAAAACTCTATGACGATCTCGGGTCTACAGACTACTCTATACCAGTGTCACCAGAGAACTGCCATCTGACGTAAGGTATAATATCATCTGGGAGTTCTCAGTGAGTCCGTCCAGTGTACCCAGTCTCCACTGAGCACCCGTATATCATCTCCGATGTCAAACACCAATGGATATGGGATCATCCATCGCCCATCTGTATGGGTCGAGAAGGTATACGCTAGTCTACTCTGGTATATCGATGCCCCGTCTCGATACACCCACGACTAGGGACCTTGAAGGATGTACTTATGGACTACCATGTCCCCACTAGTATGATCCGCATCATAGTCTAGGTAGTCAAGTACACATCCTAAGGGCTTTACCAACATGTAACAGAGAGACAATCAGTGTACACGTTAAGATAAAGGGTAACCGGATAGCATACTATCATGTCGAGCAAGAAAGTCCTCCCTATATATGTCCAAGCATCCACTACAATATACATCCTAATTATAGTAATGGCCTCTAGGGCATACATATAACTAACAATCTCTCACTTGCACTAGGGCCATCTGTAGCAGTGGTTGCAGTATCTCATACTCAACCATCCCATAAAAGTCTCTCTCTGGGAAAAGGCTTTTGTGAGTGGATTCGCCGTGTTGTCCTCTGAGTCTACTCTTCTAACCTCGATCACCTTGGAGATCAGCCATCTCCATGATCAGGTGATACTGCCTTAGAATATGTCTGGATCACTGATGGGACAGACGTTCCTTGGCAAAGGCCACAACTCCATTGTCACACAATGGGAGGAACTAAGTTCATCTCATGAACAAATATACATCCAGACTGCCTCTTTGGTAGCATCTTAAGTAGCGATGTATCCAGCCTTTATCGTCTAGTATGCCACGATATCTAGCTTGGAACTCTTCCAACATACCGTCCCTCCACTGAGGGTAAAGACAATGCCTGTGACTGACATTCAGTTGTCTTTATCACCCTGGAACACTTCCAGCGATTCTCCCCAGGATCAATTGATACCATCTGACTACAACTAGTGAGAATCCTAACATCTAATTAGATCTATCTCATAGATCCAAAACCCAGGATTTAGGAGGTATCACTTTGATCCTATATGGAGAATCATTGTGATAAGCGGAGATTGACTGAGCGTAGCATAGGAAACTCCTTCCCTATCAAGAGTATGTCATCCACGTACTCTACGAGGATCACCACCATACTCCCTACTACCTTTTTATATATACAAGGTTCATCTACCATTTTGATGAAGTCAAACTATTTGACTACCACATCAAAACAGACGTTCCAACTCCGCGATGCCTGCTTTATCCTATAAAACATCTTGCATACGTTTCCGCTTCTCCCACTGTCTACGAGGCCCTCTGGCTGTGTACTTATAGACGCTCTCTTCTAAAACACCATCTTGAAAAGCAGTCATGGCACCCAACCGCCAGATATCGTAGTCATGGTATGTAGCCGTGGCAAGTAGGATCTGGATGGACTTAATCATAGCTCCTTAGAAAAGGTTTCATCATTATCCATGCCTGGTCGATGACGAAAACCTTTAACAAGTCTAGCTTTGAAAGTCTCAACTTTTCCATCTACACCTAGTAATCTTCTCAAGATATACTTGCTCCTGATGGGGATTTAACCCTTCAGATATAGCAACCAAATTCCATACTTTATTGGTGTACATGGATTCCATCTCAGATCACTAAGTATCCAGCCATTCTTACAGAGTCCCTACTCTCGATGGCCTGCTCGAAACTAGTTGGGTCATCATCTCATGATGCAATCCTCGCTCCCACTGTCATAGAGGAACCGAAGTATCTCTCAGGTGGGTGAGGAACCCTACTAGATCGGCGGAGAGGCTGAGTTTCGTTGGTTACTATTGAATCCTTTGGTTCTATCAAATCATCAGCTGCAGTTCGTATAGATGGAACCTTTCCAGTTCTACATAACAGACTTTGCCTCGAGCTTGTCCAGATTTTGCTTTTAGGCATAGGCCGGACAATCCTAAATCTTAACAAACTTAAGATATGGGCTCTTCCCTTTCCATATCACATATGAAGCGGTAGGCAACTGTTTTGATTTGAACCCTATTCAATAGGTATGCAGCTTCTCAAGTGCATAACTCCCAAAAGGAAATAGGAAACTCAGTAGTACTCATCATAGAGCACACCATATCAAAAAAGGTGTAATTGCTCCGCCCCGATACACCATCGTGCTATGGTGTATGCGGAGGAATAATGCCGAGAGGGAATCTCATTCTCCTTTAGAATAGTCCAGGAATTCCGTGCTCAAGTATTCTCCTCCTTGATCTCATCAAAGAACATAATACTTATACCCTCATTTTGGTTCTCTACTTCTAACTTATATTCCGTGAATATCTCAAAAGGTTCGGACTTGTGTTTCAACAGGAACATATGTCTGAATCTTGAGAGATCATCAGAGAATGTAATGAAGTACAAAGAACCGGTCTTGGCATGTGTAGACAGTGGACCTTTATACATCAACATGTATCATCCCAAGAGTTCACTAACTCTTTCTCTGCTTCCAATAAACAGAGCTGTGGTCATCTTATCTTTGTGACATGACCGGCAAGTTTTCACAAGATGTAAATTCAAACAGATTTAAATATGCATCTTTGTGCAACTTAGCTAGTCGGTTCGCATTGATATGACCTAGTTTACAATACCTCAAGAAGGATCCGTTCATTTCTGAACTCTTCCTCTTGTGTGTGTTCCGTATACTAAGAACTGTAGTTTGATTTAGAACATTAATGCTTTTAGATAACGTGCCTGAACCGATCAACTTTTGATATAGGAAATGTTCAAAACATTATCTAACAATACAAAATTTTATCATTTCTTTACGAATAAAGAGAATGATATGATTTTGTATATCAGGTTCGGTATCTAATAACATTCGTTCAGAATCAATGTATTTGGAATACAGGGTGACAGTGACCAACAGACTTGGCTGCAACACTTTCCCCGTTTTCTGCCTCATGAAACTTATTACCCGTTCTCAGTTCTCTACCTATCTGTAGCCCATCTAAAAAATTACATATGCGGGATCCTGATCCGGTATCACATACCCATGACGTAAAGGATACAGAGAAACAGTTCTGTGTAAAGAACACACCCGAAGATGATGCATCAGCATGCACTTTCTTCGTTTGGGTGGCACGGGAAATCTGGTATTCCCCTAATTTTCTGCTCTGTCTTATAACAATTATAAGTTGGAGCGGGACCAACGTTCCCCAGCTCAGTATAACAAGCGGGTTCGGTCAAATATCCGTATTATTATCTTGATTAAGGCGTGATATGGTCGCTACCTGGAGAGAGAGAGAAGAAAACACTCAGCGTGCGCTCTTGCAAGATTAGATTGGTTATTATTTTATCTAATCAGGATGGCTCCCACTGTTTTTATCAAATCTTCCTTCAAACCTTAAAAGGAAAGACTAGCCGGGATTAATTACACATTACAAGTTCGCTAATCTTTCAGCCAGGCCAGTGTCGGTATTTTGAGGGAGGTCCCCCGTGCTTTCGCACAAACCTAATTACAGTAAACCTCGTTTTCCCAGAGGCGTAACCTCGTTAACACCTTTCTAGACACTTACTTGATCGGCTAATTGTAATGTATAAAACTCTCCCAGGAGTAACCCTTACTCGCAGCGGGTATCGGGATCCAACTATCTCATAGAAGGTATGCAATCTCATTGCAAATTTCAACACTTGAAATTCCCGATAATTTTGCCCCTAACCTCCTATGACCTTGACAAAGGCCAACAAACCATATGATGCTAGTCAAGTTCAACTCGTCATTTCCTGATTGAATTAAATCCACCCGCACGGCCCTTGACAAAGGCCAACAAGGTCGCACGACTACCCTAATCGAATCTGCATCATATGCATAAGCAGATAAGCACCAGTCAGCTACCGCACACTACGCCTTGACAAAGGCCAACAAACGCAGCACGAATACTAACTACTACTTATCTAAAATGACGGAGGGCTACGACAGGTTTTTCTGAAAACTTATTGCTTAATAAACTTGATATCGTTGTAGAATCAAATGATTTTAAAATGGAGTGTTTTTTAGGCTTTTCTAGTTTTGCTAAAAGGGTCTCTCCCGGTGAAGGGATTGTCGGTCTTTTCCTTGTCGAATGAGGTGCGGGATATATCATATATATCACTGTGCAAAGCAGAAACTATAGAAGCAATCAAAAGACAAACCGAGAGTTGTAGCATCTGCCAGTTATTGCTAAAGGAGTCACTCCCGGTGAAGGGATCTCGGTCCTTTCCTTATCGAATAAGGTGCAGGATATATCATATATACCACTGTGCAAAGCAAGAACTGTAGCTACCTGTTTTATTTTTGAAATTCGATTCCACAACATCATTTGGTTTCTTTTATTTCATTAATCTCATTAATGAAGTCCCATCATTTAAGTACCTAAACATCACAGATAAATACGACGTATACTTATGCCATCCGCATTTGCCTCGATGTCCCCTCGTGCATCGTTAGGTTAGGTAACTAACGGCAGAGCGGGGCAGGGCTAGCGCGGGTGTAAAACATAAGTAACGTCTATATAATATATCGTATATACTATATACAGTATTTATCACAGAACATATCACATGATCACATCACAGATAACGCAGCAGAAAATATCATATGAAATATTAGATATACTAGGACGTCTGTGTTTTTAATATGAGCCAGTATAAAACACGGATTCCACGGTCGCGATGAATAGCCAAACCCACACCCCTAGACCCCTACGAGAGCGGCAAGCAACCCTACCAATTCTAGGGTTAGGAGACCCGGACTCGATTCCTCGAGATGGTCTCCCACTGGACTCTAGAACCCGGTTACGTGTGCTCCCCTCCTTGGGTCTATCCTAGTGCGGAAAAGTAAATAATATACAAAGGTGACATCTTCCGCAACCTGGAAGTGCCCCAATAATAGAATATTACATACAAATTTTTACATGAATGAAAATGAAAAACACTCATCTCACATAAAAAAAACCCGGCTATTCAAACACGACGATCCAATATAACATATCCAGCAATACATAACATCACATGTCATCAACGTAAGTAAATATGCGCATCCCAATTGTCGTTGACATATAGCAAAGAAACCGGTGATATCACATATTATACTTACGGTCACAGAAAAGAAAGTGTAAAACTACAACAGTTGGAATCCGCAACCTCCTTAGACATCGCATGCCTAACAATTATAAACCCCGCATTTTAGTCTCATTATCGAAAACACTTTTCAATATCAAGTCGGGCAATTCAGCAAGATTCCTGACATCCTGATCGAATGCTCGTCGCAAACTTCAGTAGACGGTTGCACCCCCGATGCCGTCGACGAAGTGCACCAAGGCGGAACACCGCTGCCGCGGGCACCCGAACGGATGCTTTCGGTGACGGGGTTCTCCTACAGTCACTTGGTCGGGGCTAAGGGGTGTAGCTGTCTATTAAGTTTACCGGCGAGTATCCGCGCACGCTACGTGATTGCGACGGACTTTTGATCACATCAAAATTCCGTGGCAACCGATCAAGTGAGACTAAAGTGCTATGCTTATAACATTCATTCAGTTATCTCATAACTACTTGTGAATTCCAATTATTGTATCACATTCCGGATAAATAGAAAATGTTAAACTTTCCGATCGAACAATCGAACACCCAAGTTTTCCCGAAACAGCTCATCACATGAAATAAGTTTAAAAACATTCACTTCGTGCCTCAGTACCAACGGTCCAGCCGTAGAAGGGTCAAGCCAACGCCTCACATGTGGCACGCCGTACTGCCCCAAACCCTAAGGTTCAAAGGGCAGTTCAAGACGGTCACATAATCGAGTTAAGGTTTGTTGTCTTCTAGAGGGACCATCGCGTTACTTGCACTACTTAGAACGTCGTTAAACTACGGAAAAATCCAACAATTGAAAATTTCCCAGCAGGGGAAAAGGTGGGTATTTTTATCCGGTCGAACTTTTTAACATTTTCTAAAGTTACCCGGAAAACACATAGACAAAGTTTGAAATTTTCGATCGAATCATCGAAGCTCCAAAACACCCCAGAAAACTCAACTCTTGAGTGCAAATTAAAAATTCCCAGAAAACTCAGCACCTGAATATAGGAATTACTGTGCAAAAAATAATGGGCAATGCGACTGTACGGCCGCGGAACCGCCGCTGAAGCCAGGCTTCTGCCGCTGTTCCGCGTCGGTTTAGATGATTCAGGAGCTCCATTTTGCACTATAATTCTTAGAACTTCCTGCTGAATTCTTTAAGAATTTTTAATCTGGAAAAAACCCAGTTTTTAAAAAATGTCCAGAGAGGGTTGAATTCTAGGGTTTCGGGGTTCGATCGGGTTTCTTGCTTCGTCTACGCATCGCCTAAGGCTCTAGCTAGGCTCTGATACCACTGTAGGTTTCCTAGGCACACTAATGAAGTCTCACAACAGATAAAACATGCCCAATTTAAATTTTTCATGTGCCTACAAACCCTAATACGGATCGTTAACTAGATAATGAGGCGATGCAAGCAAGTTAACGGCTTTAACTACGAGTAAACGAACATACAACCTTTGTAGATCCGGTCCTCCACCTCCATGGCTCCGTGTTGACGTCTCTCCGCTGTACCCATCGGAATCCAAGACTCTCACGGTTGTTTCATCGGAGAAAAGATCGGGCTAGGTCGCCGACTTCGATGCCGAAGATGATCTACGTCGAGGCAACTCAAGATCAAACTCCAACTTCACCAAGTCATGAAACTTGTGAAGAAAACACCCTATACTACTTGGAAAGTGGTAGAGAATGAAGAAATAGGAAGTGGGTTCACTTTAGAATTGGATTTCTCACTCTTTTTCTCATGTTGCCATTGATGGATACAAGCTTTCTTCTTTGTTGAAGAAGAAGAAGAAGGAATATCATAAGTATTTTCAAAATAGAAAATAATATGATATTCCTTCTTCTTCTTCTTCTTCAACAAAGAAGAAAGCTTGTATCCATCAATGGCAACAAGAGAAAAAGAGTGAGAAATCCAATTCTAAAGTGAACCCACTTCCTATTTCTTCATTCTCTACCACTTGCCAAGTAGTATAGGGTGTTTTCTTCACAAGTTTTATGACTTGGTGAAGTTGGAGCTTGATCTTGAGTTGCCTCGACGTAGATCATCTTCGGCATCGAAGTCGGCGACCTAGCCCGATCTTTTCTCCGATGAAACCACCGTGAGAGTCTTGGATTCCGATGGGTACAGCGGAGAGACGTCAGCATGGAGCCATGGAGGTGGAGGACCGGATCTACAAAGGTTGTATGTTCGTTCACTCTTAGTTAAAGCCGTTAACTTGCTTGCATCGCCTCATTATCTAGTTAACGATCCGTATTAGGGTTTGTAGGCACATGAAAAATTTAAATTGGGCATGTTTAATCTGTTGTGAGACTTCATTAGTGTGCCTAGGAAACCTACAGTGGTATCAAAGCCTAGCTAGAGCCTTAGGCGATGCGTAGACGAAGCTAGAAACCCGATCGAACCCCGAAACCCTAGAATTCAACCCTCTCTGGACATTTTTTAAAAAATGGGTTTTTCCCAGATTAAAAATTCTTAAAAAATTCAGCAGGAAGTTCTAAGAATTATAGTGCAAAACGGAGCTCCTGAATCATCTAACATGATACAATCAAGTGCACAAAAAATATATCACATATACAATGTGCACTTCAAGTGAGAAAATCCATTTTAAGTGAACCAATACTAGTTAATGCAAAGTAATATATCAAATATATAATTATGCATTAAATCATTAAATCAACGCTTGATTTAACGATCCGGTCATATCGCATATGACCGACTAATATCAATAGTAACAACTTATCGAATCAACACTTGATCCGATAACCCGCTATATCGCATATAACCGATCAATGTCATAAATCGCGAGAATGGAACACAGTATCACATACTGGTATTATTCTCGGTCCCGCACATATCTCATATGCGCTCCTATTTCGTTTCGCTTGAGCCAGGAAACCTCTGTGTAGGACTCTAAAGACTCGTCAATACGCCGGCAGCAGGTGATGATCATATCAAGCATCCACACTCTATACCAGTGTCACCAGAGAACTGCCATCTGACGTAAGGTATAATACCATCTGGGAGTTCTCGGCGAGTCCGTCCAGTGTACCCAGTCTCCACTGAGCACCTGTATATCATCTCTGATGTCAAACACCAATGGATATGGGATCATCCATCGCCCATCTGTATTGGTCGAGAAGGTATACGCTAGTCTACACTGATATATCGATGCCCTGTCTCGATACACCCACGACTTGGGACCTTGAAGGATGTACTTATGGACTACCATGTCCCCACTAGTATGATCCGCATCATAGTCCAGGTAGTCAAGTACACATTCTAAGGGCTTTACCAACATGTAACAGAGAGACAATCAGTGTACACGTTAAGGTAAAGATCAACCAGATAGCATACTATCATGTCGAGCAAGAAAGTCCTCCCTATATATGTCCAAGCATCCACTATAATATACATTCTATGTATAGTAATGGCCTCTAGGGCATACATATAACTAACAAGTGCTCATTGGGTTATGAGTACACTGGACGAACTCGCCGGGAATCTGCTAGTTGGTATTATACCTATTGTCAGATAGCAATTCCCATGTGATATATGTACAGGTTAGTCTGTCGACCTGAGATCGTTATTTGTCTCGTGTGAGTTCCCACTGTGCTTTGATTACTACCCTACCACGGCTCAAAGGAGTCATGAAAACAGGTTTTAGTTGGATACAGTACCGAGCCACATGGAGGCAGTGATCGGATCGTCGGGGATTCATCTCTCCCGGTATTGGCGGTTGATGTCGCGTTGTGCACGGGTGGCCATCAACAGAAATCCATGGCCATGGTGGACGAGAATTACCGATCCAGGATCGATAGTTTCTCAGGTGCTGATGGGTTTCATGCCGACACTAAATGTTGTGTTGTTAGGGGTCTGACTTTATCCACCCCCTAGACTCGATATGCGATACTCCTAGACGAACAGACCGGACTGTATAGATATTGTCACTGTCAGGCTCAGTAGGGGTTCAGGATGAGTTTGCTCGTCGGCCTCCCTTTCGCTCAATACCTGAGTAGCCATTACGTACAGCTAGTGCCGCTAACGTGCTTGTGGTTAAACCCATTGCCAGCGTATTGACGAGTCTTTAGAGTCCCATACAGAGGGTTTTCACGGTTCAGGCGATATGGTGTAGATGACATATGTTGGTACATACAGGTGTCCGATTAAATATGTGTACATGCTACACAGACTTTAATCGGACGGTTGATAATACTTGCGGCTTAGGATTAAGCCGGATTATTAAATGAGATTTGGATTTAATAATTTATATATGTATTTATATATATATATATATTTTAGTATTATTGTTCACTATTCATTTTCTCTCTTGGCTATTCGTATTTTTGTATGAATACGCGTATATGTATTTCGATACGTGTACCAGGAAGTATTCCGTATTTATACGGAATAGCTTCTATAAGATGACCACCTCATTATTGGATTTTCTTTTTAGAAAATCAAGTAAGGAAATGAGGTGGAGGGGTGAGGTGGCATGAGCATGGGTCTTGGACATGTAGAGAGACATGGGTATTATTTGTTTATTTGAAAAAGGAAAAGAGTTTTTTATGTGTGATTTATTGAGATGAGAGAGAGAGAGAGGGTAGCCACCATTCTAGACTTGGCCTTGCTCATTTTCTTGTGTTGCTTCTTCACTTGCTTCATTCTATTCTCATATGAACACTTAGCCATTTCTTGAGTTGCTCATGCCATTGTTTCCTCACCTCCTTCATCTTCTATGGTTGCTCCCTTGAGCAACTGTGATGAGAGAATATTATAGTGACACATTCCTACACCTCCACTTTCCATTGCTAGCAACCTTGGAGCGTCGGTTGTCTCGCTCGACAAGGCTGAAGCTTGCGCCGTTTCCCTCAGGTGGATCATCGTAGATGGAGGAAGACCGGCAACCAAACTCGATCAAGGAGCCACTAAGAACTTAAGGATGATGGTTGAAGACCGAAGGACACGGATCAACTCGGCATAACCATCTAACTTCTTATATATAGCTTGCTAGTTTAGGGTTTAGGGTAGATCCGGGTATCGGGTAATGGTAGCGCCGGTTTAGTAAATTTTTATTCCGCATTTGGCCACGGTTTGATGGCCGGGACACTGCCTTAACCCAACACCGAGGATGTTCTCGACCTTCGGTGGCCAGCCAGACCACCCCTAGCTCACCTCCGAGCTATCACAGAACCAAGATATCTCAGCCTCCCGCTCTTCCCCGAGCCTCCCACCGAGCTCATCTTCCTCGGTCTCACCGACCGACCCACAGCACCGATCACAGGCGCCTCCGCCACAGCTCCGCGAATCTCACCAGGCGCGAGATATCCACCGCCCATGATCCTGTGTTCCACGCCATCATGATCCCCTATTAACGAGCATGTATCGTTATTTATGGGGGGTCCCGCCTATCATGCAGGCGTGACTCCAGGGGCGTAACGTCCGACGTGAATCACGCGCCCGTCTGCCCATGGCTGCCGCTCTATAAACCCTTCTCTCAGATGACTCAGGTAAGCCAATTTTACCCCAATAGGCCGTTACTCTGCCAAAATACCCCGTCTAACTTGATCGTCGGAGGGTCCTCGGTGGCACAACCATCCCGGGACTTCTTTGCAGGTAGCTCGGCCTCAACCATATAAAACCCATTGAGACCCACACGCTCCAGGAGGAAACCCTCCAACTCAATCTCAGCAATCCATCAGCGCTCGTTGCAGATCACTGGAAGATAATATCTGAAGGAGATCCAGAGATCCATCAGTTGGCGCCGTCTGTGGGAAAACTAGTTCCACTCAACGAAAGTTCATCTTCCGATCCCGACTTTATGGCGAGCGGTCACCGCGACGATCCAAGCACCAGCCGTCGTCCTCCCCGCAGTGGAGACGAGGGAGAATCCCCTCCTCCCCCGAATGTCGTTCACGCCCTATCTGCTCGAATAGATCGACTCACGTCCGTCGTGGATGCACTCGTCCGTATCCAAATGGCAGGGCAAGCTCCCAGGTCGTCGCTCCCCCACCTCGGGACCGGGACCCCTACAGAGGGAGAGAAAACTCTGCCCGCGTTGGCATGACTGAACACCGCCTCGCTGTCTCCGACGGCGGCAGATCCCCTGGGCCGACGTATTCAATGACCCGCTGGGCGCCGCATAGCTCAACGCCGAGGTCTTTTGCCAGAGCGCCTTGCCCCGAGCACCATCGCGTTCCTGTCCCTCCCGAGGAGGTGTCGGTCAGCTCGCCTGCACCCAAGCATGACCGGTATCCCCCTCCCTCAACAGGGTCACGCGGACGGGACTCGCCATGGTAGCTCGAAGATGACCTCGCCAGGGGACCTAAGGAACCTCATCGGACGGAACCGGGTCCATGGCCAGGCAGAGGTCTCCGGCAGCAGAGGCCAAAAATCAGAATGTGCCGAATCATCAGGATACTACGGCCGACTCGACGCCCTTGAAAAGAAGATCGAAGGCATGCATTGGGAAAATCGTCCTTCAAGCGATGGGGCTAAATATGCCACCGACTCGCTCACGAAGCCCTTCACTAAAGAACTACTCATCGTCCACATCTCCTCCTGGAACAAGCCCCCAAAGGTCACCCTCTTCGACGTGAAGTCCGACCCGAAGGACCATTTGGATGCGTTCACGTCCTGGATGAGTTTCCAGGACTGTTCCGACGCCGCACAATGCCGCGCTTTCCCTGCCACTCTCATCCACTCTGGACGAGACTGGTTCCGAGGACTCGCGCGGTGCTCGATCTCTACCTTCGATGAGCTGGCCACCTAATTCCTCAGCCACTTCGTCGGGAACAGACAGCAGAAGCGGACCGTCGACTATCTCTTCACCATAAAAAGCAAGGACAAAGAATCATTCAAAGGATACGTCACCCGCTTCTACAACGCCCCCTTGAAGTTCCAGAACACCGGGACGAAACGGTCATTATGGCCTTTAGGTCGGTCTTAGGCACAAGGAGTGGCTACACTCCTTTGCATTAGCGCAACCTAAGACCATGGCCGAGGTACAAGCCTAGACCGAATGTGAGATCCAGCTTGAGTCCGAGGTGAACACCAACCTGCCCCAGATAGAACAAGCTGATCAGAAGAAAAGGGCCCGGGAGGAGAAAAAGAAGATTGAGTGGACAAAGCCCTACTCCCCGAAATTTCAGGAGTACACCCGCTCAACGTCTCTTAGATGGTACTACTGGAGGAGGCTAAGGGTGAGAGGTTCTTCAAACTCCCCCCAGTCTCGAACAGGCAAAGCGCACCCGGGGCCCCTACTGCGGTTCCCACAGGTAGGGCCACTCCACTGAGAACTGCAAACAGCTCCGAGACTACATCGAGGAGCTAATCCTCTTGGGGCACCTTGCAACGTACTTGTAAGATAAGCGGCAAGCCGACCGTGAGCAAGAGCAACGTTCCCCTCCCGGCGAATTGACAATCGGCCAAATCATGGCCATATCAGCGGGGGGTACAGCGAAGAGCGACGAAACATAGCATCCTTCACCGATCAAGGGGACTGGCAACCACTCGAGGAAAAAGGCCAAAGCAGCCGAGCCGATCGTTTTTACCGACGAGGACCTCCATGGTATATCCCTGCCTCACAATAACCCGCTGGTGATCACAGCTCGGGTCCACCGCTACGAGGTGCAGAGGATACTGATCGACTCGGGAAGCTCGGTAGAAATTCTCTTTTATGACTGCTTCCTGTGTATGGAACTCACCCGTCGGACCTAAGGCCGATCGCCCACGTCTTGTCAGGGTTCACTAACCACTCCATCCCGGCGGAAGGGGTAATCACACTCCAATTTAACATCGGGGAGGCGGTGTTGGAGATAGTGCCCTCAGAGTCAATTATTGGATCACAGGCACGTGATTGCAATGATTGAGGGAGGACCTATTCCGGTAGGACAATCTTACTCAAGATGATAGTATGCTATCTGGTTTATCTTTATCATCATGTACTGCTTTAGGTGACCTGACAGGTCGCTATTACACGTTGATAGAGCCCCTAGGATTCTTGCTTGACTGCCAGCAGTATGAGGGCGATCATATACGTGGGAGCTGGTAGTCTATAAGCACATCCTTAAAAGGTCCCTAGTCATGGGAGTTTCGAGACAGGGCATCGATACTCCAGAGTAGACTAGTGTATACAGTCGAGACCCCGACGAGGGGTGGTGGCCGGTCTCACAAGCCACTGGTGTCAGTTGGTTCACCTAAGATGTATACAGGTGCTCATTGGGTTATGAGTACACCGGACAGGACTCGCCGGGAACATGCTAGTTGGTCTTATACCTGACGTCAGATAGCAGTTCCCTGGTGACATGTGTACAGGTTAGTTCATTGATCTGAGATTATCATTTGTCTCGTGTGAGTTCCCACTTTACTTTGATTACTACCCTACCACGCTCAAAGAAGACGTGGAAACAGGTTTTAGTTGGGTACAGTCCCGAGCCACATGGAGGCAGTGAGCGGATCTGCAGGGTTCGTCTCTCCCGGTATTGGGGGCGAGGTCGCGCTGTGTCTAGGAGAGCCATTACACGAAGTCCTTGGCCAAGGCAGGAGATTTACTGGTAGGTATTCCAGTAGTATCTCAGGTCGTTCTGGGCTACACTCCGACACGACTTGTACCGCTTTTGGGGGTCTGGCTTTTACCAACCCCCTAAGTCCGCCATGCGATGCTCATAGACGAACGGACCGGACTGTACGGATATTGTCACTGACAGGCTCAGTAGGGTGTCAGGATGAGTTCGCTCATCGACGTCCCTTTTGGTCAATACCTGGTGGCCCGTTACGTATGGCTAATACCTCTGACGTGCTAGTGGTTAAATCCACAACCAAGGTGTTGACGGGTCTTTAGAGTCCCCCACAGACCAGTTTTTCAAGTTTCAGGCGAAACGCTGTAGAGGCCGTATGGAAATATGCCAGGGTTCGATCAGATACGTGCGGTATTGCACGGATCATGATTGGACGGATTATACTAGCGGGCTTTGGTTTAAGCCGGATCCTAGTATTGTACAGTGTAGATTTTGTCTCTTTGCATTTGTATTTCGGTCGGAATACAAATGCGGGTATGTATATACAGTAGCGGGGTTTCCTGTAATTTATTACGGGATCGATTTTTTGAAGTTTCCAGGTTGCTTTCCGTTTTGGCCATTTTCCTTTGTTTCCTTTCTTTGGCTGAAATTTGGTGGAGGGGGTTATTTGCAATTGTGCAATTAACAATTGAGAAGACTTTTTGCTTCATGATAGTTTTCATGATGGGTGTAGCTTTCATTGACTCCATGACTGATGGCTTGACCTTTGTTGGAAATGATTGGGTTTTGGAGTGAGGTTCTTGTTTGTGATCATTGTTTTATCATCATCACATTTTCTCTCTCTTTGATGGATGATTGCCTCTTTTCTCCCCTTGAATTTTTGATTCACTCACTCCCACTCTCATTTTTCTCCTCTCTATTGATTTGGCCATCCATGCTCTTCATGGGGCTGTCCAAATATTTAGGGTGGGGTTTTTCATCTTTTTGTCTTGCTAAAAAACCCTTTAGCTCATCTCCAATTGATATATCATTCCTCCACCAAAAAAGGGCAACTTCATACAACCCCAAATGAGACAAAGCATTCTACAGTTAACCTATAGCATTCTTGGGCACGTCGGCTTGCTAACTTCGTGCCCGAGTTGCCTCGGTCCAGAGGTGGGAGCCCGTAAAAGAACCCGGCGATGTGGTGCCCGTTCCTACGAGGAGATGAAGACCGGAGATTCCGCGAGGAGATCGGAGTGGAGGCCGAAGACCGAATGACATGGATCACTCGGTATAGCATTCTACCCTTTCTCTAGTTTGCTAGGATTAGATTAATGGCCAGATCCGGGATTTTAGTGCGCGGTGGTGCCGGTTGAAAAGTTAAAGTAAATTATCGTTTCCGCTTTTTGGCCTCGGATTGACGGCCGGGGCGCCGCCGTGCACTTACACTGGTATCAGACCCACGCCATTAACCTAGTCTAGCTTGCTCTAACGTGTTTACAAGATCGATCGAATGAATTTTTCGAAAACCCGCATTTTCTGGTTCAGTTCTCTGTCGAATTTTATTTGGCTCGAAAAATTATTTGGTGCATCTTAAAAATACAGGCAGGGATTTAGATGTAATCTGGGAAAATTTGGTGGCATGTTTTTCCTGTTCAGCCGCAGAACCGCGTCCGTACCCCTACTTTGGCCGCGGTTCCGCCGCCGTAATGAGGGATCGATGCACCAAATTTTTCCAGTGAGTCTCTGTTTTGAAAATAGGGGTTTTGGTATATTCTGTTTGGGTCCAGATTTTCTTTGAGCACTACAGTAGTGCTTGGGGCCCACTTGGGTAAATTTGATCGATCGAAAATTTTAAACATGTTAGTTCACAGTATTTACATTATATCTGCGACCGTGAATGTCACTTGATCGGTAAATCCTGTCTAACTGCTATAGCCTTTTTAGACGGATTTGCGAACGTGACATTCACATTGATGTTCTGTGTTGTGCTGTGATGTTGCGGATTGGTCATGGGGGATAGCCTGGATGCAATGTTAGTACAGTTTGGTTTATTATGTACATTTGATATTGCGGGGCGAGCGTCCGACATGTGGACTGCCGTCACTGTCTGTTTGTATATTATTCTTTTGGGGCACGACCGGGATGAGGTCGATGTACCCGTTGTATGTATATTTTACTTTCTGTACTAGGATTACCCCAAGGTAGGGTGCACGGATAGCCGGGTTCTAGAGGGCAACAAGCCCACATCTCATGGCGTTGAGACGGAGGGGGCTTCACTCTAGAATTGGCAGGCTATTCGCCGCGCTCGTAGGGGGTACAGGTTGACCCAGGAGGGGTGCCCAAGTTACCGGATTCCGTGAAGTGCTAGGTGGTCCATTCACGTTGCCGAAGGGGGCTGCCTCGCTTCAGGTTTTGGCGGGTAACTTGCCGCGCCTGTAGGGGTCTAGGATTTCATTGCACAGGCTATCTACACGACCAGGGGAACGTCGGGTTTCAGTAGCGGCTCTATGAAATCCGGGGATCCCAGATATCTGTATTGTTCTGTGATGCTTATTACATTTCTGTGATGTTGCATTTTATCACACCTTGAGCGAATATTATATATTGATATATATACTAGTAGATGTTGTATATATTTTGCATCCGCGCTAGTCCAGTCCCCGCTCTGTCGTTAGTTAACTAACCTAACGGGTAATGATGGGACCCAGTGGCGAATGCGGATGGCATATACGTACGTCATTATTTTCGTTCTTTGTTGGTGTGATCAATTGATGGGACTGCATTGATTCGGATTAATGCAAGTTAAACAAACCTATTCTGATGTTGTTGGAACATTTTTCAAAAAGCTGTTATTGCAAGGGCATTATCTTTTGTTTTGCACAGTGGTATTCGGTTATGAATATCCAGCACCTCAGTCGACGAGGCAAGGGCCAAGATCCCTTCACCGGGAGTGACCCCTTGGACAGAAGTTTGCGTCAGGGCAATAACTTCACTATAGCCGATTACTTTTGTTTTGCATCGTGGTATTCAGTTGGAATATCCTGCACCTCATTCTACAGGGAAAGAGCCGAGATCCCTTCACCGGGAGTGACCTCTTTAGCAAAGGTTTTCGTCACTATATTTTTATAAAAGCTATCCGGTTCCTTCAACGATATCAAGTTCATTACGTTAAAGGTTTTTCGCCAGAAACCATTCGTAACCCTCCGTCATTTCAGACGGGTAGCACGTAGTATTCATGCTATGTTTGTTAGCCTTAGTCAAGGCATAGTGTATGGTAGCTGCTTGTTACCTTTCTGTTGCATAGATAGATGCGTTGGTTTGGGACAGTCGTATAGCCTTGTTGGCCGTAGTCAAGGGCATGTACGGGTGGGTTCAAATTAACCTGGACAATGACGGGTAGAACTTGACTGTGACTTATGATTTGTTGGCCTTAGTCAAGGTCATAAGAGCATGGGGCAAAAATCACATCGGGAGTTTTTAAAGAAACTGAAACTTGCCAGATATGCGCATACCTTCTGGAGTGTAATAACGTGAGCGGATTCCGTCACGTTATCATGCGATGATAGTTGGATCCCGATTCCCACTGATGAGTTGGTTTACTCCTCGGGTGATCCCGACTAATTCTTCTTTCAGATTTGGGGAAGAATTTGACGTTACAGTGGGAGGTTTCCTGATTAGATAAATTGGTAACCATTCTGATCTAGGTTAGAGTGCACGCTGAGTGTTTCTTTTCTCTCTCTCTTTGGCAGCGACCATTGACCCGACCCTAGACTATGACTCAGTGATCAAGTTGACCGAACCTTCTTAAATACTAGCTTTTGGATTGTCAGAGTTGCAAACCTCATTGCCACTCCTACTTTTTCCCTTTTCTCCAGGACACCCCGTATTACTACGAACGTCCACTTCCATTGGACAAAACCATCGTATGGTTATATACGAACTTGAAGGAATTTATTCAAGGATGGTTTCTGGTTCTGGAGAAAACGAATAGAACTATTCAGTTGTCTTTTCCTTTTACCTTCTCTCAGGTTGCGAGTACTCCTTGGTTTAGGGGATAGTACACCTATTATGCAAATTGGATAGTCTTCTTCCAAACCATAGGCAGGTGCCGACCGGTAGGGAATGAAGAAAACCAATTAGCCTAAATGGTGTACAGAAGGTATTATGTAAAGACAAAGAAAGGGATTAGAAGGAGGGCAAAGTAAATTGCGACTGCTATTCACGACCAAAACAAGTATTTCATTACCTCTCCCACTTCACCTTTGTATTTCTCCAAGACACTCCGTATCACTACGAAGATCCACAGTTTATTGAATACTCCATCGTATGGTTATATACGAACTCGAAAGGAACTTGTTCCAGTTCGGAGATGGATTCTGGTTCAGGAGAAATAGGAATAAGATTTATTCAGATGTCTTTTATCTTCACCTTCTCTCGCATTGCGAGTGTTCCTAGGATTAGGACAGTACACCCATTATGCTTATTGGATAGTCTTCTTCCAAACCTTAGGCTGGTGCCGAGCGGTAGGGAAGCTAGAAAACCATTTGGCCTAAAGGGGGTGTACAGAAGGTAATGACTAAAGACATATGAAGGGATGCGGAGAGATGACAAAGAAATATACGGTTACAGTTGTGAATCTGGATAATAGAAGAGGCATTACTAGGAATACCAGGATACCCTACGAAACATTTCAATGTTTCAGTTTCACTGTGTACTGTTAAAAGAAAACTGATTTCCCAATTAATCCTTGCTCCAGGGTATGTATTTACCAGGTATGATTCTCACATCTGTATGGTTTTACAGATGATGAGTGGGAGTAAGTTATTGGGAATTAGGTGATCATCTTCATTATATCGGAATTTGTTGTAATTGGTGATATTTGAGGAAATCGCCTGGGCTGTTTGCCGGTCGACAAATATTTGGTTTTGAATATCCGTTGTTATGCACCAATTTCAAATTGATATATCTGTATGTCTATTTTCATAGAGTGAGATATACTTTTTTGAAATTATGTCTATGATATTTACCTATATCAGTGGATGGTTAGGTAAGGAGCATTAAACAGCGGAATCATAGTACAGTTTTCAACCTACGACACGCAGGGATTTAGTTATTAGACTCAAGGGACTTATACAGAGTATTGTATGTTGTCCAGCGTCCATGAGGACAAAGGGGTTGGTTCTCGTACTATATTCGGTTTACTTATGACTTCTTTAGTTTTTAGACAGGTGTTTCGTAGAAACGCAAGGTCCGAATTTTGAGAAGTTATAGGTATATGAATAAAGTAGAGAACCAAGTATTGCAAGTATCAGGATTCTTCAAGGAGATCGAAGATGTAGATACTTGTGTGTGGTATTCAGTTGATGGTAATGATTAAGAGAACTTGCTTCTCTTTCAGGTTACTCATAATTGGAAGCATTCCTAAGTTGAGTAATGCCGATCGGCCTCTTTCCATTTAGTTGACATGCACTGGAGACAGCTGCATGATTTGAATCTGGTTCAATTAAATCAGTGCCTCTGGTCCTATATTGGATATAGAACAGTTCGTATCTTAACGATGTTAAGGTACGGGGAGTTGTCTGGCTTATGCTTAAAACCAGACTCTGGATAACTCAAGGCACGTTTCTTTAATGGCTGTTTGTGGGTTGACCCAGGCTATGACAAGGGTTGACTTTCTACCATCTGGAAGATCAATAGTGATATTGTTCTAGACTCGCCACAGTTTTTTTCAAAAATGGATTTTTTCAGAAAACAATAGTGGGAGTATGGTAGAACTGGAAGTGATTCCAGAACCACAGACGATTACTGAAAATTTGATAAGAACCTAAAAATTCAATTTGGTTTGACATTCCATTGGCCACTCCACAGATACGATAGGTAACCTCAAGCACCCGAGAGGTACTCCGGTAGCCTCAAGGATGGTGACAGGGAGGTTCTTGTTTACCCAGACTTGCCATTGCTGTTGTTCCAGACTATGAGACCCGGCAGGAGGATGAGTATAGCGTCGTTCTGAACTGGCTTCGGAAGTGCACGTGTATATGACTCTGCCAGAGGGTTGTCGTAGTCAGTGGGAGCAGCGGAAGTATTGGTGGACAAGTGGCTTATGTCTACTTATAGACTAAAGCAGATATAGCGGAGATAGATCATCTATTTCTGATGTGTCAGTCATAGGTTTGACTTCATCAGAATAGGGGATGGATCTGTTAAGAAGGTAGTAGGGTATGATGTCCTGGTATTTGGATGACATACAAAGAGTAGGAAAAGAAACTCCTATACTACGATCGGTTAAACTTTGGTTGTCACACAGTGGTTTCTCCACATAGGACTTGGATATTATATAAGACATTCTGGTTACTGGATCTATGGTTTTAGATCTAGATTTGGGTGGTTTCCCAATCAGGGTACTTAGACAGCATTCTAAGAGTTTTTAGAATGGACGACTCCTGGCATAGTAGTGTACCTGCAGGTGATGGAGTCACCCTCTTTAAAGGTGTCTTATAGACTAAAGGGAAGAGGGATGCGCATGATTGGAAGATCACTTACTTAGGCAATTGAGTCAATCATGAGATGTCAAGTACCACACCAGATGTTGTTTTTGCAGTAGATGCAATAAGTTGATATTAATCCAATCCTGGAGAAACATTAGGAAGCAGTTTTAGAACATAAGTGGATGTTCTAGGGATATGATAACATCAGCCTCATTAAGGAGACAGTTATCATTCCAGGCTTCCAAGGTGACATGGATGACAGAGAGGTTGTCAGAGTTATAGTTTTTCTTCTGACGAGGGGCAGTAGTTTGGACAGGTGGTCCAAGGGGATACTGAGGGAGGCATGACGCAGGATACTGATTAAGTTCAGTTGACGATACAGTCTAAGAAGTTTGGATTTGGAGTTCTTTTATGAGCTAGGTCCCATCAGATATCCAGACATATTCTAAGACAGGTATTGCTCATTTCGGGAGATGGCTTTCTCCGCGAATTTAAGATATAGAGAGACATAGAAAGAAACATCAAGGCGGATCCACTCACTGAGGCTATTCCTCGAATGCAATATTTTCGCAAACGGGTTTGGTGAGACTGATTAGTAGAGAAGTTGGGTGTTCGGTATCACACAGGCTGTGAGTATGCGACATCGCAATAATTAGCCTTGAGTGCAAGTGGGAGATTGTTGGAGATAGTGCCCTCAGAGTCAATTATTAGATCACATGCACGTGATTGCAATGATTGAGGGAGGACCTATTCCGGTAGGACAGTCTTACTCAAGATGATAGTATGCTATCTGGTTTATCTTTATCATCATGTACTGCTTTAGGTGATCTGACAGGTCGCTATTACATATTGATAAAGCCCCTGGGTTTCTTGCTTGACTGCCAGCAGTATGAGGGCGATCATATACGTGGGAGCTGGTAGTCTATAAGCACATCCTTAAAAGGTCCCTAGTCATGGGAGTTTCGAGACAGGGCATCGATACTCCAGAGTAGACTAGTATATACAGTCAAGACCACGACGAGGGGCGGTGGCCGGTCTCACAAGCCACTGGTGTCAGTTGGTTTACCTAAGATGTATACAGGTGCTCATTGGGTTATGAGTACACCGGACAGGACTCGCCGGGAACATGCTAGTTGGTCTTATACCTGACGTCAGATAGCAGTTCCCTGGTAACATGTGTACAGGTTAGTTCATTGATCTGAGATCATCATTTGTCTCGTGTGAGTTCCCACTTTACTTTGATTACTACCCTACCACGCTCAAAGAAGACGTGCAAACAGGTTTTAGTTGGGTACAGTCCCGAGCCACATGGAGGCAGTGAGCGGATCTGCAGGGGTTCGTCTCTCCCGGTATTGGGGGTGAGGTCGCGCTGTGTCTAGGAGAGCTATTACACGAATTCCTTGGCCAAGGTAGGAGATTTACTGGTAGGTATTCCAGTAGTATCTCAGGGTGTTCTGGGTTACACTCCGACACGACTTGTACCGCTTTTGGGGGTCTGACTTTTACCAACCCCCTAGGCCCGCCATGCGATGCTCATAGACGAACGGACCGGACTGTACGGATATTGTCACTGACAGGCTCAGTAGGGTGTCAGGATGAGTTCTCTCATCGATGTCCCTTTTGGTCAATACCTGGTGGCCCGTTACGTATGGCTAATACCTCTGACGTGCTAGTGGTTAAATCCACAACCAAGGTGTTGACGAGTCTTTAGAGTCCCTACAGACCAGTTTCTCAGGTTTCGGGCGAAACGTTGTAGAGGCCGTATGGAAATATGGCAGGGTTCGATCAGATACGTACGGTATTGCACGGATCATGATTGGACGGATTATACTAGCGGGCTTTGGTTTAAGCCGGATCCTAGTATTGTACAGTGTAGATTTTGTCTCTTTGCATTTGTATTTCGGTCGGAATACAAATGCGGGTATGTATATACAGTAGCGGGGTTTCCTGTAATTTATTACGGGATCGGTTTTTTGAAGTTTCCAGGTTGCTTTCCGTTTCGGCCATTTTCCTTTGTTTCCTTTCTTTGGCTGAAATTTGGTGGAGGGGGTTATTTGCAATTGTGCAATTAATAATTGAGAAGACTTTTTGCTTCATGATAGTTTTCATGATAGGTGTAGCTTTCATTGACTCCATGACTTCAGGATGGCTTGACCTTTGTTGGAAATGATTGGGTTTTGGAGTGAGGTTCTTGTTTGTGATCATTGTTTTATCATCATCACATTTTCTCTCTCTTTGATGGATGATTGCCTCTTTTCTCCCATTGAATTTTTGGTTCACTCACTCCCACTCTCATTTTTCTCCTCTCTAATGATTTGGCCGGCCATGCTCTTCATGAGGCTGTCCAAATATTTGGGGTGGGGTTTTTCATCTTTTTGGCTTGCTAAAAAACCCTTTAGCTCATCTCCAATTGATATATCATTCCTCCATCAAAAAAAAGGGCAACTTCATACAACCCCAAATGAGACAAAGCATTCTACAGTTAACTTACAGCATCCTTGGGTACATCGGCTCGCCAACTTCGTGCCCGAGTTGCCTCGGTCCAGAGGTGGGAGCCCGTAGAAGAATCCGGCGATGTGGTGCCCGTTCCGACGAGGAGATGAAGACCGGAGATTCCGCGAGGAGATCGGAGTGGAGGCCGAAGACTGAAGGACACCGATCGCTCAGTATAGCATTCTACCCTTTCTCTAGTTTGCTAGGATTAGATTAATGGCCCAATCCGGGATTTTAGTGCGCGGTGGTGCCGGTTCAAAAGTTAAAGTAAATTATCGTTCCCTCTTTTTGGCCTCGGATTGACGGCCAGGGTGCCGCCGTGCACTTACAAGCGGGCCGTACGTGCACCGTGTCTGTGGAATTTATCGTCGCGAGAATCCCATCGGCCTACAACGTCCTCCTCGACGCCCGACACTGAACTCCCTCCGGGCCCAGATATCGACCTACCACCCAGCGATGAAGTTCCCGCTTGACCAAGGCGGGATGGGTCAGGCCTATGGGGACCAATGAACAGCAAAGGTTTGCTTCACCGCAACATCTACGTCTGAGCGGCCAAACAATGATGTTGAGGGCGATGGTGACATCAGGGGTCCTCTGGACACTCGAGACGAGCAAAAAGAGGTCTGAGGGACCCCGATGGAGCCACTAACATAGGTCCCCCTTGTAGAAAGGGACGATGAATGAACCGTTCAGATCGGGTCACTTTTGATGGGGACTCAGCGAGACGACTTGGTTCACTTCCTTAAAATCAACTCTGACGTGCTCGCCTGGGCGCCTGCCGACATGCCTGGGATCAACCCCAAAATCATATCTCACAAGCTCGGGGTAGACCCTACGGTCTGACCCGTTCGGTAGAAAAAACGAAGTTTCGCCCCGATCAAGAAAAAGTCGATCAAGGATGAGGTAGACTGTAACAACCCCAAACTTTATATACAACTTTCTGTACAATTTTTTTCAAAATTATAGAAAGGGGTACTTTTGCCTGAGCACAAGTTATAAATTTGTTTTGCTTTTTAATAGCAAGAAAGAGCTTGTAGCTCATTAGTAATACTTTGCACTGCTGAACCAAGCCAACAGAGTTCAAATCCCATACCCCACATTATTTTAAATATTGTTTTGTTTTCGAATTTTTAGAATACTAAGGGTTTACACGTGCATAACTCACAAAAACCCCACTACACATGGAAAACTAACTGTACCAGGGGACTAATGAACCGGCAAGGAGGACTCCGACCACCTGACTCGACCGAACTCGGCCGAATCGGCCGGCGGACTGGCGACTCGGGCCGCCGCCGCCGGCCGGACTCGGCCGGACCGCCGAGTCATCAACATGAAACTTTTGCCTCTTCACCTCCCCTGTACACCTGCACACTTTATTTCTGTAGATCGGTTCCAGAGCCCCTTTAAATCACATTAAACCCTATTTTAATACATTTTATTACATTTAAATACATTATTTTCAATTAAACTTTTCACCTACCCTAAACTCTAGCCTTACCCTATAAATACAACCCTTACACACACACCCCTCACTCCAAAATTCTGATCAAAACTCTCATGAAATTTCCTAGAACCCTAGTGTACTTTGGAAGAAGAGAAAGGCGAAACTCCGGTGATTTTTCCGGCGACAACCCTAGGAGATCCCGGCGACGAAACGATGCATCGGAAGCTACGTCTATTCCCTCTCCCTCTTTTCTTTAAGCTAAACCCATAAGTCCCCCTCCCTCTTCTCTAATCTTGGTCTAAAAATATGTAATTAAAAAACCCGACGGAATCGGAGTTAAACCGATTTCCGATTCGGTTCTTTCTCAAAATCTAACATTTTCTTAAATACAATCACACAAAACTCTTACATGTTGACCATTAAACATTAATAAATATGTTGAACAAGTTTCATGACAATCTATTTTAATTTGTAACTTTTACCGTACCTTTTCACTAAAATACCATGCAGTTTTATTTCGACATTAAAACATCACAAACTTGCTATACTTTTAAGTAGATCACGAGGTAATGACCCACCTTCTCACAAAACTCATATGCAATATAGCACAATACTTTCGGGAACCTAGAATATGGAAAACGAAACATTTCAAATAAATACCATTTACTAATAAAACCATTTTTAGAAGATTTAGTATTTTACACAAATCTTTGCAAAGTGCTGGTACAACCCAATTTGGGGAACCCGACTAGGATGGTGCGGATTATCGCACGTCCCTGGGCTTAGTAGTGCGAGATGCAGATCTCCACAAGGAGCATTCGGTCTCGAGAGATTTAAAATACCAAAAATCTTAAGAAAATGAGATTTCTAGAATTATAATATATATATTAAAATTTATTTTTATAAAAAAAATATATATATAATAGCAAAAATACCTATTTTTGTTATAATATAAATACTTCAACTTTTCCAAAATCACAAGAATCCCTTTACATTAAAATACCATGAAATCCATACAAGTTCAATATTACAATTAAATACCATGTATTATGAAAAATAGGTTATTCTCACTAGAAATGTCTTAAATATAAAATCTACATTTATTACAACTCTAAAGATGATAAATAAACACTTGGGGTGTATTTTGAAAATTATACAAAGTATTTTTACAAAAAAAAACCTCAAGTTTTATAAATTACAATAAGGACCCTAGTAAATATAGGTTTAAGCGGGACCAATCTCTTGAGCCTCAGAGAGCCAGAGAAGTGGGTGCTTGCCTATTTAAGGTAGACAAATTACCAACGGTGTTATCGATACGGTAATCTTCTATGAAAAAGACACAAATCCTGCTGCCCATGTGCAGCGATTACCGATAACATCAAAACAATCAGGACTTCAATTTCTTTTCTAATTGTTCTGACTCAGACTGAGTCTCTTCTTTATAATATGACTTGAATATGATTCAAGTATGAAATTACAAAACTACAATTCAAACATGAATACATATATTCAATCTGTTCAAACTATTCAATCTATATTGACCGAACCGAACCATGGATATACTTCCATTCACAAGATTCTCCAGTTACATCCATGATTCCCCGGTTACATTCATTTATTGATATCATGGTTTTGGCAAGTCATCCAATTATACATTCTACATTACAAGACAATACAATTTACAATACAACAATACAATCAAGACATCACGGGGTTTAAGGGGTAGATTGGTACGGAAGGTGTTAGAAGTGGCATGAGACAGTAACCATAAGACATAATTACATCCATGCCGTTGTTCCGTGGTATTATCGACGGAGCCTTGTACTTCTATTTGCCTCTAGTCTCTGGCATATAGAGACTCTTTTCGTATACACTGGCATCGTTCTGTACCAAGCTACAAACAACAGCGTTAACACTAAATACAAAATTATAACAATATAATACAACATTAAAAACTACTCTCCCTCTCTCTTACTCTCTGTCTATTCTACTTCTCTCTTATCTTTGGGACTTACCGAGCGATTTCTTCGCTGACAACATTCTCTTTCTTCCTTCTTTGAATGTCGCCAGGTGATCTGGACACTCCGGAGATCGAGCCCACTAGTGAAGACTTGGACCACTTCATTGAAGACCCAGAGCTTTAGTTCATTGTACATTTTTATTTCAGTACTTTTCCTTTTCTGTTATGCCATTGTTTAGGCATTGCTTTCATTCAGTTGTATTTACTTTTCCATGCATTGTACAGAAAGAATGTGAATAAATAATGTTGTTGTTTTATTATATTTTGTCTCTTGTGCATTTATTTTGCTTAGATACGCTTAGCGTATTTACTTCAGAGTAAATATGTAGCGGCCTCGTCGCGCCCCCTTCACCGTACACTGGGAAGCGGGGCGTGACAGTTTTTGTTGGCGGTCCATGCAGGTCCGAGCTGTATGGAACACTACCATGGAACAGAACTGCGTGAACAACCTAAGCAATATAACACAAGAACCAGCAACTAAAACATTCTTTACAATTTATGCTCCTTGAATCTTATCATTTCATATTTTTTGAATCATATACTTTGAATCTGTCCTAACCTAAATTTTCTTCAAGGTTATGGATTCCCCAAACAACACCAGCACCAACTTCAACAACACTCCACCTCCACTACCAATCACACCTACCATTCCTGCTCCGCTCAACGAGAAAACGGTTCTGCTTGAGGCAATCCGCAGCCTCTTAGAGGGACAGCAGCTGCTCTTGAACCGTCTCAAGGCAGAAGCACCTGGGGTGAAGCAATTCAGGACTTTGCACCCCAAAACAGTTCTCAGGAAAGGAGAGCCCACTAGAAGCTGAGGAATGGGCACAGAGTATCGAAGATGATCTGGCAGCAGCACAAGTGCCAGAAATAGCTTGGATTCGTGTTGCAAAATTACAGCTCACGGACAATGCACGAAATTGGTGGAAGGTGGAAGAAAGCCGTATTGAACCACCCATCGAATGGAAGACTTTCCGTGCATGTTCTACGCTAAGTACATCCCTGAGACTGCCAGGTTCGACATGGAACAACAGTTCTTACATCTGCAACAAGGTTCGAAGTGGACCAAGTCGGTAGATGAGTATGACGCTGACTTCACCATGTTCAGTCGATTTGCGGCACACCTGATACCTGTAGGGTTCCTAGGCACACTTGTGAAGGTTCATAAAGCATCAAACATGCCCGAATAAAATTTTACATGTGCCGAACAACCCAAAGACGGGATCTTTGCTAGATTATTAGGGTTTAGCATGCAAGATGATATCTTTAAAGCTAAGTGTGAGGGATTACAACCTTTGTAGTCCGCTCCTTCGCTTCAAAAGCTCCGAGTAGAAGTCCCTTTGCCGCGATCCACGATCTCCCGGACTCAAGAGAGGCTCCACGACTCGAACGATCCATGCTAGCTTGAAGTGTTCCGATTCTCCGATGATCTACGTCGAAGTAGCTATAACCCAAGCTTTCTCACTCTAAAGAGATGAACACCTTAATCTAATGGGCTAGATTATATGAGGATGATGGAGTAGTATTTATGCTATCTTTTTATTTCACTTTCTCACAATAAATCATCATATAAGGAATTTCTAGTGAGCTCTCTCTTTCAAAAACCAAAGAGAGAAGAAAATGAAGAATGAAATAATAATCCTTTTGTGATGAATAGAAATAAAGAATATATGATTGATTATTTAACCATGGTCAAGGATGATAGGATAAAACTTGTAGAGAATAAACTAGAGTTAGGGTTTGGTTAGGTTTAGGATAAGTATCAACCATAATATCTTAGCCAAGACAAAATAGAATCCTTCTAGAATGAACTTGAAAGAGCTAACCCTAATCAAACCCTAATCCCTTTTTATCATCCTTAAACACGTTTTATAATAAATCATATTATGTCACAATAATATATATCACATATATATTATATATTTGCAACAAAAGAAAATAATACATTTAACATATATCGCATATATATCAATGTATTAATCCGGTGAGAAAATGAAATAATAAAGCGAGCCAATATTAGATAATGTAATACAATATATCATATATATCATTATACATTAAATCATCAAATTAACACTTGATCTAACGATCCGTCTATATCGAATTTAACCGACTAATATATCATGTACCGATTCATCGAATCAACACTTGATCCGATGTCCCGATTCATATCTAAATATCGCGAGAATATAATACGGTATCTCATATCGCATTAACCTCGGTCCTGCACATATCTCATATGTTCCTCTACTCCGTTTTGCCTGAGCCAAGAAACCTCTGTGTAGGACTCTAAAGAATCGTCAATACGCCGGTAGCAGGTGATGATCATATCAAACACCCACAAGCTGCAAGCGGTCAGCTAAATGTAACAGCCACCCAGGTATTGAGCGATCAGAAGATCAACAAGCTAGCCTGTCCGTTCTCCTGTGAATCCAATCAGTAACACTCCCGTACAGTCCGGTCTGTTCGTCTGATATGTCGCCGAATTTTTTCTCGCTGCCCGGAAGTCGATAATCAAGTCTAGGGGTGGTATACGTCAGACCCCAGTAACCAATAAGTCGTGTCGATGTGAGGCTCATAACAGGTCGAGAAACTACTGGTAACACTTACCAGTATATCTCTATATCAGCCCTAGCCAGGGACTTCCAGTTATAGCCAATCGAACACAGCACAACATCAACTCCCTATACCGGGAGAGACGAATCCCCTCCTATCGCTCATTGCCTCCATGTGATTCGGGACTGTACCAAAAGACACCGTTTTGCACGCCCTCTTGGACGTGGTAAGGTGGAAATCAAAGTACAGTAGGAATCACACAAGACTCTATGACGATCTTGGGTCTACAGACTACCCTGTACCAGTGTCACCGGAGAACTGCCATCTGACATGTGGTATATCACCATCTGTGAGTTCTCGGCGAGTCCGTCCAGTGTACCCAGTCTCCACTGAGCACCCGTACACCATCCTTGATGTCAAACACCGATGGATATGGGATCATCCATCACCCATCATATGGGTCAAGATGCGTATACGCTAGTCTACTCTGGTGTATCGATGCCCTGTCTCGATATACCCTCGACTAGGAACATTTATAGGATGTACTCATCGACTACCGTGGCCCCACTAGTATGATCTCATCATAATCCTAGTAGTCGAGTATAGATCCTAAGGGCTTTATCAACATGTGAGAGAAAGACAGTAAACCAATACAAGTCAACATGTTAAGATAAAGTGAAACCAAATAGCATACTATCATGACGAGCAAGAAAGTCCTCTCTGTATATATCCAAGCATCCATCATAATATACATCATATGTACAACAATGGCCTCTAGGGCATATACATAACTAACAATCTCCCACTTGCACTAAGGCCATCTGCTGTAGTATCTCATACCTAGCATCCCGAATAATCTCTCAAACTGTATCTGGGGAATGGCCTTCGTGAGTGGATCCACAGTGTTGTCCTTCGTATCTACTCTCCTGACCTCGATCTCCCGGCGATCAACTATCTCCCTGATCAGGTGATACCGCCTCAGAATATGTCTGGATTTCTGATGGGATCTGGGTTCCTTGGCCAAAGCCACAGCTCCATTGTTATCGCAATACAGAGGTATTGGATGTTCAATGGATGGAACCACACCAAGTTCAGTGATGAACTTCTTCATCCAGACAGCCTCTTTGGCAGCATCGTTGGCAGCGATGTATTCAGCCTCCATCGTCGAGTCTGCAACGGTATCCTGTTTGGAACTCTTCCAACATATCGCCCCTCCATTGAGGGTAAATACAAATCCCGAGTGCGACTTTGAGTCGTCCTTATCACTTTGGAAGTTGGAATCGGTAAAGGACTCCACACAGAGTTCTCCGTTACCATACACCAAGAACATATCTCTAGTCCTTCGTAAGTACTTGAGAATGTTCTTCACAGCCGTCCAGTGACTCTCTCCAGGATCTGCTTGATACCGACTCACTACACTTAGTGAGTATGCTACATCGGGTCTGGTACATAGCATCGCATACATGATAGAGCCTACTGCCGAAGCATAGGGTATCCCTTGCATGCGAGCTCTCTCCAAATCAGTCTTGGGAGACATCTCTTTGGAGAGAGTGAGTCCAGAGATCATGGGTTGGTTCCCACGCTTGGATTCTTCCATTCTAAACCTCTTTAGTATGGTGTCAATGTACCTGGATTGGGACAATCCCAGTATCCGTTTGGATCTATCTCTATAGATCCTAATCCCCAATATGCAGGAGGCATCACCTAGATCTTTCATTGAGGATCTTTGTGATAAGAAGAGCTTGACTGATTGCAGCATAGGAATATCATTTCCTATCAAGAGTATGTCATCCACGTATAATACGAGGATGTCAATCTTACTCTCTGCTACCTTCTTATAGATACAAGGTTCATCTATATTTTTGATGAAGTCAAACTCTTTAACTACAACATCAAAATAGATGTTCCAACTCCGCGATGCTTGCTTTAACCCATAAATGGATTTAAGCAGTTTGCACACCTTTCCGCTGCTCCCACTATCTACGAAGCCCTCTGGCTGAGTCATGTACACGCACTTTTCTAAATCACCATTTAGAAAGACGGTCTTAACATCCATTTGCCAGATTTCGTAGTCATGGTATGCAGCAATGGCAAGTAAGATCCGGATGGACTTAAGCATAGCCACTGGAGAAAAGGTTTCGTCATAATCCATACCTGGTCGTTGACGAAATCCCTTTGCTACAAGTCTAGCTTTGAAAGTCTCAACTTTTCCATCTACACCAAATTTCTTTTTAAAAATCCACTTGCTCCCAATGGGTTTTACCCCTTCAGGAGCATTTTCCAAAATCCATACTTTAATGGTGTACATGGATTCCATCTCAGATCGCATTGCATCCAGCCATTTCACAGAGTCACCACTCGTGATGGCCTGCTCGAAACTAGTTGGGTCATCATCTTCCATGATGCAATCCTCGCTTCTACCATCAATGAGAAAACCGTAGTATCTCTCAGGTGGATGAGAAACCCTACTAGATCGGCGGAGAGGCTGGGGTTCGTCGGGTACTACTGAATCCTCTGGTTCTACTAAATCTTCAGTTGCAATTTGTGTTTCTGGAACCTCTTCCAGCTCTACCTCTTTGCCACTAATTTCTTTTGCAAGAAATTCCTTTTCCAAAAAGGTGGCATGTTGAGCAACAAACACTTTTTGTTCCTCAGCGTGGTAGAAAAAATAACCTTAAGAATTCTTTGGATATCCCACAAATTTGCAAAGAACTGATCGTGCCTCGAGTTTGTCCGGATTTTGTCTTTTGACATAGGCAGGACAACCCCATATCTTAACTCGTTTAAAATACGGTCTCTTCCCACACCATATCTCATATGGTGTGGTAGGTACAGATTTAGACGGAACTAGATTCAATATGTATATGGCTGTCTCAAGCGCATACCCCCAGAAGGAAATAGGTAACTCAGCTTCGCTCATCATAGATCGCACCATATCTAATAGGGTCCGATTCCTTCGTTCTGATACACCGTTGTGCTGTGGTGTATAAGGAGGAGTAAGCTGAGAGAGAATCCCATTCTCTTTTAGATAATCTAGGAACTCATTGCTTAAGTATTCTCCTCCTCGATCAGATCGAAGGATCTTAATACTTTTGCCCGTTTGTTTTTCTATTTCGTGCTTATATTCTCTGAATTTCTCAAAAGCTTCAGACTTGTGTTTCAACAGGAACACATGCCCGTATCTAGAGAGATCGTCAGTGAATGTAATGAAGTAGGAAGAACCGTTCCTGGTATGCGTAGACATGGGACCGCATACATCACTATGTACCAGTCCTAAGAGTTCGGTAACTCTTTCTCCGTGTCCACTAAACGGAGCTTTGGTCATTTTTCTTTTGAGACATGAATGTCAAGTATCATAAGATGAAAATTCGAATGAATTCAAATATCCATTTTTATGTAACTTAGCTAGCCGTGTCTTATTGATATGGCCAAGTCTACAATGCCACAAGAAGGATTTGTTCATTTCTGAACTTTTCCTCTTGTGTGTGTTTTGTATATTGAGGACTGTATTCTGATTTAGAATGAATATGCCATTATGTAACGAGCCTGATGCAATCAACTTTTGATCTAGGAATATGTTCATAGCATTATCCTTTACTACAAAATTATATCCTTCTTTACTTAATAAAGAAACTGATATAATGTTGCACATCATGTTCGGTATATAATAGCACTCATTTAGAATCAGTGTATTATGACTTGGCAATACAAGGTGATATTCGCCAACTGCTTTGGCTGCAACATTTGCACCGTTCCCTACCTGAACGGAATGATCACCTTTTCCCAGTTCTCTACCTTTACGTAGCCCATGTAACAATTTGCATATGTGGGATCCTGATCCGGTATCCAATACCCAGGACGTAGGGTGAACTGAGAAACAATTCTCAATAACTAACACACCTGAAGAAGATGCATCAACATGCATGTTCTTTTGGGCGGCGTGAGAATCCAGATATTCTCCTGTTTCCTGTTCAGTTTTATAACTCTTATAAGAAAGAACGGGTCCAACGTTCCCCTGCTCAGTATAATAAGCGGGTTCAGTCAATACATCCATATTATTATCTTGATTATGGCCTGACATGGTCGCTACCTGGAGAGAGAGAGAGAGAAGAAAACAGTTTAGCGTATGCTCTTGCAAGATTAGATTGGTTATTATCTTATCTAATCAGGATGTCTCCCACTGTTTTTATCAAATCTACCTTCAAACTCTAAAAGGTAAGATTAGCCGGGATTAATTACACCCTACAATTTCGTCAATCTTTCAGCCAGATCAGTGTCGGTACTTTGAGGGAGGTTCCCCGTGCTTTCGCACGGACCTAATTAAAGTAAACCTCGTTTTCCCAGAGGCGTAACCCCGTTAACACTTTTCTAGACACCTACTTGATCGACTAATTGTCCTGTGTAAAACTCTCCCAGGAGTAACTCTTACTCGTAGTGGGTATCGGGATCCAACTATCTCATAGGAGGTATGCAATCTCATTGCAAATTTCAACACTTGAAATTCCCGATAATATTTTTCCCCTAGCGATCTATGACCTTGACTAAGTCAACAAACTATAAATCGCAAGTCAAGTTTAACCCGTACATTTCTCGATTGAATTAAACCCACCCGTACGACCCTTGACTGAGTCAACAAGGCCGTGCGAATACCCTAATCCAATCACATCTCATGTTTTAGCAGATAAACACTACTTAGCTACCGTACACTACGCCTTGACTAAGTCAACAAACATAGTACGAATACTAAATAATATCTATCTGAAATGACGGAGGGCTACGCAGGTTTTTTCAGAAAAACCATGAGCGTAATGAACTTGATATCGTCGTAGAATCATGTGAAATTTTGAAATGGAGTGTTTTTGAGGCTTTCATTAGTTTTGCTAAAGAGGTCACTCCTGGTGAAGGGATCTCGGCTCTTTCCTCATCGAATAAGGTGCAGGACATATCATATATATCACTGTGCAAAGCAAAACTCTAAAAGCAATCAAAAGACAAACCGAGTTTTATAGCATCTGCCAGTTTCGCTAAAGAGGTCACTCCCGGTGAAGGGATCTCGGCTCTTTCCTCATCGAATAAGGTGCAGGGTATATCATATATACCACTATGCAAAGCAAAACTGTAGCTACCCTTTTTATAAAGTTTTGATTCTACAACATCTTTTAGGTTTCTTTTCCTTTTTATTAATCTCATTAATAAAAAATCCCATCAGCTTATGCTTCCTAAGCATCACAGATAAATACGACGTACACTTATGCCATCCGCATTCGCCTCGATGTCCCCTCGTGCACCGTTAGGTTAGGTAACTAACGACAGAGCAGGGCAGGGCTAGTGCGGGTGTAAAACATAAGTAACGTCTATATAATATATCATATATACTATATACTGTATCCATCACAACATATCAAATGATCACATCACAGATATCGCAACAGAAACATAGATATAATATGGGATATACTAGGACGTCCGTATTTAGTATTTAGCTAACAATAGAAAATACGGATTCCACAGTCGCGATGAATAGCCAAGCCCATACCCTGGACCCCTACGAGAGCGGCAAGCGACCCTACCAATTCTGGAGTTTAGGAGACCCGGTCTCGACTCCTCGAGATGGCCTCCCACTGAACCCCAGAACCCGGTCACCTGTGCTCCCCTCCTTGGGTCCATCCTAATGCGGAAAAGTAAATAATATACAACACCGGTGGCATCAACCTCAACCCGGAAGTGCCCCAAATAAAAGAATATTTCATTACATTTGAATTTACATGAATAAAAATATAAAACTCCCATCTCACATAAAACCCCCGGCTATTCAATCGCGACAATCCTGCACATCATATCTCAGCAACACATAATATCTCATATCATCAACGTAAATAAGTATGCATACACCGATCGTCGTCGATGTATAGCAACGAAAACCGGCAATACAACTACATACTACACTTACGGTCACAGAAAAGAAATTGTAAAACTACACTATTTGGAATCCACAATCACTTTAGACATCGTAAATCCGAAATATCACATACTTCGCATTTCATGCCTAACATAATGAATTCCACATATTGTATCACATTCCAGATAAATAGACAGTATTAAACATTTCGAACAGATAATCAAATACCCAAAATTTCCTAAATTGCTCAACACTTGAGCGGAGTTCAAATAATCCGGAATGTGTCACAGTAGTAGCGGTCCAGCCGTAGAAGGGTCAAGCCAACGCCTCACATGTGGCACGCCGTACTGCCCCAAACCCGAAGGTTCAAAAGGCAGTTCAAGACGGTCACATAATCGAGTTAAGGTTTGTTGTCTTCTAGAGGGTCCACCGTGTTACTTGCACATTTTTCCGAAAGATTTAAACTCGAGAAAAGATTCAACACTTGAAAATTTTTCGTGTCGGGAAAAAGTGAGTTAATGATATCCGTTCAAACTTTTTAACAGTTTCTAAATATCCGGAAAAACAATAACGAATTTAAAATTCCCGATCAAATCGACGATTACAAAATAAACCCCATAATACTTAACACTTGAGTCAGATTAAAAATACCAATAAAATAGTAAACACAGAGACAAGAATTACTGTGAAAACATCCGTACCTAATACCCTTACATTGCCGCGGAACCGCCGCCATAGGTGGGTCATTGCCGCGGTTCCACGGCCGTATAGTGGAATTGGGGGCACGTGTTTCACCATAATTCATATATTTTCCTGCTGATTTTTTTAGGTATTTTTAATTCAGGAAAAACCCAGATTTTAAAAAATGTACAGAGAGGAGTTTTAAATGTCGTATTCGGGTTCGATCGGGGTTTTAACTTCGTTAACACATCGCCTAATGCTCAAGCTAGGCCCTGATACCACTGTAGGGTTCCTAGGCACACTTGTGAAGGTTCATAAAGCATCAAACATGCCCGAATAAAATTTTACATGTGCCGAACAACCCAAAGACGGGATCTTTGCTAGATTATTAGGGTTTAGCATGCAAGATGATATCTTTAAAGCTAAGTGTGATGGATTACAACCTTTGTAGTCCGCTCCTTCGCTTCACAAGCTCCGAGTAGAAGTCCCTTCGCCGCGATCCACGATCTCCCGGACTCAAGAGAGGCTCCACGACTCCAACGATCCATGCTAGCTTGAAGTGTTCTGATTCTCCGATGATCTACGTCGAAGTTGCTATAACCCAACCTTTCTCACTCTAAAGAGATGAACACCCTAATCTAATGGGCTAGATTAGATGAGGATGTTGGAGTAGTATTTATGCTATCTTTTTATTTCACTTTCTCACAATAAATCATCACATAAGGAATTTCTAGTGAGCTCTCTCTTTCAAAAACCAAAGAGAGAAGAAGATGAAGAATGAAATAATAATCCTTTTGTGATGAATAGAAATAAAGAATATATGATTGATTATTTAACCATGGTCAAGGATGATAGGATAAAACTTGTAGAGAATAAACTAGAGTTAGGGTTTTGTTAGGTTTAAGATAAGTATCAACCATAATATCTTAGCCAAGACAAAATAGAATCCTTCTAGAATGAACTTGAAAGAGCTAACCATAATCAAACCCTAATCCCTTTTTATCATCCTTAAACATGTTTTATAATAAATCATATTATGTCACAATAATGTATATCACATATATATTATATATTTGCAACAAAAGAAAATAATACATTTAACATATATCGCATATATATCAATGTATTAATCCGGTGAGAAAATGAAATAATAAAGCGAGCCAATATTACATAATGTAATACAATATATCATATATATCATTATACATTAAATCATCAAATCAACACTTGATCTAACGATCCGGCTATATCGAATATAACCGACTAATATATCATGTACCGATTCATCGAATCAACACTTGATCCGATGTCCCAATTCATATCTAAATATCGCGAGAATATAATACGGTATCTCATATCGCATTAACCTCGGTCCTGCACATATCTCATATGTGCCTCTACTCCGTTTTGCCTGAGCCAAGAAACATCTGTGTAGGACTCTAAAGAATCATCAATACGCCGGTAGCAGGTGATGATCATATCAAACACCCACAAGCTGCAAGCGGTCAGCTAAACGTAACAGCCACCCAGGTATTGAGCGATCAGAAGATCAACAAGCTAGCCTGTCCGTTCTCCTGTGAATCCAATCAGTAACACTCCCGTACAGTCCGGTCTGTTCGTCTGATATGTCGCATATCAAGTCTAGGGGTGGTATACGTCAGACCCCAGTAACCGATAAGTCGTGTCGATGTGAGGCTCATAATAGGTCGAGAAACTACTGGTAACACTTACCAGTATATCTCTATATCAGCCCTGGCCAGGGACTTCCAGTTATAGCCAATCGAACACAGCACAACATCAACTTCCTATACCGAGAGAGACGAATCCCCTCCTATCGCTCATTGCCTCCATGTGATTCGGGACTATACCCAAAAGCCACAGTTTTGCACGCCCTCTTGGACGTGGTAAGGTGGAAATCAAAGCACAGTGGGAATCACACAAGACTCTATGATGATCTTGAGTCTACAGACTACCCTGTACCAGTGTCACCGGAGAACTGCCATCTGACATGTGGTATATCACCATCTGGGAGTTCTCGGCGAGTCCGTCCAGTGTACCCATTGTCCACTGAGCACCCGTACACCATCCTTGATGTCAAATACCGATGGATATGGGATCATCCATCGCCCATCATATGGGTCAAGATGCGTATACGCTAGTCTACTCTGGTGTATCGATGCCCTGTCTCGATATACCCTCGACTAGGAACATTTATAGGATGTACTCATCGACTACCGTGGCCCCACTAGTATGATCTCATCATAATCCCAGTAGTCGAGTATAGATCCTAAGGGCTTTATCAACATGTGAGAGAAAGACAGTAAACCAATACAAGTCAACATGTTAAGATAAAGTGAAACCAAATAGCATACTATCATGACGAGCAAGAAAGTCCTCTCTGTATATATCCAAGCATCCATCATAATATACATCATATGTACAACAATGGCCTCTAGGGCATATACATAACTAACAATACCGACGGATTAGATCAGAGCCCGTCGATTTCAACAGGGTTTGGATTCGAAAATTTAGGTTGCACTGGCCACAAGAGATTTTCCGACTCATGACTCGGCTCTGAAAGCTACCCGCCGTTATGAGGCAGTAGTGAAGGCGAGAGGCTGACCTCAATCTACCGGAGTGAAGCGCCCTGCCAATTAGATGGCAGGAGGAGCCTCTTCGAGGCCAGCGTTGAACTCAGAAGACTGGAGGAAGCCAATGATCAGCCAAGTCCTGATTTTTGCTTTTATTGCAAGAGGGGAGGACACTTGTGGAAGGGCCGTAGGCGCGCAAAAGGCTTATGCTTGGTTTGTGGTGCATCCAATCACAGAATTGGAAACTGTCCTTATAGACGCAACCCAGCTCACACACCCACCAACCATCCGCAGCTATCTAGACCCCTGCAACTCGTCCTGCACTCCCAACACCACCTCCACGTGGATTTCCTGCACAGCCAAATCGCCAATTCCATCAGGCACTGAGGAACATACCTTGAGGACAGAGGAATGTGCCTCCAGTTAGGAGAAACGTGCCACGGCGACAGGCTTACACCTTACCAGCCGTAGAAGCCAAGACAATTGACCAAGGTAACACCAGTAAGTCTCTTTCACATTTTTAAAACTCTTGTATCACTTTATTATTTTTCATACACTATCAGTACTTTAGTCACCAAACTTTCCTTGAATCTGTTACACTTTCCTTTTAAAAATTTCGAGGACGAAATTTTTATAAGAAGGGTAGAATGTAATAACCCCAAACTTTCTGTATAATTTCTGTACAATTTTTTTCAAAATTACAGAAAGGGGTACTTTTGCCTGAGCAACAGTTATAAGTTTGTTTTGCTTTTTAATAGCAAGAAGGAGCTTGTAGCTCATTGGTAATACTTTGCACTGCTGAACCAAGCCACCAGAGTTCAAATCCCATACCCCACATTATTTTTAATATTGTTTTATTTTTGAATTTTTAGAATACCAAGGGTTTACACGTGCATAACTCACAAAAACCCCATTACACATGGAAAACTAACTGTACCAGGGGACTAATGAACCGACACGGAGAACTCCGACCACCTGACTCGGCCGGACTCGGCTGGATCGGCCGGCGGACCGGCCTACTCGGGCAGCCGCCGCCGGCTGGACTCGGCCGGACCGCCGAGTCATCAACATGAAACTTTTGCCTCTTCACCTCCCCTGTACACCTTGCACACTTTATTTCTATAGATCGGTTTCAGAGCCCCTTTAAAGCACATTAAGCCCTATTTTAATACATTTAAATACATTATTTTCAATTAAAACTTTCACTTAGCCTTACCCTATAAATACAACCCCCACACACACACCCCTCACTCCAAAATTCTGATCAAAACTCTTAAGAAATTTCCTAGAACCCTAGTGTATTTTGGAAGAAGCGAAAGGCGAAACTCCGGCGACAATCATAGGAGAACCCGGCGACGAAACGACGCACCGGAAGCTACGTCCACTCCCTCTCCCTCTCCACTTTAAGCTAAACCCGTAAGTCCCCCTCCCACTTCTCTAATCTTGTTCTAAAAATACGTAATTACAAAACCCGACGGAATCGGAGTTAAACCGATTTCCGATTCGGTTCTTTCTCAAAATCCAATATTTTCTTAAATACAATCACACAAAACTCTTACATGTTGACCATTAAAGATTAATAAACATATTGAATAAGTTTCATGACAATCTATTTCAATTTGTAACTTTTACCGTACTTTTCTACTAAAATACCAAGTAGTTTTATTTCGATATTAAAACATCACAAACTTGCTATACCTATAAGTAGATCACGAGGTAATGACCTACCTCCTCACAACACTCATATGAAACATAGCACAATACTTTCGGGAACCTAGAATACGGAAAACGAAACATTTCAAATAAATACCATTTACTAATAAAACCATTTTTAGAAGATTTAGTATTTTACACAAATCTTTGCAAAGTACCGCTACAACCCAATTTGGGGAACCCGACTGGGATGGTGCGGATTATCGCACGTCCCTGGACTTAGTAGTGCGAGATGCAGACCTCCGCAAGGAGCATTCGGTCTCAAGAGATTTAAAATACCAAAAATCTTAAGAAAATGAGATTTCTAGAAATATAATATATATATTAAAACTTATTTTTATAAATATATATATATATATATATATATATGTAATATCAAAAATACCTATTTTTGTTATAATATAAATACTTCAACTTTTCCAAAATCATAAGAATCCTTTTACATTAAAATACCATGAAATCCATACAAGTTCAATATTACAATTAAATACCATGTATTATGAAAAATAGGTTATTCTCACTAGAAATGTCTTAAATATAAAATCTACATTTACTACAACTCTAAAGACGATAAATAAACACTTAGGGTGTATTTTAAAAATTATACAAAGTATTTTTACATAAAACCCCCTCAAGTTTTATAAATTACAATAAGGACCCTAGTAAATATAGGTTTAAGCGGGACCAATCTCTTGAGCCTCGGGGAGCCGGAGAAGTGGGTGCCTGCATATTTAAGGTAGACAACTTAACAACGGTGTTATCAATACGGTAATCGTCTTTGAAAAAGACACAAATCCTACCGCCCATGTGCAGCGATTACCGATAACATCAAAACAATCAGGACTTCAATTTCTTTTCTAATTGTTCTGACTCAAACTGAGTCTCTTCTTTATAATATGACTTGAATATGATTCAAGTATGAAATTACAAAACTACAATTCAACATGAATATATATATTCAATCTGTTCGAACTATTCAATCTGTATTGACTGAACCGAACCATGGATATACTTCCATTCATATGATTCTCCAGTTACATCCATGATTCTCTAGTTACATCCATTTACTGATATCATGGTTTCGGCAAGTCATCCAATTATACAATCTACATTACAAGACAATACAATTTACAATACAATAATACAATCAAGACATCACGGGGTTTAAGGGGTAGATTAGTACGGAAGGTGTTAGAAGTGGCACGAGACAGTAACCATAAGACGTAATTATATCCATGCCGTTGTTCCGTGGTATTATCGACGGATCCTTGTACTTCCATTTGCCTCTAGTCTCTGGCATATAGAGATTCCTCTCGTATACATTGGCATCCTTCTGTACCAAGCTACAAACAACAGTGTTAACATTAAATACAATATTATAACAATATAATATAACATTAAAAGCTACTCTCCCTCTCTCTTACTCTCTGTCTATTCTACTTCTCCCTTATCTTTGGGACTTACCGAGCGATTTGTTTGCCGACGACATTCTCTTTCATTCTTCTTTGAATGTCGTCAGGTGATCTGGATACTCTGGAGATCGAGCCCACTAGTGTAGACTTGGACCACTTCATTGAAGACCCAGAGCTTTAGTTCATTGTACACTTTTATTTCAGTACTTTTCCTTTTCTGTTATGCTATTGCTTAGGCATTGCTTTCAATCAGTTGTATTTACTTTTCCATGCATTGTACAGAAAGAATGTGAATAAATAAAGTTGCTGTTTTATTATATTTTTTCTCTTGTGTATTTATTTTGCTTAGATACGCTTAGCGTATTTACTTTAGAGTAAATACGTAGCGGCCTCGTCGCACCCCCTTCACCGTACACTGGGAAGCGGGGCGTGACATAGACAGGCTTCTCGCCACCAACTTCATTCGGAATGTGCCTTACTCGGAATGGTTGTCGAATGTAGTCATGGTTAAAAAGTCAATCGGGAAGTGGCGCATGTGCGTCGACTTCACCGACCTCAACAAGGCCTGCCCGAAAGACAACTATCCCCTCCTTCGGATAGATCAGCTCGTCGACAGCTCGGCAAGCTACAAGTTACTTAGCTTCATGGATGCTTTCTCCGGCTACAACCAGATCCGTATGAATCCGGAAGACGAGAATCTCACCGCATTCACAATGGACCATAGGGGTATACTGCTACAAGGTGATGCATTTCGACCACAAAAACGCCGGAGCTACGTACCAACGCTTGGCCAATCACATGTTCAAGCTGCAGATCGGCAGGAACATAGAAGTTTACGTCGACGACATGCTCATCAAATCGGTCTCATCGGACGAACACGCCAAGGATCTAGGCGAGGCCTTCGACGTCCTCCACAAATACAAGATGAAACTGAACCCCGCCAAGTGCGCATTCGGGGTCACCGGTGGAAAGTTCTTCGGTTTCATGGTCACCCACTGTGGGATCGAAGCTTACCCGGAGAAAATCAATTCCATCCTTAACATGTCCGCGCCCAAGACTAACGCCGAAATCATGCGGCTGACAGGGCAGGTAGCCGCTCTGAGTCGTTTTATATCGAGGTCTGGGAAGAAGTACCTCCCGTTCTTCAAAGCTCTAAGGAAGATACCAAGATTCGAGTGGTCGGAGGAGTGCCAGACCGCTTTTGAGCAATTAAAGAGGCACCTTGCGACTCCCCTGCTGCTCACCCAGCCAGTTGAAGGGGACGAGCTATCGCTATATCTAGCGGTATCCAACCAAGCTGCATGCTCGGTGCTCGTCCGAGAGGTTAAAGGAGTCCAGAAGCCGGTATACTATATGAGCCACGTTTTCAAGGATACAGAAATGAGGTATCCAGCCATAGAAAAGATCGTCTTTGCACTCATCATGTCCTCAAGGAAACTACGACACTATTTCCAGGTGCACACCATCCTCGTTCTTACCGAGCGGCCTTTGGGGGCTATCCTCGCCTCCCCCGAATCCTCTGGCCACTTGGACAAATGGAGGTGGGATTTGTCCCAGTTCGACATAAAATACCACCTGAGGCAGGATATCAAAGCACAAGCCCTGGTCGATTTTATCGTCGAGTGCACCATCCCCAGCAAAGAGCCGGAGTCCACGCCGGCCCCCGTAACTCAACCCTCAGTCGATGGGAAGCCCGACTTCGTCCCTGATTGGATCCTCTACATCGACGGGTCCTCGACCGAGGAAGGCTGTGGTGCCGGCCTCATCATTCGGGGCCCGAACGATACAGAAATGGAGTATTCTCTGAAGCTCGGGTTTAAAGCCTCAAATATCGCGACGGAATACGAGGCCTTCCTAGCCGGACTGCGCATAGCCTTCGGACTGGGATTGAAAATGATACGGATCCGTAGTGACTTCGTCCTAGTCGTTGGCCAAGTGACCGGCCGATTCGAGGCACGGGAGCCTCTGATGGTGAAGTATCTGGCCGAGATAAGAAGGCTGTGAAAGGACTTCCACGAAGTCCAGGTGGAGCAGATCCCCAGACAGCTAAACGCCCAGGCCGACGCCTTGAGTAAGCTGACTTCATCTTATACGGCCAACAATAAGAGGAACATCCTCTTTAAGGTCTTGCCATGGCCTAGCGTGGAAGACGGGGCAATGCCACTTCAAGTATACATAGCCCGGGAAGAAGACCGGGATTGGAGAAAGCCCCTTGCGGAATTCCTGAAGGAAGGTACGCTCTCAGAAGATCGGGGAGAAGCTCGCTGTCTCCGAGCCAAAGCTCGCCAATTCGTCTGAAACAATGGGAACCTTTACAAGAAGTCCTTCACTCAGCCCCTGCTCCGGTGCGTCTCCCTCCACTAAGCCGACTACATCCTCCGTGAGATTCATGAAAGGGTCGGCGGCGTGCACCAAGGGTCCCGCATCTTAATCCAGAAGGCACTGCTCCACATAGTCACAAATTCGTCGTTCGGGTATAATTCGGCGAGGTCGAAAATTCGGATTCGGAGAACTATTTGAAAAAAATCGGCAAGTATTCGGGAAAGATTCAGTAAGTGTTCGGGAAGGATTTCGAGCAAGAAATTAATATATGAGACACTAGGTTTTGATTTTGTGAATCATTTGCTGTTTTTTAAATTATTCACTATTTTTTCACATAATTCGGGAATAATTCGCGAATTATTCGGGAATAATTCGCGAATTATTCATGAATAATTCGTGAATTATTCGGCCCGCCGATTAATTCGGCGATTAAGTCTGCTGATAAAAAATTCGTGAATTATTCACGAATTCGATGAATAATTTGAGAATTATGTGACTATGCTGCTCCAGGGGTACTACTGGCCGACGATTCATCAGGACGCCCAGAATCTCGCCAGGAGATGCAAAAGCTGCCAACTCCATGGAAGCATACCTCACCTCCCGGCTATCGAGCTAACCGCCCTAACCTTCCCGTGGCTGTTCGCCCAGTGGGGAATGGACATGATAGGCCAGTTCCCTACCGGCACGGGCGGGCACAAGTATGTCCTCGTTGCGGTGGACTACTTCACGAAGTGGATCGAAGCCATTCCCATCAGGAAACGGAACGCCACCATGACTATCAAGTTCCTGCACCATGACTATCAAGTTCCTGCAGAACAACGTGGTACTCCGGTTCGGCATCCCGAGGTGTATCATCACCGACCATGAGACAAATTTCGAAAACGAAAAAGTTAAGGAATTCTGCAGCGAATATCATATCCTCATGAAGTTTTCCGCAGTCACACATCCCCAATGCAACGGGCAGGCCGAGGTCGCTAACCGGGACGTCCTCCGGGGTCTTCGGACGCGCCTAGAAGGACGCCAAGGCAGTTGGTCGAGGAATTACCCCGGGTCTTATGGGCTCTGCACACGTCGAAGAAAACCCCTACTGGGGAAACCCCTTTCAGTCTCTACTACGGCACCGAGGCGATAGTCCCAGCGGAGATCGAGCTCCCAAGTTACCGGGTCGAGCACTTCGACGACGAAGCGAACACCTTAACCCTCCGAACTAACCTAGACATCTTGTTAGAGAAACGGGATCGGGCTCAGATCAGAGCTGCCGCCTATCAACAGCAAACCGCCCGTTACTACAACGCACAATTCAAGCGTCACTTCTTTAAGACCGGACATTTAGTCCTAAGGCGGAACGAGTTTGTCGATCAAGGCAAGCTGCATAAGTTTTCCCCAAAATGGGACGGTCCCTTCCATGTCTCCGAGGTCCTGCCCGGCGGAGCCTATCGTTTACAAGACGCGAATGGTCGCAAATTTCCACGGCCTTACAGTGCTGAGAAGCTCAAGCTGTAACTCTGAAAAGAATATCTACGAATGTATATTTCTTCTTTTGCAAAGACGATATAAACCTTTCTAAAGTTCTTTCTATTTGAATAATAAGAAGGGAACAATGGGGCATCGCAAAAAGGAGAATTTTATTTATTTAAAAGGTATTGTAGGCTCCTCAGCCTTACAGAAAAGGAAAAATTTATAACAAAGGGGGAACGGGATCGAGGAAGTATTCCTGATGATACTTAGAGTAGATCTCTTCTCGTCGGGCCCTAGCCTCTACAGCCCACTCCCACCGATGCTTCATGCGAACTTGGGACGCCACGGAAGCACCCGGCACTCTGTCCTCCATGCCTTGGCTCACGGTGTACCTATTTTTGAAGCACTCCAAAATGAGGGCCAAGGATCGGTCGTGCCGGGCCTTCGAGATGAGGCCTAGTAGGTAGATCGAGTGCACCTTGTCAAGCGCCTCGTCCAGCAACTCCTCGGAGAAAGGGTTGTACAACCCCGGGGACCTCCTCCGAATTACGTACATCAGCAACAATAGGAGGGACGACCGCCGAGGGAGAAGCTGGCCGACGTGACTCTCGAGGTGCTGAACCACTTCCCAGTACCTATCCTCGGCCAGGGATTGGTCATACACGGAGACGTCGTCGAAGGTGATGATCTCTTCGATCGAATACATGCGCCCAATCATCTCAAAAAGCGATGCCGAAGAAGTTGCTATCTCCTTCCCTGTTTATAACCTCAAACAGAATTCTTAAGGACCCAGATTCGTGCGCATATGGGCGCGAATCCTGGGATCCACCAAGGTTACTCCAATACCGTGCCGCCACGTGGCAGAACTTGTTAGTTATATGTATGCCCTAGAGGCTATTACTATACATAGGATGTATACTGTAGTGGATGCTGGGACATATATAGGTATGACTTTCTTGCTCGACATGGTAGTACGCTATCTGGTTGCTCATTATCTTAACATGTATACTTTCTGTCTCTCTGTTATATGTTGATAAAGCCCTTAGGATGTGTACTCGACTTTCAGGACTATGATGTAGATCATACTAGTTGGGCCTGGGTAGTCTATGAGTACGTCCTTCAATGTTCCTAGTCGTGGGAATAACGAGATGGGGCAACGATATTCCAGAGTAGACTAGCATATATCTTCTCGACCCATGTGATGGGCGATGGATGATCCCATATCCATTGGTGTTTGACATCAGAGATAGTATGCGGGTGCTCAGTGGAGACTGGGTACAGTGAACGGACTCACCGAGAACTCCCAGATGGTATTATACCTCACGTCAGATGGCAGTTCTCTGGTGACACTGGTACAGTTTAGTCTGTTGACCCGAGATCGTCATAGAGTCTTGTGTGTCTCCCACTGTGCTTTGATTTCCACCCTACCACGGCTTAACTGAGTCGTGCAAACAGGTGGTTTTTGGGTACAGTCCCGATTCATATGGAGGCAATGAGCGATAGGAGGGGATTCGTCTCTCCCGGTATTGGGGGTTGATGTTGCGCTAAGCTCGACTGGCCATAACTGGAAATCCCTGGCCAGGGTTGCAGTGATTTGCTGGTAAGAGTTATCAGTAGTTTCACGTTTGTTATGGACCTTACATCGCCATGACTTATCAAGCTACTGGGGTCTGACGTTTACCACCCCTAGGCGAGATATGCGACATATCAGACGAACAGACCGGACTGTGCGGTAAGTGTCACTAGTTGGATTCACAGGAGTGTGAGCGGGCTTGCTCGTTGATCTTCTGATCGCTCAATACCCGGGTGGACGTTATGTTTAGCAGACCGCTTGCGGCTTGTGGGTGTTTGATATGATCATCACCTACTGCCGGCGTATTGACGAGTCTTTAGAGTCCTACACAGAGGTTTCCTGGCTCAAGCGAAACGAAATAGGAGCGCATATGAGATATGTGCGGGACCGAGAATAATACCAGTATGTGATACTGAATTCTATTCTCGCGATTTGTATCATCGGACGGTTATATAAGATATAGCCGGGTTACCGAATCAAATGTTGATTCGATATATTGATACACTTGATATTAGTCGGTTATGTGCAGTATGACCGGATCATTAAATCAAGTGTTGATTTAATGATTTAATGTATAATTACATATTAGATATATTACTTTACATTGACTAGTATTGTTCACTTAAGATTAATTATCTCACTTGATTGTGCACATTGTATATATGATATATGTTTGTGCACTAGTTTGTATCATGTTTGATGAAACATGCAAACTTGGGTGTGTGTGTGGATTATACCATGTTTAGGTTAAAGGTTTAGTTTTTATTTAATTTATGTAAAATAAAATGGTGGCTTACTTTGTCTTTGCTTGAAGCTTCATGAAGCTTTCAAGCATCTTTGACAAAGTCCACCATTTTGTTTTACATAAGATTTTCCTTAACCTAACCTTTAACTTAAACTTGAGTTTAGTCTCTACATAGGTTAATCTCACCCATGGTTGCAATATGATAACTTCACTTAAATTTTCTTTTGACAAGAATTCCTTTTCCTTCTTCTTCTTCTTCATCTTCTTCAAGTGAAGAAAACTTTTCTTGAAAATTTTCAAGTGTTGAAATCAAGTGAGAAATCCAATTCTAAAGTGAACCCACTTCCTATTTCTCCATCCTCTACCACTTGCCATGTAGTAGAGTGTGTTATCTTCACAAGTTTCATGACCTAGTGAAGATGGAGCTTGGGTTTGAGTCGTCTCGACGTAGATCATCTTCGGCATCGAATTCAACGAGCTAGCCCGATCATTTCTCCGACGAAACCATCGCTAGAGTCCGGGATCCCGATGATCGCAGCGGAGGGACGTCAACACGGAGCTAGAGAAGTGGAGGACCGGATCTACAAAGGTTGTAGTCTCTTTCACTTAGTGGCAAAGTAGTTTGCTTGCTTAGTTTCGCCTTACCTCTAGTTAACGATCTAGCATTATGGTTTCTTTGGCACATGAAAAATTTGATTTTGGCATGGTTGATCACTTGTAGAACCTCATGGGTATGCCTAGGAATCTTACAGTGGTATCAGAGCCCAGCTAGAGCTTTAGGCGTTGTATAGACGATGTTAGAAGTTCGATTGAACCCGAAACTCTAATTTTCAACCCTCTCTGTACATTTTTTGTAAATGTGGAATTTTGTGAATTAAAAATGCTCAGAAAATTAAGCTGGAAAAACTAAGAATTACTGTGAAGTACGGACCTCTAACTCAAAAATTTGACCGCGGAACCGCTGCCAAAGCAAGGGTTTGGCGGCGGTTCCGCGGCCAAAATTGTGAATTAGTCCCTGGAACTTCATATATTTATTCTTAGGTCCTTTATTGTCATTTTTTTCTGGGAATTTTTTAATTCCACTCAAGTGTTGAGTTTTCTAGGGTTTTATTGGGGACTCATTAATTCGATCGGATAATTTAACTTCGTTTATGTTTTTCCGGATATTTTAGAAACTGTTAAAAAGTTCGACCGGATATAAATACCCACTTTTTCCCCTGCCGGGAAATTTCCAATTGTTGGATTTTTCCGTAGTTTAATAACGTTCTAAGTAGTGCAAGTAACGCGATGGACCTTCTAGAAGACAACAAACCTTAACTCGATTATGTGACCGTCTTGAACTGCCCTTTGAACCTTAGGGTTTGGGGCAGTACGACGTGCCATATGTGAGGCGTTGGCTTGACCCTTCTACGGCTGGACCGTTGGTACTGTGGCATGAAATGGATGTTTTTAAACTTATTTCAAGAGTTGAGCTGTTTGGGAAAACTTGGGTGTTTGATTGTTCGATTGGAAATTTTAACATTTTCTATTCATCTGGAATGTGATACAATATTTGGAATCCTCAAGTAGTTATGAGATAATTGAATGAATGTTATAAATCTAGCAGTTTAGTCTCACTTGATCGGTTGCCATGGAATTTTGATGCGATCAAAAGTCCGTCGCAATCACGTAGCGTACGCGGATACTCGCCGGGTAAACTTAATAGACAGCCACGCCCCATAGCCCCGACCAAGTGACTGTAGGAGAACCCCGTCGCCAAAAGCATCCGTTCGGGTGCTCGCGGCAGCGGTGTTCCGCCTTAGTGCACTTCGTCGACGGCGTCGGGGGTGCGGCCGTCTACTAAAGTTTGCGACGAGCATTCGATCAAAATGTCGGGAATCTTGTTGAATTGCCCGGCTTGATATTGAAAAGAGTTTTCGATAATGAGACTAAAATGCGGGGTTTATAATTGTTAGGCATGCGATGTCTAAGGAATTCATTTGATTAGCCATGCGATGTCTAAAGAGGTTGCGGATTCCAACTGTTGTAGTTTTACACTTTCTTTTCTGTGACCGTAAGTGTAATATGTGATATCGCCGGTTTCGTTGCTATATGTCAACGACAATTGGGATGGGCATATTTACTTACGTTGATAACATGTGATGTTATGTGTTGCTGGATATGTTATATTGGATCGTCGTGTTTGAATAGCCGGGGTTTTTTTATGTGAGATGAGTGTTTTTCTTTTTCATTCATGTAAAAAATTTTGTATGTAATATTCTTTTATTGGGGCACTTCCGGGTTGAGGATGATGTCACCATTGTATATTATTTACTTTTCCACATTAGGATAGACCCAAGGAAGGGAGCACAAGTAACCGGGTTCTAGGGTCCAGTGGGAGACCATCTCGAGGAGTCGAGTTCGGTTCTCCTAACTCTAGGATTGGTAGGGGTGCTTGCCGCTCTCGTAGGGGTCTAGGGGTGTGGGTTTGGCTATTCATCACGACCGTGGAATCCTTGTTTTATACTGGCTCGTATTAAAAACACGGACGTCCTAGTATATCCAATATTTCATATGATATTTTTTGCTGCGTTATCTGTGATGTGATCATGTGATATGTTCAAATAGATATTGTATATAGTATATATGATATATTATATAGACGTTGCTTATGTTTTACACCCGCGCTAGCCCTGCCTCGCTCTGCCGTTAGTTACCTAACCTAACGGTGCAGACTGGACATCAAGGCGAATACAGATGGCATAAGCGTACGTTATATTTATCTGTGATGTTTAGGTGGACTTAAATGATGGGACATTCATTAATGAGATTAATGAAAGAAAATAAACCTAAAAGATGTTGTGGAATCGAATTTCAAAATAAAAACAGATAGCTACAGTTCTTGCTTTGCATCGCGGTGTTCCTTGTAGAACATCCTGCACCTTATTCGATGAGGAAAGGACCGAGATCCCTTCACCGGGAGTGACTCCTTTAGCAATAACTGGCAGATGCTACAACCCTCGGTTTGTCTTTTGATTGCTTCTATAGTTTTTGCTTTGCACAGCGGTATATATGATATATCCTGCACCTTATTCGATGAGGAAAGGGCCGACGATCCCTTCACCGGGAGTGACCCCTTTAGCAAAACTAGAAAAGCCTAAAAAACACTCCATTTAAAAACCATTTGATTCTGCAACGAGATCAAGTTCAAAGCGTTAAAGGTTTTATTAAAAACCATTCGCAACCCTCCGTCATTTTAGGAAATAGAGTACTTAGTATTCGTGCTGTGTTTGTTGACCATAGTCAAGGCACAGTGTACGGTAGCTAAGTGATGTCTTCCTAACCGCATATGATGCGATTAGTTAGGACAGTCATGTGGCTTTGTTGATCTTAGCCAAGGTTCATGTGGGTGGGTCTAATTAATCACGAAATGACGGGTAGAACTTGACTAGTGCTTATGATTTGTTGACCTTAGCCAAGGTCATAGGTGCTAGGGGTAAAAACCATTATCAGGAATTTCAAGTGTTGAAATTTGTAATGAGATTGCATACCTTCTATATGATAGTTGGATCCTGATACCCACTGCGAGTAATTGTTACTCCTGGGAGAGTTTTGCACTTTGCAATTAGCCGATCAAGTAGGTGTCTAGAAAGATGTCAATGGGGTTACGCTTCTGGGAAAACGAGGTTTATTCTAATTAGTTCCGTGCGAAAGCACGAGGAACCTCCCTCAAAGTACCGACACTGGCCTGGCTGAAAGATTGGCGAACTTGTAGAGTGTAATTAATCCCGGCTAGTCTTTTCCTTTTAAGGTTTGAAGGAAGATTTGATAAAAACAGTGGGAGCCATCCTGATTAGATAAAATAAATAACCAATCTAATCTTGCAAGAGCGCACGTAGAGTGTTTTCTTCTCTCTCTCTCCAGGTAGTGACCATATCATGCCTTAATCAAGATAATAATATAGATGTATTGACCGAACCCGCTTGTTATACTGAGCTGGGGAACGTTGGTCCCGCTCCAACTTATAATTGTTATAAGACCAAGCAGGAAATAGGGGAATACCAGAATTCCTGTGCCGCCCAAACGAAGAAAGTGCATATGATGCATCTCCTTCGGGTGTGTTCATTATAAAGAACCGTTTCTCAGTATCCTCCACATCCTGGGTATTTGATACCGGATCAGGATCCCAGATATGTGATCCGTTACTTGGGCTACAGAAAGGTAGAAAACTGAGAACGGGTGATAAGTTTCATGAGACAGAAAATGGTGCAAGTGTTGCAGCCAAGTCTGTTCGTCACTGTCACCCTGTATTACCAATACACTGATTCTGAACAAATGCTATTAGATACCGTACCTGATAGACAAAATCATATCAGTCTCTTTATTAGTAAAGAAACGATAAAATTTTGTATTGTTGGATAATGTTTTGTACATTTCCTATATCAAAAGTTGATCGGTTCAGGCACGTTATCTAAAAGCATTTATGTTCTAAATCAAACTACAGTTCTTAGTATACGGAACACACACAAGAGGAAGAGTTCAGAAATGAACGAATCCTTCTTGAGGCATTATAGACTAGGTCATATCAATGCGACCCGACTGGCTGAAGTTACATTTAGATGCATATTTAAATCAGTTTGAATTTACATCTTGTGAAACTTGCCAGTCATGTCACAAAGATTAGATGACCATAGCTCCGTTTACTGGAAACAGAGAAAGAGTTAGTGAACTCTTGGGACTGATTCATAGTGATGTATAGAGGTCCCCTGTCTACGCATGCCAGGCCCGGTTCTTTGTACTTCATTACATTCTCTGATGATCTCTCAAGATTCAGTCATATGTTCCTGTTGAAACATAAGTCCGAAGCTTTTGAGATATTCACAGAATATAAGTTAGAAGTAGAGAACCAAATACAGGTATAAGTATTATGTCCTATGATGAGATCGGGGAGGAGAATACTTGTGCACAGGATTCCTGGACTATTCTAAAGGAGAATGAGATTCTCTCTCAGTGTTACTCCTCTGTATACACCACAGCACAACGGTGTATCAGGGCGGAGCAATCGCACCCTATGAGATATGGTGCGCTCTATAATGAGTACTACTGAGTTACCTATTTCTTTTTGGGGGTTGTGCACTTGAGAAGTTGTATACCTATTGAACTGGGTTCGAATCAAATCTGTGCCTTCCACTCCATATAAGATATGGTATGGGAAGAGCCTATCTCTTAAGTAAATTAAGATTTGGGATTGTCCGGCCTATGTCGAAAGCAAAATCCGGACAAGATCGAGGCAAGGTCAGTTCTGTAGAACTGGAAAGGTTCCAGCTATACAAACTACATCTAATGATTTGACAGAACCGAAGGATTCAATAGTCCCCGACGAACCTCAGCCTCTCCGCCGATCTGGTAGGGTTCTTCATCCGCCTGAGAGACACTTCGGTTTCTCGATGACAGTGGGAGCGAGGATTGCATCATGAGATGATGACTCAACTAGATTCGAGCAGGCCATAGAGAGTGGGAACTCTGTAAGAATGGCTGGATGCTTAGCGATCTGAGATGGAATCCATGTAAAACCAACAAAGTATGGACTTTGGTTGCCATATCTGAAGGGTTAAATTCCAATCAGGAGCAAGTGTATCTTGAGAAGATTACTTGGTGTAGATGGAAAGGTTGAGACTTTCAAAGCTAGACTTGTTAAAGGTTTTCGTCATCGACCAGGCATGGATAATGATGAAACCTTTTTCCAGGGACGATGCTTAAGTCCATCCAGATCCTACTTGCCATTGCTACATACCATGACTACGATATCTGGTGGTTGGGTGCCATGACTGCTTTTCTAAATAATGATTTAGAAGAGAACGTCTATACGAACACAGCCAGAGGGCTTCGTAAACAGTGGGAGCAGCGGAAACGTGTGCAAGTTGCTTTGCAGAATAAAGAAGGCATCGCGGAGTTGGAACGTCTGTTTTAATGTGGTAGTCAAAAAGTTTAACTTCATCAAAATGGTAGATGAACCTTGTGTATACAAAAAGGTAGTAGAGAGTAAAGGTGGTGATCCTCGTAGAGTACGTGGATGACATACTCTTTATAGGAAAGGAGTTTCCTATGCTACGCTCGGTCAATCTCCGCTTATCACAAGGATTCTCCATACAGGATCAAAGTGATACCTCCTAAATCCTGGGAGTTGGATCTATGAGATAGATCTAAATGGATGTTAGGCTTCTCACTAGGTTTAGTGAGATGGTATCAATCGATCCTGGGGAGAATCACTGGAAAAGTTCCAGGGTGATAAGGACGACTGAATGTCAATCGCAGGCATTGTCTTTACCCTCAGTAGAGGGACGGTATGTTGGAAAAGTTCCAAGCAAGATACCGTGGCAAACTAGACGATAAAGGCTGGTAACATCGCTATTAAAGATACTACCAAAGAGAAAGTTTGGGTGTATATCGGTTCATGAGATGAACTAGATTCCTACCATTGTGTGACAATGGAAGTGTGGCTTTGGCCCAGGGACCCTGGTCCCATCAGTGACCCAGACATATTCTGAGGCAGCATCACCTGATCATGGAGATAGTTGATCTCCAGGGTGATCGAGGTTAGGAGAGTAGACTCAGAGGACAACACAGCGGATCCACTCACAAAGGCCTTTTCCCATAGAGAGACTTATATGGGATGGTTGAGTATGTGATACTGCAACCACTGCTACAGATGGCCCTAGTGCAAGTGGGAGATTGTTAGTTATATGTATGCCCTAGAGGCCATTACTGTACATAGGATGTATACTGTAGTGGATGCTGGGACATATATAGGTATGACTTTCTTGCTCGACATGATAGTATGCTATCTGGTTGCTCTTTATCTTAACATGTATACTTTCTGTCTCTCTGTTACATGTTGATAAAGCCCTTAGGATGTGTACTCGACTTCCAGGACTATGACGTAGATCATACTAGTGGGGCTTGGGTAGTCCATGAGTACGTCCTTCAATGTTCCTAGTCGTGGGAATATCGAGACGGGGCATCGATATTCCAGAGTAGACTAGCGTATATCTTCTCGACCCATGTGATGGGCGATGGATGATCCCATATCCATTGGTGTTTGACATCAGAGATAGTATGCGGGTGCTCAGTGGAGACTGGGTACATTGAACGGACTCGCCGAGAACTCCCAGATGGTATTATACCTCACGTTAGATGGCAGTTCTCTGGTGACACTGGTACAGCTTAGTCTGTTGACCCGAGATTGTCATAGAGTCTTGTGTGTCTCCCACTGTGCTTTGATTTCCACCCTACCACGGCTCAATTGAGTCGTGCAAACAGGTGGTTTTTGGGTACGGTCCCGATTCACATGGAGGCAATGACCGATAGGAGGGGATTCGTCACTCCCGGTATTGGGGGTTGATGTTGCGCTATGCTCGACTGGCCATAACTGGAAATCCCTGGCCAGGGTTGCAGTGATTTGCTGGTAAGAGTTATCAGTAGTTTCACGCTTGTTATGGACCTTACATCGGCATGGCTTATCAAGCTACTGGGGTCTGACGTTTACCACCCCTAGGCGAGATATGCAACATATCAGACGAACAGACCGGACTGTGCGGTAAGTGTCACTAGTTGGATTCACAGGAGTGTGAGCGGGCTTGCTTGTTGATCTTCTGATCGCTCAATACCCTGGTGGCCGTTACATTTAGCAGACCGTTTGCAGCTTGTGGGTGTTTGATATGATCATCACCTACTGTCGGCGTATTGATGAGTCTTTAGAGTCCTACACAGAGGTTTCCTGGCTCAAGCGAAACGAAATAGGAGCGCATATGAGATATGTGCGGGACCGAGAATAATACCAGTATGTGATACTGAATTCTATTCTCGCGATTTGTATCATCGGACGGTTATATAAGATATAGCCGGGTTACCGAATCAAATGTTGATTCGATATATTGATACACTTGATATTAGTCGGTTATATGCAGTATGACCGGATCATTAAATCAAGTGTTGATTTAATGATTTAATGTATAATTATATATTAGATATATTACTTTACATTGACTAGTATTGTTCACTTAAGATTGATTATCTCACTTGATTGTGCACATTGTATATATGATATATGTTTGTGCACTAGTTTGTATCATGTTTGATGATACATGCAAACTTGGGTGTGTGTGTGGATTATACCATGTTGAGGTCAAAGGTTTAGTTTTTATTTAATTTATGTAAAATAAAATGGTGGCTTACTTTGTCTTTGCTTGAAGCTTCATGAAGCTTTCAAGCATCTTTGACAAAGTCCACTATTTTGTTTTACATAAGATTTTCCTTAACCTAACCTTTAACTTAAACTTGAGTTTAGTCTCTACATAGGTTAATCTCACCCATGGTTACAATATGATAACTTCACTTGAATTTTCTTTTCACAAGAATTCCTTTTCCTTCTTCTTCTTCTTCATCTTCTTCAAGTGAAGAAAACTTTTCTTGAAAATTTTCAAGTGTTGAAATCCAATTCTAAAGTGAACCCACTTCCTATTTCTTCATCCTCTACCACTTTCCATGTAGTAGAGTATGTTATCTTCACAAGTTTCATGACCTAGTGAAGATGGAGCTTGGGTTTGAGTCGCCTCGACGTAGATCATCTTCGGCATCGAAGTCAACGAGCTAGCCCGATCATTTCTCCGACGAAACCATCGCTAGAGTCCGGGATCCCGATGATCGCAGCGGAGGGACGTCAACACGGAGCTAGAGAAGTGGAGGACCGGATCTACAAAGGTTGTAGTCTCTTTCACTTAGTAGCAAAGTAGTTTGCTTGCTTAGTTTCGCTTTACCTCTAGTTAACGATCTAGCATTAGGGTTTCTTTGGCACATGAAAAATTTGATTTTGGCATGGTTGATCACTTGTAGAACCTCATGGGTATGCCTAGGAACCCTACAGAACTGACGTGGCTCCCCGAAACGTTACGCCTCCCCAAGCATCCCTGACACGTGTCGCCTGCGACAGTCGCTCCTCCCAATGTTCATGAACCAAGAAAGGTTAGACCGAACCTCCTGATCCACCGAGCTCTACCCTGCTTGGTCCATCCTTAGCAGACCACTACTTGGGTTCTTTAACAAAGCGACGTAAATTCTTCTAAGTTCTTTTTACTTAAATAATAAGAATGACACAATAGAGCATTGCGAAAGGAAGAATTTTATTTATTCAAAGGTATTGTGGGCTCCTCAGCCGTACATTGCTAAAAAAAATTATTTACAGCAGCGGGGGAAAGATGTGCAAGAAGCATTCCTCGTGATACTTTAAGGAAATTTCCGCCAGCCGAGCCCTTGCCGCCTCGGACCTCTGCCTCTGATGTTGTCCGCGAACCCTCATGGCCATGGACGGGCCAGGAAGCTCCACGAGCGGGCACCCATCGGCAAGATGCCTTAATTGGTAAACTCGAGGACGAGTACCACCGAGCAATCCCGCAGTCTCTTCGAGATCAGGTCGAGACGACATAACGACCTCGGCTTGCCAGCCGCCTCATCCTTCAGTTGTTTGGACAAAGGGTTGTGCAGCCCCAGCGATGCCCTCCAGATCGAGTACATCAGCAGCTGGAGAACGGATGATCGCTGGGGGAGCAGGCGGACAATATGATCCCCAACCTGCCGGATCACCGCCTGCACCGTCTCCTCGGAGCACAGCTGGTCATACAGATATATGTCCTTGAAATTTTTGATCTTGGGGATGGAGAAAAGAAATTCATCCATTCTTGCGTTCTGGGGATGGAGAAAGGAGTGATCAACATGCCTTCCGTTTTATAGCCCCACAGTGCCCCCAAGAGTCCAACAGTCATTCGTTTATTCCACTACTGTACCGCCATATAACGGATATCCCGTCTTTCTCGGCGATCCGAAGTCGGAGTGACGCAGCTCTTCTAAACGCTTTGCCACCCCCCCATGCGTTCATGGCACGTGTCGCCCACGACGGTTACTCTTCCTGATGTTTATGCACCAGGATAGGTCAGACAGAATCTCGACAAACCGAGCAGCTATCTTGCTCGGTCCATCCTTAGCAGTCCTCTCTATGCCCTCCTGCACTAAGGATCAAAGCCCTCATCAAGAGGTCACCGAGCAGCTACCCTGCTCGGTCCATCCTTAGCAGGCCTCTCAATGCCCTCCCGCGCTAAGGATCCAAGCCCTCATCAAGAGGCCACCGAGCAGCTACCCTGCTCGGTCCATCCTTGGCTGGTAATCTCTTACCCCACGGCGCCAAGGATCAAAGCCCTCATCAAGAGGCCACCGAGCAGCTACCCTGCTCGGTCCATCCTTGGCTGGTAATTTCTTACCCACCGACGCCAAGGATCAAAGCCCTCACCAAGAGGCCACCATGCAGCAACTCTGCCCGGTCCATCCGTGGCTGGTAATTTCTTACCCACCGACGCCAAGGAACAAAGCCCTCACCTTGAGGCCACCAGGCAACAACCCTTCCCGGTCCATCCTTGGCCGGTAATCTCTTACCCCACGACGCCAAGGATCAAAGCCCTCATCAAGAGGCCACCGAGCAGCTACCCTGCTCGGTCCATCCTTGGCTGGTAATCTCTTACCCCATGATGCCAAGGATCAAAGCCCTCATCAAGAGGCCACCGAGTAGCTACCCTGCTCGGTCCATCCTTGGTTGGTAATCTCTTACGCCATGACGCCAAGGATCAAAGCTCTCATCAAGAGGCCACCGAGCAGCTACCCTGCTCGGTCCATCCTGGTTGGTAGTTCACTACCCACCAACGCCAAAGATCAAAGCCCTCGTCAAGAGGCCACCGAGCAGTTATCCTGCTCGGTCCATCCTTAGCGGGCAACTCCTTGCCCAACGACGCCAAGGATCAAAGCCCTCATCAAGAGGCCATCGAGCAGTTTCTCTGCTTAACTTCCTACACGTCTTTACTAAGCGATCTCCACCTCGACTTTGGGGCCATGGAGATATCGACCTTTCGTTGCACACTTGGCAAATGATCGAATTCAATGCGACGTGCGATCGCCGGATGAAAAACTGACCTAACATGAAAGCAGGCAAATAAAAATGTTAACCACAAACAAAGGGAAAATGCGCACGTAAAGAACACTGCAAAAAGATTTTTTATTCATAAAAAATCGGAAGTCTTTACAGAGATATTATGGGCTCCCCAGCCTTACAAAAATGCCCAGAGGCTTATAAAATTTTAGCGCAAAGAAAATAAGGGGGCGAGGAATTTCAGGCCTCGGGGTCGGGGAGAACCTTGATGAGCCGCGCTTCCACTGCGACAACCGGGGTGGTATCTTGAAGGTCGGCACCCATAGCGGGAGGCTCGGCGCCAGTGGCCGGGGTGACCGACTTATCCTTAATGCTCCCACCAGGAGCCTCTCTACCTGCAGCGTTTCCGGGGGCATTCCCCTGCGCCTCATTCCCAAGGGGGTACTCACCCCAGAGCTCACCGTCAGGGAACTCCGGCATCAAGGCCTTGACGACGTCGAGGGCGTCGTGCCAAATGACGGTAGCGGCTCCGGCGAGGTCGGTGTAAAACTGATCCGGCTTCTTGTAGCTCTCCACTGCCTTCGAAGCTCGGAGCTCGGCACGCCTCGTTCCCTCCTTCGCCTCCTCGTTCTCCCTCAGGAGGGTGCTCGCCGTTTTCTTTAGGGTAGCGACAAGCACCATGGAGTCTTCTAACTTGGCCTCGGCGGCTCGGGCAGTCTCTCGGTACTTGGGTGATCTCCCGATCCCCGGCCGCCACCCGGTCTTCGAGAACAGCGACCCTCTCCATCGCCGCCTCCAGCTCCAGCCTTGAGCTCTCCTCCCATGAGGAGAACTCGCCCATGACCTACATCGCTGGGGCAATTTCCTCATCCTCCATGTTGACGACGAGGGCGACGTGCTGGAGGACCTGAAGAAAACAAAGAGGGTTAAAAAGGAAAGGGGGCACCCAATCTCGTGAACAAAAATACTGAATGAAGACCCGAGTGTGGTATGAACGCTAACCTGTACGGCCTCTTGGGCTATGGCCGCCATTTGGGCCCGGAGGGTCCCTTGAGGGATTCTGCCTCCGGCCGACCTTTCCATCTCCGAGAGCAAAATGTCGGCGACGGAATGTCCTGAGGGCACCTTGAAGTGAAGCTCCCCTTCATCCACCATGATCGGGGAAGCCGAGGTACGGGGCACCGTCCTATGGTACCTCTTGAGGAGCGACGCAGGGGAGCCAGTCTCACCTCCCACCTCCGGAGCCCGGGGCTCTTGCTCTCGAGCACGTTTTCCTCTCGGCGCTTAGTTGGACTCTGGGGCCCGGGGAACGCTTGAGCGCCTGGATGGAGCGGTTGCCAGTGGAGCCAGAGCTGATGATGGGCGAGAAGGGCCGGCGCCTCCGGCCTTCTTCCTCTTCTTCTGTTCGACCAGGGCTGCCTAAAATTTGCCTAGGTCCATTGGTTCTGCATAAGACAAAAGTACAAAGGAGTCAGCAATGTCAAAAAAGTAAAAGAATACACAGGTCTAATTAGGTCGTCTGAAAACTCTTAACTTGTTAGTTATGTATATGCCCTAGAGGCCATTGTTGTACATATGATGTATATTATAATGGATGCTTGGATATATATATAGAGAGGACTTTCTTCCTCGACATGATAGTATGCTATTTGGTTTCGCTTTGTCTTAACATGTTGACTTGTATTAGTTTACTGTCTTACTATCACATGTTGATAAAGCCCTTAGGATATATACTCGACTACTGGGACTATGATGAGATCATACTAGTAGGACCAGTGTAGTCAACGAGTATATCCTATAATTGTTCCTAGTCGAGGGTGTATCGAGACAGGGCATCGATACACCAGAGTAGACTAGCGTATACGCATCTTGACCCATATGATGGGCGATGGATGATCCCATATCCAGTGGTGTTTGGCATCAGAGATGGTGTACGGGGGCTCATTGGAGACTGGGTACACTGGACGGACTCGCCGAGAACTCCCAGATGGTATTATACCTCACGTCAGATGGCAGTTCTCCGGTGACACTGGTACAGGTTAGTCTGTAGACCCGAGATCGTCATAGAGTCTTGTGCGATTCCTACTGTGTTTTGATTTCCACCTTACCACCTCCAAAAGGGCGTACAAAACGGCGGCTTTTGAGTACAGTCCCGAATCACATGGAGGCAATGAGCGATAGGAGGGGTTTCGTCTCTCCCGGTATAGGGAGTTGATGTTGTGCTGTGTTCGATTGGCTATAACTGGAAGTCCCTGGCCAGGGCGGATATAGAGTACTACTGGTAAGTGTTATCAGTAGGTTCTCGACCTGTTATGAGCCTCACATCGACACGACTTATCAGTTACTGGGGTCTGACGTTTACCACCCCTAGACTAGATATGCAACATATCAGACGAAGAGACTGGACTGTACGGTAGTGTTACTGATTGGATTCACAGGAGAATATACAGGCTTGCTTGTTGATCTTCTGATCGCTCAATACCTGGGTGGCTGTTACTTTTAGCTGACCGCTTGCAGCTTGTGGGTGTTTGATATGATCATCACCTACTGCCGGCGTATTGACGATTCTTTAGAGTCCTACACAGAGGTTTCTTGACTCAGGCAAAATGGAGTAGGAGCACATATGTGATATGTACGGGACCGAGAATAATACGATATGAGATACCGTATTCTATTCTCGCGATATTTGATTATAGCCGGCTCATTGGATCAAGTGTTGATTCGATGAATCGGTACATGATATATTAGTCGGTTATATGCGATATAGCCGGATTGTCGGATCAAGTGTTGATTCGATAATTTAATGTATAATTATATATGTGATATATTACATTACATTATCTAATATTAGCTCGCTTCATTGATTCATTTTCTCACCGGATAATACATTGATATATATGCGATATATGTTAATTGTATTATTTTCTTTTGTTACAAAAATATATTATATATATAATATATAATATTGTAACAAGTTATGATTACAAATGCAACATGATTAGTGAAGTTTAAACATGATTAGGGTTTGATTTGGGTTAGCCTTTTCTTGAAGCTTCTAGAAGTTTTTGTTTTGTTTTAAGCAAAGATATTATGTGTTGATATTTTGGAGATATTATTTAACCCAACCCAAACCCTTAACCCTAGTCAACTCTCTACTTGAGTTAATACTTGATATTATTAACTCAAGGTTCTTTTATAAGCATAGTAACAATTCATTATTCATCACAAAAGACTTGATCTTCTTCTTCCTCCTTGAAAAGCTTTCTAGCTTTTGATTTTGTGATGAATTAGTATGAGAATTTGAAAATAAAAGAGAGCTAAATTCCTACTTCATCATCCTCATCTATTCTAGCCACTTAGATAAGGGTGTTCATTTCTCTAATACTTGATTAGAGAAGTGAGAGCTTGAGTTAAAGATTCTTCATGGTAGATCATCTTCGAAAAGGAAGACTACAAGCAAGCATGGATCGTTCGGCTTGTGAAGACTCTCTTGAGTCCGGAAGATCATGGATCACGGCGAAGGGACTACTACTCGGAGCTTATAAAGCGAAGGAGCGGACTGCAAAGGTCGTAATCCCCCTCTCTTAGATGTAAAGATGTTTACATGTTATGTTAACCCTAATTATCTAGCAAAGATCCTCGCTTTAGGTTGTTCGGCACTTCTAAATTTTAAATCGGGCATGGTTGATGCCTTATTGACCCTTGTGACAGTGCCTAGTAATGCTACAGTGGTATCAGAGCCTAGCTACAGCATTAGCCGACGTGTATAAGAAGTTAAAAGTCCGATCGAACCCCGTAACGTCAAAATTGACCCCCTATCTGGAAATTTTTTAAAAAGGTGGTTTTTACTCTATTAAAAATACTCAGAATATTCAGCAGGTAATTCTAAGGATTACTGTAAAATACGAAACCCTAATACCCTCAAGTCGCCGCGGAACCGCGGCAGGAGCATGCTTTACGCGGCGGTTCCGCAGTCGTACTTGGGAATTAGGGACTCGTATTTGTAGGGTTGATCCGTAGGAACTACATGATGCTTCTGGGAATTTTTAATATTACTCAAGTGTTGAGTTTTCTGGAGATCTTTTGTATTCGTTGATTCGATCGGAAAGTTTAACATCGTTTGTTTTTCCGGATAATTTAGAACGTGTTAAAATGTTCGAACGGATATCAATGACTCACTTTTTCCCGACACGAAAAACTTTCAAGTGTTGAATTTTTTTTGAGTTTGAATCTTTCGGAAAAACATGCAAGCGTATCTGTGGACCCTCTAGAAGAACATAACCTTAACTCGATTATGTGACCGTCAAGACTGCCACTGAAGCCTAGGGTTTATGGTAGTTTAGCGTTGCCACATGTGAGGCATTAGTTTGACCCTTCTACGGCTGGTTCATTGGGGCTGTGACATGTTCTGGGATTTTTGAACTCCGCTCAAGTGTTGAGCTATTTGAGAAATCTTGGGTGTTTGTTTATTCGATCGGAAAGTTTAATATTGTCTATTTATCTGGAATGTGATACAATATGTGGAATTCATAAAGTTAGGCATGAAATGCGAAGTATGTGATATTTCGGATTTAAGATGTCTAAAGTGATTGTGGATTCCAAATGTCGTAGTTTTACACTTTCTTTTCTGTGACTGTAAATGTAGTATGTGGTGTATCGCCGGTTTCGTTGCTATACATCAACGACAATCAAGATACGCATACTTGCTTACGTTGATGATATGAGATATTATGTGTTGCTGTGATATGTTATATTGGATCGTCGTGTTCTGAATAGACGGGGGTTTTATGTGAGATGAGGGTTTTTATTTTCATTCATGTAAAATTCATTGTATGTAATATTATTTAATTGGGGTACTTCCAGGTTGAGGATGATGTCACCATTGTATATTATCTACTTTTCCGCATTAGATAGACCCAAGGAGGGGAGCACAAGTAACCAGGTTCTAGGGTCCAGTGGGAGGCCATCTCGAGGAGTCAAGACCGGGTATCCTAACCCTAGAATTGGCAGTGTTGCTTGCCGCTCTCGTAGGGGTCTAGGGATGTGGGTTTGGCTATTCATCGCGACCGTGGAATCCGTGTTTTATACAGGCTCGATATAAAACATGGACATCCTAGTATATCCAATATTTCATATGTTATCTTCTGCTGCATTGTTCTGTGATGAGATCATATTACTGCCTGAGACGAATGCTTATACTATATATATGATATATAAATATTATAGCTTTCGTTTCTTCTGTGATGCTTAGGAAGCATAACTGATGGGATTTATTAATGAGATTAATAAAAGAAAAGAAACCTAAAAGATGTTGTAGAATCAAAACTTTATAAAAAGGGTAGCTACAGTCTTGCTTTGCACAGCGGTGTATATGATATACCCTGCACCTTATTCGATGAGGAAAGTGCCGAGATCCCTTCACCGGGAGTGACCTCTTTAGCAAAACTGGCAGATGCTACAAACTCGCGGTTTAGTTTTTGATTGCTTCTATAGTTCTTGCTTTGCACAACGGTATTTGTGAAATATCCTGCACCTTATTCGATAAGAAAAGAGCCGAGATCCCTTCACCGGGAGTGACCTCTTTAGCGAAACTACAAAAGCCTTAAAAACACTCCTTTCCAAAATCACTTGTTTCTACAATGATATCAAGTTCATTACGCTCATGGTTTTTCTGCAAAACCTGCATAACCCTCTGTCATTTTAGGAAAATAGAGTACTTAGTATTCGTGCTGCGTTTGTTGACCATAGTTAAGGCGCAGTGTACGGTAGCTGAGTGATGTTTTCCTATATAACATATGGTGTGATTAATTAGAACAGTCATATGACTTTGTTGACCATAGTTAAGGGTCATGTGGGTGGGTCTAAATTAATCAAGAAATGACGGGTAGAACTTGACTAGTGCTTATGATTTGTTGACCATAGTTAAGGTCATAAGTCACTAGGGGTAAAAGCATTGTCGGGAATTTCAAGTGTTGCAATTTGCAATGAGGTTGCATACCTTCTATGAGATAGATGGATTGCAATACCCACTGCGAGTAAGAGTTACTCTTGGGAGAGTTTTACACAGGACAATTAGCCGGTCAAGTAGGTGACTAGAAAGGTGTTAACGGGGTTAAGCCTCTGGGAAAACGAGGTTTATTTTAATTAGGTCCGTGCGAAAGCACGGGGAACCTCCCTCAAAGTACCAACACTGATCTGGCTTAAAGATTGGCGAACTTGTAAGGTGTAATTAAATCCTGGCTAGTCTTTTCTTTTAGGGTTTGAAGGAAGATTTGATAAAAACAGTGGGAGACATCCTGATTAGATAAGATAATAACCAATCTAATCTTGCAAGAGCATACGCTAAAGTGTTTTCTTCTCTCTCTCTCCAGGTAGCGACCATGTCAGGCCTTAATCAAGATAATAACATGGATGTATTGACTGAACCCGCTTATTATACCGAGTAGGAGAACGTTGGTCCCGTTCTTTCTTATAAGTGTTATAAGACTGAGCAGGAAATAGGAGAAAATCTGGATTCTCAAGCCACCCAAACGAAGAACAAGCATGTTGATGCATCTTCTTCGGAAGTGTTAGTTATTGAGAACTGTTTCTCAGTTCACTCTACGTCCTGGGTATTAGATACCGGATCAGGATCCCACATATGTAATACGTTACGTGGACTACGTAAAGGTAGAGAACTGGGAATGGGTGATCATTCCGTAAGAGTAGGGAATGGTGCAGATATTGCAGCCAAAACTGTTGGCGAATATCACCTTGTATTACCAAGTAGTAATACATTGATTCTGAATGAGTGCTATTATATACCGAACATAATGTGCAACATTATATCAGTTTCTTTATTAAGTAAAGAAGGATATAATTTTGTGATACAGGATAATGTTATGAACATCTTCCTAAATCAAAAGTTGATTGGATCAGGCTCGTTACATAATGGCATATACGTTCTCAATCAAACTACAGTCCTTAATATACAAAACACACACAAGAGGAAAAGTTCAGAAATGAACGAATCCTTCTTGTGGTATTGTAGACTAGGCCATATCAATGCGACACGGCTAGCTAAATTGCATAAGGATGGATATTTGAATCCGTTCGAATTATCATCTTATGACACTTGGCAGTCATGTCTCAACGGCAAAATGACCAAAACTCCATTTAGTGGACATGGAGTAAGAGTTACAGAACTCTTGGGGCTGATACATAGTGATGTATGTGGACCCATGTCTACACATGCCAGGAACGGTTCTTCCTACTTCATTACATTCACCGACGATCTCTCAAGATACGGATATGTGTTCCTGATGAAACACAAGTCTGAAGCTTTTGAGAAATTCAGAGAATATAAGAACGAAGTAGAAAACCAAACTGGCAAAAGTATTAAAATCCTACGATCTGATCGAGGAGGAGAATACTTGAGCAATGAGTTCCGGGATTATCTAAAAGAGAATGGGATTCTCTCTCAGCTTACTCCTCCCTATACACCACAGCACAACGGTGTATCGGAGCGGAGGAATCGCACCCTATTAGATATGTTGCGCTCTATGATGAGCACTGCTAGGTTACCTATTTCTTTCTGGGGACATGCACTGGAGACAGATACATACCTATTGAATCAAGTTACATCTAAATCTGTACCTACCACACCATATGAGTTATGGAGTGGGAAGAAACCATGTCTTAAACGAGTTAAGATATGGGGTTGTCCGGCCTATGTTAAAAAGCAAAATCCAGACAAGCTCGAGGCAAGATCAAGTTTGTGTAAGTTTGTAGGATATCCTAAACATTCACATGGATATCTTTTCTACCACGGTGAGGAACAAAAAGTGTTTGTTTCTCGACATGCCACCTTTTTAGAAAAGGAATTTCTTGCAAAAGAAATTAGTGGCAAAGAGGCAGAGCTGGAAGAAGTTCCAGCACCACAAACTACAATTGATGATTTATTGGAACCAGAGAATTTAGTAGTACCCAATGAACTCCAGCCTCTCCGCCGATCTAGTAGGGTTTCTCATCCTGAGAGATACTACGGTTTTCTCGTTGAAGGTGAGAGCGAGGATTGCATTATGGAAGATGATACCTGACTAGCTTCGAGCAGTCCATCACAAGTAGGGACTCTGTGAAGTGGCTGGATGCAATGCGATCTGAGATGGAATCCATGTACACCAACAAAGTGTGGACGTTGGAAGTTGCTCCTGAAGGGGTAAAACCCATTGGGAGCAAATAGATTTTTAAGAAGAAACTTGGTGTAGATGGAAAAGTTGAGACTTTCAAAGCTAGACTTGTTGCAAAGGGTTTTCGTCAACGACCAGGTGTGGATTATGATGAAATCTTTTCTCCAGTGGCTATACTTAAGTCCATCCGGATCCTACTTGCCATTGCTGCATACCATGACTACGAAATCTGGTAGATGGATGTTAAGACCGCCTTTCTAAATGGTGATTTGGAAGAGAGCGTGTACATGACTCAGCCAGAGGGCTTCGTAGACAGTGGGAGCAGCGGAAAGGTGCGCAAGCTGCTTAAATCCATATACGGGTTAAAGCAAGCATCGCGGAGTTGGAACATCTGTTTTGATGTTGTAGTCAAAGAGTTTGACTTCATCAAAAACGTCGATGAACCTTGTATATATAAAAAGGTTGCAGAGAGTAAGGTTTTCTTCCTCGTATTGTACGTCGATGATATACTCTTGATAGGAAATGATGTTCCTATGCTGCAATCGGTCAAGCTCTTCTTATCATAAAGATTCTCAATGAAAGATCTTGGTGATGCTTCCTGCATTTTGGGAATTATGATCTATAGAGATAGATCTAAACGGATACTAGGACTGTCCCAATCCAGGTACATTGACACCATACTAAAGAGGTTTAGTATGGAAGAATCCAAGCGTGGGAACCAACCCACGATCTCTGGACTCACTCTCTCCAAAGAGATGTCTCCCAAGACTGATTTGGAGAGAGCTCGCATGCAAGGGATACCCTATGCTTCGGCAGTAGGCTCTATCATGTACGCGATACTATGTACCAGACCCGATGTAGCATATTCACTAAGTGTAGTGAGTAGGTACCAAGCAGATCCTGGAGAGAGTCACTGGATAGCTGTGATGAACATTCTCAAGTACTTGAGAAGGACTAAAGAGATGTTCTTGGTGTATGGTAACGGAGAACTCTAGGTGGAGTCCTTTACCGATTCGAGCTTTCAAAGTGATAAGGACGACTCTAAGTCGCACTCGGGATTTGTCTTTACCCTCAATGGAGGGGTGGTGTGTTGGAAGAGTTCCAAACAGGAAACCGTTGCAGACTCAACGATGGAGGTTGAATACATCGCTGCCAACGATGCTGCCAAAGAGGCTGTCTGCATGAAGAAGTTCATCACTGAACTTGGTGTGGTTCCGTCCATTGAGCTTCCAATACCTTTATATTGTGATAACAATGGAGCTGTGGTTTTGGCCAACGAACCCAGGTCCCATCAGAAGTCCAGACATATTCTGAGGCGGTATCACCTGATCCGGGAGATAGTTGATCGCCGGGAGATCGAGGTCAGGAGAGTTGATACGAAAGACAACACAGCAGATCCACTCACGAAGGCCATACCCCAGATTCAATTTGAGAGATTATTCGGGATGTTAGGTATGACATACTACAACAGCTGGCCTTAGTGCAAGTAGGAGATTGTTAGTTATGTATATGCCCTAGAGGCCATTGTTGTACATATGATGTATATTATAATGGATGCTTGGATATATATAGAGAGGACTTTCTTGCTCGACATGATAGTATGCTATTTGGTTTCGCTTTGTCTTAACATGTTGACTTGTATTAGTTTACTGTCTTACTCTCACATGTTGATAAAGCCCTTAGGATATGTACTTGACTACTGTGACTATGATGAGATCATACTAGTGGGGCTAGTGTAGTCAACGAGTACATCCTATAATTGTTCCTAGTCGAGGGTGTATCGAGACAGGGCATCGATACACCAGAGTAGACTAGCGTATACGCATCTTGACCCATATGATGGGCGATGGATGATCCCATATCCATTGGTGTTTGACATCAGAGATGGTGTATGTTCATACCATAATATTGCATTATTATATTCCCCATTCTTATTCGTTTTATAAATAAATAGGTGCTTTTGACGCATGTCTGCTACATATACAGGTTACAGGTTCTTGGACAGAAAACAGTGAAAACGATGAAAAGACGATGCAAAAGTGGATTTTGACCAACAAACAGAAGACTCTTGATCAAGCCTACATCAAAGATAAAATTCACAAAGTACAAGGCAATGCAAGGTCCAAGATTACAAAGCGAACGGTTAAAAGTCCACCGTAATTATTCACTGGAGATCTGGAAGAAACATAGAAGCTATTTTAATAAAAGAACCAAATAATAAGGAAGCCCAAAGATAGAAGAGCCCACAAAGGAAATTTCAAGGCCCAATACTTCCTTTTAAAGAGACAGACATAAAATTTTACCAAAACTTGAAGTCTACTTTGACTAGGTCTTCCTAAGGATATTTTGGTAAATGTGGACGTACGAATCAATTGTAACCTAGGGTTTCCTATTCTCTATAAATAGGAACTCTAAATCATTGTAAAGGCAATGCCTCCCTATGCCTCTTTTTATCAATAAAATTTAGATTTCTTTTGGAGAGCATCGATGCATCTTTTCATTTCAGAAATTTAGATCTGACAAGTCTTGTGTTGATGTTTGGAGAGAGCCATATGTAAAGTAAGTAGGTAATTTCAATTCTTGCCCTAGGTAATTTTTCATTCTCTGCCCTAAATTAAATTTAATTCCTTGCCCTAGTTAGATAGTTAGATCTTTAATTTAATTGCCCTAGATTAATTTAGTTTTTAGATTTAATTAATCCATTCACACCGTTTGGAATTAACTCGTAAGAGCGATTAGGAAATTCACAACATCCCTGTGGACCGACCCGTACTCACCGGCTAGCTGCAAAGCGACGCCGTTCTTGATTGCGGTAATAGATAGTTTTTGAGATCAATCAAATGGCGTCGTTGCCGGGGATGGCATGTTATTTCCTTTTTGCAATTTCGGGTTAATCAAAATTCAAAAATTGATAAAAATCTGAAAAATCAAAAAAATATAAAAATATATCATCTGTTATTTTTGGGAAGGGTATTTTTTTGTGAATTTTGCAGGATCTACGAAAAAATTCGGATCTGAAAATCTACAGAGATCAAAACAGCAAATATCAAATCTGAACAAACAGAGGAATATCACAACAGACAACAGAAGAAATTTGGAGGACCGAGTCAACAAGTCAACTGCGCTGATCTGGTGAAAAAAAAACCCTGCCGAAGCCACTAACCCGTGGCGGATCCGCGGTCGGAGGCGGCAATTCGCGGTGGTTCCGCGGTGTAGGCGACAGATCGGTTCCCCAAAAAAAAAAGGCAGAAGCGCGGTAAAAATAAACTATAAGTCTTCTGATCTCCTCCTCTGCAAATCTCTGATATTTCCTCTGAAAAATCTCCTGCTGGATTCTTTGCGTGTAAAAATCTTTTCCTTTCCAAATAACAAATCTTGTGCAGGATTTTTGCGCCTCGCTTAAAATAGAAATTGATTGCAAGTAATATTTTTTGTTTTGCATATCTTTTATCGAAAATCTTTTTGCAAAATTTCCAAATAAAGAGCAAGCGGAAAAAGGAAAATTTTAATTAGAAAACTTGCAAACTTTGAAATTCACAAAAAAGATTTGATTGCAAGTGATTTACTGTTTTGCATATCTTTAATCGGATTTTAAGGGACTTTTGACCAATTCAGATTGGGTGGGGATTTCATCACCCTTCCCAGGACCCCAGAAATCACATAAGGCATTTGTATTGACCATTCTTAATTAAAAAATACTAGACTCAGCCCTAAGGACTTCGAGCTCAATAGGATAGAGGACTAGTTATAGGCATCGACCGTTTATCCTAACCTGACTTTGCGGTGTCTAGGCAAGTGTGTCTAAGGCAAGTGGTTACTTAATTAGGACCGCTACTTGTAGCGGGGAGCCTCCCACTTACCTGGCCGCAATTGGCGGTGAAGAGACGGTTTGAGGTCCTATTTCTAGCCCTTTGGAACAGTTAGGAGCTGTCTAGCTGACCTAGGTGACCCTAGATCTAGGCCTGATTGTGCATTTTTGGTTGATCGAAAGTGTGTCTTAGCCCTTTATCGAAAATCTTTTTTATGCAAAAAGTTCCAAACAAATAAAAAAAAGGGAGAAAAGGAAGAATTTTTTTTAACAACTTGCAAATTTTTGCCGCAAATAAATCCTTGCATCACCCAACCTACTTTCTCTTCTCTTTCTTCTATCATGGGTACCCCACATCAGAAATCTCTTGCCGAACTTTGGTATCCCGACCTAACTTTGCCTCGTACGTCAATTGCTTCGGTCGATTTAAAGAAGATCCCTTCATGCCTAAAATTTCTTTGAAAGATCAAATAGAAGTGTCTAGGAGAAACAGTTCGACTTTGCAACCCACTTTGTGTCAACCATGTCCACCTTTACCACCTTCGTACGTTGACACCACTTTTTCGAGTCCTGTTGTAACTCCTAAGCCGATGTCTATTGCTGAGCACATTGCTCAATCTCGTAGCCGATCTTTCATTCCTCTCCACACATCCAGTTATAGGGATCAACAAGTTCATTCACCTTTCTATCCACAGGTTGATCCTACTCCTGTCCAGCCATCCACTTCCTACCAGTCCTACCCGACTTTCCCACCTTCACTAGACCCTGTTTCTACACAGCCTTTTGGGAGTTTCACGTATCCAAACAATTTCGAATCATTTACCGAAACCCCTTCACCACCCATGTCTAGTTTGGAACAGTCGTTGGCAGCTTATATTGCAGCAACAAACAAAATGATTAGGAATGTGGAAGCGTCCATAGCCGCCCTTATGCAACTTAGTGAACAGGTAGCTAGTTTCCAACTTGCTACAAATTCTTCAATGTATGATGGGGCGATGGGGCAGAGTGAGAATTTGAGAGGAGCAAGTGAGTTCTACACATTTCCAAATCAAACCTACCCTTATCTAATTGAAACCCACAACTCCTGTTTTCCATCGATTGTCCCAAAAGATTCACAAGTTGAAAATAGAACAAATAAAAACGAGTTGTGTGACTTTGTAGTTCTTGATTTGCCAGATTGTGAAAAACCCCTTTCGAGTGAAACCACACTTAACCCTTTCGATCTTTACACCTCCAATCTAGAACCTGAATTGATAAATATCCATGCTTTTGATGAGGTGTCAGAAAAAATTGATTTTCACTTGATTGAGGATATAGACGTCGGGAATATTTTGGATGATGAACCAATAGATTTGATTGCAATTTTATGTCCAATTCATCATCCCGAGTCATTAGATGTTTCTCCCGAACTTCATATGTGTCTTGATTTTGATGATAATGGCATGGATGAGATAAATATTGAGGAGAATTATGAGGATAGTATTGAGGAGAGTATTGAGGATAATATTGAGGTTGAACAATTTTTGTTTGATATGTCGGATTTTCCAATTCATCCTCCTGAATCTTTAACTGTTATATCACCCTCCCTCCTTTCCATCGTTCCGACCACTCACAAGATCACACTTGAAGACTGTGAGCTTGAAAATTTTTCCTTTGAATCTGACACAGTTCTCACAGCCGATAACACTTACGAGTGCTTCACTTTTTCGGACAATGCTGATGACTCACCGCCCGAGTTTGAGTCCTTTGAATTTTCAGATGAGTTAGTTGAACCATCAGACTCAGTTGCTTACAGTCGTTTCGAACCATTGATGGAATCTTTCAAGTTCGAGACAATTTAATACGGTGAGAATGAGACTATCCCTAATTCACTCCCTTTCGTCCTTCCTATCATTCCGACCTTGCAAGAGACTGTTACACTCTCATCTCCTATACCAAGTTCGATATACCCATGTTTCTTACGAATCTTGAGGGATTTGACCCCATTTCTCGACGGGTTGATAGCTTAGCACAATCGCTTTTAACACATCGGTCATCACAAATTGCGCTAATTTATTCACTCAATTTACACCCTCAAGATTGCGCGACCCTTCTTTCTCCTTTCCGCCATTCTTCTCCTCCACCGAGACCATATTCCACTCTTCTTCCCATACGGTCTCGTGTGTTTCTCATTTCTTTTCTTTCCACTCCATTCTTTCACCAACTCGACCATTACCACGATAAGATTTTTGAATGGTTGGTGCTAACCTTTGGCTTATGTAAATCCAAGCTTAAGTTTGGGGGAACCTTGTTGTATATATGTACATATATTTTTGTTTTCTTTTTCTATAAAAAATAAAAAAATAAAATAAAATAAAATAAAATAAAATAAAATAATAAAAAAATTTTAAAAAATTATAAATAAATAAACAGGGAAGTGCCGGCATTTTGACCCTCTTGGTGCAGCATGACAGTGAGGACACTGTCAAGTTTAAGTTTGGGGGTATGCTCGGTACGTCTTCTTCCTTTGCATTCATTTGTACATATTTTTTTTTGCATTTGCATACTTATTTGAAAACCAATAAAAATTGAACCCAAATCATTGTATTTTCTCATGCCTTCCTTCGCATTCATTTGTACATATTTTTTTTGCATTTGCATACTTATTTGAAAACCCATAAAAATTGAAAATTTTTGAAAAATTATAAAAATTATTGTATTCAATTTTGGCTTATTTGACTAGAGTTTGACAAATAGGTTAACTGGCTTGGAGCAACTAGATTTTAGACTTAGTAAATTAAAAACCCTAAAAATAACCTTCCTTTAAGTTTAGCGGTAGAAAGTGTATGTCATTGTAGTTTATTTAGAAATAGACAAATTTTGGGTTCACTTCTTGGGCTAAGTCGAAGCAAAGGAAAAGTATTGATATCTTTATTAGAGTATAAGTTTGAAAAATAGTTCCTAGCTTAAGTCTAGATTCTGAAAATTTATACCCTACAATTTGCACAATCACGCACCTTGAAACTTGGAATAGTAGAGGAGACCTTGAAATGCTCTTGTCTAAAGTCCTTAGTACAATGAAAAAAAGTGAATAAAGAAAAAAAACGAACACTGGTTTTTGTGATTACTTAAGGCTGCAAAAAATAGAAAAATATTTAGCGAGGGTGCTTCATCACCTAGTGCCTTAGACCAACTGGTTTGGGAGTCACTGCTGAAAGCCTTGGGTGTTGCAAGACTAGAAATTACGCTTTAAAGTGCAAACATATCTTGTAATCGGTTGTTGGTACCTCAAGAAGTATTAACGGTCGCATGAAGGATGTGTACGCAAAATTCAATTAAAAATCCACCTACTAATAAGTACTTTGGACAACGGACAAGAGTATGATTGCTTGATTTGAATTTCCAAGTGTAGGGGTGATTTATACACACACGTGGGGATATGTGATTGGAGTTTAGATGAGAGAAAGGAGTGAAGAATAGAACTTGTATCTTTAGTAGAGTTGATAGAAATTCCTAAGTGGAGATGGAACCCTAGAAGGAAAACTTAAGAGATGCCGAAAGCTAAGTAAGTCTATAGAACATATATGATCTTAAGTTAAATGATGAGGAAGTGTGAAGAATATGGGTGGATGATTTATGAGTCGAAGATAATAGAATTCCTTGTTAGAAACCCTAATTGGAGAATTAAAGTCGAAAAAGCCAAATTGATAGGATTTTGTGGGTAGTATCCGCTGAAAACCCTCAGGAGACAACACTCCTCCTACTAGGGACACCTAGAGGTTTAACGGCTTGTTGCACGTACTCAGTGCAATCGCGTTTCCCTGCGAAAGTGCGGTTAGGTTTTTTGTAGAGAATAAAAAAATAAGTTTGCTCGAGGACGAGCAAAAGATAAGTTTGGGGGTATTTGTTCATACCATAATATTGCATTATTATATTCCCCATTCTTATTCGTTTTATAAATAAACAGGTACTTTTGACGCATGTCTGCTACATATTACAGGTTACAGGTTCTTGGACAGAAAACAGTGAAAACGATGAAAAGACGATGCAAAAGTGGATTTTGACCAACAAACAGAAGACTCTTGATCAAGCCTACATCAAAGATAAAATTCACAAAGTACAAGGCAATGCAAGGTCCAAGATTACAAAGCGAACGGTTAAAAGTCCACCGTAATTATTCACTGGAGATCTGGAAGAAATATAGAAGCTATTTTAATAAAAGAACCAAATAATAAGGAAGCCCAAAGACAGAAGAGCCCACAAAGGAAATTTCAAGGCCTAATACTTCCTTTTAAAGAGACAGACATAAAATTTTACCAAAACTTGAAGTCTACTTTGACTAGGTCTTCCTAAGGATATTTGTGTAAATGTAGACGTGCGAATCAATTGTAACCTAGGGTTTCCTATCCTCTATAAATATGAACTCTAAATCATTGTAAAGGCAATGCCTCCCTATGCCTCTTTTTATCAATAAAATTTAGATTTCTTTTGGAGAGCATCGATGCCTCTTTTCATTTCAGAAATTCAGATCTGATAAGTCTTGTGTTGATGTTTGGAGAGAGCCATCTGTAAAGTAAGTAGGTAATTTCAATTCTTGTCCTAGGTAATTTTTCATTCTCTGCCCTAAATTAAATTTAATTCCTTGCCCTAGTTAGATAGTTAGATCTTTAATTCAATTGCCCTAGATTAATTTAGTTTTTAGATTTAATTAATCCATTCACAACGTTTGGAATTAACTCGTAAGAGCGATTAGGAAATTCACAACATCCCTGTGGACCGACCCGTACTCACCGGCTAGCTGCAAAGCGACGCCGTTCTTGATTGCGGTAATAGATAGTTTTTGAGATCAATCAGTGTACGGGTGCTCAGTGGAGACTGGGTATACTGGACGGACTCGCCGAGAACTCCCAGATGGTATTATACCTCACGTCAGATGGCAGTTCTCCGATGACACTGGTACAGGTTAGTCTGTAGACCGGAGATCGTCATATAGTTTTGTGTGATTCCCACTGTGCTTTGATTTCCACCTTACCACATCTAAAAGGGCATGCAAAACGGTGGCTTTTTGGTATAGTCCCGAATCACTTGGAGGCAATGAGCAATAGGAGGGGTTTCGTCTCTCCCGGTATAGGGAGTTGATGTTGTACTGTGTCCGATTAGCTATAACTGGAAGTCCCTGGCCAGGACGGATATAGAGTACTACTGGTAAGTGTTATCATTAGGTTCTTGACCTGTTATGAGCCTCACATCGACACGACTTATCGGTTACTGGGGTCTGACGTTTACCACCCCTAGACTAGATATGCAACATATTAGACGAGGAGACTGGACTGTACGGTAGTGTTACTGATTGGATTCACAGGAGAATGTACAGGCTTACTTGTTGATCTTCTGATTGCTCAATACCTGGGTAGCTGTTACGTTTTGCTGACCGCTTGCTGCTTGTGGGTGTTTGATATGATCATCACCTACTGCCGACGTATTGACAATTCTTTAGAGTCCTACACAGAGCTTTCTTGACTCAGGCAAAATGGAGTAGGAGCACATATGTGATATGTACGGGACCGAGAATAATACGATATGAGATACCGTATTCTATTCTCGCGATATTTGATTATAGCTGGCTCATCGGACCAAGTGTTGATTCGATGAATCGGTACATGATATATTAGTCGGTTATATGCGATATAGCCGGATTGTCGGATCAAGTGTTGATTCGATAATTTAATGTATAATTATATATGTGATATATTACATTACATTATCTAATATTAGCTCACTTCATTGATTCATTTTCTCATCGGATAATACATTGATCTATATGCGATATATGTTAATTGTATTATTTTCTTTTGTTACAAAAATATATTATATATGTGATATATAATATTGTAACAAGTTATGATTACAAATGCAACATGATTAGTGGATATTAAACATGTTTAGGGTTTGATTTGGGTTAGCCTTTTCTTGAAGCTTCTAGAAGCTTTTGTTTTGTTTTAAGCAAAGATATTATGTGTTGATATTTTGGAAATATTATTTAACCTAACTCAAACCATTAACCCTAGTCAACTCTCTACATGAGTTAATACATGATATTATTAACTCAAGGTTCTTTTGTAAGCATAGTAACAATTCATTATTCATCACAAAAGACTTGATCTTGTTCTTCCTCCTTGAAAAGCTTTCTAGCTTTTGATTTTGTGATGAATTAGTGTGAGAATTTGAAAATAAAAGAGAGCTAAATTCCTACTTCATCATCCTCATCTATTCTAGCCACTTAGATTAGGGTGTTCATTTCTCTAATACTTGATTAGAGAAGTGAGAGCTTGAGTTAAAGATTCTTCAAGGTAGATCATCTTCGAAAAGGAAGACTACAAGCAAGCATGGATCGTTCGGCTTGTGAAGACTCTCTTGAGTCCGGGAGATCATGGATCGCGGCGAAGGGACTACTACTCGGAGCTTATGAAGCGAAGGAGCGGACTACAAAGGTCGTAATCCCCCTCTCTTAGATGTAAAGATGTTTACATGTTATGTTAACCCTAATTATCTAGAAAGATCCTCGCTTTAGCTTGTTCGGCACTTCTAAATTTTAAATCGGGCATGATTGATGCTTTATTGACCCTTGTGACAGTGCCTAGTAACCCTACATAACTTACCCGTGAATTGGACGGGGCTGAGCCCGGCCCAACCGAGGGCCCGCTCAGACAGCAATACATCAGCCCGAGGGAGGGGCTCCCACTTCGACACCGCCACCGCGTCGGGATCATTCGACTGCCCCACCCGCGGGCAGTTGGCTATGTGCTACTGGATGGGCAGAGGCCAATCCTCACCCTCAGGAAGACCAACAAACAAGAACTTCTTCTTCCATTCGTGAATGGAAGAAGGTACTATGATGACCCCGACCCGGCAGCACCTCCTCGGTGTTTTCTACAAGAGATGTATACCCAGTTCGGCTCGCCCCTGCGAGTGCCGGGGTGGTTTTTTTAGCAGAGAGAGGAAACGAGAAGACTCCAGCTGACAGGGATCAGACGTAATTTCAACCGGACCAGGAACCCAAGAAGAATCCTCCAAGAGTTCGGCACTAGCTGGCCCGTGGTTAACTCAAAACAATTCAACGCCGCACTCACCTCAGGGGAGAAGGTCAGGCGGATCCCGGCCTAAAAGGCTTCCAGGTACAAGGCAATCTCCTTGCCGCGTACGTGGTCTGCCCTCTCCCCCTCCTCGGCCAGACGAAGAGAATAGTCGGGAGGAATGTGGAAACGAGTCTGGATGGTGGTGAGCTCATCCGCATGCCTCAACGTGGATGACGCACTAAGAACACCCATGACCTGCGATCTGGGGACCGCCCCTGTCGCGCGATCCCGTGAAGCATGACTAACCCTAACTTCCCGGAGAGACTCCGACTCTGAAGAGGAAGAGGAAGAAGCAGAAGAAGAAGCAGAAGAAGAAGTAGAAGAGGAAGCTGCAGAAGACTCCCTAAACTCTACCCGGACTATTTCTATAGACTCCTCGGTAGAAGACATCTAACCTGATCAAAAGGATGACTCCTCGGAAGAGAAAACGAAGCTTCCGACCTGAGGAGAAGAGCGCCAAGCTAACACGACTAGGAATGAGGAAATTGTGGTGAGGTATGGGCCCTGATGGGGATCCCACCTTTACTTGTAGCTGCCGGCATACACATCATACGACTCCGATCGCCTCTCGTCAAAACGACGCTTCGCAACCAACGGTCGACAATATTCCACCCGTCGCACTTACATTGGGCGCGTCCTATCGAGCATGGGAACACTTATGGCCCATCTCGTCAGCCAACCAACACCAGACATGTGGACTGGCGCTTCGATGAATGTACGCACAAACCGTCGCTTCCTCTTTAATACGAGATCTCTCCTGATCCGTTGACGTCATCAAGAAAATATGACTAACTTCCCGGGAATACGCATCGACGATATTTTCAAGTAAGAGCTCACCCCGGGTGACCGGTCAGACCACTCTCGACCCGACCCAGGAACGGGTAGAGATGAGAGTGGGGGGCTAATGATGATGCTCGATATCGGTGACTCCCCAGATCATGACACGTGGCAGATGACGTGTTCCAGAGCTTACAAGAAAGGATCAAGAACGTTACGTTGGAAGCACACCCTGGGCCTCCGACCCGATGTAACATTTCAGAAAATATAAAATATTATTTTTGGGAATTTAATATTAAAATAATATTTTTCAAGAAAACTGCCGATTTGCGAAATTGGGGTTTTCGAAAAAAAGTATAAATATATACCAATAATTGTGAAATAAATAGAAATTAAAATGATTTATTCATTTAAATATATATATTTAGAGGATTTGGCACTTTTAAAATTTATTATATGCAGTTTCGATAAAAACCCGATTAGTGCACTGCTAATCGCGATTAAGCCAAATCCGCGTTTTTACAGATTCCATGGTTAGTGCTCCATGACATGTTCATTTTGTTACATGTTTCATTTCATTTGGGCTTTGTATTAGGGTTTATTGGTGGAGAGAAAAGAAAAAAGGAAAAAGAAAAAGTCAAGGGGACATAATGAGTAGTTAGGTGTACTAGTGAGAGAGAGAGTGTGTGTGTGAATTATGGGGTGAGAGAGAGGGAGGGGGCTGCTGCCATTATTAAATCCCCCACCATTTTCCTCCTTCTTCTTCATCTCCCTCAAGCCACAACCCTCCACTAAATGTAAGTCCACGTTACCCTTCCCCGGTTCTTTGGGGTTGCGAAAATGGTGAAAAACGATTTTTTTTCTAGGGTGGTAACATGGACTAAAAATACGGATCTTTGTTAAACAACTATCTAACAACCCAACTAGGAGTTTTACCTACTCGGTTAGGGGGTTATACCTTAACTTGAACTCCTTCGTCTTCAACTCCTTGCGGTGCTCGGATCGGCCTCACCTCGTCGTCTCCTCGCGCCGAAGATGGATCCACCCGAAAGCTTCTACCTTTGGCTTCACTTCAAACTAGAAGAAACTAGAACACTTGGCTTGCTAGACCTTGTGAACTAGGATGAGTAGAGGAGTGTGTTGGGTTTTATCTCTATGGTTCTTGCTTCTCAACATATGAGACAAGTAAACCATGAACTAGAGAGAGAGCAAGAGGAAGAGGGAGAGCTCAAGCATGAGAGAGAAAGGAAATGAAAGAATGAGCAAGACTTTTGCCATCCAAGCTCTCATAATCCAAAATCATGATAACAAGTAATAATAATAGAGTATTATGTGATGGTTGTTATCATATCAAATGACAATATCATTTCTTGCATTAAATGCAATTTGTGAACAAAACAAGCAAGCTAAAGTCAATGCCAAGAAATGATAGCCATTGTCATGATGGTGGTCAACAAGTCCAACCTAGTCAATCGGTCAACAAAGTCAACAAGTCAACAAGGTCAACCTTTCAACCCAACCGTGTCACAATAATACTTAATTAATATTATTGTTAATCATATTTCTAATTCTCATTAGGGTTTAGCAAAAGTCAACAGTCAACAACCCTAATGAGAATCCTCTGCCTTTGTCTCTGTCAACCGTGCATACACACCCGCATCCGCGTTCCGGGGAACACGAATGCAAACGAGATAAAATCAATCCCAAAACGTATACTAGGATCTGCCTTAAACCAAAGCCCGCTAGTAATAACTGCCCGGACACCAAACGTGCACAAGTGCGCGGATGTGACCGGACCATGTCGCAAAACCATGCGACCTCTACTCTTTTTCCTAAAGGCGAATAGCTTTCTGTGTGGGACTCTAAAGACTCGACACTACGCTGGCAGTGGGTTTAACCACAGACCGCAAGCGGCACTAGCTGTGCGTAACGGCCCCAAGGTAGATGCCGATAAGAAGACTGATGATGTGAAACCCATCTGAACTCCTAATGAGCCTGAATGTGACAATCTTCGTACAGTCCGGTCTGTTCGTCTGAGAATATCGCATGGCGGGCCAGGGGGGTAAACCTCAGTCCCCTAATAGTGGTACAAGTTGTGTCGGTGTGTAGCCCAGAACACCCTGAGATAATACTGGAAACCTACCAGTATATCTCGCTTGCCCTGGCCAGGGACTACTTGTGTAATGGCTCTCCTAGACACAGCGCGATATCAACCCCCAATACCGGGAGAGATGAATCTTGTCTAACCGTCATTGCCTCCAAGTGCTTCGGGACTGCACCCAACTACTACCTGTTTGCATGACTTCTTTGAGCCGTGGTAGGGTAGTAATCAAAGTACAGTGGAAACACACTCGAGGCGAAGTGACAGTGTCAAGTCAGCGGACTAAGCTATACTCATGTCACCTGGGAACTGATAACTGACGATAGGTATAGTACCAACCAATCAGTTTCCGACGAGTCCTGTCCAGTGTACTCGTAACCTAACGAGCACCCGCATACTATCTCAAGTACGACGTACTGACGGCTGTGGGACAGACCGTCTCCTCTGCTGGGATTAGAAGCGCATACGCTAGTCTACTCCGGAGTATCGATGCCCTGTCTCGATAGTCCTACGACTAGGGACCTGTATAATGATGTGCTTGTGGATTACCCAGCCTCTACGAGTGTGACTGCCATCACAACGCTGGTAATCAAGCAAAGATCATAAGGGCTCCACTAATGTGTATATGTGATATACTAAAATAAACACATGTACACATTAAAGTAGAAACAAACCAAGTAGCATGCTACCATTTTGAGCAAGATTGTCTATACAACTGTGAATATCCCAAGCTTCCATTAAGTAATATACAAACTAGTATGATACAGTAATAGCCTCTAGGGCATATACACTAACAATCTCCCACTTGTACTAAGGCCATGTACTGGCGTATCGAAGACCTATCATCTCGATCAGCCGCTCGAACTGAGTCTGGGGTAAGGCCTTCGTGAGTGGATCAGCAGTGTTAACTTCCGTAGCAACTCTCCGAACCTCGATCTCCTGGCGACCCATGATCTTCCTGATCAGGTGATACCGCCTCAAGATATGTCTGGACTTCTGATGGGACCTGAGTTCCTTCGCTAAAGCTATAGCCCCGTTGTTGTCGCAATACAGAAGTATTGGATCAAGAATGGACGGAACCATCTGAAGTTCCGTTAAGAACTTCCTCATCCAGACGGCTTCTTTTGCGGCATCTGCAGCAGCGATATATTTCGCTTCCATCGTCAAGTCAGCAACGGTTTCCTGTTTGGAACTCTTCCAACACACCGCCCCTCCATTGAGGGTAAAGACATAACCCGACATGGACTTGGAATCATCCTTGTCACTTTGGAAGTTGGAGTCAGCAAAGGCCTCGATCTGGAGGTCTTTTCCGCCATACACCAAGAACATCTCCTTAGTCCTTCTCAGGTACTTGAGAATGTTCTTTACCGCTATCCAATGCTTCTCCCCAGGGTTTGACTGATACCGGCTTACCACACTCAGTGCATAAGCTACATCTGGTCTGGTACACAACATTGCATACATTATAGAGCCTACCGCAGAAGCGTAGGGTATAATAGACATGCGATCCCTTTCCAAATCAGTCTTGGGAGACATCTCTTTAGAGAGGGTGATCCCGTGACAAGCTGGTAGATTCCCGCGCTTGGAATCTTCCATACTGAATCTTTTCAGTATGGTGTCGATATACCTGGACTATGAAAGTCCAAATATCCTCTTGGATCTATCACGATAGATCCGGATCCCCAGAATTTAAGAGGCATCACCCAGGTCTTTCATGGAGAACCTGTGTGATACGAACCCTTTGACAGATTGTAGCATAGGAATGGCATTTCCTCTTAAGAGAATGTCATCCACGTATAAAACGAGGAATATGACAGTTCTTGCTACAAATCTACTATAGATGCATGGTTCATCTGGATTTTTGATAAAGCCAAATTCTTTGACCGTCTCATCAAAACAGATGTTCCAACTCCGCGATGCCTGCTTTAGTCTATAGATGGACTTAAGCAACTTGCACACCTTTCTGCTGCTCCCACTCTGAATGAAACCCTCTGGCTAGTCCGTATAGACACACTCCTCTAAATTTCCATTTAGAAAAGCGGTCTTTACGTCCATCTGCGAAATTTCATAATCGTGGAAGGCAGCAATGGCAAGAAGGATCCGAATGGATTTCAGCATAGCCACTGGAGAAAAGGTTTCGTCATAGTCCAAACCAGGTCTTTGACGAAAACCCTTTGCAACAAGTCTAGCCTTATAGGTCTCAACCTGTCCATCTACACCAATCTTCCTTTTGAAGATCCACTTGCATCCTACGGGTTTTACCCCATCTGGAGCAACACCCAACGTCCATACTTTGTTGGTGTACATGGACTCCATTTCGGTCCGCATTTCATCCAGCCATTTTACCGAGTCAACGCTCTGAATGGCCTGCTGGAAGCTAATCGGCTCATCACTATCAATGATGCAATCCTCTCTATCCCCGTCTATGAGAAAACCGTAGTATCTCTCGGGCGGATGAGACTGCCTACTACTCCTGCGGAGCGGTGCAGGAATGTCCTGATCTTTTGAACCCTCTGGTTCTACTAAGCTTTCAGTAATAGCTCGTGGTTCTAGAATTTCTTCCAGTTCTATTGCGCTCCCACTTATCTGATTTTCCAAAAACTCAGTTTCCAAGAAGTGGGCATGACGAGAAACAAAAACCTTTTTTTCCTCTTCGCAATAGAAGAAATATCCCTTGGAGTTCTTTGGATATCCCACAAACTTGCACTGTACTGAGCGTGCCTCGAGTTTGTCCGTATGCTGCTTTTTGACAAAAGTCGGACATCCCCATGTCTTAATGTGCTTAAGATAGGGTTTCTTCCCACACCATATCTGATATGGTATGGTAGGCACAGTCTTAGTTGGAACTCTGTTCAAAAGGTATGCAGCTGATTTTAGTGCATATCCCCAGAATGATCGCGGTAACTTAGCGTTACTCATCATGGAACGTACCATATCCAATAGGGTCCGGTTCCGTCTCTCCGATACACCGTTATGTTGCGGAGTGTACGGAGGAGTAAGCTGGGAGAGAATTCCATTCTCTTTTAGGTAATCCAGGAACTCGGCACTCAAGTATTCACCACCTCGATCAGATCTCAGTGTCTTGATACTTTTGCCGGTTTGTTTTTCTACTTCATTCTTATATTCCTAGAATTTTCAAAGGCTTCGGATTTATGTTTCATTAAGAAGACATATCCGTACCTTGAAAAGTCATCCGTAAAAGTAATGAAGTAAGAATAACCGCTTTGCGGATGCGTAGACATTGGATCGCACACGTCGCTGTGTACGAGTCCCAAGAGCTCGCTCGCTCTTACTCCGTGTCCAGTAAACGGAGTCTTTGTCATCTTTCCTTTGAGACAGGATTGACAAGTTGCATACGATTGATATTCGAACGGATCCAAATATCCTTCTGTATGTAATTTCGTCAACCTTCTCTCATTGATGTGACCCAGTCTACAATGCCATAAGAAAGCCTGGTTTGTTTCCGGAGACTTTCTTTTGTGTGTATTCTGGACATTGAAAATCTGTGGTTGGTTTAATACGTATATACCATTGCTTAATGTACCTGACCCAATCAGAACTTGATTAAGGTGAATGTTTACAACATTGCTTACAAATGCAAATTCATAACCTTCTTTAGATAATAAAGATACAGAAATGATATTACAAGTTGCATTGGGTACAAAATAGCAGTTACGCAAAACCAAAACGTGTCCATCTGATAATCCCAGGTGATAGTCCCCCACGGACTCAGCATCCATGCCAGCTCCGTTTGCAACTCTGAGGGTCATATCATCTGCCTTCAAAACCCTACGCTTTCTCAGTGCCTGCAAAGAATTACATATATGAGATCCTGATCCGGTATCCAATACCCAGGAAGTAGAGTTTATTGAAAGACAGTTTTCAATAACATACACACCTGAAGCCGAAGCCGCAACTTGCTTCGAAGCTGGTTTCTGGCCTTCCAAGCCCTGCAATCTTTCTTCCAGTGTCCCTTCTTATGACAATAGAAGCATTCTTCCTTTCCCACAAGCTGCCCCGCTATCTTTGTTTCCTTTGCTTTTCCCTTCGTATCCACTTTACTAACACCGCCCCTTGGTTTGGCGGGGGCTTTCTTCTTCTTTCCCTTGGCTTTCGCCTTGGACTTAGAAGAGGAAGATCCTCCTATAAACAAAAGTGGATGTTTCCCTACCTTTCTTTAGGGTGCCCTCTGCACTCCTCAGCATGTTGAGGAGCTCCGGAAGTTCAACTTCTTTTCCTTGCAAGTTGAAGTTCAGGATAAACTGGGCGTAAGTGGAAGGAAGGGATTAGAGAATCAAGTCTGTATAGAGCTCGTTCTCTAACGTGGTCCCAAGGTCCGCGAGCTCCTCAATGAAGCCAATCATCTTAAGCACGTGTTCCGCTACCGATGATCCGATGGCCAATCTTGCCGAAAACAGCTTTTTCGACACTTCGTATCTGGCGATACGAGATTGCTCTCCATACAGTTCTTTTGTATGGAGAAATATGGATTCGAGGTCCATATTCTCGTGCCTCCTCTGATGTTCATTGTCCATAGAGGCAAGCACGAGGCACTTGGCCTTCGTGCAATCGATCTCCCAAGTCTTACGGATTTCCTTATCCGCGACGCTGGAGGTGGGACCTGGGACAGGGGGAGCTTTGGTGGTAAGGAGATACCCCAGCTTGTCGTAAGTGATTGCCATTTTGAAATTCCTGAGCCAATCTTTGTAGTTTGGCCCTGTCAGTATGTTTTTATCTAGAAGTAACTTAAGTCCGGTCATGACGATTGGTCGCTGCAATTAGGAGAGAGAGAAGAAACACTCAGCATGATGCTCTTGCAAGTTTAGAGTGGTTTTTAGTTTGTCTAAACAGGATGGCTCCCACTGTATCTCGAATTCCTCCTCAAACCAAAAAGGAAGAATTAGTCGGGATCAATCTCACCGTACAATACTTGCTTAACCGTTCATCCAGGCCAGTGTTGGTACTTCGAGGGAGGTTTTCCAACGTTTCACGAAGTTCTTTAATTAAATAACCTCTTTTCCGTGGGGGCGTAGCCCCGCTAACACCTTTCTAGACACCTACTTGGTTTATAGCATTGATCGTTAAGTGAGAAATTTCCCGAGGAGTAGCATATACTCATAGTAGGATCGGGATCTAAATATCATCGCGTGAAAAAACTGAAGGAATCTGTCACGACCCGCAGAGTACGGAACGTGACCGGCACTTAAGTTACGAAACGTCTCAAGGCGTCCGTAAGATAAGTAAGCCGAAGCCCAGAAATCAAAACCCAATTAAGAATTAGAGTGAAGGAAAAACCATTTTTATTTAAGCACTTGTTTCATTAAGTCATACCAAGTCTCTTTTTATGAAAAACAACTTCTTTTTCCCAAATTTCTGGCAAAATCTTCTTGCAAAATAGTCCCCCAATGGGTACGAAACAGGAATATAAATGAATAACATGAATATGGCATCCCCAAGCGGGAGCTAGCTCTTCGCCTCAAGGCGGTCACAAATCCCGCGCAATGTAAAATAACTATGTGCATAAATAAGCATGAAGCACAAGTAAGATAACATGTCGACTCAAGTGAGCTCGACCCCAAATATAATATAAAATCCCCAAGTCTCACAATCTCGTCTCTAGGTCAATATACAGTAATCCAAATAGAACTAGTACAGCTGAAATAGTAGTAGTAGATGGAGTACTCTAGGTATAATGAACATATATAAGGGGGGAACAAAATGATAACAACCCACTTATGAGCAAAAGCCTCGAGTCCAGGCAAAAAGAGCAAAGGAGGCAAAAGTGTTCGCCGCTACAGTGCTGACGGAACGGACCTGCAGAAAAGCTGTGGCACAACGGGGGTGAGTTGCCAGCTCGTGAGTAATAAATAATATCTACTAAGGCTATCACATGCATGCACACAAGTATTCGAGCATCCTTAAACAGGTATGGCTATATGTCCTAGCAGGTATGTATGCAACATCAGTGTACTAGCAAGTATGTATGTCACATGGATGTAACAACATGTATGTATGCTATATGAGTCAACTCAAGATCTCAACATGCAAGTACAAGAACTATTCTTTCATTGTTTTTGAAACTCTTTTCAAATATCAGCATAATATCCATGAAATCAATAAAGTGGGTGTCCAGCAACGACACCTCAAAACTGTCTCAATCTCATATATCCATGTCAAGTATCTCTGGCCTCATCCGTCCGGCTGATCCATGTCAAATATCCATATCTCAATCTAGCGGCCACGGTCGGTATCCTCTGGATATCCTCCATGCCAAATAAAGCCACCGGTAGGTAATCCGTCCCCTGCCAGGCTCAACGCCATCTCCTGCGATCTTCTTGCCCCGGGGTACCGTACCGGGCCCACCATGTACCCGAGACGGTTCATCCACCTCCTCGAAACGGGTCTCAAAAACCACAGCAAACTCATGGTGGACGACACTTTACATCACTAGAAAACCGCAACTTTTATATTTTAAAAGATTATAAGTTTGAAATCTTGCGGCTTTCCCCCGAAATCCAGAAATATCATAAATCTCATGAAATCATCATGGATGCACATGTCAATGATAATGAATGCCTATGGTATCAATTTACAATATATGATTTATACTAGGCATGAGCAAATGATATAATAATACATATGCACGAGAATAGCAATTTTTATGATTTCATTTTAAATATTTATTGCAATAGCACAGGTCTAAGGAATTTACATGTTTCAGATTTATAGTTATCTAGTGTCGTGACATGGCAATTACCTGGGTGTGTGTCCACATGAATAGTGCTCGTGCTGCATATAAAAACCTGGTAATGCTGCATGTTTCCTACAAATGAGTTTGCGTATATGGGTACGACATATAGATCCTAACTGCAGCAAATATCATGCAAGTATTTTTATTCGAATGTCACAAGTAAATATCAAAGTTTACTATTTTCAAGTTTACTAAATCTATCGGGCGACTTGCGCCATCCAAACGATCGTTCCCCGTAGATGTTAAATCTACTCACCCGTGATCCCGTGCTAGGTGTGTCCGACCACCTGCTTCCCTTTCTCCGCTGCGCTCGAAGTCTCCGCCGGTGAACCTAGAATTTACAAAAGTCACCATATAAGGAAAAATCCTGCAAAACACGATATATCGATAAAAAGGATACGCGTGCGTGAAACTAAACGCGCGTGCACACGACACGTCGCGACGCGCACAAACCCACCAGAACCTACACCGACGCGCTGTGTCGCGCAACGCGCCACAGAACCACGCGTATCACGCGCGTGTCGCACAAGACATTAAAACATCGAAAACACATTACAAGCTCCAGATTTTGCCTCTGGACCCAACTTGAAAAGTTACAGATACCAACAGATTAATCTACCCAGCATGACCCTACACCCAAAAACCTAACCCTCCACCCCCTACTCTGGCCGCAATTTGCGGCCAGAACGAATAAACCGGCGGCCAAGAGTTGGAGGTGGGTCCCCGTGCTCTGTGTGTGTGTCTCTTCTAGTCCCACCATGCTACAGTCTTCACAATTTTTTACCTGAGTGGATCGGGTCAAAAGCAGATCTCAGAAAGGCTAAAAAATCGCTAAAACTGCCAAATTATGCCAAGTTGGATAAATCGGGTATCTTTATGAAATTTAGGGCAATTCTCTGGTTAACTGGTCTCAACAGCACCTAATAGGGCTACTCTAACCAACACTACCTTTACTTTGCCAAAATTCCCCTAATTTTCCCAAAATTATCACTAAAGAATGCAATAAACACCAACTAAGCTAGATAACCATAATTTTAGCAATTTAGAGTCGGGTTAAGGGGGTTATACCTCGAAAGACCCTAGATGAAGGAGAAGAGAAGGAGTAGGAGGGTATGTGCTGTGGCTACAGCTCTTGGTGCTGCAAAACTTGACTGGAATGAGTTGGTCTGCAACTTGCTGTTATGAAACTGGCTGAAGCTAGCTGCTGCTGTTATAGTGATGTGGGTGGTGTTGTGTTGGTTTCAGGTGTAGCTGTTTGAAGCAGTAGCAGCAGCAGGGGGTTGGGGTATTGTTGAGGGAAGGGTTAAGTGATAGTGGGGGAAGGGTTTTGTAAGAGGTTGGGGTTGTAGTAGCAGCTGTGTGGCTGATGCTTTGGTTCTGTGAAATTTTTCAGAGTTGCTGTGTAACAGCAAGTGAAGAAAAGTTGAGGTGTTTGTGGTATGAGGTTGTGAATTAGGAGATGGTGTGGGTGTGTGTTGTTTAAGAAGTGGGGGGGCTGTTGTGCAGCAACTGAAGATGAGTTAGGTGATGAATTGGTGGCTGAAGCAGCTGCTTTTGCAGCAGCTGATGTGCTGTTTTGGTGCAGAAGCTGAGGCTGAAAAGCTGATTTTTTTTTGGCTGATGTGAGTGTTGCTTTGGTGCCTGTTCCGATGTTTTAAGGGCTGAAGTTGTGTGTGAGTGAGAGGGTGATGGATATGCCAAAAGTTGTGAAATGAAAAAGGAGGTGACACATCCTTAAACCATCATTACAACCATCACATCTCTCTCTCTCTCTCTCAAGCAAGCAAGTCAACCTACACTCTAAACACCCTTGGTCAAAACCAACCACCCTTAATTAAACCTAATCAAGTGTGTTAGACCACCATGGTTAACTTAAACATGATTAACCCACATGCTCAATTATATGGCAAACCGTAGTCTTAACCCTAATTATCATGCACAAGTTTGTGCGATCGGGATAAAATTCTACTAAAATAACCATAAAACCAGATAAATTACTAGGATCCCGTTTTGGTAAACTTTTTACCAAAAACCCTACATTAACACACAATTACCACTAACCCTAAACTCAGGTGTTACAGTCTTCCCCCCTTAAGAAAATTCGTCCCCGAATTTTAAAATATGCAACTACGCATACCTTCAAAAAGATGAGGGAATTTCTTCCGCATCTCTCCCTCGGCCTCACAAGTGATCTCCTCACCATTCGGGCTGCGCCAAAGAACCCTTACCGACGGCAGGACCATTGATCGAAGTTTCTTCACCTTCCGATCTAATATCTCAACTGGCTGCACGGTGAACGAAAGGTCGGGCTCAAGCTGAACGGTCTGATGCTAAATCGTATGGGAAGGGTCATGAAGATATCTGCGTAGTATCGACACGTGGAAGACGGGGTGAACATCTAAAAAGATGGATGGAAGAGCCAAACGATATGCAACGGTGCCGACACGCTCGAGGATCTCGAAGAGACCCACGAATCTAGGGCTAAGCTTTCCCTTTCGCCCAAATCACGCCCTTCATCGAAGAGACCCTCAGAAAAACATGATCGCCAACGGCGAACTCTAATCTGCGACGGTGCCTGTCTGCATACGATTTCTGCCTGCTCTGAGCCGCTCTCATCCGATCATGAATCAACTGCACTTTCTCGGTCGTCTCCTGCACGATCCGCGGCCCAAAAATACTGCTCTCGCTCAGCTCAGTTCAACAGACAGGCGATCTACATCTCCTTCCATACAAGGCCTCGAAAGGTGCCATCTGGATAGTATCCTGGAAGCTATTGTTGTAGGAGAACTCCACTAGAGGTAAATGACGATCCCAGCTACCGCCAAAGTCCAAAACGCATGCTCTGAGCATGTCCTCGAGAGTCTGAATAGTCCGCTCTGACTGCCCGTCGGTCTGCGGATGAAATGCTGTGCTGAAGCTCAAACGGGTGCCCAATGCCTCCTGAAGTCACTGCCATAGTCGGCTGGTAAACTGGGTGCCTCGATCTGATACTATACAAGTCGGTACGCCATGTAACCGCACGATCTCGTTGATGTAAATCTGGGCATACTGAGCAAAACTGAAAGTGGTCTTCACTGGCAGGAAGTGAGCCGCTTTCGTCAATCGATCCACGATCATCCAAATGGAGTCGTACCCTCGACTGGTCCTGGGTAGACCCATAACGAAGTCCATCGAAATCTGCTCCTATTTCCACTCCGGAATGGGCAAAGGCTGCAACTCTCCTGCTGGCCTCTGGTGCTCGGCCTTGACTTGCTGACAAGTCAGGTATCTCGATACGAAGTCAGGGACATCCCTCTTCATCCCGTCCCACCAATAGACATCTCTTAAATCACGGTACATCTTGGTGGAACCTGGATGAACGCTGTATGTAGATCTATGCGCCTCCTCAAGAATCTCACGTCGTAGTCCCTCCGAATCTGGTACGCACAATCGAGTCCTGAATCGTAGTACTCCCTGATCATCGATCACGAACTCGGAATCTCTGCCCTGCCTAATCTGCTCCATGATCGCTGAAAGTTGGTCATCACTGGGCTGTGCCTCTCGAATGCGGTCAAGTAACTGCGGACGTGCACGAACATGCGCAAGCTGTCCCCCCTGTCGGAGTGAACTCGAACTCAACTCGGCTGTCGCATAAAATCTGCCAATCTGCTGACGACTGCCTCTGCACTGTACGCAAACAAGATAGACTACCCCTGGGCCTCCTGCTCAAAGCATCCGCCACTACATTCGCCTTGCCCGGGTGGTACAAGATCTCACAGTCACAGTCATAGCCTTTCACCAGCTCCATCCAACGACGCTGTCTGAGGTTTAGGTCTCGCTGTTGGAATATATACTTTAAGCTCTTGTGGTCAATGAATATTTGGCACGACTCGCCGTAGAGGTAATGTCGCCAGATCTTAAGTGCAAAGACCACTGCAGCCATCTCCAAATCGTGAGTGGGGTAGTTCTGTTCATGTTTCTTCAATTGTCGCGAAGCATACGCGATTGCCCTGTCATGCTGCATCAAAACACATCCTAGCCCCACCTGCGAAGCGTCACAATAAACCACGAATCTGCCTGATCCTGAAGGCAATGATAATACTGGCGCCGTAGTTAAACAAGTCCGTAGCTGCTGAAAACTGTGCTCGCACTCCTCCGTCCAAATGAAGGGAACTCCCTTCCGGGTCAAACCGGTCAAAGGTGCAGCAATACGGGAGAAATCCTGAATGAATCGCCTGTGGTAGCCCGCTAGGCCTAGAAAACTACGGATCTCCGTGGCCGATGTCGGTCTAGGCCACTGCTGAACGGCCTCAATCTTCTTCGGGTCCACACATATGCCATCTCTCGTAATCACGTGACCCAAGAAACCAACGCTGTCCAACCGGAATGCACACTTGGAAAATTTTGCAAAAAGCTGGTGCTCCCTCAAGGTCTGCAAAGTAATCCGCAAATGCTGCTCGTGCTCCTCTCGGCTCCGGGAATACACCAAAATATCATCAATGAACACTATGATGAACAAGTCGAGATACGGTCTGAATATGCGGTTCATCAAATCCATGAATACTGCTGGGGCGTTGGTGAGTCCGAACGACATCACCAGAAACTCATAGTGGCCATAGCGTGTACGGAAAGCTATCTTCGGTATATCCTCCTGTCGGACTCACAGCTGATGGTATCCTGATAGCAAGTCGATCCTAGAAAAATAACCCGCACCCTGAAGCTGGTCGAACAAATCATCAATGCGCGGCAACGGATATCTGTTCCGCACGGTAACCTTGTTCAGCTGGCGGTAATCGATGCATAAGAGCAAACTTCCGTCCTTCTTCTTGAAAACAGGACCGGAGCACCCCATGGAGAAACACTGGGTCGAATAAGTCCCTTATCTAACAAATCTTGCAGCTGAACCTTCAACTCCCTAAGCTCCGCCGGGGCCATTCGATAAGGCGGTATAGAAATAGGCCCCGAGCCGGGAATCAAATCAATACAGAACTCAACATCGCGCTCAGGCGGCTGGCAGCTCATCAGGGAAAACATCGGGGAACTCGCATACAATCGGAACCTGGTCCAACGGAATGTCTGTAGCACTAGTATCGCAAACATAGGCTAGAAATCCCCGACATCCCTTTCTCAACAACTTATCAGCGCGAAGAGAAGAAATCAATATGTGAGGGGCGGCACCACAGTCCCCCTGCACAACAAAAGCCGACTCGCCGGGAAAACAAAATCTAACTGTCTTCTCGTGGCAGTCCACAGACGCGTAGCACGTGGCTAACCAATCCATGCCCAAAAGAACGTCGAAGTCCAACATCTCAAGAAGGATCAAGTCGACAGGAAGCTCTCGCTCGCCAATATGGACGGTACAGGATCGGAACACGTGCCTAGCAACAAATGACTCTCCCACAGGAGTGGTCACAACAAGCGGCTGATCAAGCAAACCGGACTCTCTACCCAAACTCGGCACGAAGTGTGTGGAAACGTACGAATGCATGGATCCGAGATCAAACAACACATGTGCATCAACAGAACATACTGATAGGGTACCTGTCACGACGGCATTGGATGCCTGTGTATCCTGGGGTGTCAACACAAATACTCGGGCCTGACCTCCTCTAATAGCGGGCTGACCTTGGCCTCGGCCTCTGCCTCCTCGTCCTCTCTGGATCGGTCCGCCGCGTCCACGGCCTCTGGGTGCACCTAACTGGCATGGAGCATCGCTTGTGGCAGGAAGTAGAGCTCTCTGAGGAGAGGGCGGTGATGGTGGTAGGGTCACATGCGGAACTGTCGCCACTCCCTGTCGTCTCGCCGGGCAGTCTCTGATACGATGGTGCAGACTCCCGCACCCAAAGCATCCTGGCGATGCCTGCTGTCCCTGTGGATACAAACCATACAGCTGACCTCGTCCAAACCTTCTGTCGGCCCTATCTCTTGAAAGAAACTGGCGTGCTGCCTCTGATCTGGCGTGCCGGTACAAATCCTCTTCGGCCCGGGAACGGCCGAAGTCGCTGAAATACGTGCCTCCATCCGTAACGCTGTATCCATAGCCGCTGAATAGGTATCGAAGTGCTGGGCGCCAATGGCAAGAAATAGCTGGGCATCAAGTCCCTGTATGAACCTCTTCACCCTCTTCGCTTCGGTATCCACCAGATACAGAGCATATCGGGACAACTGTGTAAACTGGACGTCATACTCAGACACCGTCATCCCAGGTGTCTTGACCAAGGCCTCAAAACTACGCGCTCTGGCGTCACGAACGCTCTCAGGAAGGAAACGGGCTAGAAAGACTGCTGTAAACTCGGTCCAGGTCATGAGCGGTAGGCCTACAGCTCGACCTCTCAAAACTGACTCCCACCATATCTGTGCGAGACCCTCTAGTGGGAAACTCGCAAGCTCTACCCAGCGATCATCAAAACATCTCAGCGAACGGCAGATCCTGGCCAAACTGTCAAGGAACGTCTGCGGGTCCTCTGCCGCATCGGTACCCATAAAGACTGGAGGTCTCAGCCTCATGAACTCCTGTAGCGAAACTGGAATGGCCACGGCGGTAGTAGTAGGAGCAGGTATCATAGTAGTCTGGGATGTAGTAAGTACGTCCTCCGGCCTCGGTGCACGACTGGCCGCAACTAAGGATCCTACCATCTGACGTAGCTCCTGCATACTCCCCATCATCTGTCGCAGCTCCTCCATATCGGACTCAAGCCTATCCATACGGCCTGAGGAAGGCAGATCAGTCTGTCCCTGCGGCATAGGCATACCACCCTGCTCAGTCCTAGTCTCGGATGAGCTAGCTTGAATCTCGTCTCGGGCGTCAGCCCTCTGCGCTCTGGTAGCCCTCTGCGGCATAGTGACTGGTACAGGAAACAGGACAATCAGAAAGGTGCAATAGAATCGTAGGATACACGGAATTGAAGAAAGAATTTAAAGCAAGTATATCCTAAAGTCACCTAGGCGGAGTACCGTATCGCAAGTATGCCGCGGACATACACACGCTACGCTACCCTGCGTAAGTCACTTACTCCATCTACTAAGGGTCATCCTACACTCAGAAAGGTGAAACCTATCACTCTGATACCAACTTTGTCACGACCCGCAGAGTACGGAACGTGACCCGCACTTAAGTTACGAAACGTCTCAAGGCGTCCGTAAGATAAGTAAGCCGAAGCCCAGAAATCAAAACCCAATTAAGAAATAGAGTGAAGGAAAAACCATTTTTATTTAAGCACTTGTTTCATTAAGTCATACTAAGTCTCTTTTTATGAAAAACAACTTCTTTTTCCCAAATTTCTGGCAAAATCTTCTTGCAAAATAGTCCCCCAACGGGTACGAAACAGGAATATAAATGAATAACATGAATATGGTATCCCCAAGCGGGAGCTAGCTCTTCGCCTTAAGGCGGTCACAAATCCCACGCAATGTAAAATAACCATATGCATAAATAAGCATGAAGCACAAGTAAGATAACATGTCGACTCAAGTGAGCTCGACCCCAAATATAACATAAAATCCCCAAGTCTCACAATCTCGTCTCTAGGTCAATATACAGTAATCCAAATAGAACTGGTACAGCTGAAATAGTAGAAGTAGATGGAGTACTCTAGGTATAATGAACATATAGAAGGGGGTACAAAATGATAACAACCCACCTATGAGCAAAAGCCTCGAGTCCAGGCAAAAAGAGCAAAGGAAGCAAAAGTGTCCGCCGCTACAGTGCTGACGGAATGGACCTGCAGAAAAGCTGTGGCACAACGGGAGTGAGTTTCCAGCTCGTGAGTAATAAATAACATCTACTAAGGCTATCGCATGCATGCACACAAGTATCCGAGCATCCTTAAACAGGTATGGCTATATGTACTTGCGGGTATGTATGCAACATCAGTGTACTAGCAAGTATGTATGTCACATGGATGTAACAACATGTATGTATGCTATATGAGTCAACTCAAGATCTCAACATGCAAGTACAAGAACTATTCTTTCTTTGTTTTTGAAACTCTTTTCAAATATCAGCATAATATCCATGAAATCAATAAAGTGGGTGTCCAGCAACGACACCTCAAAACTGTCTCAATCTTATATATCCATGTCAAGTATCTCTGGCCTCAGCCGTCCGGCTGATCCATGTCAAATATCCATATCTCAATCTAGCGACCACGGTCGGTATCCTCTGGATATCCGCCATGCTAAATGAAGTCACTGTAGGGTTCCTAGGCACTCTCAAGAGGTCTCACAAGGCATCAACCATGCCAATTTCAAATTTTACGGGTGCCGAGAAACCCTAATACGAATCGTTAACTAGAAATTTAGGCGAAACAAGCAACTAGTTAACTACTTAACTAAAAGAACGGAAATACAACCTTTGTAGATCCGGTGCTCCACCTCCATAGCTCCGTGATGAAGTCTCCTCGCTGTCCAAATCAAATCCCGGGCTCTAGCGTCGGCTTCATCGGAGAAAAAGCGGGCTAGGTCATCGACGACGATGCCGAAGATGATCTACGTCGAGGCATCACTAGATCAAGCTCCACCTTCACCAAGCCATGAAAACTTGTGAAGGAAACACCCTATATTACTTGGCAAGAGGTAGAGGATGAAGAAATAGGAGGTGGGTTCACTTTAGAATTGGATTTCTCGCTCTTTTTCTCACTTTGCCATTGTTGGTAGCAAGCTTCTTCATGTGAAGAAGAAGAAGATGAAGATGAATATTATGATAAGTTATTAGAAAAGAATAGAAAAATCAATTCTTATCATAATATTAACCATGGTAATGTGTAGAGAATTGACTAAGGTTAAATGAATGGTTAGGGTTAATGAGATGAAGACAAAAGGGTTTCTTTGGTCAAAGCTTCATGAAGCTTCAACAAGCTTCATGAAAGAAAGAAACCTTTTGTTTTTCTTTTCTCTTTTCTTTAATCCAAATAAATAAATAAATAAATGAATGAATAATCAAATAAAAACCCTAACCATTTATTTAACCAAGGTTTAATTCTTTACACAAAACCCTAGCAATCATGTATCATCAAACATGATACAAACTTGTGCACAAAAAATATATCACATATACAATGTGCACAAACAAGTGAGAAAAACCATTTAAAGTGAACCAATACTAGTTAATGCAAAGTAATATATCAAATATATAATTATACATTAAATCATTAAATCAACACTTGATTTAACGATCCGGTCATATCGCATATAACCGACTAGTATCTTATGTATCGGTTTATCGAACCAATGCTTGAATCGATAACTAGGTTATATCGCATACAACCAATCGATACATTTATCGCGAGAATGGAATATGGTATCACATACACGCATTATTCTCGGTCCCGCACATGTCTCATATGCGCTCCTATTTCGTTTCGCTTGAGCCAGGAAACCTCTGTGTAGGACTCTAAAGACTTGTCAATACGCCGGCAGCAGGTGATGATCATATCAAACACCCACAAGCCGCAAGCGGTCTGCTAAACGTAACGGCCACCCGGGTATTAAGCGATCAGAAAATCGACGAGCAAGCCCGCTCACACTCCTGTGAATCCAACCAGTAACACTACCGTACAGTCCGGTCTGATCATCTGATATGTCACATATCTCGCCTAGGGGTGGTAAACGTCAGACCCCAATAGCTCGATAAGTCATGTCGATATGAGGTCTATAACAGTTCGAGAAACTACTGGTAACACTTACCAGTAAATCTCAGCAACCCTGGCCAGGGATTTCCGGTTATAGCCAATCGAACACAGCGCAACATCAACCCCTTATACCGGGAGAGACGAATCCCCTCATATCGCTCATTGCCTCCATGTGACTCGGGACTGTACCCAAAAACCACCGTTTTGCATTCCCTCTTGGACGTGGTAAGATGGAAATCAAAGCACAGTGGGAACCACACAAGACTCTATGACGATCTCGGGTCAACAGACTACTCTGTACCAGTGTCACCAGAGAACTGCCATCTGACGTAAGGTATAATACCATCTGGGAGTTCTCGGCGAGTCCGTCCAGTGTACCCAGTCTCCACTGAGCACCCGTATATCATCTCTGATGTCAAACACCAATGGATATGGGATCATCGATCGCCCATCTGTATGAGTCGAGAAGGTATACGCTAGTCTACTCTGGTATATCGATGCCCCGTCTCGATATACCCACGACTAGGGACTTTAAAGGATGTACTTATGGACTACCATGTCCCCATTAGTATGATCCGCATCATAGTCCAGGTAGTCAAGTACATATCCTAAGGGCTTTACCAACATGTAACAGAGAGACAATCAGTGAACACGTTAAGGTAAAGGTCAACCAGATAGCATAATATCATGTCGAGCAAAAAGTCCTCCCTATATATGTCCAAGCATCCACTACAATATACATCCTATGTATAGTAATGGCCTCTAGGGCATACATATAACTAACAATCTCCCACTTGCACTAAGGCCATCTGACAGCAGTGGTTGTAGTATTTCATACTCAACCATCCCATAAAAGTCTCTTTCTGGGAAAAGGCCTTTGTGAGTGGATCCGCCGTATTGTCCTCTGAGTCTACTCTCCTAACATCGATCACCCTGGAGATCAACTATCTCCATGATCAGGTGATACTGCCTTAGAATATGTCTGGATCACTGATGGGACGGACGTTCCTTGGCATAAGCCACAACTCCATTGTCACACAATGGGAGGAACTAAGTTCATCTCATGAACAAATATACATCCAGACTGCCTCTTTGGTAGCATCTTAAGTAGCGATGTATCCAGCCTTTATCGTCTAGTATGCCACGGTATCTAGCTTGGAACTCTTCCAACATACCGTCCCTTTACTGAGGGTAAAGACAATGCCTGTGACTGACTTTCAGTCGTCCTTATCACCCTGGAACCCTTCCAGTGATTCTCCCCAGGATCGGTTGATACCATCTCACTACAACTAGTGAAAATCCTAACATCCAATTAGATCTATCTCATAGATCCAAAACCCAGGATTTAGGAGGTATCACATTGATCCTTTATGGAGAATCCTTGTGATAAGCGGAGATTGACCGAGCGTAGCATAGGAAACTCCTTCCCTATCAAGAGTATGTCATCCACGTACTCTACGAGGATCGTCACTACACTCCCTACTACCTTTTTGTTTATACAAGGTTCATCTACCATTTTGATAATGTCAAACTCTTTGACTAACACGTCAAAACAGATGTTCCAACTCCGCGATGCCTGCTTTAACCTATAAAGCATCTTGTAAACGTTTCCGCTGCTCCCACTGTCTACGAAGCCCTCTGGCTGTGTACTTATAGATGTCCTCTTCTAAAACATCATTTAGAAAAGCAGTCATGGCACCCAACCGCCAGATATCGTAGTCATGGTATGTAGCCGTGGCAAGTTGGATCTGGATGGACTTAAGCATAGCCACTTGAAAAAGTTTCATCATTATCCATACTTGGTCGATGACGAAAAGTTTTAACAAGTCTAGCTTTGAAAGTCTCAACTTTTCCATCTACACCAAGTAATCTTCTCAAGATATACTTGCTCCTGATGGGGATTTAACCCTTCAGATATAGCAACCAAAGTCCATATTTTGTTGGTGTATATGGATTCCATCTCAGATCGCTAAGCATCCAGCCATTCTTACAGAGTCCTACTCCTGATGGCCAGCTCGAAACTAGTTGGGTCATCATCTCATGATGCAATCCTCGCTCCCACTGTCATAGAGAAACCGAAGTATCTCTCAGGTGGGTGAGGAACCCTACTAGATCGGCGGAGAGGTTGAGGTTCGTTGGTAACTATTGAATCCTTTGGTTCTTTCAAATCATCAGTCGTAGTTTTTATAGCTGGAATATTTCTAGTTCTACATAACTGACCTTGTCTCGAGCTTGTCCGGATTTTGCTTTTTAGACATAGGCCGGACAACCCCAAATCTTAACTAACTTAAGAGATGGGCTCTTCCTTTACCATATCACATATGAAGTAGTAGGCAACTGATTTGATTTGAACCCTATTCAATAGATTTGCAGCTTCTCAAGTGCATAACTCCCAAAAGGAAATGGGTAACTCAGTAGTACTCATCATAGAGCACACCTTATCACAAAGGGTGCTATAGCTCCGCCCCGATATACCATCGTGCTATGGTGTATACGGAGGAGTAATGCTGAGAGAGAATCTCATTCTCCTTTGGAATAATCCAGGATTTTCGTGCTCAAGTATTCTCCTCCTCGATCACATCAAAGGACATAATACTTATACCCGTGTTTTGGTTCTCTACTTCTAACTTATATTCTGTGAATATCTCAAAAGGTTCGGACTTGTGTTTCAACAAGAACATATGTCTGAATCTAAAGAGATTATCAGAGAATGTAATGAAGTACAAAGAACCGGTCTTGGCATGTGTAGATAGGGGACCTTACATACATCAACATGTATCATCCTAAGAGTTCACTAACTCTTTCTCTGTTTTCAGTAAACGGGGCTATGGTCATCTTATCTCTGTGACATGACTGGCAAGTTTCACAAGATGTAAATTCAAACTGATTTAAATATGCATCTACGTGTAACTTCAGCTAGTCGGGTCACAGTGATATGACCTAGTCTACAATGCCTCAAGAAGGATTCGTTCATTTCTGAACTCTTCCTCTTGTGTGTGTTCCGTATACTAAGAACTGTAGTTTGATTTAGAACATCAACGCTATTAGATAACGTGCCTGAACCGATCAACTTTTGATATAGGAAATGTTCAAAACATTATCCAACAATACAAAATTTTACCATTTCTTTACTACTAAAGAGACTGATATGATTTTGTATATCAGGTTCGGTATCTAATAACATTCGTTCAGAATCAATGTATTGGTAATACAGGGTGACAGTGACCAACAGACTTGGCTGCAACACTTGCCCCGTTTTCTGCCTCATGAAACTTATCACTCGTTCTCAGTTCTCTACCTTTCTGTAGCCCTATGTAACAGATTACATATCTGGGATCCTGATCCGGTATCATATACCCAGGATGTGGAGGATACTGAGAAACAGTTCTTTATAATGAACACACCCGAAGATGATGCATCAGCATGCACTATCTTCGTTTGGGCGGCACGGGAATTCTGGTAATCCCCAATTTCCTGCTCTGTCTTATAACAATTATAAGTTGGAGCAGGACCAACGTTCCCCAGATCAGTATAACAAGCGGGTTTGGTCAAATATCCGTATTATTATCTTGATTAAGGCGTGATATGGTCGCTACCTGGAGAGAGAGAGAAGAAAACACTCAGCGTGCGCTCTTGCAAGAATAGATTGGTTATAATTTTATCTAATCAGGATGGCTCCCACTGTTTTTATCAAATCTTCCTTCAAACCCTAAAAGGAAAGACTAGCCGGGATTAATTACACACTACAAGTTCGCCAATTTTTCAGCCAGGCCAGTGTCGGTACTTTGAGGGAGGTCCCCCGTGCTTTCGCACGAACCTAATTAATGTAAACCTCGTTTTCCCAGAGGCGTAACCTCGTTAACACCTTTCTAGACACCTACTTGATCGGCTAATTGTAATGTATAAAACTCTCCCAGGAGTAACTCTTACTCGCAGCGGGTATCGGGATCCAACTATCTCATAGAAGGTATGCAATCTCATTGCAAATTTCAACACTTGAAATTCCCGATAATATTTTGCCCCTAGCGTCCTATGACCTTGAAGGAGGCCAAACTACCCATAGTCCGCTAGTCAAGTTCAACCCGTCATTTCCTGATTGAATTAAACCCACCCGCACGACCCTTGACGGAGGCCAAACAACGCCGTACGAATACCCTAATCCAATCGCATCATATGCTAGCAGATAAGCAATAGTTAGCTACCGTACACTATGCCTTGACGGAGGCCAAACTACCGCAACACGAATACTAACTAGTACTTATCTGAAATGACGGAGGGCTACGACAGGTTTTTCTGAAAACCTATTGCGTAATGAACTTGATATCGTTGTAGGATCGAATGACTTTTAAAATGGAGTGCTTTTGAGGCTTTTCTAGTTTTGCTAAAGGAGTCACTCCCGGTGAAGGGATCGTCGGTCCTTTCCTCGTCGAATGAGGTGCGGGATATATCATATATATCACTATGCAAAGCAAAAACTCTTAAAAGCAATCAGAAGACAAACCGAGTGTGTAGCATCTGCCAGTTATTGCTAAAGGAGTCACTCCCGGTGAAGGGATCTCGGTCCTTTCCTCATCGAATAAGGTGCAGGATATATTACATATACCGCTGTGCAAAGCAAGAACTGTAGCTACCTGTTTTATTTTGAAATTCGATTCTACAACATCTTAAGTTTCTTTTCTTTCATTAATCACATTAATGAAGTCCCATCATTTTAAGTACCTAAACATCACAGATAAATACGACGTACACTTATGCCATCCGCATTCGCCTCGATGTCCTCTCGTGCACCGTTAGGTTAGGTAACTAACGGCAGAGCGGGACAGGGCTAGCGCGGGTGTAAAACATAAGTAACGTCTATATAATATATCATATATACTATATACTGTATCCATCACAGAACATATCACATGATCACATCACAGATATCGCAGCAGAAGAAACATATGAAATATTGGATATACTAGGACGTCCGTGTTTTCAATACGAGCCAGTATAAAACACGGATTCCACGGTCGTGATGAATAGCCAAACCCACACCCCTAGACCCCTACGAGAGCGGCAAGCAACCCTACCAATTCTAGAGTTAGGAGACCCGGACTCGACTCCTCGAGTTGGTCTCCCACTGGACTCCAGAACCCGGTTACTTGTGCTCCCCTCCTTGGGTCTATCCTAGTGCAGAAAAGTAAATAATATACAAAGGGTGACATCTTCCGCAACCTGGAAGTGCCCCAATAAAAGAATATTACATACAAGTTTTTACATGAATGAAAATGAAAAACACTCATCTCACATAAAAAAAACCCCGGCTATTCAAACACGACGATCCAATATAACATATCCAGCAACACATAACATCACATGTCATCAACGTAAGTAAATATGCGCATCCCAATTGTCGTTGACATATAGCAACGAAACAGGCAATATCATATATTACACTTACGGTCACAGAAAAGAAAGCGTAAAACTACAACAGTTGGAATCCGCAACCACCTCAGACATCACATGCCTGACCAAATGAATTTCTTAGACATCGCATGCCTAACAATTATAAACCCCGCATTTTAGTCTCAAAATCGAAAACACTTTTCAATATCAAGTCGGGCAATTCAACAAGATTCCCGACATCCTGATCAAATGCTCGTCGCAAACTTCAGTAGACGGCTGCACCCCTGATACCGTCGACGAAGTGCACCAAGGCGGAACACCGCTGCCGCGAGCACCCGAACGGATGCTTTCGGCGACGGGATTCTCCTGCAGTCACTTGGTCGGGGCTATGGAGCGAGGCTGTCTATTAAGTTTACCCGGCGAGTATCCGCGTACCCTACGTGATTGCGACGGACTTTTGATCACATCAAAATTCCGTGGCAACCGATCAAGTGAGACTAAAGTGCTATGTTTATAACATTCATACAGTTATCTCATAACTACTTGTGAATTCCAATTATTGTATCATATTCCAGATAATTAGAACATGTTAAACTTTCCGATCGAACAATCGAACACCCAAGTTTTCCCGATACAGCTCAACACATGAAATAAGTCTAACAACATTCAGTTCGTGCCTCAGTACCAACGGTCCAGCCGTAGAAGGGTCAAGCCAACGCCCCACATGTAGCACGACGTACTGCCCCAAACCCTAAGGTTCAAAGGGCAGTTCAAGACGGTCACATAATCGAGTTAAGGTTTGTTGTCTTCTAGAGGGTCCATCGCGTTACTTGCACTACTTAGAACGTCGTTAAACTACGGAAAAATCCAACACTTGGAAATTTCCCGACAGGGGCAAAATTGGGTATTTATATCCGGTCGAACTTTTTAACATATTCTAAAATTATCCGGAAAGCCAAAAAGACAAAGTTAAATAATTTGACCGATTCATCGAATCCCCAAAACAACCCCAGAAAATTCAACTCTTGAATAAATATTAAAAATCCCCAGAAAACTCAACACCTGAAAACATGAATTACTGTGCAAAACTTAAACAGTGATAACACTTATTGGCCGCGGAACCGCCGCAGAAGCCAAGCTTCTGCCGCGGTTCCGCCGCACTGTAGCAGCTTTACTCAAAATTTTTGCATCGTAATTCTTAGTTTTTCCTGCTGAATTTTTTAAGAATTTTTAATCTGGAAAAAACCCAGTTTTTAGAAAAAGTCCAGAGAGCCGTTTTGAGTTGGGGTTTCGGGTCGATCGGACTTCAAACTCCGTCTAGACTTCGCCTAAGGCTCTAGCTAGGCTCTGATACCACTGTAGAGTTCCTAGGCACTCTCAAGAGGTCTCACAAGGCATCAACCATGCCAATTTCAAATTTTACGGGTGCCGAGAAACCCTAATACGGATCGTTAACTAGAAATTTAGGCGAAACAAGCAACTAGTTAACTACTTAACTAAAAGAACGGAAATACAACCTTTGTAGATCCGGTGCTCCACCTCCATAGCTCCGCGATGAAGTCTCCTCGCTGTCCAAATCAAATCCCGGGCTCTAGCGTCGGCTTCATCGGAGAAAAAGCGGGCTAGGTCATCGACGATGCCGAAGATGATCTACGTCGAGGCATCACTAGATCAAGCTCCACCTTCACCAAGCCATGAAAACTTGTGAAGGAAACACCCTATACTACTTGGCAAGAGGTAGAGGATGAATAAATAGGAGGTGGGTTCACTTTATAATTGGATTTCTCACTCTTTTTCTCACTTTTCCATTGTTGGTAGCAAGCTTCTTCATGTGAAAAAGAAGAAGAAGATGAAGATGAATATTATGATAAGTTATTAGAATAGAATAGAAAAATCAATTCTTATCATAATATTAACCATGGTAATGTGTAGAGAATTAACTAAGGTTAAATGAATGGTTAGGGTTAATGAGATGAAGACAAAAGGGTTTCTTTGGTCAAAGCTTCATGAAGCTTCAACAAGCTTCATGAAAGAAAGAAACCTTTTGTTTTTCTTTTCTCTTTTCTTTAATCCAAATAAATAAATGAATGAATAATCAAATAAAAACCCTAACCGTTTATTTAACCAATGTTTAATTCTTTACACAAAACCCTAGCAATCATGTATCATCAAACATGATACAAACTTGTGCACAAAAAATATATCACATATACAATGTGACAAACAAGTGAGAAAAACCATTTAAAGTGAACCAATACTAGTTAATGCAAAGTAATATATCAAATATATAATTATACATTAAATCATTAAATCAACACTTGATTTAACGATCCGGTCATATCGCATATAACCGACTAGTATCTTATGTATCGGTTTATCGAACCAATGCTTAAATCGATAACTAGGTTATATCGCATACAACCAATCGATACATTTATCGCGAGAATGGAATACGGTATCACATACACGCATTATTCTCGGTCCCGCACATGTCTCATATGCGCTCCTATTTCGTTTCGCTTGAGCCAGGAAACCACTGTGTAGGACTCTAAAGACTCGTCAATACGCCGGCAGCAGGTGATGATCATATCAAACACCCACAAGCCGCAAGTGGTCTGCTAAACGTAACGGCCACCCGGGTATTGAGCGATCAGAAGATCGACGAGCAAGCCCGCTCACACTCCTGTGAATCCAACCAGTAACACTACCGTACAGTCCGGTCTGATCGTCTGATATGTCGCATATCTCGCCTAGGGGTGGTAAACGTCAGACCCCAATAGCTCGATAAGTCGTGTCGATATGAGGTCTATAACAGTTCGAGAAACTACTGGTAACACTTACCAGTAAATCTCAGCAACCCTGGCCAGGGATTTCCGGTTATAGCCAATCGAACACAGCACAACATCAACCCCCCTATACCGGGAGAGACGAATCCCCTCCTATCGCTCATTGCCTCCATGTGACTCGGGACTGTACCCAAAAACCACCGTTTTGCACGCCCTCTTGGATGTGGTAAGATGGAAATCAAAGCACAGTGGGAACCACACAAGACTCTATGACGATCTCGGGTCAACAGACTACTCTGTACCAGTGTCACCAGAGAACTGCCATCTGACGTAAGGTATAATACCATCTGGGAGTTCTCGGCGAGTCCGTCCAGTGTACCCAGTCTCCACTGAGCACCCGCATATCATCTCTGATGTCAAACACCAATGGATATGGGATCATCCATCGCCCATCTGTATGGGTCGAGAAGGTATACGCTAGTCTACTCTGGTATATCGATGCCTCGTCTCGATATACCCACGACTAGGGACTTTGAAGGATGTACTTATGGACTACCATATCCCCATTAGTATGATCCGCATCATAGTCCAGGTAGTCAAGTACACATCCTAAGGGCTTTACCAACATGTAACAGAGAGACAATCAGTGAACACGTTAAGGTAAAGGTCAACCAGATAGCATACTATCATGTCGAGCAAGAAAGTCCTCTCTATATATGTCCAAGCATCCACTACAATATACATCCTATGTATAGTAATGGCCTCTAGGGCATACATATAACTAACAGTCACCGGTAGGTAATCCGTCCCCTGCCAGGCTCAACGCCATCTCCTGCGATCTTCTTGCCCCGGGGTACCGTACCGGGCCCACCATGTACCCGAGACGGTTCATCCACCTCCTCGAAACGGGTCTCGAAAACCACAGCAAACTCATGGTGGACGACACTTTACATCACTAGAAAACCGCAACTTTTATATTTTAAAAGATTATAAGTTTGAAATCTTGCGGCTTTTCCCCGAAATACAGAAATATCATAAATCTCATGAAATCATCATGGATGCATATGTCAATGATAATGAATGCCTATGGTATCAATTTACAATGTATGATTTATACTAGGCATGAGCAAATGATATAATAATACATATGCACGAGAATAGCAATTTTTATGGTTTCATTTTAAATATTTATTGCAATAGCACAGGTCTAAGCAATTTACATGTTCAGATTTATAGTTATCTAGTGTCGTGACATGGCAATTACCAGGGTGTGTGTCCATGTGAATAGTGCTCGTGCTGCATATAAAAACCTGGTAATGGTGCATGTGTCCTACAAATGAGTTTGCGTATATGGGTACGACATATAGATCCTAACTGCAGCAAATATCATGCAAGTATTTTTATTCGAATGTCACAAGTAAATATCAAAGTTTACTATTTTCAACTTTACTAAATCTATCGGGCGACTTCCGCCATCCAAACGATCGTTCCCCGTAGATGTTAAATCTACTCACCCGTGATCCCGTGCTAGGTGTGTCCAACCACCTGCTTCCCTTTCTCCGCTGCGCTCGAAGTCTCCGCCGGCGAACCTAGAATTTACAAAAGTCACCATATAAGGAAAAATCCTGCAAAACACGATATATCGATAAAAAGGATACGCGTACGTGAAACTAAACGCGCGTGCACACGACACGTCGCGACGCGCACAAACCCACCAGAACCTACTCCGACGCGCTGTGTCGCGCAACGCGCCACAGAACCACGCGTATCACGCGCGTGTCGCACAAGACATTAAAACATCGAAAACACATTACAAGCTCCAGATTTTTCCTCTGGACCCAAGTTGAAAAGTTACAGATACCAACAGACTAATCTACCCAGCATGACCCTACACCTAAAAACCTAACCCCCCACCCCCTACTCTGGCCGCAATTTGCGGCCAGAACGAATAAACCGGCGGCCAAGAGTTGGAGGTGGGTCCCCATGCTCTGTGTGTGTGTCTCTTCTAGTCCCACCATGCTACATTCTTCACAATTTTTTACCTGAGTGGATCGGGTCAAAAGCAGATCTCAGAAAGGCTAAAAAATCGCTAAAACTGCCAAATTACGCCAAGTTGGATAAATCGGGTATCTTTATGAAATCTAGGGCAATTCTCTGGTTAACTGGTCTCAACAGCACCTAATAGGGCTACTCTAACCAACACTACCTTTACTTTGCCAAAATTCCCCTAATTTACCCAAAATTATCATTAAAGAATGCAATAAACACCAACTAAGCTAGATAACCATAATTTTAGCAATTTAGAGTCGGGTTAAGGGGGTTATACCTCGAATGACCCAAGATGAAGGAGAAGAGAAGGAGTAGGAGGGTACGTGCTATGGCTACAGCTCCTGGTGCTGCAAAACTTGACTGGAATGAGTTGGTCTGCAACTTGCTGTTCTGAAACTGGCTGAAGCTAGCTGCTGCTGTTATAGTGATGTGGGTGTTGTTGTGTTGGTTTCAGGTGTTGCTGTTTGAAGCAGCAGCAGCAGCAGGGGGTTGGGGTATTGTTGAGGGAAGGGTTGAGTGATAGTGGGGGAAGGGTTTTGTAAGAGGTTGGGGCTGTAGTAGCAGCTGTGTGGCTGATGCTTTGGTTCTGTGAAATTTTTCAGAGTTGCTGTGTAACTGCAAGTGAAGAAAAGTTGAGGTGTTTGTGGTATGGGGTTGTGAATTAGGAGATGGTGTGGGAGTGTGTTGTTTAAGAAGTGGGGGGGCTGTTGTACAACAACAGAAGATGAGTTAGGGGCTGAATTGGTGGCTGAAGCAGCTGCTGTTGCAACAGCTGATGTGCTGTTTTGGTGCAGAAGCTGAGGCTAAAAAGCCGATTTTTTTTTGCTGATGTGAGTGTTGTTTTGGTGGCTGTTCTGATGTTTTTAGGGCTGAAGTTGTGTGTGAGTGAGAGGGTGATGGATATGCCAAAAGTTGTGAAATGAAAAAGGAGGTGACACATCCTTAAACCATCATTACAACCATCACATCTCTCTCTCTCTCTCAAGCAAGCAAGTCAACCTACACTCTAAACACCCTTGGTCCAAACCAACCACCCTTAATTAAACCTAATTAGCCTAATCAAGTGTGTTAGACCACCATGGTTAACTTAAACATGATTAACCCACAAGCTCAATTATATGGCAAACCCTAGTCTTAACCCTAGTTAACGTGCACAAGTGTGTGCGATCGGGATGAAATTCTACTAAAATAACCATAAAACCAGATAAATTACTAGGATCTCGTTTTGGTAAACTTTTTACCAAAAACACCACATTAACACACAATTACCACTAACTCTAAACTCAGGTGTTACAGAATCCTACCAGAATCATCACACTCCAAATGGTATGCAGCGCTAACAGGTTTCTCGTTCTTTAGAAACTCCCGATGTGGATTTTTTCCCCATGCTCTTATGACCTTGACTTTGGCCAACAAATCATAAGTCACATGTCAAGTTCTACCCGTCATTCTCCAGGTTAATTTGAACCCACCCGTACCTACCCTTGACTTTGGCCAACAAGACAGTACGACTGTCCCAAACCAACGCATCTATCTATGCTGCACATGAATATCCAATAGCTACCAATTACTATACCTTGACTTTGGCCAACAAACATAGCTTGAATACTATTGACTTTCCATGTGAAACGACGGAGGGCTACGAATGGTTTTGGCAAAATCGTGAACGTAGTGAACTTGATATAATCGATGGAACGAGATAGCTTTTAAAAGGAGTGGCTTAAGCTCCGCGTTTAAAAGTTGTTTTTGAAAAGAAACCGAGTGGTTTTTGAAATTGTTCCAACGACTTTACTTTCGTTTATTTTCTTGCATTAATTTTTAATGCGACCCATCAATTAATCCTACCATTTCAGAAAACAACCAAAATATGACGTACGCTTATGCCATCCGCATTCACCACGGGGCCTCATCATTACCCGTTAGGTTACTTAACTAACGACAGAGCGGGGGCTGGACTAGCGCGGATGCAAAACATAAGCAACGCCTAAATAGATATCATATATAGATATATAGTAATGATAGCCATTCCAGATCACAGATGAACACATTGGATATACTAGGAATCCGTATTCCGCACGATCCTGTAACGGAAAGCGGATTACACGGTCGCGGTGAATAGCCAATACTCCACCCTAGACCTCTACGGGTGCGGCAAACTACCCGCCAAATACCCGAAGCGAAGCAACCTCCCTCAACGACGTGAGTAGGCCACTCGGCACTTCGAGGTACCCGGTAGTTTGTGCACCCCCTCCATGGGTCTATCCTAGGAGCAAAAACAGTAAAAGAAATTATACAATGACGGCTACAAGCTCATCCCGGTTGTGCGGCCATATAAATAATATTACATCAATTACAAATTACATGAATTGTAAGAAAAAGAGAACTCTCATCTCACAACCCCACGGTTATTCACCCGCGACAATCCAATGAATTCATATACACATACCATCAACATTACAGATCACAGATATGTATAACCCCCACTAATCGACGTATAGCGATTAGTAGACGTTCAATACATATATCACATCACAGATATAAGCCTGTTAGCTTAAGTCTTTAGAAGTTCCATCAAAATACGGATTTTTTAAGCCCCAAAAACAAATTTTGCTTTCTGGAAAATCTGGGCAGAAAAAACATATTGTAAAAATCCCAAAACACCCCACTGAACACACTGCAAGAAAATTCGCCTACGGCCGAGTCAGCTCGGCCGCGGATCCGCGGCGGGAGCATGCTCCTGCCGCGGTTCCGCGGCGCTTTGACCGAGTCCCTGGACCAATTTTCTACAGTGTGTTTTAAAAAGCCTGAGCCGATTTTTAGTGTAAGATTTATTATTTTTTGAACATGAAAAAAATCGGCAGAAACTTGATTTTCCGGGCGTGTTTCGTGACTTTTTCTCCGATCGAACTTCTAGTTACTTTGCTAACATGTTAGATAGTGTTTAACTAGGCTCTGATACCACTGTAAGTCCACGTTACCCTTCTCCGGTACTTTGGGGTTGCGGAAATGGTGAAAAACGATTTTTTTCTAGGGTGGTAACAAGGACTCAAAATACGGATCTTTGTTAAACAACTATCTAACAACCCAACTAGGAGTTTTACCTACTCGGTTAGGGGGTCATACCTTAACTTGAACTCCTTCGTCTTCAACTCCTTGCGGTGGTCGGATCGGCCTCACCTCGTCGTCTCCTCGCGCCGAAGATGGATCCACCCGAAAGCTTCTACCTTTGGCTTCACTTCAAACTAGAAGAAACTAGAACACTTGGCTTGCTAGACCTTATGAACTAGGATGAGTAGAGGAGTGTGTTGGGTTTTATCTCAATGGTTCTTGCTTCTCAACACATGAGACAAGTGAACCATGAACTAGAGAAAGCAAGAGGAAGAGGGAGAGCTCAAGCATGAGAGAGAAAGGAAATGAAGGAATGAGCAAGACTTTTGCCATCCAAGCTCTCATAATCCAAAATCATGATAACAAGTAATAATAATTGAGTATTATGTGATGGTTGTTATCATATCAAATGGCAATATCATTTCTTGCATTAAATGCAATTTGTGAACAAAACAAGCAAGCTAAAGTCAATGCCAAGAAATGATAGCCATTGTCATGATGGTGGTCAACAAGTCCAACCTAGTCAACCGGTCAACAAAGTCAACAAGTCAACAAGGTCAACCCTTCAACCCAACCATGTCACAATAATACTTAATTAATATTATTGTTAATCATATTTCTAATTCTCATTAGGGTTTAGCAAAAGTCAACAGTCAACAACCCTAATGAGAATTCTCTGCCTCTGTCTCTGTCAACCGTGCATACACACCCGCATCCGCGTTTCGGGGAACACGAATGCAAACGAGATAAAATCAATCCCAAAACGTATACTACGATCTGTCTTAAACCAAAGCCCGCTAGTAATAACTGCCCGGACAACAAACGTGCACAAGTGCGCGGATGTGACCGGACCCTGTCGCAAAACCATGCGACCTCTACTCTTTTGCCTAAAGGCGAATAGCTCTCTGTGTGGGACTCTAAAGACTCGACACTACGCTGGCAGTGGTTTAACCATAGACCGCAAGCGGCACTAGCTGTGCGTAACGGCCCCCAGGTAGATGCCGATAAGAAGACTGATGAGGTGAAACCCATCTGAACTCCTACTGAGCCTGAATGTGACAATCTCCGTACAGTCCGGTCTGTTCGTCTGAGAATATCGCATGGCGGGCCTAGGGGGCGGTAAACGTCAGTCCCCTAATAGCGGTACAAGTCGTGTCGGAGTGTAGCCCAGAACACGCTGAGATAACACAGGAAACCTACCAGTATATCTCGCTTGCCCTGGCCAGGGACAACTTGTGTAATGGCTTTCCTAGACACAGCGCGATATCAACCCCCAATACCGGGAGAGACGAATCCTGTCTAACCGTCACTGCCTCCAAGTGCTTCGGGACTGCATCCAACTACTACCTGTTTGCACGACTCCTTTGAGCCGTGGTAGGGTAGTAATCAAAGTACAGTGGGAATACACTCGAGGCGAAGTGACAGTGTCAAGTCAGCGGACTAAGCTGTACTCATGTCACCTGGGAACTGATAACTGACGATAGGTATAGTACCAACCAATTAGTTTCCGACGAGTCCTGTCCAGTGTACTCGTAACCTAACGAGAACCCGCATACTATCTCAAGTACGACGTACTGACGGCTGTAGGACAGACCGTCTCCCCTGCTGGGATGAGAAGCGCATATGCTAGTCTTCTCCGGAGTGTCGATGCCCTGTCTCGATAGTCCTACGACTAGGGACCTGTATAAGGATGTGCTTGTGGATTACTCAGCCCCCACGAGTGTGACTGCCATCACAACGCTGGTAATCAAGCAAAGATCCTAAGGGCTCCACTAATGTGTATAGGTGATATACTAAAATAAACACATGTACACATTAAACTAGAAACAAACCAAGTAGCATACTACCATTTTGAGCAAGATTGTCTATACAACTGTGAATATCCCAAGCTTCCATTAAGTAATATACAAACTAGTATGATACAGTAATGGCCTCTAGGGAATATACACTAACACTAAAAACCCTAGATCTATCTCCAACCATGCCTCAAAACCCTACAAACCCTTCACAAATATTAATCCCCTCTTCAACCTCTATACATGGGACCAAGAAAAATTCAGTTTTGATGATCTTGGGGGATTCATGGGTGCTTTATGAGGTAATCCCTTCACTAATTAGGGTAGTTTTTCCTTTACTTTAGCATTCCTATGTGTTTAGATACTTGCTTACCAAGCCATCCTGGCAAGCTCCTCCAGTTCGATTATTATTCTTGACTTGACTTATTATTCAAGCCTTCAACAGGTGGACCCAGGTCCCATCAGAGGACATTAGGAAACCCTAGTGAGGAATTGAGTGTTGGTTTGAATTGGGTCATGCCTAGTAGCTGTTAACTAAACTTAGGTGTTGTTTAGTGACCTGGACCAGACCTTAGAAACCCCAAAACACGGATTTAGAAACCCGACATCGGATAAACGTGTGATCTGTGGAGCTATTTTGGAATCTGGAGCAACCCGGGGAAACTATAAATGATTTTGGGATTACTGGAAGTCGTGCAAGCACCTAGGAAGCTACCACTAAGGCCCGAGCCCTTAATTCAAACCTATGGCCACAGATATATTAATTCTGGCCGCAATTTGCGGCCAGAGTAGGATGGAATGGTTCCGGATTTGGTCCATGGCTCCTTTTGCACTAAAATAGACCCTTCCTATATGTAGTTTTGGCTAATTGTCACCTGGGGAAAATATGGAAGCTTTTTAGTGTGTTTTAGGCTATGTTTTCCGTATTTTAAAATGCATTTTCTTGATATTTGGATTTTATTTGGTTGTCGGGTGTTTGTACATCGACAACAGGGGTTGTTTGACTGATTTGCACGTTTAGGCCATACGTTCTAACCTATGAGCACACTGTGCGCTATATCGGTTTTCTGTATCGATTTTAATATGTATTGCGATTGGTTATTATTATAGGTACCCTCGCATGGAATCCGAGGCGAAGAAGCGTGGCGTCATCGATTTCGGCGAGCGAAAACCAGATGAGTAGATCTATATCAACCGGGGAAGTTGGGTGGATGGCGTATAGCACCACCGCAAACTTCTGATGGAAAACCTTTTTATAGAGTATGGTTAGGAAACCTAGATTAGGAAAATAGGGTTAGAATATAGATAGCTATGTAGTCATATTAGAAACTAGAGGATAGTTAAGTGTGATATGCTACTACTAATACCCTAGGATGACGTTTAGCGATATTACCGCTTAGGGTTCTGTAGGACTAGATAGTCGATGTAGATGCGTCATCCGAACCATACCTTTTTCTAAACCAAAGAATTGTATGTATCTTTTAAATGTATATCTTGAGGGATGTTACGGATTTTCAAATGATATCTTTTCTTTAAAAACACCGTAAACCCTGTTTTCAAAACTACGATTCACTTCTTTAAAAATCTGATTGTATGGTTCGGGTGTGTTTGTTAGATTAGATATTTATACTTAGTATAAATATCATGTTTATGTAAACTTGAAATGATATGAGACATAAATGCGATGAAAGAATACAAGGCGAATTTGATGATATGATGAGATGATGATATGATATGATGGTATACGGATGCGAGTCGATTGAAATGATTTATACCCTGCCGGTCCCCTGATATGAGATTATTGCAGATGCGACCTGGGACATAGGTATATAGGGTTATATATATATATATATATATATATATATAGAATGTTGTGAATCATGGATGATAGGCCGTATGCGATATTAGGCCATACCCTCATTTGTCGTATAGGATGATAGGATCCTTTTCAGTATAATGCTGCCGCACGATGATATTCCATGCGTGATGAGTTTGACTTGAGGATTGATCCTTACCCTTGACTAGAGGTTTCCGTTCGATGGATTATACCGTACGCGATGTTATTGGGCTAGATTCCAATTGATAGATTCACCGACTCGGACATATGATAGTTATGCATACCTTATAGCTGTTAGCTGATGATTTACTTGCTGCATTCATGATATTATTATTGCAACGCATATAACTTTGATAGTACACCTACACCATTATCGATGATGCGTATGTTACACGTACACATATTTTCCGGCTCACACACTTCATCATCGATAATTGCCATGTCACTACACTGTTGCTGCATCATGATATATACATTGATACATTCATACTTGCGGATGTACACATTGGTATATCCATATTCGTGCACATATACATTGATACATTCATACTTGCGCATATACATATTGTACCTACATAGATAACCGGTTTTATTGTAAAATTGGGAACCACATGCTATACTTTAAAAAACTGGAATCAGAGCGGTTTCCCCTTAATATGTCATATCACTATTCCATATTGCATGATACACGGATATGCTCGCATTTCTTTTTACATGTCGCATACATCATGCTCTATTATTTTACGCATTGAGATATGCTGTTTTCATGAGATTTCTGGATTTGAGAACCGTGGATATTTCAAAAGAGATTATGTGTTGTTTTAAAAAACCCGGTTTCTCTTGATATGATATTTCAGTGCGTCCACCATGCGTTTTCTCGGTTCTGAGACGTGTGACATGTGGAACCCAATTCGAGGAGTGGACGAGGCCGATTGCGGGTACATGGTGGACCCGGTATGGTACCCCGGGGCAAGAATGGATCTGCTGTGTAACTAGACGGTGAGCCTGGCAGTGGGACCACTACCTACCGGTGATTGGTTGGACCTGGCGGTTATCCGGAGGATACTGACAAGAGTCGATAGATGGATACGGGATGACTCGTACTGCCGGGGCCGAGGGCTGATACCGCAGACGGAGCCCGTGGGCTGACCCGGACTGACGGATGCACGATATATGAGGATTTATGTGCCGATGCTGGGCACGGTTTTTATGATGTTTTCGAGTGTCGATGCTGGGCACTTAGATTCCATGATTTTGATGTGTCGGGTGGGACGCCGTTGATATATATATCCTCATATTTTCCTGCACGCCCTTTTATGACATCTACGTGCATACAGACATTGATATTATGGTTTGAAGGGATCCACCGGTATGCATACATACACTGATTACATGGGTGGACGAGATCCATATGCATACATGCATTGATTATTATTGTTGGATGTTATCCGCATGTATTTAGGTAGTGACTACCTTGTTGGCACATATACGACCCGGTCACCCTAGATATCATAGTATTACCTGTATGATATAGTTGACCTAGGAGTCGTTGTTTATTCGATTTCTACTTGTAGATATATTTCTATTCACGAGTTGGCAACTCACCCCCGTTGTGCCACAGTCCATGCAGGTTGACCGCTTGGATCAGTAGCGGCTTCGCTGGCACACAGTTCCATTCGGGTGTTTTGCATTGGTAGGTGGGACATTGTATCGTACCCACTCTTGTATTATATTTCATATTGTATCTAGTTAACTCCATCAATCAATCAAAGATTGTAATTATATAACTGATGAGACTTAGTGAGACTTGTAGTTGCGAGATTTGAGCGATGGGTTTTATTTTCCCTTCGGGGTTATATCTTGCTCTTTTCATTGCCTTTTTGTGGTGAACTTCGCCGGTGGGCTTCGTATACTTATTTATATTATCTTGCGTGGTTGTGATCCGCCAGTTGGCGAAGAGCTAGCTCCCGCTTGGGGATTCCATTATTCTTATTATGTATTTGTGGTTTTGGATCAAAATATACAAAGGAGGTGCTGCCAAAATTTTTTCAAAAGACGAAACATGTTTTCAAACTAGAAAATTTCATGTGCATCATTCATGTTCCTTTTCTATGCATTAAGAAAACTTGATTTCATATACCTTTATTTCAAAACCTCACCTCCTTTATTTTTTTTTCTAAAAGGTTTAGATTTCTGGGTTTCAGCTTACTTGAATTTCGTTACGCCCGTAGACGTTGCGTGATTCAAGTGCTGGTCATGAGCTAATAATTTGGGTCGTGACAAAGTTGGTATCAGAGCGATAGGTTTAACCTTGGTTCGAGTCTATGTTTGACTATGCGGAGTCTAGGGAGGGAGTGTATTTCGGAACCTAGGCTTGACCTTATGGAACTTAGACTTGGACGGGGAGGGGGGGTATTAACCTGAACTTTCGTTTCATAGGCTGACCCTGATTGATGGAGTAGGTAGCTTGAGTAGAGTGACGTACCATACGTATGTTCCGCGGCATATTTACGATACGATACTCCACTTAAGAAACCTTAGGATGTATACATTTTGAGACTTGTGATTCTCTTCATACCCATGATTATACGTCCCTTGGAGATCCTCAATTCTATTAGTTCCATGATCATATTTTCATTGATGCTGTTCCTTCTTATGATCATGTATCCATTCTGGATTTGTCATTTTCTTTCTTGCCGTTGATCTGCTCTCTTCGATACTCGATTGAGGTTCCTGTCACTATAGTTTGAGCGCAGTTTGAGCTGCTGCTAGTGTTGCGGTCAGGGCGAGCTCGTCTGGTACAAGGGCTAACCATTGTGTTTTCTGGTGACATGGGAACGTCTCGAGTTAGTACTGTTGTTGTGACCTCTTATGGAGGCGCGTGCTTGGTTTTACACCGGATGATCGGGCCATTGCTAGAGCTGCCAGTTGCGAGAGGACTGTTGATGTACAGCATACCTTAGAGATTATGATGTCGCCTACCGTGCAGATAGGTGACCCAGCTGTTGCTGAGATGATGGGATGTCGCTCCCAGAGCTTATGAGCTAAGATGCGCCGGTGCTTCCAGGCAGAAATGCGACAGATGATAGCTAGTCTACCCCGATTTGAGAGACGAAGGTGATTCGTCCGATTTATGCACCGGAGCAGGCTCAGTTGAGTTGAAGATTTCCAGTGTGGAGAGTCTTACTCAGATCTAGAGCAGACCGATTTAGAGATGACCGCCAATATATCGCCTTTCCTGGAGGATTGAGGCGCTGTTCAGCGTACAGACGAATGAGCCAGCCATTGCTGCAAATGACGAGGTATCGCCCAGAGGTTGGAGCTACTGCAGTATAAGTATATACTTAGAGACATGATGGAAGGTCGCTAGCCACCCAAGGGTGAAGGACTAGGACATACGGTTTGTTCGCTACCCGATGCGTAGTCATCAGATAGATTGATTCCAGCTAGAGACGGCTTCACACAGATTCGTTGAGAGTCGATAGAGACGATCGAATGTCAGGAAACCATATTCGAAGTTTAAGGTATTCGGAAAGACGTGCAAGAAATTCTATTTACCCTCTAGAAGAATGAAACCCTAACTCGACATGATGACCGTGTGAAATCCTTTGAACCTTAGGGTTTACGGCAGTTCCACGGCGCCATTAGTGAGGCTTGGGTTTGCCCTTCTACGGCTGGATCACTGATGCTGTGGCATGTACTCGATACTATTAAACTGTACCCAAGATGTTGATCTCTTGAGGGATTATGAGGTTTTGACATATCGATCGGATGGTTCGACATCATTCGGATATCTTGTGATGAGATACATTGCTTGGGAGACTCCAGATACGAGCATAACTGTTGGAGCGCAGTCCTTGCAGCCACGAGAAGACGAGTCCAAATCAGTCGACGTTGGAGCCGAGTGAAGTGGAGAGTTCGCATGAGAATTCGACGAGTATGGAGTATATCTCCGATGGTTGGGACGGGTTTCCGAGGACGTGTTCGGCCAGATATCTTCTACCGAGTGATGAAGATACCGAGTCCGTGTGAGAGACTTCGGATTGACCGTGGTCGAGAACAGTTGCAGTGAGCAGATAGCGTGGCGTGATGTCATAGTGAGAGATGATAAAGATGAGTGGAACCAGAAGTTCGTGCGAGACGCTGATGAGCTGTTATTACTCCCTATCGAGATTAGAGACCTGATATGCTTATAGAGGCGTTGGGATACGGCCAGTTTCTGAGGAAATGTGTGCGGCACATGCAGATGTCCAGAAAACGAGAAGAGATTATATAAGAGTACCAGCCTTCGTACAGTTCGGCATAGGCGAGATCGGAAGAGACCTTGAGCAGGATTCCTTCCAGGACACTGCTGCAATGAGATTTGCACCCAGGATCAGGTGTGTCACGTATTGTCAGAGGACCAGAGGCCGACGCCAGCAACATGCTGCTTTATGAGTGGTCGTGATGATTGACCGAGAGATGACCAGAGAAGTGCCAGAATGGAATCGTCCCCGTTAGCACACCTGACAGGGCCGATGAGCCGATAGATTGCTAGATTGGTAAATCCACAGAGAAGATAAGGACCCAGAGACCGAGGATGCCAGACCATGAGCAGGAGGCAAGCGGATGTTCTTGTTCTGCCAGTTTCTAGGCACGTCGATTTATTTCTCGACATTGTAGGAGGTGTACTTCGATGTCCTTTATTGCGATTTGCGTTTGTGATCTGAGTATCACGCTTATATCGCTTGGATTTGAGTTTTGATGACGAGTTTCCTGATATTGATTTCGTGCACCATGGGTGCACCTACTGAGTATTTACATTTTGTGCATAGTTATTGCACTTGAGATATGTTTTTATACACCATGGTATTGGTTTTTGATTTATGCATGTTTATCGCACTTGATATCGGTTTTGTTCCTTGGTTGCACATGTTTATGATTTCGTGGATTTCATACGGATGATTGATTTTTGCACTCGGTATAGCTTATATGTGCTTGCAGTGCATTGATATGTGTTTTGTGCACGCAGTTGCTCATGATCTTGGTTTATACACCTTGGTATACTCGGTGTTGCTTTGATGCGTTCGAGTTATTGATTGTATTTTGTGCATTTGATGCACCCGATGTTATTTCGTGCACTTTAGATGCACTTGATGTTATTGTCGTGCACACCCGTTGCACTGGACAGATGTTTTTGTGCACACCCGTTGCACTTAGTTTTCCCTTGTGCATATTGGGGTACCTGTATTTGGATTTGATTTACATGCGCACCTGACGCATGTGATTATTGGATACGCCTTTTAAGGCTGATTTTGCTTTTGAGCACTTTGTTTTTTTATGTTGGGCACTATATTGTGTAGTAGCCAAACAGGACTGATCCGAGGACAGTACCTGAGTACTTTGCATGCATTAAAAGTTTACCAAGAGGTTTTTGAAAAAGAGGAGCTATAGTCTCGCTATTTTCTACGTGTCCGTGAGTGACACAGACGTTATAAAGGAAAACCTTTTGGGATATTTTGAAAACGACGGAACGTGTATTTAAGAAAACATATATGGACATATATTATTATTTTAAAATGAGCGTCCGTCAGTTATGCCGTGAGTTACGCATTCCCGCGGCGATTTAGAAAAGAGTTTGCATGTATTTTATTCAGATTTTGGAGTTTCATAAGATGCGTACTATACACGTATTTTTCCCGAAAACTGCCGATTTGCGAAATTGGGGTTTTCGAAAAAAGGTATAAATATATACCAATAATTGTGAAATAAATAGAAATTAAAATGATTTATTCATTTAAATATATATTTAGAGGATTTGGCACTTTTAAAATTTATTATATGCAGTTTCGATAAAAACCCGATTAGTGCACTGCTAATCGCGATTAAGCCAAATCCGCGTTTTTACAGTTTCCATGGTTAGTGCGCCATGACATGTTCATTTTGTTACATGTTTCAATTCATTTGGGCTTTGTATTAGGGTTTATTAGTGGAGAGAAAAGAAAAAAGGAAAAAGAAAAAGTCAAGGGGACATAATGAGTAGTTAGGTGTACTAGTGAGAGAGAGAGAGTGTGTGTGTGAATTATGGTGAGAGAGAGAGGGAGGGGGGCTGCTGCCATTATCAAATCCCCCACCATTTTCCTCCTTCTTCTTCATCTCCCTCAAGCCACAACTCTCCACTAAAAACCCTAGATCTATCTCCAACTATGCCTCAAAATCCTACACACCCTTCACAAATATTAATCCCCTCTTCAACCTCTATATATGGGACCAAGAAAAATTCAGTTTTGATGATCTTGGGGAATTCATGGGTGCTTTATGAGGTAATCCCTTCACTAATTAGGGTAGTTTTTCCTTTACTTTAGCATTCCTATGTGTTTAGATATGATATTGTGGAGATTAGTGGACATTGGGAAACCCTAGTGAGGAATCGAGTGTTGGTTTGAATTGGGTCATGCCTAGTAGCTGTTAACTAAACTTAGGTGTTGTTTAGTGACCTGGAACAGACCTTAGAAACCCCAAAACACGGATTTAGAAACCCGACATCGGATAAACGTGTGATCTGTGGAGCTATTTTGGAATCTGGAGCAACCCGGGGATACTATAATTGATTTTTGGATTACTGGGAGTCGTGCAGGCACCTAGGAAGCTACCACTAAGACCTGAGCCCCTAATTCAAACCTATGGCCACAGATATATTAATTCTGGCCGCAATTTGCGGCCAGAGTAGGATGGAAGGGTTCTAGATTTGGTCCATGACTCCTTTTGCACTAAATTAGACCCCTCCTATATATAGTTTTGGCTAATTGTCACCTGGGGAAAATCTGGAAGCTTTTTGGTGTGTTTTAGGCTATGTTTTCCGTATTTTAAAATGCATTTTCTTGATATTTGGATTTGTATTTGGTTGTCGGGTGTTTGTACATCGACAACAGGGTTGTTTGACTGATTTGCACGTTTAGGCCATAGGTTCTAACCTATGAGCACACTGTGCGCTGTATCAGTTTTCTGCATCAATTTTAATACGTGTTGCGATTGGTTATTATTGTAGGTACCCTCACATGGATTCTGAGGCGAAGAAGCGTGGCATCATCGATTTCGGCGAGCGAAGACCAGGTGAGTAGATCTATATCTACCGGGGAAGTCGGGTGAATGGCGTATAGCACCCCCGCATACTTCTGATGGAAAACCGATTTATAGAGTATGGTTAGGAAACCTAAATTAGGAAACTAGGGTTAGAATATAGATAGCTATGTAGTCATATTAGAAACTAGATGATAGTTAAGTGTGATATGCTACTACTAATACCCTAGGAAGACGTTTAGCGATATTACCGCTTAGGATTCTGTGGACTAGATAGTCGATGTAGATACGTCATCCGAACCATACCTTTTTCTAAACCAAAGAATCATATGTATATTTTAAATGTATATCTTGAGGGATGTTACGGATTTTCAAATGATATCTTTTCTTTAAAAACACCGTAAACCCTGTTTTCAAAACTACGATTCACTTTTTTAAAATTATGATTGTATGGTTCGGGTGTGTTTGTTAGATTAGATATTTATACTTAGTATAGAAAACATGTTTATGTAAACTTGACATGATATGAGACATAAATGCGATGAAATAATACAAGGAGAATTTGATGATATGATGAGATGATGATATGATATGATGGTATACGGATGCGAGTCGATCGAAATGATTTATACCCTGCCGGTCTCCTGATATGAGATTATTGCAGATGCGACCTGGGGCATAGGTATATAGGGTTATATATATATATATATATATATATATATATATATATATATATATATATATAGAATGTTGTGAATCATGGATGATAGGCCGTATGCGATATTAGGCCATACCCTCATTTGTCGTATAGGATGATAGGATCCTTTTTAGTATAATGCCGCCGCACGATGATATTCCGTGCGTGATGAGTTTGACTTGAGGATTGATCCTTACTCTTGACTAGAGGTTTCCGTACGATAGATTATACCGTACGCGATGTTATTGGGCTAGATTCCGATTGATAGATTCACCGGCTCGGATATATGATAGTTATGCATACCTTATAGCTGTTAGCTGATGATTTACTTGCTGCATTCATGATATTATTATTGCATCGCATATAACTTTGATATTACACCTGCACCATTATCGATGATGAGTATGTTACACGTACACATATTTGTCGGCTCACACACTTCATCATCGATAATTGCCATGTCACTACACTGTTGCTGCATCATGATATATACATTGATATATTCATACTTGCGGATATACACATTGGTATATCTATATTCGTGCACATATACATTGATATATTCATACTTGCGCATATACATATTGTACCTACATAGATAACCGGTTTTATTGTAAAATTGGGAACCGCATGCTATACTTTAAAAAACTGGAATCATTTTAAAAGTGCGGTTTCCCCTTAATATGTCATATCACTATTCCATATTGCATGATACACGGATATGCTCGCATTTCTTTTTACATGTCGCATACATCATGCTCTATTATTTTACGCATTGAGATATGCCGTTTTCATGAGATTTCTGGATTTGAGAACCGTGGATATTTCAAAAGAGATTATGTGTTGTTTTAAAAAACCCGGTTTCTCTTGATATGATATTTCAGTGCGTCCACCATGCGTTTTCTCGGTTCTGAGACGTGTGACATGTGGAACCCGATTTGAGGAGTGGACGAGGCTGATTGCGGGTACATGGTGGACCCGGTATGGTACCCCGGGACGAGAACGGATCTGCTGTGTAGCTAGACGGTGAGCCTGGCAGTGGGACCACTACCTACTGGTGATTGGTTTGACCTGGCGGTTATCTGGAGGATACTAACCAGAGTCGATAGATGGATACGGGACGACTCGTACTGCCGGGGCCGTGGGCCGATACCGCAGACGGAGCCCGTGGGCTGACCCAGACTGACGGATGCCCGATATATGAGGATTTATGTGCCGATGCTGGGCACGGTTTTCATGATGTTTTCGAGTGTCGATGCTGGGCACTCAGGTTCCATGATTTTGATGTGTCGGGAGGGACACCGTTGATATATATATATATATATATATATATATATATATATATATATATATCCTCATACTTTCATGCACGCCCTTTTATGACATCTACGTGCATACATGCATTGATTATTATTGTTGGATGTTATCCGCATGTATTTAGGTAGTGACTACCTTGTTGGCACATATACGACCCGGTCACCCTAGATATCATAGTATTATCTGTATAATATAGTTGACCTAGGAGTCGTTGTTTATTCGATTTCTACTTGTAGATATATTTCTATTCACGAGTTGGCAACTCACTCCCGTTGTGCCATAGTTTTTGCAGGTTGACCGCTTGGATCAGTAGCGGTTTCGCTGGCACACAGTTCCATTCGGGTGTTTTGCATTGGTAGGTGGGATATTGTATCGTACCCACTCTTGTACTATATTTCATATTGTATCTAGTTAACTCCATCAATCAATCAAAGATTGTAATTGTATAAGTGATGAGACTTAGTGAGACTTGTAGTTGCGAGATTTGAGCGATGCATTTTATTTTCCCTTTGGGGTTATATCTTGCTCTTTTCATTGTCTTTTTGTGGTGAACTTCGCCGGTGGGCATCATATACTTATTTATATTATCTTGCGTGGTTGTGATCCGCCGGTTGGTGAAGAGCTAGCTCCCGCTTGGGGATGCCATTATTCATATTATGTATTTGTGGTTTTGGATCAAAATATACAAAGGAGGTGCTGCCAAATTTTTTTTAAAAGACGAAACATGTTTTCAAACTAGAAAATTTCATGTGCATCATTCATGTTCCTTTTCTATGCATTAAGAAAACTTGATTTCATATACCTTTATTTCAAAACCTCACCTCCTTTATTTTTTTTCTAAAAGGTTTAGATTTCTGGGTTTCAGCTTACTTGAATTCCGTTATGCCTGTAGACGTTGCGTGATTCAAGTGCTGGTCACGAGCTAATAATTTGGGTCGTGACACCCGAGGATGTTCCCGACCTTCGATGGCCGGCCAGACCACCCCCCAGCTCGCCTCCGAGCTATCACAGAACCAAGATGCCTCGGCCTCCCGCTCGTCCTCGAGCCTCCCGCCGAGCTCATCTTCCTCGGTCTCACCAACCGACCCACAGCACCGATCACAGGCGCCTCCGCCATGGCTCCACGAATCTCGCCAGGCATGAGATATCCGCCACCCATGATGCCACGTTCCACGCCATCATGATCCCTCATTAACGAGCATGTCACGTCATTTATAGGGGATCCCGCCTATCACGCGGGCGTTACACCAGGGGCGTAACGGACGGTGTGAACTTGCGCCCGCCTGCCCATGGCTGCCGCTATATAAACCCCTCTCTCAGACGACTCAGGTAAGCTAATTTTACCCTAATAGGCCGTTACTCTGCCAAAATACCCCGTCTAACTTGATCGTCGGAGGGTCCTCGGTGGCACAACCATCCCGGGACTTCTTTGCAGGTAGCTTGTCCTCAACCACATAAAACCCATTGAGACCCACACGCTCCAAGAGGCAACCCTCCAACTCAATCTCAGCCATCCATCAGCGCTCGTTGCAGATCAACAGAAGATAATATCTGAAGGAGATCCAGAGATCCATCAAAAAGAAAAGAGAACATCATCAAAACATAAGAATTACATAAGAAAATAGAAGATTTCATAAGAAAATAGAAGATTACTTCAAGATAAGCAACAAAGATTACAAGTTGGAAAGAAAATCTAACCTAAACCCTAAGCTAAGCAATAAAGAAGAAGAACTACCCTAATCTTACTCCTAATCCTATTCTTAATTACAAGAAAATAATATAATCTATTCTAATCCTAAATGAATACGAGTTTCTCTAAGATCTGCTGCTTATATAGGCTCTAAAGGTTGGTTCCCTAAGCAGATACGGGTTGTATATCCTAAGACGAGCCAGCACTCCAAGTCGAGACGATTTTGTCTCAATAGGACCGCTAGGTAGTGGACAAACTAGCATTTTTGCCACTTCCTGGTGGTTTGGTAGGGCCCAAAGTGCTCCAATTTTGCACTAGCTCTAAATCCCTTCATGTAGATTCTTTCGGTCTGAGTCTTGGTTGTTGATTCCATTGATACTTTTTTTAGCATCTGGGAACATGTTTAATTGATCGTCGATTCGTCTCAAGTGTATACGTTTTGCGTTCATTTTCGTCTTATGTCCCCAGAATCCTGCAACCTGCACAAATGTAGAGACATACCTCAGTAGCACTTATTTATACACAAAAACAGGTAGAGTTGGATGTATAATATGGAGATAATTATAACGATCAAATACCTCAATACCTATCTTTTACCCGTTCTCAAGCAAAACACTTATTAAAGAAAAAGAAAATACTACTCACTTTCGCAGGAATTGTGGTTGCACTTAGCATGTGCAATAAGTCGTTAAAACTTAAGGTTGCCATAGAGGACGAATATCGTCTTATGAGGGATTGTAGTGAATATACCCATAAATTTCGTAATCAAGCCAGGTTGTAAGTGTTTAAAAATTCTAGTCCTAGAGTTTATTCTCAAGTCAAAGAATTCAATCCTCCTATCATAGAAATTTTTCACTCATCCTATTATTTGGCTAAAAACCCATACACCTTTGTATAAGAACAACTATCCTTTTGATTTCAGGATTTTGATTCAAACTTTTATATCTCCTTTTATTAATCATATTAACGTGATTATTCATGTTTCTTGAGGTACAAATAGCCAATTAAAAGGTTTATTATATTTATATCATCGTTCAACTTGACTATTCAGGCTTCTTGAGGCACGAGTAACCAATTTACTTGGTGTGCTTATTAAATATGCTTCGATACCCTTCAATTGATTATTCATGTCTTCTCGGGTCACGAATAACCAATTTACTATCTGATTATTCTTTTTTATTGTATATAATTATGAGATATTTCAAATCATTCTCTACATCCTAAAATTAAAGATACGTGTAAGTGTAGGGTAAAGTGTATATTCACTACGACCAAACTCTAGAAGGCTTATCTTTCGAATATCGGTTTCTACTTCTAAGATTCCACTGTAACGACGCCAAAAACTTGATCGAATATTTTAAAGTGTAAACCGCAAGTACAAGGGTCACTAGCATAGTTAGCCAGCAAGTATGAGTCGATCTTACGAGGAAGATGGATTCTCGAGACTTGATTAAGACGAGCTAAAAGAGAAGGGTTGAGAGAGAGAGAGAGAGAGAGAGATTTTATCACAAAACAAAGTATAAGGTAAATAAAGCTTGCCTAGGATTAGGATTAGATAGATAAATATGGCAACACTTCACTAACCATCCCTGTTGATCACTCTTTCTTCTAATCACTTACAAGCTAATGTGAGGAGTGTGGAATATCAAACCTAATCGCTAAAGTTAGGGAGTATAAACCATCATCTCAAGCATGCGCACTTGAAACTAATATGAAGGCTTAAGTGTTAAACAGAATATTAACAAATGTGGATTAATGGAGCATAAGCTAAGTGATTAGGTGGGAGGCAAACCTTCATGCCTAAAATACATAGCCTATCAAGCCTTTGCCCCTTCATTTCTTAACCTTGTCTTTAGCTGTTAATCCAACCAATATCAATCCTAATCCCTCCCAAGTATAAACCATCAAAATTGATCTCAAGTGATTAGAAGGAGGCAAACCCATATATTTTATAACCATTTAGATTAGAGAGCATGGATATCGAAGTATTGAGGATTCATGTTGTTTGTACTAAGAGTAATTTGGATTAAGAGAATGATTAGAAGGAGGTATAGCCATTCATGATCTAACCACTTCTCATCCTAAGCAAGAGAAGAACTCCACACTAATCAGCATGAAAGAAAGAAAAGCAAAGAACATGGTCTTTAAGTGCAAGGAATTGAAATTGCTTGAAAGTAAATGCAATAATGTAAATCTAATGCTAATACTCCACTTAGGGTTCTCTCAAATGAAGAAAGATCCCATCTTACATTGTTCCAACCCTAAAAAGAGAACAGAAGAGAACATCATAAAAACACAAGCTTTAACTAAGAAAAAAGAAAATTACATAAGAAAAGAGAAGATTACATCAAGATAAATAACAAAGACTACAATTTGGAATGAAAATCTAATCTAAACCCTAAGCTAAGCATGGAAGATGAAGAACTACTATAATCCTAACCCCAATTACAAGAAAATAATCTAATCTATTTTAATCCTATATGAAGAGGAGTTGCTCCGAGATCTGCTGCTTATATAAGCTCCAAAGGCCGGTTCCCCAAGCAGATACAGGCTGTTGATCTCAAGACCAGTTTGCACACCAAAATCGAGACAATTGCATCTCAATGGGACCACTAGGTAGAGCAAAACTTGGCATTTTTGCCGCTACCAGGCGGTTTGGTGGGGGCCAAAGTGCTACAATTTTCTAGTGGCTCTAAAAGGCTTCATGTAGATTCTTTTGGTCTGTTCTTGGTTGCTGATTCCACTGAGACTTTTTTAGCATCCGAGCATGTGTTTAATTGATCATCAATTCGTCTCGAATGTGTACGCTTTGTGTTTATTTCCGTCTCATGTCCCCGGAATCCCGAAACCTGCGCAAAATGTAATAGAAACATCTCAGCAGCACTTGTTTATTTATTCACAAAAACAAATATAATGGGAGATTTTTTTCCAATTAAAAAATGGTCTTTTATGGATCAATTTTTATCCAAAAAATTTTAGATATCAAAATTAATTTTTTTTAGAAAGTACATTTTTTGTGAATTCCAAATCAATCGGCTAAAATTTTGACATGTCACGGAGGGATTGAGGAAGATAAATAATAATTTACCTATATGGGTAGGATTGTACGTGCTTAGGCTGTGCACGGAGTCGGGGAGGACGACTTTTGGACCATAAATGATCTCGAGCCCACTAATACAGACGGGTTTTCTTGCCACTTTAAATCTGCTTGTAGAAATGGGTAGATAAACCCGAATCCATCGGGTTCGGGCAGGTTCGGACCCTAGTTCGGGTTTCATTAGTTCGGATGGGTTAAACACGGTTTTGAGTAATCGCGGATTTCACATATTAAATTTGACTTCTAATTTATATGAAATCAAAACCATAAATCGTAAATCCCTAGTTTGATCATAATTAAACTTTTTCTACTGTCTCTTGATATTAGAAGTTGAAATCTTAGTTTAGATCTTATGACCGAGAAATAAAAAGATTCTGTACTAAGTTTCAGGAGATAAAAAGATAAAATAATAAAGAAAAGGCTAAAAAAGTACAATGCTCAATTAAATTTTAGATTTGAGAAGTAAGAATGTGATTTAGATAACCAATGTACACTACTAAAATAAGGGGTTGCCCCTACGGATAACGAAATCCGTAGGGGCAGATTTAGTTTGGCCCTACGGATTAGTCCGTAGGGCCAAAAGGTTGCCCCTACGGTCCTTACATATTAATTTAAAAAATATTAAATCGTAAATTTTTGTTTGCCCCTATGGAGCTGCAAACCAAGAACCTACGGATTTATCCGTAGGGGCAACTAAATAGAGATTTAACTAAAAAGGCACGGATCGATCTCTACGCTCATTAGCTAAAAATTATTTTCCCAATATCGCGCGTGAACCCAAAATCCCCAAACCCTCGTTCCCGCCGATCGCCTGTGTTTCATCGCCGTTATCGTCCTCGCCAGCGCAGGCCAATTCTCCATCGCCACCGCCTGGTTCATCCTCATCTCCGTTTTCGTCGTCGCCTCCTTTCGTCGTCGCCTCCGATCGATCGTCGACGCCTCCACTGCACAGGTTAGAAAATCTTAAATTAAACAAATTTTTGGTTATTTTAGGGCTAGGGTTCATGGTTTGGGTACCGATGAGGCATCCGTTGGGGTTAGCGTTAGGGTTAGGGTTGGGGTTGCAGTTGGGGCTGGGGCTAGGGTTGCGGTTGGGGCTGGGGTTCGGCAGGGGGTTGGGGTTGGGGTTGGGGTTGGGGTTGGGCTGGGGTTGGGGCTGGGGTTAGGGTTAGGGTTAGAATTATGGTTGGGGTTGGGGTTTCCCCGTTTCGTATCAGAACTCGAGTCTGACATCGTAGATCTTTCAGCCATTTTGGTTATATTGTTATCATGATGTTAACTTCTTTATGCTCTCATCAAATTTTTGGGATCTTTGTAATTTGCTTGCTCAGTTTGGGGTTTCAGTTGATCCTCATTAAAAAATTGGTGATTGATCTCTTCAATCATATTATTATCTGTATTTAAAATTTTTGTGAAGCCTTTAGAGTTTGGAAAAATCTAGAATTACTGTTGAAATTCTGGCAACATTCAAAAACTGTGTATATGATGTGTGTGTGTGTGTATGTATGCATGTATATACAGTTGAAATTTATCTTTCTTCTATGATATAAAACGGTTAAACCGAGGAAAATTACTGGGGGAATTTTTGCTAAAATGTCTTGAGAGGGGGTTCAAGTGATGGGATAATTTCATTTGGTAATCTTTTATTAATTTTACATCTCTTATTTTTTCATGCAGAAATCTGAATAGGTTTCTTGCAATTTTGCCTATCGATCATTTATTATATTTATTTCTATTTTTTGTGGATGATTTGGCTTCAATTGAATAGAGGCGATGATGGCTTGCCCTCAAGCTTCCACTTTTATGAGCTTTATAAGTATGAGATTGGCGAGGCAAGCTGGTTTGTAGCCATCTTATTTCTTTTCCTAAATTCAAATCCAAATATAAATTGTCTGATTGAGAGAGAGAGAGAGAGTATGAGAGATTATGTATTATTCAATGTGTTTGGAAGCTGGCATGTTCTGAGCGTCATCTCTGCATGAAAGCTATGGTTTTGCAAAGGGTTTGCCCTAACTATTTTCTGTGGGGAAGCTGAAGGCCTGAAGCTTCATCAAACTCAGGATTGGATTCTGGTCGGGTATTGTAAATTCTTGTGAAAGTTGCGTTCAAGATTTGTTCAGAGCTTGCATAACATTTTTTTCATCTCTATGAGATCTTTATGCAGTCATTTTTTTGGGTTTATATATTTCTAGAGCCCGTTTGACTTTGGACTTAGGATAACCCCAAATCTCTTTCTTATTTTGATTCCTAAGCTGGCATATCTGAGGCTCGTATTCCAGTAACGTTGCATGAAAAGCTAGGGTTGCGAACATTTTTGCAACGATAATTTCTGTATGACAGCTTAAGCTCACATAAAACTTAAACAATCTTAAAGCACTGCAGTTTTTCACTAAACTACCTAAAAGTTTTTATATTGCTGCAAGCTTCCTTAAAGTGCTGCATCTAAGTGTATTTTAGTGGGAAAACCCTTGAAAGCCAAACTTCATGGGGGTTTGCTGTTTGCCTTCTCTGTAGCTAGTTTGAGGTTTATTTAATTTTGGATTTGTTTTGCAACACTCTCTGAGTTCCAAATCAACAAAAAGCAGAATGTTGAATCACAAGCAAGAAGCAGCCAAACTGGCCCTAAAGTAATCCTGAGTGATGATAATTTGCCAGGGAGTTTAAAATTTACAGAAATGGCGAGGCAACATTGGATTGTCTGTAAGTATTCAAGAAACCTGTTTGCAGCCATCATGCTATTTGTGATCCCAAGTATAAAACTCAAACATGCCTCTTAGTTAGTTTACTTTAATTTGTTATTTATGTGTGTGTGTCAACATTGGATTGTCCCAAGTATAAAACCAAACCCACAAAACATCAAAACTGTCTCCGACAATCTTATGGTCATTAGACATAAGATTTATGTGTGTGTGTCACTACTAAAATAGGGGGTTGCTTAAACATTTTGCATTATTTATGTGTGTGTGTATCATTACTACAAATAAGGGTTACCCCCGACAGCCGAAACACACACACACAAGAATACACAACAAACGCATCATTAGAAAGTGATTCAGATGTTCCGGTCGCGGTCGCGTCTTTCGGCGGAGAACATATGTGACATGTGATATGTATGCATGTGTTTATGTGATATGTGCGTATGTCTTCCCCTCCATTTCATATTTCCAGGTTCTCCCAAAAGAAATTATAATAACATGTCACATCTTCTTTAAGCAGCATAAGTTAATTGTTTATTTATCTATCAATTCCTATGTGATAATCTGTTCTATTGTCTTTCTGTTTCTTTTGGCAGCGTACTCTAAAGGTATGAAACAATGCTTGAATTCTCTGTCTTTCATCTCCGATATGGTGGTTCTTTTCCTTTTATTGCTATATGATGTTTATGTTTTGCGTAGATAGAAGGACATGTTCTGGGCTATGGTGTGCTTATACAATGTATTATCTTAAGAAGGGTAATACCGTGTTTTTCTAATATGGATAACTTGTCATTGTTAATCCATCTTCCTGAAAACGGTTTATATGGAGGAAGTATATTTCGTGGTACTTGAGAAAAATATATGTTGAAGTCAAAAGTTATCAAGATTTAAATGCTCCGCTTGTAGCCTTCCAAGATATTTTATATTCCAAGGTAAGGTGACAATAATTGCATGCTTGTGCACGATTTGGTATGTAGATTCAAGGTTATGCATCGCTACGACCCTTTCTTATGGTTTCTTATCATAATTTTCTGTACACATGTAGTTTATAAAGGCAGTTAGATCATATCACTATACGAAATATTGTATTGTGTTGTATTATGTATGGTAGATCACACACTAGAAAACCAAGACATTGCATGCCTGTGCACGTTTTGGTATATTCCTCGAAACGTGAAACAAATTTGATTTAATAAAGGAAAACTTAAAATAACAACCTTTATACTAAAAAAATTAAATATGCTATTACTTAGTAGTTTATGGTTTTCAGATGCAAAATCCTTTTGAGAAATACTTTTCCTACCCACTATTAATCCATATTCTCAATATAGTCATCATAACCTACAATTTATATGATACAGTCTAACATGGCCCATGAGTACGTCAGGATTAAGGACTGGATGTATGTGAATTGGAAACAACGTATGCAATCTAAGTTTGTCACTGGAGTTTCTGCTTTCATTGAATTTGCACACGCACATAATAAGAATGAGAAGACAGTAATGTGGCAGAAGAAGAAGACAGTAATGTGGCAGAAGAAGAAGAAAATGACATTCCTTATTCTCTGTTTCAGCATCAATCTTCTGATATGAACTAATAATGGTTTTCACATTGGCTTTTCCTTTTAGAGACTTCTTAGTGTCCAATGGAAAGTATACATCAGATTTGTGCAGGTCAGGTTCTTCTATGACTTTCAAGAGTTTCAACCGATTCTGTAAATTACACCCTTATTGGGTGATACTTTTACCACATCTCACTGCAGGTGCGCTCTCTAATATCCATTTTGAATGTAATATTATAGATATTCATGCCTGTTTATGTCAAAATTACTTATATTATCATTGTTTGATTGTCTAGTTGTTGGTGATGCGTCCATATCAGGCACAGAGGACACTCCCGTTCCTTCAGATATGTTTATATATCATATAGTGCATGTATATTGATTTAGAATGCTATATCATAAATATACACACATGCGGGAATGATTGTAAGTCGTGGACCTTGTCTAGTCGTCCAACTCATTATCATGTGCTGCTTGATGAGATTAGATTTGCGCCTGATGATCTACAAGAGCTTGTTCACTCCCTGTCTTATGTGTAAGCAGCGCTATATGCGAGTTTACCTTGTTAATATGTATGTACTAAAATTAATTAATATTATTCAAATTTTGATACATGCAGATACCAGAGGAGCACATCTTCTATCTCTGTAGGTAAGGCTTTGAATTTGTTGATTTTGGTATTTCTTGTCAATTTTATAGACCAGTATGTGCTAAATATAATGTTCTGACAGTTGCTAGGGGGAAGGCAGCATTCGAGGCTGCTGACCCTGGTCCTGGACGCCGCACACGGACGGCACCACAGAGGTTGGGAGAGCGGCCGAGGACTGGGCCCTAGCAGGGCCCATATGAGGTTGGACTCTACCCCGGCGGTTACTTCCTCCGTCTCCAGTGAGCGACGTGTCCAGCAGGAACTGGAGAGCTTGAAGGCCACCGTTCAAGAGTTGAAGGAGATGCTGGTATTTATACTACTTTATAGTAAAATATCATGTCATATTATAGATATCAACATATCCATAATTAGTACGTAGCCTGAGTTTATTTGGTTGTTGACTTAGGTTTGATTAATTATACATACATATTTAATTAAAATAAACAACGGTTTTCCAAACTAGATATCCAAAGGGGGTTTCGAAATAACTTGATAATGATACGAATTCGAAAAATACACAGTTCTTACACGCTTATTACACACGTTAGGTCCAGACGCGACAGGGTACAGCGCCGAATTGCATGGTTTATTGACCGAGGAGATGGCGCGCCAGATTCTAGCGTTTATCAGAGGTGGAGCTGGACCGAGCTAGGGTAGCTTTTTTATTCTTATTTTTTGAAACATGTATTTATTTATATGATACATATTGTACTATATTTTGAAACGATATTGATATTGGTTTATATTTATATCATATTCAGTTTTTGGTTTCTTTTGTATATTATATGCGTGAGATGTGATTATGAATACTGCGATATATGTTGTGTGATGATTAATTTTATATTTGATTGATGTATATATTATTGTGCACAAGGTGAGAAAAAATCAGGCAGCCCTTTTAAAAAAAAACAGATAATATGTATCTACGGATTAACTCGTAGGTACACATGTTGCCTCTACGGATTCAACCGTAGGGGCACAATATCAGCATTAACTGATATTTTCCCCCCGATCTCAGTGTCAGGGGGTTGGCAGTACCCCTACGGATATATCCGTAGGGGCAAACAACAGCCCCTACGAAGTTATCCGTAGGGGCAAAATATCAGAAATCCTGATATTTTGCCCCTACAGATCTGTACCTACGGATGTATCCGTAGGGGCTATGACTTAGACCTACGGATTCATCCGTAGGTACAAATAATATATTTAAAAAAACCGCAATTAAAATAATGTTTTTATCCCAACGGCCTACTCCGTTGGGGCTACAGGACTTACAGTTATATCCGTAGGGGCAGGTTTTTGTCCGTAGGGGCAAGTTCAGGGTTTCAACTTGCACCTACGGCGTTTGCACCTACAGGTTATTTTCTTGCCCCTACGGACATATCCGTAGGGGCAGTGGTTTGCCCCTACGGGTTAATCCGTAGGGGCAACCCCTCTTTGTAATAGTGGTAGGTGTAGGGTATTGATCTTAACTATATAATCAAATTTATCAATGACTCAAATGTCTATTACGAGGGCGGGTTCAGGTCGGTTGCTGGCTGATGTGGGTTACGGGCAGGTGCAGGTTCGGATGAGCTATAAAAAATTTAAAACCCGCCATAATTAAATACGGGCTGGTTCGGGTTTTGAACCCGTCAGTTTTGGGCGGGTTTAGAGCGGTCATTTTACCCGTCTAAAACCGACGGGTTCAAGCGGGTAATGGATCGAAACCGACCCGGTGAACACCCCTATCCGTACTTGGTCGCCGATAGGGTGTTTTTTTGTTGCCAAACGTGAGGACAAAAAAGCATATATATGTTTGTGTGTGTGTGTGTGTGTCTATATATATATATATATATATATATATATATATATATGGAGGTGATCTTATGAGGTCCGGCCTTATTTCTTATTTTGAAGCCAACTTTTAAAACACCTAATCCCCGTGTTTTACACCGATCCAAACCGGTCATCTCGATCTACATGTTATAATTAGATTATGATTCAAATTTCAAGTGATTTGGAATTCCCTGGCATGTCCATTAAATGATCAAATTTTTTCATGCATCAAAAACTGATAATTTTGTACTCCACTAGATTAATGAGTTAGAGGTCTCGAAATCTTATGAAATTTGATTCACAATCTATCTATACCATGAAAATCAAGATGACCGGTGTAGATCGGTGTAAAATACGGAGGGATTGAGCGTTTGAGAAATTGGCCTCAAAATAAGAAATGAGGCCGAACCCCATAGAACCGATAATTTTGTACTCCACTTGGTTAATGAGTTAGAGGTCTTTAAATGCTTTAATTTTCATACATATATATTTGAGAATAGGATGATAAATTTGAACGGTTCGGATCGTTCAAATATGCCGTGGATCGAGAATTTCTGTTTTTAAAAAAATACGGAATGGTTTGTAATTAATCACCTATATATATATATATATGTATGTGTATATATATATATATATATATATATATATATATATATATAAAAGTTACAAAAAGAAAATTAAATACATGAAAACAAAATCAAGATTATTACAGGACAATAGCTAAATATCAAACTTGTAAAAAGAAAGACAGCACACTCTAATTTCGAGCAATTGGTCCACCACTAAGAGTCGTACTATCAAACAACTTAGCCACTCTATTAGGAATGTAGTGCATGTCTATAGGGTGTTGTTTTTGTAATGAGATGGCTAGACGGATAGGTACCCAGCCTCTTATAAGGGGGGTTGTCCCTTCAATGGGATTGGCCCTAGCCCATTGAAGTGACAATCTTCTGTCACAACGGGCCACAACGGTCGGTAAAGTATTTCTCAAGGAAGATAGGCCGCGATGGTGGGGAAAGTATTTCTCCTTCTTTGTAGCATAATTAAGCTACCTGCAGCCCCGATCTTTATATCCGTCATCACCGATAGTCACAGTGAAATTTTACGCGTTGCATGATTATGTAGTAGCTATACAAATTATTTGGATGTCATCGCTGAGGGGTCATATTGGTCGGCTGTGACAAAATTTTCAGGATTGTATAATCTATGCACCTGCGTCTGCACCTTCCAAATGAATAAAGAAAGAGAAGAACATCTATATATTGATGTGATACTATAATCTACAATATTAGGCCATTGACCCAGCTCCATTAATTTAAAAGGCAACATTAATTAAGCACTGAAAATTCTCCTTTGAACATTAGCCACTGATTACATTATATAAATCTCGGCAGGAACGTGAGTTAGCAGAACAAGTAAATCAAGTAAAATGGCAGATGAAGTGGAGGTGTTGGGAGCATGGTTTAGCCCTTTTAGCCGTCGAGTTGAACTTGCTCTCAAGCTCAAGAGAGTCCCCTATGATTACATTGAAGAGGAACTGATGGAGCCTGTGATCTCTCTCAGATGTTGTCCTCTTTCGATCTGATAACGAGCGTTTTTGAGCGGCTGAGATTTGTTTCGAGGGTTGTTGAGCGTGTAGATCTCAATGGGTTGTTGGAATTTGCTGAGGCCGAGTAACCTGTAAGGAAAGTCCCGGGGTGGGAAACCACCGTAGGACCCTGATTGATCGTGAAAGTGTGTGTATAGTATGGTTAACTGATTGATCGAATCTCGGTGTGTATATAAGAAAAGTGTAAAAAATCACAACCAAAGAATATTTGACCGCAATCAATAATGGTGTCGGATGTAGCGCGTTAGTAAGTGCGGATCGTCCAGAGGGAAAGTGTAATCGTTCGTATTTCAAATTAGATGAGTTGAAACTTTAAAGAAAAGAAAACAAATAATTCATGATTTGTAAAATTGAATTTCAAGAATTAGAAAATCTAGGTCTAAATCAAGAAAACAATAAAATCAAGAATTGAGAATTTGTGATGATTTCCAAACCAACAATCAAGATTCAAAGTGTGGCTCGTAGGAGTAGATCGAATCTATAGATGTGATGAGATCTAATGATTACATACTCTTATCCATTAACGAATTGATAATAGATCGATGACGATTTATCGAGATTAAGGATCTTGCGAAGAAATTAAGGTTTCCTCATCTCATCCTTTGTCCTTTCGATGAATCTCATTCACAAACTAGCTTCTAGTAAATCGAATGATCGATCGTTGATCTCTAGTTTCGAGCGAACACAATCAAGAAAGTATCGTCTCGAAACTAGGTCATCGATCATTCGATTCACAAGAATTTACAAACGTTATAGGATTTAAGAATTGTAAAAGAATCTAAATCATCATCATTCTATCGATCGTCTCAACTCCTTTACGAGCGGAGTTTTACTCAAATATTATCACAAAGCAAACAGTCAAGAATCTAGATTGAATCATAATGCTCGAATTCAAAAGATAAGCAAGATAAAAGAATTGTCACCTTTATTATTCAACAATTAGTTACAAATCTCAAGAACTACAAGAGGAAGGAACTTTGATCGTCGAATCTAGCGTCACTTCGTCTCCGTGAGTCGCGGATCGGCTTGGATCACTTGCTCGGATGAAAATCGGCTTCGCTCCAAAAGGATCTAGGCTTCTTGCTTTGATTGAACTCGGAATTCTTGATCTTGGATTGGAATTGGAATTAGGGTTTACAAGTTGTGCCACTCAACTTGTATTGAATTTTGGGAAGGTAGGAGATTAACTATTAACTCTAGATCTAGGCTCTCTTTTATAAGCTTTCATAACCCTAGATCTAGGATTCAAAATTTGAATTTCCCTCCAAAAGTTTGTTAGCTAGAGAGGCTTCTATAAGTAGTTTGTTGGAGGGAAGCTTCTAGGCTCTAAGGTAATTAAGGGGGAAGCTTGTTAAAGAAGCTTAATCATCCTTGCTGATCTGGCAGAAGACTCTGGAGAATTCTGGAATTTGACATGTCTTGATGAGCTGTAGGACTTGAGTTGAGAATAATGAAGCAGAGAACTTCTGATGATGTGGCAAAACCGCCGCGGATCCGCGGCCCAATAGGAGCCTGAGGGCTTCATCTTTCCAGAGATGCTTCCTTATAACCACATGGTATTTCTCTGATATGTTTATTCTCAAAATTTCTTCTAAATTGCTACCAGCTCTCAAGTCTTTGAGTTGGTATAATTTTTGATCAGCACTATGACAATTTTTGCCTTTCTCCTGGAATTTCCTGCACAGACTCCGAAACAAGTGTTGCGTTACACAAGAATGATGCAATGCCATGATTAACAGTCAATTTCCCTAAAAATTCCAGTTTTAGTATACAATACAGGTAATCTGGTATTTTAAAGATGTTTTGCTAATATGTGCTATACTGAACCTGAATACCTTTAGATGAATGCAAATGACAGGGAAATTGCCGTGTTAAAAATGCATTATTTTCGACTGATCAAATTCCCCCAAAGTTATTTTCGGTCGTCTCGAGCGAACTGTTTTATTAAAAAGAGAAGGAGAAAATAAAGAAAGAGAAAAACTAACTAGCACATTTTCGTAGACAACACGATTGCACTGAGCACGTGCAACAAGCCTTTAAACCTCTAGGTGTCCCTAGTAGGAGGAGTGTTGTCTCCTGAGGGTTTTCAGCGGATTGCACCCACAAAATCTAATAATAAAAGAAAGACCGTGAATATTACATTTAAAGAAAAGAATTGTAAAAGAAAAGTCTTGAAAATTAGGGTTTCCAATTAAGCTAGCTTTTCGGTTGTCATGAGTCCTATCTTAATAGTCATGAAAAGATGTTAGAAATCACATCATCTCTCAATAAAACATCGTCTTTATTTTTCATTCCTATCTTTCTTCCAAATATCGATCATATAACCCTACGTGTGTGTAAAGAACATCCCTATACCCGGAGAATTCAATTCAAGCTATCATACTCTTGCCCATCAGCCTCAATACTTTTTAATTAATGAATATTTAGATGTGCTCACACACTTTCATGCGACCGTTAATACTTCTTGAGGTACTAACCGACCGATTACTCATGTGCTTGCTTATTTGGTGTATTTTCCTCGTCTTGCACCATCTAAGGCTTAGGAGTGACTCCCAGACCAGTTGGCCTTAGGGCACTAGGTGAAGAGGCACCCTCGCTATATTTTTTATTGCTGCCTTGGCGATAACAAAACCAGTGTCCATTTTTCTCACCATTTTATATTTTCTTCATTTTTTTTATTTCCTTCATACTTTGGCTTTTAGACAAGAGCATTTCAAGGTATCCTCTACTATCCCGAGTTTCAAGACGTGTGTAAGTGCGTATAGTAGAGTATCAACGATCAAAATGTTTGGCTTCCAGAATAGGAACTATTTTTCAAACTTATTTTTATCCTCAGATTAGTGACTTCCTTCATCTTACTAACCCTTGAGACAACGGCTCATAACTACTTATTACTAGTTCGTATAAGAAAACTTCTAATTTTCTTGGTTTTCTTAAATTTTTCCAATCTTTTGGATGTAATTTTTTCACTATCTAATCTTTTATTATCTTATTTATATACAAAAATATTTTTATTTTTTTTGAAAATTTTTAAATTTTTATAGGTTTTTCAAAATCTTTTGTGCTTATGCAAAGTATGATGCAAATGATGCGAAAATAAGCACAAAGCTCCCCCAAACTTGTTTTCAACAGTGTCCTCACTGTTGCCAACCGCTATATCTCAAAAACCTATAAGCCTGAGAGGAAATTTATTAAATGGGGGCAAAATATTTAAGTGAAAATCCTCCCCAAACTTATTCTTGGCTCAAAATTTTGTGTAAAAATTTTCTTTTCAAGAGCCAGATTATACCCCCCAAACTTGAGTTAAGCCATGTTAATCTTTGAAAATCACATGAGGGGGTCAAAAATTATTGGTCGATGCCAAGGTTTGCAAAGACCAAAAGTTAACACCAGCTATTCGAAAATTTTATCAATGTAATGCTCTGGTTGGTGGAAGAAGAAGTGGGGAAAGGGTAAGTGGTGGAAAAGAATGTGTGTGCGTCTCGTTTTGGAGAGACGATGCAGTGAATGTGATGGATTACTCACATTCTTTTTACAGTTCAAAAGAAGGGGTGGAGGTTCAATTTCATTGATTGGGAGATGATTCATCTCAACACCCGTGTCATTCAAAAATGCGAGTTCTTCAGCGAAGATCTCCTCAAAAGTTTCATTAATACCCCGAAGAATAATGTCATCACAAAGCGCGGGGTGATTTTCAGACTCTAAAAGCAGTTCATAATCGGTGTTAGTTGTTGACCCGGACAACTCGGTGGAAGAGTCCGTATGTGTATGATATATAGTTGGGTCAAACAACGTATGAAAAGAGTCAAGATCGGTATCATGAGGATCATCAAATTCGCTGTTGTCGACATCCATTAAGTCAACAGAACATACCTGAGCAGTAGGTTCGGAGGGTACACTTCCCAACTTGTAAATGTTCAGTTCTATTGACCTATTCCCGAAAGATAGGGTCATAGATCCGTTACGACAGTTGATGATAGTATTGGAAGTGGCCAAAAGGGGCGACCTAAAATCACCGGAATTTGATTCCGTGGGTTAGCTACAGGCTGTGTATCAAGTACAATAAAGTCAACAGGGAATACAAATTCCCCGATTTTTATTAACACATCCTCCAGTTCACCCCTAGGTTTGGTGATTGATCGGTCAGCCATCTGGAGAGTTATGCTCGAGAGTTTTAACACTCCAATACCTAACTGCTCGTAAACCGAGTATGGAAGCAAGTTAACACTAGCGCCAAGGTCTAGTAGAGCACGGTTAATGTGTTTCTCCCCGATAGAAATGGAAATAGTAGGACAGCCAGGGTCCTTACGTTTCCTCGGTAATTGCTGGGGGAAAGCCGTGTCTACAGTTTTTGCCATGAATATCTTCTTGGGCACTTGAGCCTTCCTCTTCCTAGTGCACAAGTTCATAAGAGTTTTCGCATAGGACGGAACTTATTGTATAGCATCTAGGAGAGGGATGTTGATGTTAACTTGCTTAAACATGTCCATAATCTTCTCCATATGTGGACTCGATTTGTTAGCCCTTAACCGATTAGGATAAGATGCTTTAGAAATAAGCGCTGGGACCATTATAGGAGAAGGAAGTGTGTTTGGAACCGATCCTAGAACAGAAGTGGGGATCGTCTGTGGTGGACTAGAAGAGGTTTGGTGAGGTGGCGAGCCTTGTGGGAAGCGGAGAATAGGCTCGTAAGAAAGTGGTGGGGTAGAAGAACTGGGGTCAGAATTAGAAGTAGAAGTGGAAGGAAAGGTCTCAGCCGGGGTATCATTAATAGATTTTACAGTCGCATCAATCTCTTCCCGAACGTGATTGTCAAGCACTCTTTCAGATCTCAACGTGATTGCATTCACATGATGTGAATAGCCAGGATTGGGTAAAGGTTGAGCTGGAAGTTTGCCTTTCTCTCTTGCACTCACTTCAGCTTTTAATCGTGCAATTTCTTCTTCCATCGATTTAATAGTCTCGCTTTGGGACACAGAGTTTTTCTCAATTTTATCGACGGAAGACTTTATTGTCCAAAGCAAATTCATAAATGAAGAGGATTCATCAGTACCGGTCAACTGCAAAGGATTAGACGGTGCAGGTGTGTTGACCGGATTTTGGAAGTTTTGTGCTTGGAAAGGGTGCTGACTCAATGGAAGTGGTTGTTGTTGTGGTGGAGGGCCCCTTTAGAAATTGTTTTGGGTTGGAACCGTGTTTTGAGATTGTTGTTGGTTCCAAGCAAAGTTAGGGTGATTCCTCCAACCCTGATTATATGTGGAAGAAAATGGATCATTTCTAGGTCGTTGTTGGAAAGTAGAATTGGTATGCTCATGACCTTGAAACAGAGAATTTAGTGGACATTCTTCCGTCAAATGAGAAGGATCAGAACAGCATCCACATACAGTTTTGGAGAGTGACATTTGATTTAGGGCGGCAGCTAAAAATTTGTTTTCCATATTCTCGAGTTTCTTTTGCATAGCTGAACAGCTCTAACTCCTATGGAAATATTCGATTGGTTATTGCCACCCCTAAACGATTGACTCACACCCTCCTTTCAGTGAAATCATCTAGAAATTTCCAGGCTTCCCCATCATCTTTGGTCATGAAGTTGCCTTGACACATGGATTCAAGAGTCTGTCTTGTGTTAGGATTAATGCCCTCATATATGATTCTGCACAGATCCCATCTGGGGATTCCGTGATGTGGACATTGAACTAACAGATCTTTAAAGCGTTCAAGACATTGTGAAAATGTTTCATTTGGAAGCTGGGTGAATTGATTTATTTCGCTGCGGACTCGAGCTGTTTTATGATTTGGGTAGAATTTCTTAAGGAATGCTTTGACGAATTCTTCCCAATCCGTAATAGAATGTGCGGTAGCGTTATACAGCCACTTCTCGGCTATATCGCACAAAGTAAATGGGAGAAGACGAAGACGCATAGCATCCACAGAAAGCTGTGAAGTACCCATCATTACGCATACATTTTCAAATTTGGTGATAAAGACATATGCGTCTTCATACTTGAGACCGTGGTATTTTGGTAGAAGGTTGATGTATTGGGGTTTAATCTGAAAATTGTCCCCGTTGGCTGGTGGAATGGAGAGACAGGTCGAAAGAGGACCTCGTGTAGGATAGCACCTCTCTTGGAGAGAGATACGGGGTGGATTCTGCGCACCAACGGACGGCGGCAGAGTAGTGGAAAAGAAGTTCGATGGAGACGGATCTATCGATGTGGGTGTGGTGGTGGGTAAAGAAAAGGTAAATGTAGAAATACCGACTTTGGAGTCGATCGGGAGGACGCGGACTAAACGGGCACTAGAATCCCGTGTCCAGCCTATCTTGCACTAAAAAGGGTTAGTACAAGTGGCAGCGTGACTTATAATTAGGGGAAATGAATGAATGTGGTGTTTGTTTTGAAAAATGATACGGATTTTTGAAAAAAAAATTGATTCGATCACAACAAATGCAACAAGGAAAACCCTAAAATCTAGTGGTCACCTAGGTCAAAACTCTAGACCGCTCCTAGCTGCCAAAAGACAAGTCGTAGGATCAATCCTCCACCGCCTTTTTGTTTCTCCTGTGGCCAGGTAAGTGCCAGGTAAGTGGGAGGTTCTCCACTACGTAAGTAGTGGGCCTAATTAAGTAACCACTAGCCTTCGACACACTTGCTTTAGACACCACAAAAGAAACGCGGATAAGTAATGAATTACCCACGGCCTTCTCTTGTCCTAAGTGAGCGCGACGGTCCTTAGAGTCATCTCTAGATCTTTTTTTAGTTAATGAGGGTAAACGCGGATGCAAGTTTATGATTTTTGGGGCTTAAGAAGGGTAATGAACCCCCCACCTAATCTGGATTTGGCCGCGCCTCTTAATTTCCGTATTAATATGCAAACAACCAAAAACCAAAAACATGCACAATTTTTATTGCTTTTTGCGGCGCTGCGAATTTTGCAAAGAAACCTGCAGCAAATTGTTAATTCGAGCAGATTGAGGAGGAGATAAGAAAGTATAGGATTCACCTAAGAATTTTGGTACAGAGAAGCTTACACCAAGCCGCGGAACCGCCGTAAATGATGCCTAATGCCGCGGAAACGCCGCACCTTTCACTGTTCACTACAAGAAAATTATACAGAGAGCTTCTGTTAAGCCCCTGTGTCCTCTGCAATATTCTGAAAAAAATTTCACTTGCTCCACAGCTTCCAGATTTTCTCGCAATCAAATTACAACAACACGTTTAGTATTTGTGCGAATTTTGATCTCAAAATTATAATGGAATAAACTTTTCAATTCAAATTTAAAAAAAAAAAATGAATTAGCGCACGATCCCCGGCAACGGCGCCATTTGATTGATCGAATCTCGGTGTGTATATAAGAAAAGTGTAAGAAATCACAACCAAAGAATATTTGACCGCAATCAATAACGGTGTCGGATGTAGCGCATTAGTAAGTGCGGATCGTCCATAGGGAAAGTGTAATCATTCGTATTTCAAATTAGATGAGTTGAAAGTTTAAAGAAAAGAAAACAAACAATTCATGATTTGTAAAATTGAATTTCAAGAATTAGAAAATCTAGGTCTAAATCAAGAAAACAATAAAATCAAGAATTGAGAATTTGTGATGATTTACAAACCAACAATCAAGATTCGAAGTGTGGCTCATAGAAGTAGATCGGATCTATAGATGTGATGAGATCTAATGATTACAAACTCTTATCCATTAACGAATTGATACTAGATCGATGACGATTTATCGAGGTTAAGGATCTTGCGAAGAAACTAGGATTTCCTCATCTCATCTTTTGTCCTTTCGATGAATCTCATTCACAAACTAGCTTCTAGTAAATCGAATGATCGATCGTTGATCTCTAGTTTCGAGCGAACACAATCAAGAAAGCATCGCCTCGAAACTAGGTCATTGATCATTCGATTCACAAGAATTTACAAACGTTATAGGATTTAAGAATTGTAAAAGGATCTAAATCATTATCATTCTATCGATTGTCTCGACTCCTTTACGAGCGGAGTTTTACTCAAACATTATCACAAAGCAAACATTCAAGGATCTAGATTGAATCATAATACTCGAATTCAAAAGATAAGCAAGATAAAAGAATTGTCACCTTTATTATTCAACAATTAGTTACAACTCTCAAGAACTACAAGAGGAAGGAACTTTGATCGTCGAATCTAGCGTCGCATCGTCTCCGTGAGTCGCGGATCGGCTTGGATCACTGCTCGCATGAAGATCGGCTTCATTCCAAAAGGATCTAGACTTCTTGCTTTGATTGAACTCGGAATTCTTGATCTTTGATTGGAATTTGAATTAGGGTTTAAAGTTGTATCACTCAACTTGTATTGAATTTGGGGGAGGTAGGAGATTAACCATTAACCCTAGATCTAGGCTCCCTTTTATAAGCTTTCATAACTCTTGATCTAGGATTCAAAATTTGAATTTCCCTCCAAAAGTTTGTTAGCTAGAGAGGCTTCTAGAAGTAGTTTGTTGGAGGGAAGCTTCTAGGCTCTAAGGTAATTAAGGGGGAAGCTTGTTAAAAAAGCTTAATCATCCTTGCTGATCTGGCAGAAGACTCTGGAGAATTCTGGAATTTGACATGTCTTGATGAGCTGTAGGACTTGAGTTGAGAATAATGAAGCAAAGAACTTCTGATGATGTGGCAAAACCGCCGCGGATCCGCGGTATAAGCCTGCTTAGGCCGCGGATCCGCGGCCTAATAGGAGCCTGAAGGCTTCATCTTTCCAGAGATGCTTCCTTATAACCACATGGTATTTCTCTGATATGTTTATTCTCAAAATTCCTTCTAGATTGCTACCAGCTCTCAAGTCTTTAAGTTGGCGTAATTTTTTATCAGCACTATGACAATTTTGGCCTTTCTCCTGGAATTTCCTGCATAGACTCCGAAACAAGTGTTGCGCTACACAAGGATGATGCAATGCCATGATAAATTGTCAATTTCCTTAAAAATGCCAGTTTTAGTATACAATACAGGTAATTTGGTATTTTAGGGATGTTTTGCTAATATGTGCTATACTGAACCTGAATACCTTTAGATGAATGCAAATGACAGGGAAATTGCCGTGTTAAAAATGCATTATTTTCGACTGATCATTAACCGCAATCAATAATGATGTCACGTGTAGTTTGCCGAAATGAGTACAGGTCGCCCGCAGGGATGCGTGAAACTTTTAATCTTGTTTTAGACGAGTTGATTAGAAGAATATGAGAAAGGAGAATAGTTTCTAGATCTACGTTGAAATACGGATATATATTTTATAGAGAAAAGGCTTGTAGAGTTCGTTAGGATTTAGTAGTCATGGATGACTAATAAAGATGGCTCCTTTTATCTTTTAATAGATTTAAAACTACATAGATAGTTGTGAATGAGGATTAGGGTTCTTGAAAGAAACTAGGGTTTCCTCACTATTGACCCTTGTCCCTTCATTAATCTCTATTCATGTCTGGCCCTTAACAAAACAATTGTTAATTTAATCCCAAATCGCGGTCGAGACTATCAATAAATTGATATCGCGCCCGATTACGATGTTAACGATTCTTTTGCTAAAGTTTATAAACTTCATAAGACATAAAAGAAGTTAAAATATTTTCTCATCCATTGATCTACCATAATCTTACGAACCCTATCAAGCGGAGAATTACTCACGCATGATGGAGATAGAAAAAGAAAGGATAGAGAAGGGAATCATAATGCAGAAAGTAAATGCGAAATAATTAAGCTAATGATCTATCTTTATTAATCAACTTTACAAGTACAATTCCTTCGAGTTTAGATTACAAGAAAAAGAAGAAGTTACTCTCGATCGCTGCCTCGTAGGGAGTAGATGTTCCGTCGATACTCACGTCGCTTTATCACGTCGAATCGTGGACCTGTCGTGGATCACTTGTTCTTTTACGGTGATTTGCTTCGTGTTCAAAGGTGATGATTTTTAATTTTAGCTCTCGGTTCTTTTTATAGTCACAGAAGATACAAACTCTAAATGTCATATATTAGGATTTGTTGAGAAGATCCTATCCACAAAATCCAAAACCCTAATTCTTTATAAAGGCCGTGGATTCGCCGCGTTTTGGGGGGTTTAGCCGCGGATGGGCGGTGGATTGGTGAGATCGTTTGATGAAAATTCTTCTGTAGCCTTATAATGATACATGAAGATTGTTGTGATATCTGAAATCTTCATATCTTCTCTGAGTCTCTGCCAATATTGATTTTATGATTTAATTAAACTTCATCGGCAGATTTTTGATTCCCGACATCTCGATATCTCAATCTCCTGACCTGAGATAAATATGCACAATATCTCCAAGAATAATATTAATAATATTTGTTAAATTAGAGATATTATTCTAACCATTTGTATGATACTATATCTTTTAAAGAATCTTGATTAGAATATTTGATATGATATGCGTATTTTAATTACCAAAATAATATATAAATATTATATGCATATATTTTTCTTCGTAATGTTAATTATAATATATAAACATATGACAACAGATATTTTACAAATAACCCCTCATATGTTTCATATTTATAATAAACACCTTTAAATATTTATCAAAAGTAAGAAAAATGTTATATCAAAAGTGCGATATTTTCGACTAAACAAATACCTTCAAACTTAATTTTGATCGTCCTGAGTAAACTAGTTATTCAAGAGAGAGAGAGAGAAAAAGAAAAAGAAAAACCTAAGTTTGATACTTTCGTAGGCAACACGATTGCACTGAGCACGTGCAACAGGCCGTTAAACCTCTTGGTGTCCCTGGTAAGAGGAGTGTTGTCTCGTGAGGGTTTTCAGCGGATTACACCCGCAAAATCCCATAATAAAAGAAAGAAGATGAAAATTACATACAAAAATAACAACTATAAAAGAAAGAACTTGAAAATAAGAGTTTCCAACTACACTTGCTTTTTGGTTGCCATGAGCCCTATCTTAATGGTCGTGAAAGGATGTTAGAAATCACATCATCCCTCTAAAACATCGCCTTTAGTCTTCCTCCCAATTTTTCTTCCAAACATCGATCATATACCCCTACATGTGTGTAAAAGACATCCCTACACTTAGAGAATTCAATTCAAACTATCATACTCTTGTCCATCTTCCTTAATACTTTTTAGTCTATGAATATTTTAGATGGAATTGCTCACACATTTTTCATGCGACCGTTAATAATTCTAAAGGTACTAACCGACCGATTATAAAATGTGCTCGCGCATTAAGGCGTAAGTCCCCGTCTTATAACACCTAAGACTTAGCAGTGGCTCCCAAACCAGTTGGTTTAATGCACTAGGTGATAAAGCACCCTCGCTATATTTTTTTTATGCTGCCTTAAGTAATTATAAAATCAGTGTTTATTTTTTCTTCACCATTTATATTTTTTTTATTTGTATTCATACCAAGGCTTTTAGACAAGAGCATTTCAAGATATTCTCTACTATCCCAAGTTTCAAGATGTGTGAAAGTGCGTATAGTAGGGTATCAACGTCCAAATATTTGGCCTTAAGAATAGGGACTATTTTTCAGACTTATTTCTATCCCCAGATTAGTAATTTCCTTCATCTTACTAACCCTTGGGACAACGGCTCATAACTACTTATTACTAGTTTTGTTTAAGAAAACATCTAATTTTCTTGCTTTTCTTAAACTTTTCCTATCTTTCATATGTAATTTTCACTTTCAAACTTTCATTATCATAAAAATTTTGTGCTTATATTTATGATAATGCAAAATAATGCGTGAATAAGTACAAACCTCCCCCAAACCTGTTTGCAATAGTGTCCTTACCGATGTCATCTATTAAGCTAAAAAAACTGTAGACTTGGAAGGAAAAGTTAGTAATGGGGACATGAATAAACGAAAGTGAAATCCTCCCCCAAACTTATTTTTGGCTCACAATTTTGTAAAATTTTTCTTTTCGTTCAAGAGCCAAAATATATTTTCTCCCCCCTCCCAAACTTGAGTAAAATAGTATTAAGTATTTAAAATTATGAGGGGGGTTAAAGTTATTGGTAAATATAAAACTTTACAAAGACCAAAAGTCAACACCAACCATTCAAATATTTTATCGATGTAACACCAAGATTGGTAGAAGAATATGTTACCTATAGACGTGAAGAAGTGGGGAAGGGATAAGAGGTGGAATAGAACGGATTTACATCTCGGTTTGTAGAGACGAAACAATAATGGTGGATTACTCGCATTCTCGTTATTGATAAGAAGAAGGGGTGGCGGTTCAACTTCTTTGGGTTAGGTTGATTTATCACAACTCCCATGTTTTCTATGAATGCGAGTTCTTCGGTGAAAATGTCTTCAAAGCATTCATCGATATCCCGAATAATAATCTCATCGGAAAGAACGAGATGATACTCGGACTCCATAAAATGTTCATATTTAGCGTTAGATGTTGACCCGGACATCTCGATAGAAGGGTCCGTATGTGTATAATAAATAGCAGGATCAAACAATAATGTACTAGCGGAGTCAAGATCAGTATCGTGATGCTGTTCAAATTCGCTATTGTCTGAATCTATCATTTTGACAGAACATACTTAAGCATAGGGTTCGGTGGGTTCACTTCCCAACCTGTAAATATTAAGCTCAATTAACATCTTCCCAAAGGACAGGGTCATAGAACCGTTTCGACAATTGTACAGCATTGGAAGTCTGATCGGCACGTTTTTGGCGTGTCGTGTTTTAAAGTTATATTAGGTTTAACCGCGATCAAGGACGGCGTCGCGTGTAGCTAGCCGCGATGAGCACGGGTCGTCCGCAGGGAGACGGAGCGTTTTAAGTTCTTGTTCTCACGACTTAATGCGCGAGGCGGAATTGTTCGTATCTAACCTATGTGTATATATGCAAAGTATAAATTTTGTTAGGATTAGATTGGTTAATGTAAGTTAGTGAATTCCGTACTCAATCTTTTGAGCCGAACTTGACCAATGAAACTAGAGCAATCGGCAAGAACGTGGATTTAGGTGCTTAACCACGGTATTTATGAAATCCGGTTTATTGACCCATGTCTTTCCGTTCTCGTCACTTGCTTTCGCCTCCGGCCAAACCGAACGCAACTGGTTGCGGTTAGGGATCACCGATACCTTGGTAGGGTAGGGTGCCTAACGGAGCGCTTGCGTAAGGTTTGGATGGAGTTCAATTGGAAAATAATGGGAAAAGGAAATAAGAAACAAAAACCTTAACTTAAACAACCATTCTATTTCTTAACAACAACATATTCACAAACCATCACAACCAATAAAGAAAGAGCAAAAGAAAAGATACAAAGAAAAGAATACACAACATTATAAGAAAGTAAATTGCATGGAATTAGAAGAGTAAGTAAGTAAATGGCAAGAATGAAAATTGCAAGTAAGTAAAGCAAGTAAGTAAAAGAGAAGAAATACTAAGAACCCAAGAACGCATTACAAACCATGGGTTCAATAGCCTAAACTTAAACTTACAAGCTCAATGAAGAGGTTGCAAGATCAAGAGGAGGCTAAGAACTCAAGGCAAAATGAAGGCAAAAAGAAAGCTTTATTGATTCCAAATGAAGATACAACCATTGAGTTCAATAACCAAAACTTAAACTTGCAAGCTCAATGAAGAGATTGCAAGATCAAGAGAAGGCAAAAAGCTCAAGGGGGACTAGCTATGTACAAGAACAGAATGGAAAATGAAAAAGAGTGTGAAGTCTTGGACAATGAATGACCCCCTCTCCCTTGCTCATTGATCTATTTTTTTAGGTACAAAAGAAGAATAAACAAGCAATAAAAATAAGTTGATGTGACTTCAAGGGAGGGACAGACCAAATATGGGGACCATTGGGGCTAGGGGCCGGTGAGCTTGGATTTCTTGGGCATGCCACCGGCCCAAATCCGAGCTCATGGGCTCGTGTTGGTGCTGTGGTCATGTATGCTCTCCAATATCACTCAGGTGCTGCTTGATTTTTCTATATGCACATGGTCTTCATTCAGGGATTTGGAGGGAAATATGTAGCTTTATATCACATCACACTTTTTTAGCATTTAACACTCTTGTCCCCCTACTTGCACAAGCCATCATTTGTGTGTGCCATGGGCCGCCCCACTATGGTCCATGCCAAAGAGCATGTGCACACTTGCATTGTGCTGGACCAAAATTATGAACACATTATTTGTTGCAAAATAACTTTTTGGATATCGATCGGTTTGCAGTTCTGGTTGCAATGTCGGCTCACAAACGTTATATCCGTGATTTTGAATGTGTTTCTAGTATTATATCATGGATACTTATAATCTGTATTACTGAGAAGACACTGGTTAATAGTACCGATAAATAACAAAATAGATAATGAATGAGCGGTATTAAAATGCAGTTTTTAGTGATGAACAAATACCCCCAAACTTATCTTTTGCTAGTCCCGAGCAAAACAAAATCCTAGTCTTACTTTCGCAGGGAACGCGATTGCACTGAGCTTGTGCAACAAGCTGTTAAACCTTTAGGTGTCCCAAGTAGGAGGAGTGTTGTCTCCTGAGAGTTTTCAGCGGATAATACCCATAAAATCCTGTCAAGCTAGTTTCATAAGTTAACGTTGATTCTACTCCTACAGTTTAGTATCTACGTTAGAAATTCTATCATCCTAAGTTAGAAATATTCAACCCTTATGTTTCATGCCTCAATTTATTCAACCTCAGATTCTATATGTTTTATAGTTTAGAAAGATCTAGGTATCTTTTGAGTTTTCCTTCTAAAGTGCGGTCTTCAATCAGGGATTTTTATCAGTTTTACGGAAAACATAAGTCTTATTATTTATTTCTATCTTTCCTCTAAATATCGATTGTATACTTCTACGTGTGTGTGTATTTTCATCCCTACACTCGAAAATTCAATTCAAGCTATAGTACCCTTTCCTTAATACCTGATACTACTTCTTTTCGTTAATGATGGACGGTATTGTTCACACACCTTTCATGCGACTATTAATGCTTCTTGAGGCACTAACAGCCGATTACTGAATGCGTGAGCCTAAAGCGTAAATAGCAGTTTCCAGGTCTTGACTTTATTTATTTTTTTCTTCTTTTTTTTCTTTTTTTCATTTTCAAGACCGGATATATTTTTCAATGATGCCCTTTTGGTGGTTAGCTTTAAATATCGTTTTTTCTTTCATACTAGGTTTTCAGGCAAGAGTATTTCTAGGTATCCTCTACTATCCCAAGTTTCAAGGTACGCGTATGAGCAGTTTGTAGGGTATAACTTTCTAAATTTGGAACTCAAGAATAGAAACTATTTTTCAAACTTATCTTTCAGTAAAGCTTTCAATACTTTTCCTTCATCTTGACTTAACTCAAGAACTGAACTCAAGATTATCTACTTCTATAAAAAAAAATGTAAGGACGTATAATTACCAAGGTCAAACAGGATGAGGGTTATTTGTAGAGTTTTCAATTCCTAAGCCTAGGAATTAGTTATTTTTAACGTATCAACTAAATTTTCGGAATAAAAATCTAAGTTCCCCTATTAGCTAACTTGATGACAAATTTTTTATATATTTTGGAAAGTTTTCAATTTTTATGGGTTTTTAAATAAGTATGCAAATGCAAAATATACACATGAATGCGAAGGAAGAAAACTTATCGAGCACACCCCTAAACTTAAACTTGACAGTGCCCTCACTGTCAGGCTACACCAAGAGGCTCAAAATTGTCGGCACTCCCCTGTTTTTTTTAATATGAACAGAAAAAGAAAACGAAATATATATACACAAAAAGGTCCCCCCAAACATAAGTAAAACGGTGTTTCCACCTGATTGTTATGAAATTGTGTTTTTATTTGTAGTTTAACCGCAATCAGAACGGTGTCGCGCGTAGCTAGACCGAGGTGAGTACGGGTCGTCCTCAGGGAAACGTGGAACCTTTTACTTTTACTTTAGATGTGTTGAGAAAGAGAGGAGGGATAAAGAATTTTATAGAATGGTTTCTAGATCTACGTTAAACAAGAATGTAAAATATAGATTTAGATTATTTTAAAGATGTAATTAATATAATAAGAGGGCTTGTAGGGTTCGTTAGGATTTAGTAGTTATGGACGATTAATTAAAAGTTACCCTTTTTATCCATTAATAGATTTAGAACTAGAACGACGGTGATGCGTGTAGATTAGGGTTTCTGGAGGGAAAAGAAATCCCACTCTTAACCCCTATCTCGACACGGGACTCCGTTCATATCTAGCCTTTACCAAAACAATCATTAATCTAATCTCTAATCGCGGTCGGAACTAGCAAAGAATTGCTAGCGCGCCCGATTAGGATGTTAATGGTTCTTTTGATAAAGTTCCTAAACTTTATAGGACTTAAAAAGGGTTTAGTTATTTTCATCATCCATTAGCCTACGCTAATCCTACGAACCCTAACAAGCGGAGAATTACTCGCGCATGTTGGAAGAAGAAGATGAAAAGATAGAGAGGGAAAACATAATGTAAAATGCAAAAGAAGTAGATAAAACAACTACCTTTATTAATCAACTTGAACAATCTACACATTGATTCCTTAGAAAATGATTACAAAGACTAGTTTGCTTCTCGATCTCTTCCAAAGAGATAGACGAACAGTTGATGATCAGCCTGCATGCGTGAGCGTCGGTAGCTTCGTGATCTCTTCGGCTTGATGATTTTTCCAAGAGGCTCTCCGTGCTCTTTTATAGTGCAAAGCCAGAATCTTATTGTTGAAAACTTGGAAAAATATAGATTTGATTCACCCCAAAAAATCTTGTGCTTTAACTCCTTAGACTTGCGGCGGATCCGCGGCCCAAGGGTGGGTTTGGCCGCGGATCCGCGCTCAAAGGTGGGGATCTCTCGATCAAATTTCTTGGGCTTTCTTCTCGTGACATGTGGCAATCCTAAGCACATTTAGAATTCAGAAATCTTCTCTCGGTTGCTTCCAGACTTGGTCTCCAAGTTTTGCTTCTTAATTTGGTAAGTTTTCTTCAACAAATTGATTTGTTTGATAAATTCTTCATAACAACTTGGAGATATTCTGCACAACAACTCAAATAAGATTTTAGTAGACTTTGTTCTACTAGGATTAGCTCAATAATATTTGCATACATTTTTCTACCAAATGATAATTAAAATATATTAACACATGGAAAATAATGTTTTTACACATAAACCCTCATATGTATAATATATTATAATAAAGTCCTTTTTTAATATGAAAATGGTAGGAAAAATGTAATACAAATATGCAGTTTTATCAACTGAACAAATACCCCCAAACTTATCTTTGATCGTCCCGAGCAAACTAGTTTATTTATAAGGAGAAAAAGAAAGGAGAAAACTAAGCACACTTTCATAGGCAACACGATTGCACTGAGCATGTGCAACAAGCCGTTAAACCTCTAGGTGTCCCTAGTAGGAGGAGTGTTGTCTCCTGAGGGTTTTCAGCGGATTACACCCACAAAATCCTATAACAAAAGAAAGATGGTGAAATTTACATATAAAGATAAGAACCATAAAAGAAAGACTTTGAAAAGAAGAGTTTCCAAATATGCTAGCTTTTCAGTTATCATGAGCCCTATCTTAATAGTCATGAAAAAATGTTAGAAATCACATTACCCCTCAATAAAACATCGTCTTTATTCTTCATTCCTACCTTTCTTCCAAATATTGATCATATAACCCCACGTGTGTGAAATGGACATCCCTATACTCGGAGAATTCAATTCAAGCTATCATACTCTTGTCCATCTACCTTAGTACTTTTTAATTTAATGAATATTAAAGATTTGCTCACACATTTTCATGTGACCGTTAATACTTCTTGAGGTACTAACCAACCGATTACTCATGTGCTTGCTAATTAGGTGATAATATTTTTCTTGTCTTGCACCACCTAAAGCTTAGCAGTGACTCCCAGACCAGTTGGCCTTAGGGCACTAGGTGAAGAGGCACCCTCGCAATATTTTTTCATTGCTGCCATGGCGATAACAAAACCAGTGTTCATTTTTTTTTCTTTTCACCATTTATATTTTCTTCAATTTTTTTTCATTTCCTTCATACTTTGGCTCTTGGACAAGAGCATTTCAAGGTATCCTCTACTATCCTGAGTTTCAAGACGTGTGTAAGTGCATATAGTAGGGTATCAACATTCAAATGTTTGGCTTTCAGAATAGAAACTATTTTTCAGACTTATTTTTATCCTCAGATTAGTGACTTCCTTCATTTTACTAACCCTTGGGACAACAGCTCATAACTACTTATTACTAGTTTGTGTAAGAAAACTTCTAATTTTCTTGGTTTTCTTAAACTATTCCAATCTTTTGGATGTAATTTTTCACTTTCTACTCTTTTTTTATATATATAAAAAAAAATTTAATGCCCGGTGTCAAAGATAATTTAGTGAATACAAACCTCTCCCCCAAACCTGTTTTCAGCAGTGTCCTCACTGATGTAGCCTTTTGAGAACATAGACCTGTATACTAAGGGAGAGATACAAGGGGTAAAATAATAGTGAAATGAAAAATTCCCCCAAACTTATTCTTTGACACGCACAGATATTCAATTAAATCATTTTTTTACTCACCTCCATTCTTAAAATGTGAAAAAGTTATCAAAACATGGAGGTGAGGCGGAGGAATTTTAGTTTTGATAAAGCGGCTCCTGTAAAAAAAGGAGCTCCTCCGCTGGGTCAGCAGAAAAATACAGTTTTAATCTATGCCCATTCACTTTAAAAATCGAACCGTTTTTCAAATTTTCGACTTCAACTGCTTCGTGCGGGTGTACATACCGCACCACAAAAGGTCCTTTCCAACGAGATTTAAGCTTACCCGGATGAAGATGGAGACGGGAATCGTAAAGAAGGACTTGTTGCCCCGATGTGAAGGTTTTTCTAGAAAGATTTTTATCGTGGAACACTTTAGTCCTGTTCTTTACTATCACCGCATTATCGTAAGCTTCATCGCGGAGTTCGCTTAGCTCATTCAATTGCAGCTTCCGATAGCTGCCTGTATGCTCAAGATCAAAATTAAGCTCTTTAATAGCCCACATTGCCTTATGTTCAATTTCGACAGGGAGGTGGCATGCCTTCCCAAACACAAGGCGGTATGGAGACATACCAAGATCGGTCTTATAAGCGGTGCGGAATGCCCAAAGAGCATCCGTCAATTTGGTTGACCAATCCTTACGGTTTTTCGAAACCGTCTTCTCCAATATCTGTTTAATTTGCCTATTTGAAATCTCAGCCTGCCCGCTTGTTTGAGGGTGATAGGGCGTAGAAAGCTTGTGAGTGATTGAATATTTCCGCATCAAGGCCTCGAAAGACCTATTGCAGAAATGTGTCCCGTTGTCGCTAATGATAGCGTGAGGGTGTTCGAATCGCGAAAAGATATTTTCTTTAAGGAACTTAATGACAACTTTGTTGTCATTAGTGCGACACGGTATAGCTTCCACCCACTTCGAGACATAATCAACTGCTAACAAGATATATAGATTCCCAAAGGAGTTGGGAAAAGGGCCCATAAAATCAATACCCCAAACATCAAATATTTCCACAACCAAAAATAGGTTGGAGTGGCATCTTATTCCTTCGTGAAATCCGACCTAAATGCTGACATCGCGGACAAGTTTTGCAATGTTCAAATGCATCTTTAAATAATGTTGGCCAATAAAAGCCACATTGCAAAACTTTCTCCGCCGTTTTTCGAGGTCCAAAGTGACCGCCGCATGCCTGATCATGACAAAATGATAACACGCTCTTGAATTCATCGTTAGGGACACACCTGCGAATGATTTGATCGGAACAATACTTGAATAGATATGGTTCATCCCAGTAAAAATATTTTACTTGGGATGAAAATCGAAGTTTGTCTTGTTTCGACCAATCGCTAGGTATAAGTCCCGTCGCAAGATAGTTCACGATATCCACGAACCAAGGTTCGTAGGATACATTCAAGAGCTGTTCGTCGGGAAATGAGTCATTTATTGGCACGGTCACAGTTGGCGAAGAAGTGATGCGTGAAAGATGGTCGGCTACAATGTTTTCACATCCACTCTTGTCTTTGATGACAAGATCAAATTCTTGTAACAATAGGATCCAACGTATTAGCCTGGCCTTCGCATCCTTCTTCGATAAAAGATGTCGTAGGGCGGAATGATCTGTGTAAACCACAATAGGCGAGCCAATCAAGTAGGGCCTGAATTTCTCTAATGCAAATACAACTGCCAAGAGTTCTTTCTCGGTAGTTGTGTAATTTATTTGTGCATCATTCAAGGTCCTACTTGCATAGTAAATTACATGTGGCATCTTATCAATATGCTGTCCCAAGACAGCACCAATAGCAAAGTCTGATGCGTCACACATAAGCTCGAATGGGTGGTTCTAATCCGGAAATGATAGAACGGGGGCTGTAGTGAGTGATTCTTTAAGTGATTCAAAAGCAGCCTCACAATCTGAATCGAAGTGAAAAGTAGTGTCCTTGGCCAATAGAAGGGTTAAGGGTCTAGCAATTTTTCTAAAGTCTTTAATAAATCTCCTATAAAATCCTGCATGACCAAGGAAGGATCGTATATCTTTGACGCAATTGGGACGAGGGAGGTTTTGAATGACATCTATTTTAGCTCTGTCAACCTCAATGCCTTTATGTGAAATTATATGTCCAAGTACAATACCTTCTTGGACCATAAAATGGCATTTTTCCCAATTCAAAGTCAAGTTCTTATCCTTACAGCGGGTAAGAACAGCGTCAAGATTACGAAGGCAGTCCTCAAAGGAATCCCCAAAAATGGAGAAATCGTCCATAAAAATTTCCAGAAAATTTTCCACCATATCTGAAAATATCCCCATCATGCACCGCTAAAATGTAGCGGGAGCGTTGCATAACCCAAATGGCATGCGTCTATAAGCAAAAGTTCCGAAAGGACAAGTAAAAGTGGTTTTATCTTGATCCTTTTCGGCGATGGGGACCTGGTTATAACCAGAGTATCCATCCAAGAAACAGTAGTATTCGTGTTCCGCTAATCGTTCTAACATCTGGTCAATGAAAGGTAGAGGGAAATGATCTTTCCTCGTCGCGGCATTGAGTTTCCTGTAATCGATACATACGCGCCACCCAGTTTGGGTGCGTGTTTGGATTAACTCATTAGCCTCATTAGTGATGACCGTGATGCCAGACTTTTTAGGGACCACATGAATTGGACTTACCCATTGACTATCAGATATGGGGTAAATTATTCCACTATCAAGGCACTTGACGATTTCTTTCTTTACCGTCTCCTTCATAACGGGATTTAACCGTCTTTGTGGGTCTCGGGTTGGTTTGGCTTCATCCATCAAATGTATGTAATGTTCAACAATTAAGGGACTAATCCCTTTGATGTCAGCCATTATCCAACCAAATGCTTCTCGATTCGATCTCAATACTGCCAAAAGTGCATTCTCTTGCTCTAAGGCTAGAGAAGCGGAAATAATCACTGGCAAAGTCTCATTTTCTCCTAAATATGCATATTTAAGATGAGAAGGTAGCGGTTTGAGATTAAGAATTGGCGGAGAGACTATAGAAGGTGGGGTAAGCGAATGATATTCGGACTCCCGAAGAGGTTCAACACTTGCATAAGATATTGACTCGGAAAGTACTGCTGACTTTTGCAACGAGTCAACGGGTTCAATCTCAAGGTCGGACTCATTGAACATATCCTCACTGTAAAGTGGTGCAAGATCAAATGATGTCTCATTAGTGTTGTCGAGAACATCAAAGCAAAGCTCCTCATCCATGCAGCTTTCGGAAGCTATCTCGTGGATGGAACAAACATCCAGCAATTGAGCAGAAGGTTCTGATGGCTGACTTCCTAGCTTGTAAATATTAAGCTCAATTGTCATTTTCCCGAAGGATAAGTTCATAGAACCGTTACGACAATTAATCACAGCGTTAGAAGTTGCTAGGAAGGGTTGACCAAGTATCACCGGGATTTGATTGCATGGGTTTGCCACAGGTTGTGTATCCAAAACAATAAAGTCCACGGGAAATATGAATTCCCCGACTTTAATTAACACATCCTCTAGTTCGTCCCGAGGTTTGGTGATAGATCGGTCTGCCATTTGGAGAGTACAATGGGCGGGTTTTAACTCTCCAATCCCTAACTGCTCGTATACCGAATAAGGAAGAAAGTTGACGCTAGCGCCTAGATCGAGTAAAGCACGATTAATATTTTTACCCCCAATAGAAATAGAGATTGTAGGACAGCCGGGGTCCTTACGTTTCTTTGGTATTTGTTGGGTAAAAGCTGTGCTAACATTACTCGTCATGAAAACCTTTTTAGGCACTTGAGTTTTTCTCTTCCTAGTGCACAAGTCTTTAAGGATTCTTGCATAGATGGGACTTGTTGAATAGCATCTAGGAGAAGAATATTCACGCTCACTTGCTTAAACATTTCCACAATCTTCTCCATTTGCGGGTTAGGTCGGTTGGCCCTTAATCGGTTTGGAAATGGAGCTCGATCAATAAGTTTTGGGTCCAACGTTTGTGGAGAAGACTGTGGCGACAGATTCGATCCCAAAATTGGAGTGGGCATCGAGTTAGATAGATTTGGCGAAATGTTTGAGCCTTGGGAAAAATGGAGAATAGGCTCGGATGAAGGTGGAAGACTAGAAGAAGAAGAAGAAGAAGGGGTATCAAATGTATCACTATCATCAAATTGCTCACCCACTTGGTTGTTCAGCACTCTCCCCGATCTCAACCTAGTGACGGCATTCACATTATGACTTTGTGAATGGCCAGGATTCGGTAGGGGTTGAGATGGGAGTTTCCCTTTCTCTCTCGCACTCATTGCGGCGTTTAACTGTGCGATTTGGTTTTCTATTGATTTGATACTCTCACCATGGGAGGAGGAGTTTTTCGTTAGGGCATCAATAGAAGACCTCATCTCAGCCGAATTTTGCATGGATTGTTTCATGAACATATCCAAAGTTTGTGCAAGTGAGTTGTCAATACCGGCCACTTGTGGTGTAGAAATGTTGGCCGGATATTGGAAATTCTGTGACTGAAAGGAGGCTGATTCTGTGGTTGTGGTTGCTGTGGAGGAGGTCTTTGATAATTGCTTTGTTGGTTTTGATTCCAAGCAAAGTTAGGATGATTCCTCCATCCTTGATTGTACGTGGAAGAATAAGGGTCGTTTCTAGGTCGCTGCTGAAAAGCAGCATTAGCTTGAAACGATGCATTCATAGGACATTCTTCCGTTAAGTGTAAAGGATCCGAACAGCAACCACAGACGGTCTTAGGAAGCGTGACCTGATTTAGGGAGAAAGATGAGAACTTGTTTTCAATAGCGTCGAGTTTCTTTTGTATCGCTGCCATTTCGGCTTTCACTGCGATGGAAACGTCGAGCTGGTGAATACCTCCCTTAGTTGTAGGTGGTCTTACGCTTTCCCACTGCAACGTGTGTTCAGCGAGATCTTCCAGATATTTCCATGCTTCACCATCATCTTTAGACATGAAATTGCATTGACACATTGTTTCAAGCATCTGCTTTGTCGCTGGATTAATGCCCTCATATATAATCCGATATAAATCCCATCTTTGTATTCCGTGATGGGGGCATTGGACAAGCAGATCTTTGAAACGTTCAAAGCACTTCCAAAATGGTTCATTAGGAAGCTGGGTGAACTGGTTGATCTCGCTCCTAATGTGGGCAGTCTTATGGTTTGGGTAAAACTTCTTAAGAAATGCTACAACGAATTCATCCCAATTAGTGATAGAGTGTGCAGCAGTATTATAAAGCCATTTTTCTGCCAAGTCGCACAGTGTGAATGGGAGAAGACGTAAGCGCATAGCATCTAAAGTCAATTGTGAAGTACCCATCATTGCGCATACGTTTTTGAATTTAGTGATGAAAACGTACGCGTCTTCCGACTCAAGCCCGTGAAATTTGGACAGCAGATTGATGTAGTGGGGTTTAATTTCGAAATTATCCCCGTTAGGTGGTGGAAGAGATAGACAAGTAGGAAGAGGACCACGAATAGGATAGCATCTCTCTTGGAGAGAGACGCGCGGTGGATTCTGCTCACCTGCGGGCGGTGGCAGCGTGGTGTTATAATTAGATGGAGTGCCGTCCATCACGGTCGATGTGGTGTGTGGTGGGGGAAAAGAAGATGAAGAAGTACCGACTTCGGCGTCGATAGCAGGAACGCGGACAAGACGGGCACTAGGATCCCGTGTCCAGCCGAGCATGCACTGAGCGGGTTTAGTGCAAGTGGCAGCGTGTGTGTGATTTTAAAATTGGCTTGTTTTTGAAAAAGTAGGACTCAAGACAAATCTCCCTAAGATGCACAAGCAACCCTAGAACTAAGGTCACCTAGGTCAGTCTCTAGACCGCTCCTAGACTTCCAAAGAACAAGCCGCATGATCAATCCTCTACCGCCTCCGTACTACCCTTGTAGCCAGGTAAGTGCCAGGTAAGTGGGAAGGAACCACGTCGTGGGCCTAATTAAAAACCACTAGCCTTTGTCACACTTGCCTAGGCACTACAAAAGTAATGCGGATAAACGATAGATTACCCACGACCTTCCTCTGTCCTTATTGAGCGCGACAGTCCTTAGAGTCTGGTCTAGATATTTTTTAAATTAATGAAGGGTTGATCTATATGCTCGGTTTGTGATTTGTGGGGCTTAGGAAGGGTGATGAAATCCCCGCCTAATCTTGATTTGGTCTTTGCCCCTTAAAGTCCGTATTAAATATGGAAAACAAAACCAATCACAAAACTTTTGCAAAAAGATTTTTTTTGAGCGGCGCAATTTTGCAAAGAATCCTGCAGAAAATAGATTTTATTGGATTTGAGGAGAGAGAGAAGGCGTTGAGAAAGATACCAGAGAAGATTGATTCCCTAATTCCTCCAACTGGCCGCGATTCCGCCGCAGAAGGGGTGCTTTTGCCGCGGTTCCGCCGCGTGGAAGAAGGAACAGTTGATGAAATTTTTTGTATAGCCTTCTGTGCTCCTCTGGATCTCTAAAAATGTCTCTGTTTCCTGTTCTCCTTAATTCTGTGACTCCAGATCTCCTTGCAAAAATTCACGCACAAATCGTTAAATATGTAATTTGCAGTTTTGTGTTAATAATGATATGACTCGTCTAAGAATTCAACACAAATAGTAAAAATAAAAAATTACGCACGTATCCCCGGCAACGGTGCCATTTGATTGTTACGAAATTGTGTTTTTATTTGTAGTTTAACCGCAATCAGAACGGTGTCGCGCGTAGCTAGACCGAGGTGAGTACGGGTCGTCCTTAGGGAAACGTGGAACCTTTTACTTTTACTTTAGATGTGTTGAGAAAGAGAGGAGGGATAAAGAATTTTATAGAATGGTTTCTAGATCTATGTTAAACAAGAATGTAAAATATAGATCTAGATTATTTTAAAGATGTAATTAATATAATAAGAGGGCTTGTAGGGTTCGTTAGGTTTTAGTCGTTATGGACGATTAATTAAAAGTTACCCTTTTTATCCATTAATAGATTTAGAACTAGAACGATGGTGATGCGTGTAGATTAGGGTTTCTGGAGGGAAAAGGAATCCCACTCTTAACCCCTATCTCGACACGGGACTCCGTTCATATCTATCTTTTACCAAAACAATCATTAATCTAATCTCTAATCGTGGTCGGAATTAGCAAAGAATTGCTAGCACGCCCGATTAGGATGTTAATGATTCTTTTGATAAAGTTCCTAAACTTTATAGGACTTAAAAAGGGTTTAGTTATTTTCATCATCTATTAGCCTACGCTAATCCTACGAACCCTAACAAGCGGAGAATTACTCGTGCATGTTGGAAGAAGAAGATGAAAAGATAGAGAGGGAAAACATAATGTAAAATGCAAAAGAATTAGATAAAACAACTACCTTTATTAATCAACTTGAACAATCTACACATTGATTCCTTAGAAAATGATTACAAAGACTAGTTTGCTTCTCGATCTCTTCCAAGGAGGTAGACGAACAGTTGATGATCAGCCTGGATGCGTGAGCGTCGGGAGCTTCGTGATCTCTTCGGCTTGATGATTTTTCCAAGAGGCTCTCGGTGCTCTTTTATAGTGCAAAGACAGAATCTTATTGTTGAAAACTTGGAAAAATATAGATTTGATTCACCCCAAAAAATCTTGTGCTTTAACTCCCTAGACTTGCGGCGGATCCGCGGCCTAAGGGTGGGTTTGGCCGCGGATCCGCGCTCAAAGGTGGGGATCTCTCGATCAAATTTCTTGGGCTTTCTTCTCGTGACATGTGGCAATCCTAGGCACCTTTAGAATTCAGAAATCTCTCTCGGTTGCTTCCAGACTTGGTCTCCAAGTTTTGCTTCTTAATTTGGCAAGTTTTCTTCAACAAATTGATTTGTTTGATAAATTCTTCATAACAACTTGGAAATATTCTGCACAACAACTCAAATAAGATTTTAGTAGACTTTTTTCTACTAGGATTAGCTCAATAATATTTCCTACCAAATGATAATTAAAATATATTAACACATGGAAAATAATGTTTTTACACATAAACCCTCATATGTATAATATATTATAATAAAGTCCTTTTTTAATATGAAAATGGTAGGAAAAATGTAATACAAATGTGCAGGTTTATCAACTAAACACCATCGTTAATCGTTGAAGTTCAGAGTTAGGGGGAGAGAACATTTTCAATCTATACAAGGCCTTACACAGACCAAAAGTTAGCACCAACCATTCAAAAATTTATCGGAATAAGGCCCGGGCTGGTGAAAGAATGCGGAGAGGAATGAAATGGAGAATACGCGAGACCATATGGGGATAGAAGCGGGATACGGTCTTAGTGGAGGAAAAGAATGGCGGAAAGGAGAAAGAAGTAGAGTACGAACTTGAGGGTGGAAATGGAGTGAATAAATTAGTACAATTTGTGATGACCGATGTGTAAAAAGCGATTGTACTAATCTATTAACCCATTGAGAAATGGGGTCAAATCCCTCAGGATTCGTGAGAAAACATGTGTAGACCGAACTTGGTAAACCAGACACTGGAAATGAAAGTTATACGGTGTCTTGCGAGGTCGGAACGATGGAAAGGATAATGGGGAGTGATCGAGAAAGGGTATCAGTTAAAGGTTCAGGAGGGTGTACACAATCAGTGAAAGGGACATGATGAATTAGAAAATCCGACTCATCAAGTAAAACTGGTTCATCCTCAATACTATCCTCAAATTTCTCCTCAAAATTTAGCTCATCCATGCATTCATCATCAATTTCCAGACGCAAATGGGGTTCGGGAAAAACAGCTAATGACTCGGGATGATGTCCATACGGAAGTGAAAAGACATGATGAATTGGTGAGAAAAACTCATCAAAAACTGTGGGTTCATCATCCAAAATATTCCCAGCGTCAATATTCTCGATCAAGTGAAAATTAAATTTCTCAGACACCTCATCAAAAGCATGGATTTCAATCAATTTTGGTTCTAAGATGGAGGTGTAGAGGTCAAAGTGTTTAGGATTGGTTTCACCTGGAATGGACCCTTCACAATCTGGTAAATCAAACACTACAAAGTCACACAACTCATTAAACGTTCTATCTTTAGTCGGTGAATCGTTTGGGACACTCGATGAACTTTCAAAACCGGAGTTGTGGGATTCAACTTGGAATGGGTAGGTTTGATTTGGAAGGGTGTACTGCTCATTCTCACTACTCAAATTCTCAATCTGTCCTACCACCTCATCATACATTGGAAAATTTAGAACTAGCTGGAAACTAGCTACCGGGTCACTAGGTTGTATGAGGACGGCCATGGACGTATTCAAATCCATCATCTGTTGGTATGCCGCTACCCGAAAGTCTTCTAACGACTGTTCCAGACTAGACATGGGTTGTGGAGGAGTTTCTGTAAAAGATTCAAAGTTGTTTGGATACTGGAAACTCCCAAATGGCTGTGTAGAAGTAATGTCTAGGGAAGGGGCAACAGTCGGGTAGGATTGATAGGAATCGAATGGTTTGACAGGGGTAGGATCAACATTATGATAAAAAAGCAGTTGGAACTGTTGATCAAAAGAATTTAAAGTGGTGAAAGGAGTGAAAGATCGGTTACGGGATTGTTCAATACGTTCAGTAATAGACATAGGTCTTGGAGTTACATCAGGGCTCTCAAAAGGGGTATCAACGTAAGAAGGTGGTGAATGTTGAAATGGTTGATACAAGGTGGATTGCAGAATTCAGTTGGTTTTCTTAGACGCGTCTATCCGATCTTTCAAAGAAAGTTTGGGCATGGAGGGATCGTTCGAAATTCGACCAAAACAAGAACCGTATGAAGTAATGTCTGGTTGTGGGGTACCAAAGTTCGGCAAGAGTTTTTCGAGATGGGGTACCCATGATATGATGAGAAGAAGAAAAGGGGAGGAAGAAGAATGCGATTTTTTTAATTATTTTTTTATGTTAGTTATCAACAAAAGAATGAAATATACATACAAAAAGAATCTGGACAAAACTAATCACGACAAAAATACCATACACCTAATCGGTCTTGGGTTTACCTAGGTCAACTAGACCTGCTCAAGAACATGATTGTCGAAGTAAAACTGTGTCGAGAAACGGGCTTAAGATATACTGATCATGAAGCCAGGTAAGTACAGAGATAAAGAGAGGTTTTCCGACGCTTTCGCGAAGGTCCTTAATTAGATAACCCTTTCTGTTTTGGCGGTTTCACCGCTGACATTTTCCTAGACACCCCGTGAACGATATACCGTTAAGCGGTGTTCTAAATACAGTTAACTTCTCCTAATGAGCGTGAAGTCCTTAAAGTTTTAAAGTCTAGTTTCATTTAAAAATTTATGCGGATAAACGTTATGCATAATTTCGTGATTTGTGGGCCACGGAAAAGGTGATGAAATCCTTTACCGTATGTTGTGGGGTTCGCTTGCCCTTAAGTCCGTATTAATGGATGCAATACGCAAATTATAAAAAAATTATTAAAAGAATCAAACAATCGTTTTTTATGTTAAACGCCGGCACTGCAACAAATACGGGTTAGTCAATTTTAGCGTTTGCTAGCGAACGTGCAAAGAATCCTGCAAAGATATTATATTGGAAGCGTCGGATTGAGAAGAAGGTGTTAGTAAAATACGTACCGATAAGTTTTCGGGTTAAGAAACCCCGTTGAATTATCCAAATAGCTTGAAAAGTTCGCTTGCGCGGGTCAAACTACCTGGATCTTTGGCACAGTACTTTGCAATCATCTTAACCTTGAATGTACAATTTGCTCTCCACGATCGCAGTTCGCAAATCTGCAAAATCTGAAAAAGCGATATGAATGCCAAAACACCTGCACACTCAAAATTATAAAAAACAAGCAAGAAAATTGGGACAAAATTAGAAAACTGAAGCAGAGAGAAAAAGTTTGGATCCAAAGGAGGTGCTAGGGCCGGCGAGCTCAGAATTTCTAAGGGTGCCGCCGGTTTTTCTTTGGATTTGGAGCTTTAAATTTCTTCTGCTGTCTCAGTGTTCTACTAGTGTTTCAATGTTCTTGCTTATCTTTTCAGGTGAGATCCAGAGTGTTTGCAGGTCAAAAATCCAGAGAACAAAAAAGTTAACAATGTTAGTTTTTTGTTTTGGTTTTGAAATTTTTTAAATTTTTAGTTTGTTTTGTTTTCAAAAATGGTTCAAAAATGGTGTTAGATGATATTAACAAGATTAAGCCGAAATAAGAAGAATAAAAACGTTACTGTCTCCCCGACAACGATGCCATTTGATCAGCACGCTTTTGGCGTGTCGTGTTTTAAAGTTATATTAAGTTTACCCGCGATCAAGGACGGCGTCGCGTGTAGCTAGCCGTGGTGAGCATGGGTCGTCTGCAGGGAGACGGAGCGTTTGAAGTTCTCGTTCTCACAAGTTAACGCGCGAGGCGGAATTGTTCGTATCTAACCTATGTGTATATATGCAAAGTATAAATTTGTTAGGACTAGATAAGTTAATATAAGTTAGTGAATTCCGTACTCAATCCTTTGAGCCGAACTTGACCAATGAAGCTAGAGCAATTGGCTACAATGTGGATTAGGATTCTTAACCACGGTATTTGTGAAATCCGGCTTATTGACCCTTGTCCTTCCGTTCTTGTCTCTTGCTTTCGCCTCCGGCCAAATCGAACGCAACTGGTCGCGGTTAGGGATCAACTATACCTTGGTAGGGTAGGATGCCTAACGGAGCGCTTGTGTAAGGTTTGGGCGGAGTTCAATTGGAAAATAACAGGAAAAGGAAATGAGAAACAAAAACCCTAACTTACACAACCATTCTATTTCTTAACAACAACATATTCAAAAACCATCACAACCAACAAAGAAAGAGCAAAAGAAAAGAGACAAAGAAAAGAATATACAACATTTCAAGAAAGTAAATTACATGGAATTAAAAGTGCAAGTAAGTAAATGGCAAAAATGAAAATTGCAAGTAAGTAAAGCAAGTAAGCAAAAAAGAAGAAATACTAAGAACCTAAGAACACATTACAAGCCATGGGTTCAATAGCCTAAACTTAAACTTGCAAACTCAATGAAGAGATTGTAAGATCAAGAGGAGGCTAAGAAATCAAGGCAAAATGAAGACAAAAAGAAAGCTTTATTGATTCCAAATGAAGATACAACCCTTGAGTTCAATAACCAAAACTTAAATTTGCAAGCTCAATGAAGAGATTACAAGATCAAGAGAAGGCAAAGAACTCAAGGGGATTAGCTATATACAAGAACAAAATGGAAAATGAAAAAAAAGTGGGATGTCTTGGACAATGAATGACCCCCTCTCCCTTGCTCACTGATATGCTTTTATAGGCACAAAAGAAGAATAAACAAGCAATAAAAATAAGTTGATGTGGCTGCAAGGGAGGGACAGACGAAATATGGGGACCGTTGGGGCTAGGGGGCCGGCGAGCTTGAATTTCTTGGGCATGTCGCCGGCCCAAATCCGAGCTTATGGGCTTGTGTTGGTGCTATGGTCATGTGTGCTCTCCAATATCACTTTGGTGCTGCTTGATTTTTCTATATGAAGCTGGTCTTCATTCAGGGATTTAGAGGGAAATATATAGCTTTATATCACATCACACCTTTTTAGCATTTAATACTCCTGTCCCCCTACTTGCACAAGCCATCATTTGTGTATGCCATGGGCAGCCCCACCATAGTCCATGCCAAAGAGCATGTGTACACTTGCATTGTGTTGGACCAAAATTGTGTACACATTATTTGTTGCAAAATAACTCTTTGGATATCGATCGGTTTGCAGTTCCGGTTGCAGTGTCGGCTCACAAATGTTATATCCATGATTTTGAATGTGTTTTGAGTATTATATCATGGATACCTGTAATCTGTATTACTGAGCAGACACTGGTTAATAGTACCGATAAATAACAAAATAGATAATGAATGAGCGGTATTAAAATGTAGTTTTTAGTGATGAACAAAGTCGCTAAAAAGGTCGACCTAAAATCACCGGAATTTGGATTCGTGGGTTCGCCACATGCTGTGTATCTATAATGATAAAGTCTACACGGAATATAAATTCCCCGACTTTGATTAACACATCCTCAAGCTCACCCCTAGGTTGAGTAATAGATTGATCTGCCATCTGAAGAGTGCAGTGTACCGGTTTTAACTCTCCGATCCCTAATTTCTTATAGACAGAATATGGAAGTAAGTTAACACTAGCACTTAAATCGAGTAGAGAATGATTGATATTTTACCCCCAATAGAAATAGTTATGGTAGGACTTTCGGGGTCCTTTCGTTTCTTCGGTATTGTTGGGTAAACGCAGTGCTCACATTACTCGCTAAGAAAAAATTTTAGGCACTTGAATTTTTTTCTTCCTAGTGCACAAGTCCTTTAGGATTTTCGCGTAAGACAGAACTTGTTGAATAGCATCTAGGAGAGGAATATTTATGTTTACTTGCTTAAAAATTTCCACAATCTTCTCCGTTTGTGGACTTGGTCTGTTGCTTCTTAACCTGTGTGGATAAGGAGTTTTATCAATAAGGGTTGGGTCCAACATTGGAGAAGATTGTAGGGATGAAATGGATCCCAGGATTGGAGTTGGGATCGTTTTAGGTTGACTTGAGGAAGTGGGCTGAGGGTTCGAGCCTAGGGGAAAATGGAGAATGGGCTCGGAAGAAGGTGGACTAGATGAAATTGGGTTAGAAGTAGAAGCCGGGGTATCAATTGATTCCTCATCATCAACCTGTTCACCGACTTGGTTGTTCATCACTCTTCCTGATCTCAACGTGGTAATGGCACACACATTATACCTTTGTGAGTGGCCAGGATTCAGTAGAGCTTGAGATGGAAGTTTCCCTTTCTCTCTCGCACTCATTGCGGCATTTAACTGTGTAAGTTGTGATTCTATCGATTTTATGCTTTCACCATGTGAGGCGGTGTTCTGTATTAACGTTTGGATAGAAGACGTTAATGTATCCGTAGTTTAATGTTTAATAAACGTATCCATGCTTCATTCGAGTGTGGAGGGTTTTTATGTACCAGCCATTTGGAAAGAATTATTATAAGGTGTAGAATTGTTTGCTAGATTTTGAAAAGTTTGCGATTGAAAGGGGTGCTGACTTGATTGCGGTGGTTTCTGTTACTGTGGAGGAGGTCTTTGATAGTTATTTTGGCTTGGAAACGTATTTTGAGTTTGAGTCTGGTTTTGATTCCAAGCAAAATTAGGATGATTCCTCCATCCCTGATTGTATGTGGAAGAATAAAGATCGTTTCTAGGTCGTTGCTGAAAGGCAGCATTAGTGTATTCTTGACCTTGAAACGGAGGATTCAAAGGACATTCTTTTGTCAGATGTGATGGGTCAGAACAGCAACCACACACGGTTTTGGGGAGCGTAACCTGGTTTAGGGAGGCTGATAAGAATTTGTTTTCGATAGCGTCGAGTTTCTTTTGCATCACGGCCATTTCGGTTTTCGCTGCGATAGAAACATCGAGCTGATGGATACCTCCCCTATACGATATTGGTCTAACGCTTTCCCACTGCAAAATTTGTTCAGCGAGATCTTCCAGGAATTGCCAAGCTTCCCTATCGTCTTTAGACATGAAATGGCATTGACAAATGGTTTCAAGCATTTGCTTTGTCGCTGGATTAACAACCTCATATATAATTCGGCACATATCCCATCTATTGATTCCGTGATGAGTATATTGGACAAGCAGATCTTTAAACCGTTCAAAGCATTTCTAAAATGGTTTGTTGGGAAGCTGGGTAAACTGGTTGGTCTCGCTCCGAACACGAGCGGTCTTATGATTGGGATAAATTTTTTTAAGGAATGCTATAACGAATTCATCCCAATTGGCAATAGAGTGTGCGACAGTGTTATAAAACCATTTTTCTGCTAGATCGCACAAGGTAAAAGGGAGAAGACGTAGTCTCATAGCATCTACTGAAATTTGTGAAGTGCCTATCATTGCGCATACGTTTTCGAATTTGGTGATAAAAACGTATGCGTGTTCAGACTCGAGCCCGTGAAATTTGGGCAAAAGGTTGATGGAGTGGAGTTTAATTTCAAAATTATCCCCATTGGCTGGTGGAAGAGATATACAAGTAGGAAGGGGACCGTGTATCGGATAACATCTCTCTTGGAGAAAGATGCGCGATGAATTCTGCACATCTACAGGTGGTGGCAAGGGTGTGTTTGTAAAATATGATGGAGAACCGTCCATCGCGGACGTGGTGGATGGAGGGAAAAAAGAAGATGAAGAAGTACCGACTTCGGAGTCGATAGCAAAAATGCGGACCAGACGGGCACTAGAATCCCGTGTCTAGCCGAGCATGCACTAAGTGGGTTTAGCTCACGTGGCAGCGTGTGAGAACGATTTAAAAATGGTTTGTTTTGAAAAGTGTCGGACGTGAGACAAATCATACAAAAATGCACAAACAACCCTAGAACTAAGGTCACCTAGGTCAAGTCATTAGACCGCTCCTAGACTTCCAAATGACAAGTCGCAGGATCAATACTCTACCACCTCTTTATCGCTCTTGTGTCTAGGTAAGTGCCAGGTAAGTGGGAGGTATCTTCTATAAGAATCACCAAAAATAGCGGCCCTAATTAAATAACCACTTTCCTAGACATGCTTGCCTAGATACCACAAAAGAAATGATGATAAGTGATAGATTACCCACGACCCTCCTATATCCTAATTGAGCGCGACGACCCTTAGAGTCTTGGTCTAGATATTTTTTAATTAATGTAGGGTGATACAGATACTCTTTTTTGATTTCTGGGGCCTAGGAAGGGTGATGAAATCCCTACCTAATCTGAATTTTGGTCTTGCCCCTTAAAGTACGTATTAAAAATATACAAAAACAAACCAATTTAAAAACACGCAAAAAGGTTTTTGAGCGGCGATATTTTTACAAAGAATCCTACAGAAAAATCAAATTATTGGATCTCAGAAGAGAGAGAAAGATATGAAAAAGATACCAGAGGAGTTTGGCACTCCAACTCTCCAACTCTGCCGCGGTTCCGTCGCCAATACCAAGCTTAGGCCGCGGTTCCGCCGTAGAAATTAGGGTTCTCTTGACAATTTTGCTACAATGGCCTCCATTGCTCCTCTGGTCCACTCTGAAGGTCTCTGAATCTCAATTTCGTGGTTCCAGTCACTCCAGATTCTCTCGCAAAAAGTCGCACAATAATCGTTAAATATGCAAGTTGCGTTTTTGTTTTATTTTTATGATATGGATCGAATAAGAATTCAATTCGAATAGCAAAAAAAATAAATTACACACGTATCCCTGGCAACGGCGCTATTTGATTGATCGTGAAAGTGTGTGTATAGTATAATTAACCGCAATCAATAACGGTGTCGCGTGTAGCTAGCCGAGATGAGTACGGATCATCCACAGGGATGCGTGGAACTTTTAATCTTTCTTTAGACGAGTTGATTAGAAGAATAGGAGAAAGGAGAATAGTTTCTACATCTACGTTGAAATACGGATATAGATTTTATAGGGAAAAGGCTTGTAGGGTTCGTTAGGATTTAGTAGTCATGGACGACTAATAAAGATGACTCCTTTTATCTTTTGATAGATTTAAAATTAGATAGATAGTGGTGAATGAGAATTAGGGTTCCTGGAAGAAACTAAGGTTTCCCCACTATTGACCCTTGTCCCTTCATTGATCTCTATTCATGTCTAGCCCTTAACAAAACAATTGTTAATCTAATCTCAAATCGCGGTCAAAACTATCAATAAATTGATATCACGCCCGATTAGGATGTTAATGATTCTTTTGCTAAAGTTTATAAACTTCATAAGACGCAAAAGAAGTTAAAATATTTTCTCATCTATTGATCTACCCTAATTCTACGAATCCTATCAAGCGGAGAATTACTCGTGCATGATAGAGATAGAAGAAGAAAGGATAGAGAAGGAAACCATAATGCAGAAAGTAAATGCGAAATAATTAAGCTAATGATCTATCTTTATTAATCAACTTTAGAAGTACAATTCCTTCAAGTTTAGATTACAAGAAGAAGAAGAAGTTGCTCTCGATCTCTGCCTTGTAGGGAGTAGATGTTCCGTCGATACTCACGTCGCTTTATCACGTTGAATCGCGGACCTGTCGTGGATCAATTGTTCTTTGACGGTGATTTGCTTCGTGTTTAAAGGTAATGATTGTTGGAGATAGTGCCCTCAGAGTCAATTATTAGGTCACAGGTACGTGATTGCAATGATTGATGGAGGACCTATCCCGGTAGGACAGTCTTACTCGAGATGATAGTATGCTATCTGGTTTACCTTTATCATCGTGTACTGTTTTAGGTGACCTGACAAGTTGCTATTACACGTTGATAGAGCCCCTAGGATTCTTGCTTGACCACCAGCAGTATGAGGGCGATCATATACGTGGGAGCTGGCAGTCTATAAGCATATCCTTAAATGGTCCCTAGTCGTGAGAGTTTCGAGACAGGGCATCGATACTCCAGAGTAGACTAGTGTATACAGTCGAGACCCCGACGAGGGGCGGTGGCCGGTCTCATAAGCCACTGGTGTCAGTTGGATCACCTAAGATGTATACAGGTGCTCATTGGGTTATGAGTACACCGGACAGGACTCGCCGGGAACATGCTAGTTGGTCATATACCAGACGTCAGATGGCAGTTCCTTGGTGACATGTGTGCAGGTTAGTTCATCGACCTGGGGATCGTCATTTGTCTCGTGTGAGTTCCCACTGTACTTTGATTACTACCCTACCACGGCTCAAAGGAGTCGTGCAAACAGGTTTTAGTTGGGTACAGTCCCGAGCCACATGGAGGCAGTGAGCGCATCTTCAGGGGTTCGTCTCTCCCGGTATTGGGGGTGAGGTCGTGCTGTGTCTAGGAGAGCCATTACACGAAGTCCTTGGCCAAGGCAGGAGATTTACTGGTAGGTATTCCAGTAGTATCTCAGGTGTTCTGGGCTACACTCCGACACGACTTGTACCGCTTTTGGGGGTCTGACTTTTACCAACCCCCTAGGCCCGCCATGCGATACTCATAGACGAACGGACCAGACTGTACGGATATTGTCACTGACAGGCTCAGTAGGGTGTCAGGCTGAGTTCGCTCACAAACGTCCCTTTTAGTCAATACCTGGTAGCCCGTTACGTATTGGCTTATACCCCTGACGTGCTAGTGGTTAAATCCACAACCAAGGTGTTGATGAGTCTTTAGAGTCCCCCCACATTCAGTTACTCAAGCTTTCGGGCGAAAAGTTGTAGAGGCCGTATGGAGATATGGCAAGGTCCGATCAGATACGTGCGGTATTGCACGGATCCGGATCGGACAGTTTGTACTATAGGCCGTATGGTTATATGGCAGGGTTCGATCAGATACGTGCAGTATTGCACGGATCAGGATCGAACGGATAATACTAGCCGGCTTTGGCTTAAGCCGGATCCTAGTATAGTACAGTGTAGATTTTGTCTCATTGCATCTGTATTTCGGTCGAAATACAGATGCGGGTGTGTATGCACAGTATCGGGGTTTTCCTGTAATTTATTACGGGACCGGTTTTCTGGAGTTGCCAGTTTGCTTTCCGTTTCGGCCAATTTCCTTTGTATCGTTCATTGGCCGAAGATTGGTGGAGGAGGGCTTATTTGCATTGTTGCAAATAAGTATTTGGAAGGGGGTCCTTTGCATATTATTTGTATCATGATGGTTTTCATGATGTGCACCCTCCCTTGACTTTCTATGCTCATGATGGCTTGACCTTTTTGGAGCCATCATGCATGAGATGATGGTAGTGTGGAGTGTTGGCATAGTTTTGTTATCATGTTTTTGCATGATAGTCTTTTTCCCCTCTCTCTCTTGCATTATGTGATTGGTTATCTTTTGAGACATTCACCTCCTCTCTCATTCCTCCCATTCTTGAAGTCATGGCCGGCCCAAGCACTAGGGGGCTGTCCAAAATTTTGAGGGTGGGTATTTGGTTCATTTCATGCTCCCAAATATCCACAAGTTCCATCTCAAAACTCCATAGTTCATCCCTCCACCAAAAGGCAATTCCATAACCCCATATGAGACATAGCCTATACACTACATTCTACAGTAAATCTTGGGCACGTCGACTAGCCAGCTTCATGCCCGAGTTGCCTCGGCATTGAGGTGGGAGCCCGTAAAAGAAGTAGGCGATGTGGTGCACTTCCGGCGACGAGGAGGAGACGGGACATTCCGCAGGAGATCGGGACGACGACGAGAAGACCGGGGGACTCAGATCTGTCGGTATATCTCTCTTCCCCATCTTGTAGATAGCTAGGACTAGTTAGTGGTTCGATCCAGGTATTAGTGCGCGGCGGTTTGCCAGTTCAAGAAAATTTAAAGTTTATCACCGCTTCCGCATATGGCCGTCGGATTGACGGCCGGGGCGCCGCCGTGCACTTACAGTGGTGTTAGAGCCTCGCCATTAACTTAGTCTAGCTTGGTTTAATGTGTTTTGCATTTCCGATCGACCAAAATTCCAAAATCCAAATTTTTGTTCACATCAGTTTTCTGTTGAAATTTTTTGGTCTCCAAAAATTTTTCAGGTTGTATAAAATTGATGTACTGGAGACTACTAGGCTACTGTAGAAATTCGACAAGGGGAATCGACAGTGGAGGCGCGGAACCGCGGCCAAAACCCCCTTTGGGCCGCGTTTCCGCCGCGCACTGTGGAGATCCCTGCACCAAATTTCTACAGTGTCTTTGTGGGCTTAAAATATGGGTTTTGGAATATTAATTTTGGGCCCAGAATTTCTTGATATGCTACAGTAGTACTTGGGGGCCCACTTGTTAAAATTTGATTGATCGGATATTTTAAACACATTATTTCACAGTATTTACATTATATCTGCGACCGTGAATGTCACTTGATCGGTAAATCCGGTCTAACTGCTATAGCCCGGTTAGACGGATTTGCGAACGTGACTTTCACGTTGATGTTCTGTTTTTGCTGTGATGTTGCGGATCGGTCGTGGGGATAGCCTGGATGCAATGCTGGTACAGTTGTGGTTGTATTATGTACATTTGATATTGCGGGACGAGCGTCCGACTTGTGGACTGCCGTCACTGCCTGTTTGTATTATTTTTTTGGGGCATGACCTGGTTGCGGTCGATGTACCCATTGTATGTATATTTTACTTTCTGTACTAGGGTTACCCCGCGGAGGGGTGCACGGATAGCCGGGTTCTAGAGGGCAACAAGCCCGCATCTCATGGCATTGAGACGGAGGGGGCTTCACTCTAGAATTGGCGGACTATTCGCCGCACTCGTAGGGGGTACAGGTTGACCCAGGAGGGGTGCCCGAGTTACCGGATTCCGTGAAGTGCTGGGTGGTCCATTCACGGTGCTGAAGGGGGGCTGCCTCGCTTCAGGTTTTGGCGGGTAACTTGCCGCGCCCGTAGGGGTCTAGGTTTTCATTGCACAGGCTATCCATACGACCAGGGGAACGTCGGGTTTCAGCAGTGGCTCTGTGAAACCCGGGGATCCCAGATATCTGTATTGTTTCTGTGATGCTGTACATTTTCTGTGATGTTGCATTTTATCACACCTTGAGCGAATATAATATATTGGTATATATATTAGTAGATGTTGTATATGTTTTGCATCCGCGCTAGTCCAGTCCCCGCTCTGTCGTTAGTTAGCTAACCTAACGGGTAATGACGGGACCCAGTGGCGAATGCGGATGGCATATACGTACATCAGTATATTTTCGTTCTTTGTGGTGTGATCAATTGATGGGACTGCGTTGATTCGGATCAATGCAAGTTAAAAACAAACCTAATCTGATGTTGTTGGAACACTTTTCAAAAAGCTGTTATTGCAAGGATGTTCACTTTTGTTTTGCACAGTGATATTCGGTTATGAATATCCAGCACCTCAGTCGACGAGGCAAGGGCCGAGATCCCTTCACCGAGAGTGACCCCTTGGACAAAAAGTTTGCGTCAGGGCAATGACTTCACTATAGCCGATTACTTTTGTTTTGCATCGCGGTATTCATTTGGAATATCCTGCACCCCATTCTACGGGGAAAGAGCCGAGATCCCTTCACCGGGAGTGACCTCTTTAGCGAAAGTTTTCGTCACTATATTTTCAAAAAGCTATCCGTTCCTTCAACGATATCAAGTTCATTACGTTAAAGGTTTTCGCCAGAAACCATTCGTAGCCCTCCGTCGTTTCAGACGGGTAGCACGTAGTATTCATGCTGTGTTTGTTGACCTTCGTCAAGGCATAGTGTATGGTAGCTGCTTGTTACCTTTCTGCTGCATAGATAGATGCGTTGGTTTGGGACAGTCGTATAGCCTTGTTGACCTTCGTCAAGGGCTTGTACGGGTGGATTCAAATTAACCTGGATAATGACGGGTAGAACTTGACATGTGACTTATGATTTGTTGACCTTCGCCAAGGTCATAAGAGCATGGGGCAGAAATCACATCGGGAGTTTCAAAAGAACTGAAACTTGCCAGATATGCGCATACCTTCTGGAGTGTGATCCCGTGAGCGGATTCCGTCACGTTATCATGCGATGATAGTTGGATCCCGATTCCCACTGATGAGTTGGTTTACTCCTCGAGTGATCCCGACTAATTCTTCTTTCAGGTTTGGAGGAGAATTTGACGGAACAGTGGGAGGATTCCAGATTAGATAAATTGGTAACCATTCTGATCTAGGTTAGAGTGCACGCTGAGTGTTTCTTTTCTCTCTCTCTTCGGCAGCGACCATTGACCCGACCCTAAGACTATGACTCAGTGACCAAGTTAACCGAACCTTCTTAAACACTGGCTTTTGGATTGTCAGAGTTGCAGACCTCATTACCACTCCTACTTTTACCCTTTTCTCCAGGACACCCCGTATTACTACGAACGTCCACTTCCATTGGACAAAACCATCGTATGGTTAGATACGAACTCGAAGGGATTTATTCGAGGATGGTTTCCGGTTCTGGAGAAAACGGATAGAATTATTCAGTTGTCTTTTCCTTTTACCTTCTCTCAGGTTGCGAGTACTCCTTGGTTTAGGAGATAGTACACCTATTACGCAAATTGGATAGTCTTCTTCCAAACCTTAGGCTGGTGCCGACCGGTAGGGAATGAAGAAAACCAATTAGCCTAACGATGGTGTACAGAAGGTATTAAGTTAAGACAAATCAAGGGATTAGTAAGAGGGCAAAGTAAATTGCAACAGATATTCACGACCAAACCAAATATTTCTTCGCCAATCCTAAAATCACCTTTGTATTTCTCCAGGACACTCCGTATCACTACGAAGATCCACAGTTTATTTGATACTCCATCGTATGGTTATATACGAACTCGAAAGGAACTTGTTCCAGTTCGGGGATGGATTCTGGTCCAGGAGAAATAGGAATAAGGTTTATTCGGTTGTCTTTCATCTTCACCCTCTCTCATTGCGAGTGTTCCTAGGATTGGGACAGTACACCCATTATGCTTATTGGATAGTCTTCTTCCAAACCATAGGCTGGTGCCGAACGGTAGGGAAGGAAGAAAACCATTTGGCCTAAAGGGGTGTGCAGAAGGTAAAGACTAAAGACATATGAAGAGATTTGGAGAGGTGGCAAAGAATTGTACGGTTACAGTCGTGAATCTGGAAGAGGCATTACTAGGAATACCAGGATACCCCATCGAAACATTTCGATGTTTCAGTCTCATTGTGTACTGTTAAAGGAAAACTGATTTCCCGATTAGACACTTGCTCCAGGGTATGTATTTACCAGGTATGATTCTCACATCTGTATGGTTTTACAGATGATGAGTAGGAGTAGCTTATTGGGAATTGGGTGATCATCCTCATTATATCGGGATTCGTTGTAATCGGTGATATTTGAGGAGATCACCTGGGCTGTTTGCCGGTCGGAAAATATTTGGTTTTGAATATCCGCTGTTATGCACCAATTTCAAATTGATATATCTGTACGTCTATTTTCATAGAGTGAGATATACCTTTATGAAATTATGTCTGCGACATTTACCTATATCAGTGGATGGTTAGGTAAGGAGCATTAAACAGCGGTGTAATTCTTCTTAACCATAAGTACAGTTTTCAACCTACGACACACAGTGAATGAGTTATCAGACTCAAGGGACTTATACAGAGTATTGTATGTTGTCCAGGGTCCATCAGGACAGAGGGGTTGGTCCTCGTACTATATTCGGTTTACTTATGACTTCTCTAGTTTTTAGACAGGTGTTTCGTGGAAACACAGGGTCCGAATTTTGAGAAGTTATAGGTATTTGAATAAAGTAGAGAACCAGGTGTTGCAAGTATCGGGATTCTTCAAGGAGATAGAAGATGTAGATACTTGTGAATGGTATTCAGTTGATAGTAATGTTAAGAGATCTTGCTTCTCTTTCAGGTTACTCATAAATTGGAAGTATTCCTAAGTTGAGTAACGCTGATCGGCCTCTCTCCATTTTAGTTGACATGCACTGGAGACAGTTGCATGATTTGGATCTGGTTCAGTTAAATTAGTGCCTCTGTTTCTATATGGGATATAGAATAGTTCATATCTTAACGGTGTTAAGGTACGGGGAGTTGTCCGGCTTATGATTAAAACCAGACACTGGACAACTCAAGGCACGTTTCTGTAATGGCTGTTTGTGGGTTGACCCAGGCTATGATGAGGGTTGACTTTCTACCATCTGGATGAACAATAGCAATATTGTTCCAGACTCGCCACAGTTTTATTAAAAATGGATTTTTTCAGAAAACAGTAGTGGGAGTATGGTAGAACTGGAAGTGATTCCAGAACCACAAACGATTACTGAAGATTTGACAAGGAACCTAAAGATTCAATCTGGATTGACATTCCATTGGCCACTCCGCAGATAAGGTGGGTAACTTCAGGCACCCGAGAGGTACTACGGTAGCCTCAAGGACGGTGACAGAGAAGTTCTTGTTTACCCACAATTACCATTGCTGTTGTTCCAGGCTGTGAGACCCGGCGGGAGGATGAGTATAGCGTCGTTCTAAACTAGTTTTAGAAGTGGACGTCTATATGACTCTGCCAGAGGGTTGTCGTAGTCAGTGGGAGCAGCGGAAGCATTAGTGGACAGGTAGCTTATGTCTATTTATAGACTAAAGCAGATATAGCGGAGATAGATCATCTATTTCTGACGTGACAGTCATAGGTTTGACTTCATCAAAATAGGGGATGGATCTGTTGAGAAGGTAGTAGGGTGTGATATCCTGGTATTTGGATGACATACACAGAGTAGGAAAGGAAACTCCTATACTACAATCGGTTATACTTTGGTCGTCACACAGTGATTTCTCCACAAAGGACTTGGACTTTATGTCTGACATACTGGTTACTGGATCTATGGTTTTAGATCTAGATTTGGGTGGTTTCCCAATCAGGGTACTTTGACGGCATTCTAAGAGTATTTAGAATGGACGACTCCAAGCACGGTAGTGTACCTGCAGAAGATGGAGTCACCCTCTCCAAAGGTGTCTTACAGACTAAAGGGGAGAGGGACGTGCATGATTGGCAGATCACTTGCTCAGGCAATTGAGTCAATCGTGAGATGTCAAGTACCACACCAGATGTTGTTCTTGCACCAGATGCAATAAATTGACATTGACCCAATCCTGGAGAAACAGTCGGAAGCAGTTTTAGAACATAAGTGGATGTTCTAGGGATATGATAACGACAGCCTCATTCAGGAGACAGTTATCATTCCAGGCTTCCAAGGTGACCTGGACGACAAGGAGGTTGTCAGAGTTATAGTTTTCCCTCTGACGAGGGGCAGTATTTTGGACAGGTGGTCCAAGGCAATACTGAGGGTGGCATGGCGCAGGATACTGATTAATTTCAGTTGACGATACAGTCTAAGAAGTTTGGATTTGGAGTTCATTTATGAGCTAGGTCCCATCAGGCATCCAGACATATTCTAAGACAGGTATTGCTCTTTTCGGGAGATGGGTTTTCTCCGCGAACTTGAGATATAGAGAGACATAGAAAGAAACAACTAAGCAGATCCACTCACTGAGGCTATTCCTCGAACGCAATAGTTTCGCAAACGAGCTTTGTGAGACTGACTAGTAGAGGAGTTGGGTGTTCGGTATCACACGGGCTGTGAGTATGCGACATCGCAATAATTAGCCTTGAGTGCAAGTGGGAGATTGTTGGAGATAGTGCCCTCAGAGTCAATTATTAGGTCACAGGTACGTGATTGCAATGATTGATGGAGGACCTATCCCGGTAGGACAGTCTTACTCGAGATGATAGTATGCTATCTGGTTTACCTTTATCATCGTGTACTGTTTTAGGTGACCTGACAAGTTGCTATTACACGTTGATAGACCCCTAGGATTCTTGCTTGACCACCAGCAGTATGAGGGCGATCATATACGTGGGAGCTGGCAGTCTATAAGCATATCCTTAAATGGTCCCTAGTCGTGAGAGTTTCGAGACAGGGCATCGATACTCCAGAGTAGACTAGTGTATACAGTCGAGACCCCGACGAGGGGCGGTGGCCGGTCTCACAAGCCACTGGTGTCAGTTGGATCACCTAAGATGTATACAGGTGCTCATTGGGTTATGAGTACACCGGACAGGACTCGCCGGGAACATGCTAGTTGGTCATATACCAGACGTCAGATGGCAGTTCCCTGGTGACATGTGTGCAGGTTAGTTCATCGACCTGGGGATCGTCATTTGTCTCGTGTGAGTTCCCACTGTACTTTGATTACTACCCTACCACGGCTCAAAGGAGTCGTGCAAACAGGTTTTAGTTGGGTACAGTCCCGAGCCACATGGAGGCAGTGAGCGCATCTTCAGGGGTTCGTCTCTCCCGGTATTGGGGGTGAGGTCGTGCTGTGTCTAGAAGAGCCATTACACGAAGTCCTTGGCCAAGGCAGGAGATTTACTGGTAGGTATTCCAGTAGTATCTCAGGTGTTCTGGGCTACACTCCGACACGACTTGTACCGCTTTTGGGGGTCTGACTTTTACCAACCTCCTAGGACCGACATGCGATACTCATAGACGAACGGACCGGACTGTACGGATATTGTCACTGACAGGCTCAGTAGGGTGTCAGGCTGAGTTCGCTCACAGACGTCCCTTTTAGTCAATACCTGGTAGCCCGTTACGTATTGGCTTATACCCCTGACGTGCTAGTGGTTAAATCCACAACCAAGGTGTTGATGAGTCTTTAGAGTCCCCCACATTCAGTTACTCAAGCTTTCGGGCGAAAAGTTGTAGAGGCCGTATGGAGATATGGCAAGGTCCGATCAGATACGTGCGGTATTGCACGGATCCGGATCGGACAGTTTGTACTATAGGCCGTATGGTTATATGGCAGGGTTCGATCAGATACGTGCAGTATTGCTCGGATCAGGATCGAACGGATAATACTAGCCGGCTTTGGCTTAAGCCTGATCCTAGTATAGTACAGTGTAGATTTTGTCTCATTGCATCTGTATTTCGGTCGAAATACAGATGCGGGTGTGTATGCACAGTATCGGGGTTTTCCTGTAATTTATTACGGGACCGGTTTTCTGGAGTTGCCAGTTTGCTTTCCGTTTCGGCCAATTTCCTTTGTATCGTTCATTGGCCGAAAATTGGTGGAGGAGGGCTTATTTGCATTATTGCAAATAAGTATTTGGAAGGGGGTCCTTTGCATATTATTTGTATCATGATGGTTTTCATGATGTGCACCCTCCCTTGACTTTCTATGCTCATGATGGCTTGACCTTTTTGGAGCCATCATGCATGAGATGATGGTAGTGTGGAGTGTTGGCATAGTTTTGTTATCATGTTTTTGCATGATAGTCTTTTTCCCCTCTCTCTCTTGCATTATGTGATTGGTTATCTTTTGAGACATTCACCTCCTCTCTCATTCCTCCCATTCTTGAAGTCATGGCCGGCCCAAGCACTAGGGGGCTGTCCAAAATTTTGAGGGTGGGTATTTGGTTCATTTCATGCTCCCAAATATCCACAAGTTCCATCTCAAAACTCCATAGTTCATCCCTCCAACAAAAAGCAATTCCATAACCCCATATGAGACATAGCCTATACACTACATTCTACAGTAAATCTTGGGCACGTCGACTAGCCAGCTTCGTGCCCGAGTTGCCTCGGCATTGAGGTGGGAGCCCGTAAAAGAAGTAGGCGATGTGGTGCACTTCCGGCGACGAGGAGGAGACGGGACATTCCGCAGGAGATCGGGACGACGACGAGAAGACCGGAGGACTCGGATCTGTCGGTATATCTCTCTTCCCCATCTTGTAGATAGCTAGGACTAGTTAGTGGTTCGATCCGGGTATTAGTGCGCGGCGGTTTGCCAGTTCAAGAAAATTTAAAGTTTATCACCGCTTCCGCATATGGCCGTCGGATTGACGGCCGGGGCGCCGCCGTGCACTTACAATGATTTCTAATTTTAGCCCTCGGTTCATTTTATAGTCACAGAAGATACAAATCCTAAATGTCATATATTAGGGTTTGTTAAGAAGATCCTACCCAAAAAATCCCTAACCCTAATTCCTCATAAAGGTCGCGGATCCGCCGCGTTTTGGGGGGTTTAACCGCGGATGGGCGGTGGATCGGTGAGATCATTTGATGAAAATTATTTTGTAGCCTTATAATGACACATGGAGATTGTTGTGATGTCTGGAATCTTCATATCTTCTCTGAGTCTCTACTAGTATTGATTTTATGATTTAATTAAACTTCATCGGCAGATTTTTGATTCCCGACATCTCGATATCTCGATCTCCTGACCTGAGATAAATCTGCACAATATCTCCAAGAATAATATTAATAATATTTGTTAAATTAGAGATATTATTCTAACCATTTGTATGATACTATATCTTTTAAAGAATCTTGATTAGAATATTTGATATGATATGTATATTTTAATTATCAAAATATTATATAAATATTATATGCATATATTTTCCTTCATAATGTTAATTATAATATATAAACATATGACAATAGATATTTTATAGATAAACCCTGATATGTTTTATATTTATAATAAACACCTTTAAATATTTATCAAAAATAAGGAAAATGTTATATCAAAAGTGCGATATTTTTGACTGAACAAACCCTCCGACGATCAAGTTAGTACCGGGGAATTAGAGCAGCGTAGCGGTCTATTGGAATGAGTTCGAGTTACCTGAGTCGTCTGAAAGAGGGGTTTATATAGTGGTCGCATGGAGCGTGCCAGCGCGAGCTCCTCGCCGTCAGTCACACCCCCGCGTTATCCCTGCATTAATGGCAGGATACGCCTATTAATGGGGGACGTGCCAGCGTGGGACACGGAATGCGGGGCGGCGGATATCTCGTCTTGGCGAGATACGCGGAGCCGTTGTGGGGGTGCTTGGGCTCCACGGTTGATCGTAGAAGCCGAGGAAGCTCGGCATGTCAGGAGGCTCGGAGACGAGCCGGGAGGCCGAGGAAGCTCAGCCTTTCAGATGGATCGGAGACGAGCCGGGAGGCCGAGGAAGCTCAGGCCTTGCAACAGCTCGGAGACGAGTAGGGAGGCCGAGAAAGCTCGGTTGTAGCATTGCTCGAAGGTGACCTATTGGCTATTTGCTAGGTGAATATGGAAGGTACTCAGGGAGGTCTCTGGAAGGTCGGATGCATCCTCGAAGACGAAGTCCTGAGGAACGTCCCCAATGCATCTTGTTTATTCCACCTCCGTAGCCCCCGGGACATGAAATTTGCCACGTGTCATAATCTGAGGAATTCCTACTAGTGGGAATCATCATTAACCCCCCACTCTCTTTCCGACCTATTTATGGGTCGGGTTGAGAGTGGCCTGCTAGGTTTTCTTTGCTCAGCTTGGTGCCGAGAATCCTTCGTGGTGGATTGCCCGGGAATGACATGGCGTTTGGTGGTTGCATCGTTTCGATCTTTGAGTCCACGTGGCATCTCACTGCGCGCCTAAGTTTTCGCGCGTATCCCTGATGATGTTAGCGGATCGGTGAAATGATTGTGCTTTAAAGAGGGGGCGCCGTTTCATTCGATCGTCAGTTGGGGTACGGGCCACGTGTCCAACGTCGGTTGGCGGGCGCGACAGGTTGTCTCTGACTCCTGCAACGAAGAGACGTCCCTAATGATCAACCGCCACGTGGAGCCTCGACGACCGCTAGGCACGGCATTTTGTTTTGGCGGGAATCGATCTGGGCCATAGGATGTTCTCTTTGGGGTGTATAAATAGGAGGGGACCATCCTAGGGCTAACACTTTGCCTTAATTCTTTTTCGTTGTTTGAAGATTGCTCGACGCACCTCTGCTTAGATCGGATCTTCTGTTGAATTTTCCTCGGCGAGTCCCTTAATTTGAATTAGGTTAGATGTCTTCCTCCGAGGAGTCTGTAGATGTAGTAGGGGTAGAGTCGGACGATGAGGCTCCGGTTGCTGGGGCCGAGTCCAGTGGGTCTTCCTCCTCTTCAGCTTCAGATAGCCGAGAGGGTTCTTCTTGTGCGTCTTCTGGATCGGGCTCACCCTCTAGAGTCAAGGTCGCCCTTGTTACTCGCTGTCGGGCGGTGATAAGGTCTCCTAAGGTGTGCATCGGGAACACCCGCGATGCACCCTTCGTCTTGAATCAGCTGGACAAGCTTTCTGTAATCCGGAATCGATTCCATATCCTCTCTAGCTATTCATTCCGTTTAGCTAGAGAGGGTGAGCAGGAAGACCAGGTGCGGGGCAAGAATATTGCTCTATATATGGAAGCATTCCAGGCAGGAATGCGTTTGCCCTTCTCACCCGAGGTTCGTGCAAAGTTTCATTGCTTCCGTCTTGCTCTGGGCCAGCTAGCGCTGAGCTCGTAGTGGATCCTCCTCGGGTTTCTGGTCCTATTAAAATTTGATCGGATCCCCTTCATTTTGACCCTCCTCTTATCTTTTCTTTGTTATAAAAATCACCCTGGTACCAGTAAGTAAGAGCCGAGCTGGGTGTACTTTTCATTTAAAAAACGTAAGGGTGGGACGTCCGGGTCAGGGGTAGTGCTCGTCCCTTCTTCCATCCATGAATAGAAGGAGAAGTACATCTTCGTCGGGCCACCGGAGGGCGAGGATTGGCCTGTGCCCATACAGTGGCACAGGGCCGACTGCTCGAGGGTGAAGCAGTCGACCTCCCCTGAGGCAAGGGTAGTGTCCCAGTGGGAACCGATCTAGCGGGCTGATGTCCTGCTTTCCGAGCAGGTACTGAGCTGGGCTGGGCTCAGTCCTGCGCATTTTTGGGTAAGTTAGGGTCTTTGATGATCTGCTTAATGACTCCTTTTATCTTTTAATAGTTTAAAACTTTATCAATAGTGATGAATGTAGATTAGGGTTCTTTTAGAAGAAACTAGGGTTTCCCCACTCTTAACCCTTGTCCTTGCATTGATCTCTATTCATGTGTAGCCCATAACAAAACAAGTGTTAATTTAATCTCAAATCATGGTCGAGACTATCAATAAATAGGTAGCACGCCCGATAAGGATGTTAACATTTATTTTGCTAAAATTTATAAACTTTAAAATGTATAAAAGAAGTTAAAATATTTTATCATCTATTGATCTACCCTAGCCTACGAACCCTAGCAAGCTAGGAATTACTCACGCATGGTTGGAGAAGAAAGGATGAAGAATGAGATCATAATGTAAGATATAGAAATTAATGCAGAAAGTAAATGCAGAAATTAATTGTGAAAAAACTAATAAAAACTCTATATTTATTAATCAATTATATCATGTACAAATCCTTTAAAAGTAGAGTACAAGAACCCTAGTTTTTGCTCTCGATCTCTATCTTGTTGGAAGTAGATGAACAGCTGATGATCACCTCGGATGCGTGGATCATCTTGGACCTCTTGATCTCTTCGGTTGATGATCTTCAAAGTGAAGCTCTCGGTCCTTTAAATAGTCACAGAAACTAAGAACCCTAGTTGCCAGATGTTAGGATATGTTGATACGATCACACCAAAAAAATACCAAATCCTACGGCCATAAGGAGGTCGCAGATCCGCTGTATATCATGGGGTTTGGCCGCCCAACCGCGGCTCTTTGGTGAGATCAAGTTCCGAGATTTTTTGTGAAGTCTTCTGTTGACATGTATAGATCTCTTCGATGTCTGGATTTTGGAAATCTTACTATGAGTCTCTGCCGTTATTAGATCTTATATTTTCCCTTAATATTTCGGCAGATTTGATTCCGACATCTCGGATCTTTTGATCTTCAGATCTGTGCTAATATCTTCATAATATCTCAAGTTATAGTGTTAGTAATATTTGTTATTATTTTGAGAGATTATCCTAACCATTTGTATGATACTAAATCTTAAGTATTGATTAGAAATATTTGATATGATATGTATATTTTAATTACTAATATTTTATATAAATATTATATGCATGTATTTTCCCTCATTATGTTAATTATGATGTAGAAACATATGATAATAAACTTTTTACAAATAAACCCACATATGTTCTATATTTATAAGAAACACCTTTTAGTACTTAACAATAGTGGGGGAAATAATCATTCAAATGTGCAATATTTCAGACTAATAAAATACCCCCAACGTAACTTTGATCATCCCGAGCAAACTAGTTATTAAGAAGAAGAAAAAGAAAAAGAAAAACCTAGCACACTTTCGTAGACAACACGATTGCACTGAGCACGTGTAACAAGCCTTTAAACCTCTAGGTGTCCCTAATAGGAGGAGTGTTGTCTTCTGAGGGTTTCTAGCGGATTACACACACAAAATCCCATAATAAAAGAATGTTGATGAAAGTTACATACAAAGATAAGAACATATAAAAGAAAGAGCTTGAAAAGAAGAGTTCCAAACTATACTAGCTTTTTAGTAGCCATGAGCCTTATCTTCATGGTTGTGAAAAGATATTAGAAATCACACCATCCCTCAATAAAACACCAGCTTTAGTCTTCCTTCCTACCTTTCTTCCAAACATAGATCATATACCCCTACGTGTGTGTAAAAGACATCCCTACACTTAGAGAATTCAATTCAAGCTATCACACTCTTGTCCTTCTTTCTTAGTACTTTTTAATCGGTGAATATTTTATAGATGGAATTGCTCACACATTCTTCATACGACCGTTAATACTTCTTGAGGTACTAACCAACCGATTACCAAATGTGCTCACTTTTTTAGGCGTAATTAGCAATATTCTCGTCTTGCAACACCTAAGGCTTAGCAGTAGCTCCCAAATCAGTTGGTCTAAGGCACTACGTGATGAAGCGCCCTCGCTATATTTTTTTATGCCGCCTTAAGTAATTACAAAACCAGTGTTCATTTTTCTTTACCATTTTTTCATTTATATTTTGTTTGTATATTTATTTTCCTTCATACTAAGGCTTTTAGCCAAGAGCAATTCAAGGTATCCTCTACTATCCCAAGTTTCAAGATGTGTGCAAGTGCATATAGTAGGGTATCAACGTTCAGATGTTTGGATTCAAGAATATGGACTATTTTTCAGACTTATTTCTATCCTCAGATTAGTGATTCTCTTCATCTTACTAAACCTTGGGAAAACAGCTCATGACTACCTATTACTAGCTTCGTTATAAAATATCTAATTTTCTTGCTTTTCTTACACTTTTCCTTCCTATCATATGTATTTTTCACTTTCTAACTTTCATTATCAAATTTTTTTTGTGCTATTATTAAGTATAAAACAAAAAAATAATGCGTGAATATGCACAAACCTCCCCCAAACCTATTTGCAACAGTGTCCTCACTGATGTCATCTATTAAGCTTAAAACCTATAGACTTGAGAGAAAAAAATTAGTAACGGGGGTAAGAATTAATGACAGTGAAATCCTCCCCCAAACCTATTTTTGGCTCACAATTTTTAAAAATTTTGTTTTTCTTTCAAGAGCCAAAATATCCCCCCCAAACTTGAGTAAAACAGTATTAAGTATTTAAAATTATAAAAGGGGGTAAGGTTATTGGTCTATGCAAAGCTTTACAAAGACCAAAAGTCAACACCAACCATTCGAATATTATATCAATGTAACACCATGGTTGGTGGAGGATTATAGATGTGAAGAAGTGGGGAGATAGGAGGCGGAATTGATCGGGTTTACATCTCGGTTCGTAGAGACGAACGGTGATGGTGCACTACTCGCATTTTTGTTCTTGATAAGAAGAAGGGGTGGCGGTTTGACTTCTTTGGATGGGGGTTGATTCATACAACTCCCATGTCTTCTAGGAATGCGAGTTCTTCAGCAAAAATATCTTCAAAATTTTCATCAAGATTCCGAATGATAATCTCATCGGAAAGGGAGTTATGAAACTCAGATAGCTCGACTAAATCATTCGACAAGTCAAAGGGTTCGGACTTAGGTGTGGACTTGTCGACAGAAGGGCCTTCACGTATATAATAAACAGTAGGATCAAACCCTAACGCACTAGTGGCATTGAGATCAAAATCGTGAAGCTCCGCAAATTCGCAACTGTCGGAAGCTATCTTTTCGACAAAACAAACATGAGCATAGGGTTCTGATGGTTGACTTCCTAGCTTGTAGATGTTAAGCTCAATTGTCAACTTCCTAAAGGACAGGTTCATTGAACCGTTATGACAATTGATTATCGTGTTTAAAGTTGCCAGGAAAGGTCGACCTAGAATCACTGGAATTTGGTTCCGTGGGTTCGCTATAGGTTGTGTATCTACAACTATAAAGTCCACATGGAATATAAATTCTCCGACTTTGATTAACACGTCCTCTAGCTCACTCCGAGGTTGGATGATAGATTGATCGGCCATCTGAAGAGTGCAATGCGTAGCTTCCAACTCTCCTATCCCTAATTTCTCATAGACAGAATATGGAAGCAAGTTAACATTAGCACCTAAATCGAGTACAGCACAATTGATATTTTTACCCCGAATAGTTATAGATATTGTAGGAAAACCGGGGTCCTTACGTTTCGTGGGCACCAATTGGGTAAGAGAATTGCTCATATTACTCGCTAAGAAAACCTTTTTAGGTACTTGAGTTTTCCTCTTCCTAGTGCACAAGTCTTTAAAATTTTCGCATAGGACGAAACTTGTTTGATAGCTTCTAGGAGAGGGATATTTATGTTAACTTGCTTTAAAATGTCCACAATCTTCTCCATTTGGGGACTTGGTTTATTGGCTCTTAACCTATGTGGAAAAAGAGCTTTATCAATAAGGGTTAGGTCTAACTTTTGAGGAGAAGTTTGTGGGGATGGAATGGATCCTAAAATTGGATTTGGGATGGTTGTAGATGGTAATTCCTTCAAGGAAGTGGGATGAGGGTTCGAGCCTAGTGGGAAACGGACAATAGGCTCAGAAGAAGATGGCGGACTAGATGAAGTAGGATTAGAAGTAGTAGCCGTGGTTTCATCTGATTCATCCTCAACAACTTGTTTACCAACATTGTTGTTCAGCACTCTTCCCGATCTCAATGTGGTTACGACACTCACATTATGATTTTGAAGGATGATATTCACGCTTTGTGAATGGCCAGGATTTGGTAGAGGTTGAGATGAAAGTATCCCTTTCTCTTTCTGGCTCATTGCGACATTTAACTGTGCAAGTTGTGCTTCTATCGATTTTATGTTTTCACTGTGGGAAGTAGTGTGTTGCACTAATATTTGGATAGAATGTTAAATTAACCGTCATTTGCGTGGATTGTTTAATGAACGTTTCTAAATTACGTTCGAGAGTATATTTTTTATCGGTACCGGCCATTGAAATATTATTATAAGGATCAAAGTTGTTGGTCGGGTTTTGAAAAGATTGCGGTTGAAAGGGGTGCTGATTTTGTTGTGGTGGCTGCTGTTGCTATGGGGGAGGCCTTTGATAGTTGCTTGAGAACTGGTTTTGATTTTGAGTTTGGTTTTGGTTCCAAGCAAAATTAGGATGATTCCTCTATCCCTGATTATATGTGGAAGAATAAGGATCGTTTATAGGTCATTGCTGAAAAACAACATTAGCTTGTTCTTGACCTTGAAATCGAGGATTCAAAGGACATTCTTCCATTAAGTTTGATGGGTCAGAACAACAACCACACACCGTTTTTAGGAGCGCAACTTGGTTTAGGGAGGCTGATGAGAATTTGTTTTCAATAGCTTCGAGTTTCTTTTGCATCGCTGCCATTTCGGTTTTCACTGCGATGGAAATATCGAGCTGATGAATACCTGCCCCTAGATGAAGTTGGTCTAATGCTTTCCCACTGTAAGGTTTGTTTGGCAAGATCTTCCAGGAATTGCCAAGCTTCGCCATCGTCTTTTGACATGAAATGGCATTGACAAATGGTTTCAAGCATCTGTTTCGTGGCAGGATTAACACCCTCATATATAATTCGGCAAAGTTTCCATCTATCAATTCCGTGATGGGGGCATTGTAGAAGAAGATCCTTAAACCGCTCAAAGCATTTCTAGAATGGTTCGTTGGGAAGTTGGGTAAACTAGTCAATCTCGCTTCGAACACGGGAGGTTTTGTGATTGGGATAAATTTCTTAAGGAATATTATAACAAATTCGTCCTATTTGGCGATAGAATGTGCGACAGTGCTATAAAGCCATTTTTCTGCTAGGTCGCACAAGGTAAAAAGGAGAAGACGTAATCGTATAGCATCCACAGAAAGTTGGGTTGTGCCCATCATTGCTTATACGCTTTCGAATTTGGTTATAAAACCGTATGCGTCTTCAGATTCAAGCCCGTGAAATTTGGGTAACAAGTTGATGAAGTGGGATTTAATTTCGAAATTATCCCCATTGGCCGGTGGAAGAGACAGACAAGTAGGAAGGGGTCCATGCACAGGGTAGCATCTTTCTTGAATAGAGATGCGCGGTGGATTCTGCGCACCTACGGGTGGTGGCAAGGTGGTGTTGTGAAAATCTGATGGAGAACCGTCCATCTCGGTCGATGTGGTGGGTGGAGTAGAATATGAAGAAGTACCGACATCGGAGTCGATAAAAAAAACGCGGACAAGATGGGCACCAGAATCCCGTGTCCAGCCGATCATGCACTAAGCGGGTTTAGTGCACGTGGCAGTGTGTGAGAACGATTTTAAGAAAAGGTTTATTTTGAAAAAGTGTCGGACGCGGAGCTTGACTCAACAAATTACAAAAATGCACAATCAACCCTAGAACTAAGGTCACCTAGGTCAAGCACTAGACCGCTCCTAGACTTCTAAAAGACAAGTCGCAAGATCAATCCGCTACCACCTCTTTATCGATCTTATGGCCAGGTAAGTGCCAGATAAGTGGGAGATATCCGCTATAAGAATCATCGAAAATAGCGGGCTTAATTAAGTAACCACTTTCCTAAATCACACTTGCCTAGACACCATAAGAGAGATGCGAATAAACGATAGATTACCCACGACCCTCCTCTGTCCTAATTGAGAACGACGGTCCTTATAGGCTTGGTCTAGATATTTTTTAATTAATGTAGGGTGAAAGCATGCTCGTTTTGTGATTTGTGGGGCCTAGGAAGGGTGATGAAATCCCCACCTAATCTTGATTTTGGTTATTGCCCCTTAATGTCCGGTTAAGATATGCACAAACAAACCAATATCAAAACACGCAAAAAGATTTTTGAGCGGCGCTTTTTGCAAAGAATCCTGCAGAAAAATCAAATTATTGGATCTTAGAGGAGAGAAGAAGATCAGAGAAAGATACCGAGGATTTTTGGGAAGCAACTCCTCTACTTTGCCGTTGTTCCGCCGCAAAAAGCCTGTTTCCGCCGCGGTTCCGCTGCACTTTTGAGGGTTCTTCTGCTAAATTTTTTCGGTGCCCTCCTATTATCCTCTAGGCCACGATGAAAGTCTCTGAATCTCTTTTCCCTCGCTCCAGTGACTCCAGAATCCCTTGCCAAATTCGCACACTAGTCGTTAAATACACAATATGCGGTTTTGGTTCTCGTTTATAATATGTTTGCTGGATTTTATAAGAATTCAACCCGAATAGAAAGAAAAAAAATTACAGCCGTTTTCCCGGCAACGACGCCATTTCATTTGTGTGTTTAAAGAGAAGAAGTGTTTGTAAATAAAGTAACCGCAATCTGGACGGTATCGCTAGTAGCTAGCCACGATGACTACGGGTCGTCCACAGGGAAACATGAACCTTTTTCTTGCTTTAGACGAGTTGATTGAAAGATGGGTTGATTGGTTGTAGATCTATTTTAATACGGATGTAGATTTTATAAAGAAGAGGCTTGTAGGGTTCATATGACATAGTGGTAATAGATGACTAGTTAAAAATGACTCCTTTTATCTTTTAATAGTTTAAAACTAGATCAATAGTGATGAATGTAGATTAGGGTTCTTTTGGAAGAAACTAGGGTTTCCATACTCTTTACCCTTGTCCGTACATTGATCTCTATTCATGTCTAGCCCCTAACGAAACAAGAGTTTATCTAATTTCAAATCGTGGTTGAGACTATCAATAAATTGGTAGCGCGCCCGATAAGGATGTTAACATTTATTTTGCTAAAGTTTATAAAGTTTAAAATGTATAAAAGAAGTTAAAATATTTTATCATCCATAGCCTACGAACCCTAGCAAGCTAAGAATTACTCATGCATGGTTGGAGAAGAAATGATGAAGAATGAGATCATAATGTAAGATGCAGAAATTAAGTGCAGAAATTAATTGCGAAAGGACTAATAAAAACTCTACCTTTATTAATCAAGTATATCATGTACAAATCCTTTTAAAGTAGAGTTCAAGAACCCTAGTTTTTGCTCTCGATCTCTATCTTGTTGGAAGTAGATAAACAGCTGATGATCAACTCGGATGCGTGGATCGTCTTGGACTTCTTGATCTCTTCGGTTGATGATCTTCAAAGTGAAGCTCTCGGTCTCTTAAATAGTCACAAAAACTAGAAATCCTAGTTGCCAGATGTTAGGATATATTGATACGATCATACCAAAAAAATACCAAATCCTATGGCCATAAGGAGGTCGCGGATCCGCCGCATATCATGGGGTTTGGCCGCCCAACCGCGGCTCTTTGGTGATATCAAGTTATGGGATTTTTTGTGAAGTCTTCTGTTGACATGTGTAGATCTCTTCGATGTCAGGATTTTGGAAATCTTACTCTGAGCATCTGCCGTTGTTAGATCTTATATTTTCTCTCAATATTTTGGCAGATTTGATTCCGACATCTCGGATCTTTTGATCTCCAGATCTGAGCTAATATCTGCATAATATCTCAAGTCATAGTATTAATAATTTTTGTTATTATTTTGAGATATTATCCTAACCATTTGTATTATACTAAATGTTAAGAATATTTATTAGAAATATTTGATATGATATGCATATTTTAATTACTAATATTTTATATAAATATTATATGCATGTATTTTCCCTCATTATGTTAATTATAATATTGAAACATATGATAATAAACTTTTTACAAATAAACCCATATATGTTCTATATTTACAAGAAACGCCTTTTAGTACTTAACAATAGTGGGGGAAATAATCATTCAAATGTGCAATATTTCAGACTAATTAGCCGCCAAGGCCGCCAAGGCCTAAGGAAGAAAGACTGGTGGCGCAAGCTCGTCCCGACCCGCTCCAAGCACGGCCCCGAGGCAAACTCCTTTGGCCAAGCCTTCCGCAGCACCCCCCATCCTGGAGGAGCGTTGTGGGAAAGGAGTGGGGGTCAAAAGCATGTGCGGGACCTGGCGTCCTGGGCGAGGGAGGAGGAGTCTCTCCCCGTTGAGGAAATCCCCCTCAAGATACAGAAGCGGGTGGTCTCTCGGCCACCCTCTACCGGGATCCAAGTGCACGAGGGCGACTTCTGCATTGAGGTGCCATCGGGGCTATCTGTGGTCAACAGCTTGCTGGCGTACATGGAGAAGTCTGCCGAGACTAAGATTCCCCGGGGCACCATGAAGGCCCAGGTGGCTGCAATAGCGCAGGAGGCGGTTCAGGTCAGTATCTAGCTTTCATCGAAAATTCCTTAAGTTTTATTTCCTCTGTTTTAGCTTTTTAACGCTTGTTATTTTCCTCAGGTCCTTCAGCACCGCGCTCTCCTCATCGCCATGGAGTCCAAGAAAATAGCTCCGGCGATGAAGAAGGCGGGCGAATCTTCCTCGCGGGAGGAAGAGCTTCGCCTTCAATTGCAGCAAGCGGAGGAGAAAGCGGCCCTCCTTGACTCGAGATTGGTCGCCGAGGGGCTAACGATCTCAAAGCTGAAGGAGTCCCATCAGCTTCTAAACGAGTCCAACCGATCTATCCAAGCCAAGATGGAGGAAACGAATGGCCTTTACAACGCTATGAAGAGGTTGAGGGATGCCATCAAGAAGGATGCTCGGGCGGCTTTAGACGCGGCGAAGCTTGCTGAGAGTCGGGCGGCGAAGGCCGTGGAGGAATACAAGGCGTCTGATTAATTTTACCTTGATCTTGCCGAATCCACGGCCCTCGGGTGGCACAAATCCCTCGACGCCGTCAAGGAATCTATGCCGGAGTTTGTCGATGGCGAGCTCCGCGCTAAGTTCCCCCTCGCCGAGGAAGCGCCGCATGGAAGAGGCGCTGAGCTGGCTGTAGGAGGCGAGGCTATTAGCGGAAGCGCCGACCCTGAGGTCGTCGTTTTGGCTCCCGATGGTGGCATCGAGCAGGATGAGATCCCAGCCGATCAGGCAGTCTGAGCTATCCCCCTTCACGATTTTTCTTGTATATATATATTTTTTAGAATTTTGTAAGCCTCCGGGTATTTTTGTAAGGCTGAGAAGCCCACAATACCTTTATACATAATTTTGATCATAAATAAAGTATATATTTTCCTTTTCTCAAATGTCTGATCATGCTGCAAGTACTTTTAGCTCGTAAGTTTTTTCATCTTGCAAGCACTTTAGCTTGTAATGTCTTTTCATCTTGCAAGTGTTTGGCCGGTGTCCACCCTTTCTAGGTGACGATCGTTCATTGAGTATGAGTCGAAAGATAGCCAAGTGTACGAAGGTCGGTACCCTCCCTTTCCTCTGAGTCGAGGGGCGATCACGCATCGAGCATGAATCGAATGACAGCCAAGTGTAGGAAGGTCGGTATTCTCCCTTTCCCCGGAGTCGAGGGGCGATCGCACATCTAGTATGAATCGAATGATAGCCAAGTTTTAATAGGTCGGCGTCACTTGATTCTACCCGGTTGCCTCGCGATGAGAGCTTTAGATCTACAGAGTTTGTTGGGCAGGAAGCTACCCTCTACGGTTAGGGCCGAGCAGGAATTAGCTCGGTGGCCTCGTGAGGAGGGCTTTGGATCCCCAGCGTTTGTTGGGAAGGAAGCTACCCGCTAGGGATGGGCCAAGAAGGAATCTTCCCGGTCACCTCGTGATGAGGGCTTTGGATCCACAGAGTTTTTTGGGCAGGAAGCTACCCGCTGCGGATGGGCCGAGCAGGAATCTGCTCGGTGGCCTTGTGAGAAGGGCTTTATATCCACAGCGTTTGTTGGGTAGGAAGCTACCCGCTGTGGATGGGGCCGAGCAGGAATCTGGTCGGCGGCGTCATGAGGAGGGTTTTAAATCTACAGTGTTTGTTGGGAAGGAAGCTACCTGCTTGTGTATAAGCTGAGCAGGAAGCTACCCGGTCGCCTCACGAAGAGGGCTTTAGATCTAAAGCGTTTGTTGGGCAGGAAGCTACCCGCTGGGGATGGGCCGAGCAGGAATCTGCTTGGCGGCCTCATGATGAGGGGTTTAGATCCACAGCATTTGTTGGGTAGGAAGCTACCTGCTGCGGATGGGGCCATGCAGGAATCTGCTCGGTGGCCTTGTGAGGAGGGCTTTAGATCCACAACGTTTGTTGGGCAGGAAGCTACCCGCTTGTGGATGAGCTGAGCAGGAAGCTACCCGGTCGCCTCGTGAAGAGGGCTTTGGATCCATAGTGTTTGTTGGGCAGGAAGCTACCCGCTGGGGATGAGCCGAGCAGGAATCTGCTTGGCTACCTTGTGATATGGGCTTTGGATTCACAGCGTTTGTTGGGCAAGAAGCTACTTGCTGCGGATGGGGCCGAGTAGGAATCTGCTCGGCGGCCTCATGAGGAGGGATTTAGGTCTATAGCATTGTTGGGAAGGAAGTTACCCGCTGTGGATGGGCAGAGCAGGAATCTTCTCGGCGGCCTCATGAGGAGGGCTTTAGATCCACTTCTTTATAGAGAAAGAATCTACCCGCTTGTGGATGAGCCGAACAGGAAGCTACCCGGTCGCCTCGCGGTGAGGGCTTTAGATCCACAGCGTTTGTTAGGCAGGAAGCTACCTGCTTGTAGATGAGCCGAGCAGGAAGCTACTCGGTGGCCTCGTGATGAGGGATTTAGATCCACAGTGTTTGTTGGGCAGGAAGCTACCCGCTACAGATGGGCCGAGCAGGAATCCGCTCGTCGGCCTCGTGAGAGGGGCTTTAGATCCACAGCGTTTGTTGGGCAGGAAGCTACCGGCTGTGGATGGGCTGAGCAGGAATCTGCTCGGCGGCCTCATGATGATGGCTTTATTATCTCTCTAGTATCTCCTTAGGGCATCGTTCAACCTTCCATGGATCATATAGGCTGGAATGGCGACCGTCGCGGATAACATATGGCAGCACCACATCTGGAATGTGCGATATTCCATGATTTGCGTCGTTGTGCGAGTAAATCTCGGCCATTGGAAGATATTTTTTTTTGAGGCTATAAATACTGAAAGCATATTGGTTTCTTCCTAGTCTTGCATTCCCTGAAGATGACCGGCCGCGTGTATGCCATCAGGGAGATCATTTCTCGTGACGATGTATACTTTTATAACCTCGATCGTTCCGAGGAGAGATAGAGGCTGTGATAGACCGCCTAGAGGGCCACTGTGGGCGTCTGCTTCCCCGGAGATCTCATCTCCTTCAGGTGCTAATTTATGCGATATGGAGGACTTCCCCGGGTCTGTACAACACCCTATCTCCATAGTTGATGGATGAGGCGTTCGACAAAATGCACACTGTCCGCATGCTTGGTCTGATCTCAAAGAGTAGGCAGGATCGCTCGGTAGACCTCCTTCTTGAGAGTTTCCAGCAAAGGTTGGTTGTCGCATCTTGCTCGGCGGACGGTGATCCCGGGGAGTCCGTGGCTTCTAGGGTCCGCGAGTACCGTCGGAGGGAGCGGGTCGAGGCTGCCTGGGTTCGGCTGGAGGAGCTTTCTTCGGTGTATCACCGACAATGTTTCCTTAATCCTCGTCCTCCTTTGTTGTAATTGTTGTAAGGTTGGGGAGCCTATATTACCTCTTAAAAAATAATTTATCCTTTGTTGAAGTGCATTGTCTCTTTTTATCCCCTCGGTACACTTTATACTTTTTCTTAAAAACCTTGGAATCTCGGAACGGAGAAAAGAAACAAAAGGCTGGAGCCCCATGGCGGTGTAAAAGGTTTCTTCTGTGAGAGGACCTAACTCAGGAGACTTAATTAAATGCCAATGGGAATTACATTATTTCAAAAGAGGGTACATGTTTATTTATACAACTTAACTTTTTCAGTGTTATAAGGCCGAAGAAAATTACGCCCCCGGCGTCCTGTAGGCGGTATGCTCTACCGGGCAACGCTTCTGTTACGAAGAATAGTCCGTCCCACTTCGGGAAGAACTTATGAAGTCTCCCTTTGTCTACGAACTCGTTTCATTGTAAGACCAGATCTCCCGTCTTGAAGGCCTGATGTTTAACTCGGTCATTGTAGTAGCAAGCGGTTTGCTGTTGATAGGCGACCGCTCTGATTTGTGCTCGATCCAGCTTTTCCAATAAGACGTCCAAGTTGCTTCAGAGCGCCAAGGTGTTAGCTTCATCGTCGAAGTGTTCGACCCTCTAACTGGGCAGTCCAATCTCCGTGGGGACCATCGCCTCGGTACCGTAGCAGAGGCTGAATGGGGTTCTCCCGTGGGTGTTTTCTTCAATGTCCGCAACGACCATAGCACCTGCGATAGTTCTTCGACCCAGCCGCCTTGCCTTCCTTCCAAGCGGGCTCTGAGGCTGTGGATGATGCCTCGGTTCGCTACCTCGGCCTGCCCGTTGCATTGTGGATGTGTGACCGCGACAAACTTCATCAATATGTGCTAGTCGCTGCAAAACTCTTTGACTTTATCGTTTTCGAAGTTGGTCCCGTGGTCGGTAACTATGCACCTCGGGATCCCAAATCGAGAAATTATGTCATTCTGCAGGAATTTTATCGTAGAGGTAGCGTCCGGTTTCCTGATGGGTATGGCCTCTATCCATTTCATGAAGTAGTCCACAGCGACGAGGATGTATCTGTGCCTGCCTGTGCTGGTGGGGAGTTGGCCCACTATATCCATCCCCCATTGTGTAAACGGCTAAGGGGAATTGAGTAGAGTTGGTTCGGTGGCAGGGAGACGAGGTATGCTGCCGAAGAGTCGGAAGTTCTTGCATCTTCTGACCAGCTTCTCGGCATCCTGGTGTATTCTCGGCCAATGGTACCCTTGCAGTAGTGCCTTTTGGATCTGGGTTCGGGCCTCTTGATGTGCTCCTCTAACCCTTCATGTATCTCTTACAGAACGTAGTCAGCCTTGTGGGGATCGATGCACCGGAATAGAGGCCGAGTGTATGATTTCTTGTACAGGTTTCCGTTGCTCCAGATGAAATGGCGTGCTTTGGCCCGAAGCCGGCGAGCTTCTCCTCGGTCTTCGGGAAGTACATCGTCCTTTAGAAACTCTACGGAGAGCTTTCTCTAATCCCGGCCTTCTTCCTGAGTTGTGTAGATCTTGAGTGTTACCTCTCCGTCTTCCACGCTGGGTCATGGCAAGACTTCGAAGATGATATTTCTTTTATGGTTGGCCGAATAGGAAGAAGCGAGCTTGCTCAAGGCGTCGGCTTAGGTGTTCAAGTTCCTATGAATCTGCTCCACTTGGACTTCGTCGAAATTTTTTCGAAGACTTCTTACTTCGGCCAGGTATTTTATCATGAGTGGCTCCCGGGCTTCGAAACGCCCGGTTACTTGGCCGATGACCAGTGCGGAGTCGCTACGAACTCTGATGGTCTTTAGCCTTACCCCGGAGGCGATTCGTAGTCCTGCCAACAAAGCCTCATATTTCGCGGCGTTGTTCGACGCTCTAAACCCAAGCTTGAAAGAGTATTCCATTTCTGTTTTGTCCGGGCCGTGGATGATCAGGCAAGCCCCGCTCCCCTCCTGGGTAGAGGATCTGTCCACATAGAGCACCTAGTCCGGGATGGGGTTGGGCACCTCTTCGACCGAGGGATGTGGTTCGGGGCCCTGCGCCGCCATTCCTTCTTTAGCGGGATTAGGCCATTCGACAATGAAATCTGCTAAGACCAATGCTTTGATGGATTTTCTGGGGCGGTATTTGATATCGAATTGGGACAATTCCTACCTCCATTTCTCCAGAAGACTTGATGACTTGGGGGAGGCGAGAATAGACCCTAAAGGTCACTCGGTGAGGATGAGGATTGTGTGCGCTTGGAAATAGTGTCGAAGTTTTCTGGAGGCGACGACAAGTGCCTGGTCTATTTTCTCTATGGCCGGGTATCTTGTTTCTGCATCCTTGAAAACATGGCTCACGTAGTAGACCAGCCTCTGTATGCCTTCGCATTCTCTGATAAGCACCGAGCCTGCAGCTTGGTCAGAGATGGCTAGATATAATAATAGCTCGTCGCCCTCGACCGGTCGGGTGAGTAGCGGAGGAGTCGCCAGGTGTGCCTTGAGTTGTTCGAAAGCATTCTGGCATTCCTCAAACCATTCGAACTTAGGAATTTTCCTTAGGGCCTTGAAGAACGGGAGGCACTTCTCTCCGGATCTAGACATAAAGCGACTCAGGGAAGCCACCCTCCCCATGAGGCACACGATGTCGACATTGCTCTTGGGTGTTGCCGTGTTGAGGATGGCGCTGATCTTTTCTGGGTTTGCTTCGATTCCACGATGGCTAACCATGAACCCGAGGAACTTCCTACTGGTGACTCCGAACACATACTTAGCTGGGTTTATCTTCATTTTGTACTTACGCAGGACGTCGAATGTCTCGCCGAGGTCTTTAGTGTGCCCGGCCGAGGAGATGGATTTTACGAGCATGTCGTCGACGTAGACTTCCATATTTCTCCCAATCTGTAGTTTGAACAGTTTTTTGACCAGGTGTTGATACATAGCCCCAGCGTTCTTGAGTCCGAAGGCCATTACTTTGTAGCAGTATACCCCCTGATCCACGGTGAAGGCTGTAAGTTCTTCGTCGACCGGGTTCATCCGGATCTGATTATAATCGGAGAAAGCGTCCATAAAGCTCAGTCGTTCATGGCCGGCTGAACTGTCCACTAGCTGGTCTATCCGAGGAAGTGGATAGTTGTCTTTGGGGAAAGTTTTGTTCAAGTCCGTGAAATCGACGCACATACGTCATTTCCCGTTTTCCTTCTTGACCATGACCGCGTTCGCCAGCCAATCTGAATACTCCAGGTTCCTGATGAAGTTGGCTGCGAGCAATCGATCCACCTCGTCTTCTATCGCCTTTTGTTTAACCGGCGCAAAGCTTCTCTTCTTTTGTCCGACGGGTCGGGATTTTGGGTCGACCCCGAGCTTATAGGAGATCACTTTGGGGTCGATCCCGGGCATGTCGGCTGGCATCCAAACGGATACGTCTGAGTTTCCTCGGAGGAAATGGATCAAGTTTTCATGGTGGTCCCTTGTCAGGAGAGAGCCGATCTGGACTGCCCGGCCATCGACTCCTTCTACGAGGGGGACTTCCGTCAATGCTTCCACCGGGCGTCTCGAGTTTCCCTTTTGTCGTCGCGTGTATCTAAGAACCCCTGGAAATCATGCGCGTCCTTAAAATCGTCGCCTTGCTCTCCAGCGGGGGATGTCGAGGCGAGGCAAATCTTGGCGGTTTGCTGGTTCCTATAAGCCTGACCTATCCCCCTTGATCCAAAGGGAATTTGATCGTAAGGTGATAAGTCAAAATTTGAGCCCAGAGGGCATTCAGGGTAGGGCGTCCCAGGAGAATGTTATAGGATGATGGGACCTTAGCGACGAGGAAGTTCACCGGTATGGTTCGCGCATTGCCCGCTTCCTGATTGATGATATTTTCTGATTGTGTGTGTATATCAAATAATCCCCGGCAACGGCGCCATTTGATTGAAACGATTTTGGATTGTGTATGTATGAAAATTGTATAGAAATCACAACCAAAAATATTTTGACCGCAATCAATAACGTTGTCGAATGCAGCGCGTTAGTAAGTGCGGATCGTCCACAGGGAAAGTGTAATCGTTCGTGTTTCGATTTAGATGAGTCGAAAATTTAAAGAAAAGAAAACAAACAACAATTCATGATTTGTGAAATGAAGTTCAAGAATTAGAAAATCTAGATCTAATAACAAGAAAACGATAAAATCAAGAATTGAGAATTTATGATGATTTCCAGACCAAATATCAAGAATCGAAATGAGGCTCGTAGGAATCGATCGGATCTATAGATGTGATGAAATCTATTGATTACGTATTCTTATCCATCGATGAATTGATACTAGATCGATGATGATCTACGAGAATTAGGGATTTCTTGTGAAACTATGGTTTCATCATCTATCACTTGTTCCTTCGTCGATATCATTCACATTCTAGCCTCTAGTAAATTCAAGAATCGATCGTGGATCCCTAATTTCGAGCGATCACAATCAAGAAAGCATCGCAACGAAACTAGGTCGTCGATTCTTCAATTTGCTAGGGTTTTCAAAACTCATAGGACTTAAGAATCGTTTTTAGATTTGTTACATCATCATTCTATTGATTGTCTCGACTCCTTTACGAGCGGAGTTTTACTCAAACATCACAACAAGAACCATAATCACAAATTGAGATCGAATCATGATGCAAGAATTTAAAGAAAGCAAGATTAAAGAATTTCACCTTTTATTTATCAACAATTCCGTTTACAATTCACTCAAGAACTACAAGAGGAAGAACTCGATCGTCGATTTGGCCTCGCTCGTCTCCTTGAGTCGCGTATCGGCTTGGATCACTTGCTCGGTTGAAGATCGGCTCCGCTCCTAAAAGCTTGAAGGCTTCTTGCTTGAATGGTACTCGGGATCTTGAATTTGGCTTGGATTTTGGATTTTTGAGGCACAAGTTGTGTCACTCAACTTGTGTTACAAATGGGGGAGAGAATTCAGCCCTTTAACCCTAGATCTAGGCTCTTTTTTATAGACTTTCAAAACCCTAGATCTAGGATTTCAAATTTGAATTTCCCTCCAAAAGTTTGTTAAAGAGAGCCTTCTAGAAATAGTTTGTTAGGCCGAGCCTTCTAGATGAAGCCACGTGGCAAATCTGGAGTCTTCTGGAAGCTTGTACCATTGCATGAAGGCAGGTGTAGAAATTGGATGCAATGAAGACATTAAGCCGCCGCGGATCCGCGGCGCAAGCCGGCTCCGGCCGCGGATCCGCGGCTCGTCTGAAGCCGTGGGGCTTGATCTTCCTGGTACTTATTTGGACTGACACTTGGGCCTTTTCCTGATATGTTGAATTTTATTTGGCTTTCTGTATCACTACCAGATCTCAAATCTTGTAGTTGGTGTATTTTTTATCAGTTCTTTTTCCAATTTTGGCTTTGCTCCTGCAATTTCCTGCACAATTTCTCGAGACAAGAGTTGCGCTATACAAGAATGATGCGATGCCATGATAAACAGTCAATTTCCCTTAAAGTGCCTGTTTTAAAGTATAACACATGTAATCTGGTATTTCAGGGATGTTTTGCTAATATGTGCAATATGAATACCGAACACTTCTAGATGAGTGTAAATGATAGGGAAATTGACGTGTTAAAATTGCAGTATTTTCGACTGATCAAATTCCCCCAAACTTATTTTTGGTCGTCTCGAGCGAACTGTTTTATTAAAAAGAGAAGGAGAAAATAAAGAAAGAGAAAAAGACTAACTAGCACACTTTCGTAGGCAACACGATTGCACTGAGCACGTGCAACAAGCCTTTAAACCTCTAGGTGTCCCTAGTAGGAGGAGTGTTGTCTCCTGAGGGTTTTCAGCGGATTGCACCCACAAAATCCAATAATAAAAGGAAGATCTTGAATATTACATTTAAAGACAAGAATTGTAAAAGAAAAGCCTTGAAAATTAGGGTTTCCAACTATGCTGGCTTTTCGGTTGTCATGAGCCCTATCTTAATAGTCATGAAAAGATGTCAGAAATCACGTCCTCCCTCAATAAAACATCATCTTATTCTTCATTCCTATCTTTCTTCCAAACATCGATCATATCACCCTACGTGTGTGTAATTTACATCCCTACACCCGGAGAATTCAATTCAAGCTATCATACTCTTGCCCATCAGCCTCAGTACTTTTTAATTAATGAATATTTAGATGAATTTGCTCACACACTTTCATGCGACCGTTAATACTTCTTGAGGTACTAACCGACCGATTACTCATGTGCTTTCTTATACGGTGTTTTTCCTCGTCTTGCACTACCTAAGGCTTAGTAGTGACTCCCAGACCAGTTGGCCTTAGGGCACTAGGTGAAGAGGCACCATCGCTATATTTTTTTTATTGCTGCCTTGGCGATAATAAAACCAGTGTCCATTTCTCTCACCAATTTATATTTTTTTTATTTCCTTCATACTTTGGCTTTAAGACAAGAGCATTTCAAGGTATCCTCTACTATCCCGAGTTTCAAGACGTGTGAGTGCGAATAGCAGGGCATCAACGTTCAAAATGTTTGGCTTCCAGAATAGGAAGTATTTTTCAGAATTATTTTTATCCTCAGATTAGTAACTTCCTTCATCTTACTAACCCTTCGGACAACGGCTCATAACTACTTATTACTAGTTCGTATAAGAAAACTTCTAATTTTCTTGGTTTTCTTAAATTTTTCTAATCTTTTGGATGTAATTTTTCACTATCTAAACTTTTATTATCTTATTTATTTACAAAATAAATTTTTTATTTTTTTTGAAAATTTTTAAATTTTTATAGGTTTTGAAAATGTTTTGTGCTTATGCGAAGTATGATGCAAATGATGCGAAAATAAGCACAAACCTCCCCCAAACTTGTTTTCAACAGTGTCCTCACTGTTGCCATCTGCTAAATCTTGAAAAACCTGTAACCTTAGGAGGAATTTATTAGTGGGGGCAAAATATTTAAGTGAAGAACCTCCCCCAAACTTATTCTTGGCTCATCATTTTGTAAAAATTTTCTTTTCAAGAGCCAGAAAAAATGCCCCACCTTAAACTTGAGTTATGCAATGTTAATCTTTGAAAATCACATGAGGGGGTCAAAAATCAGTGGTCGATGCCAAGCTTTGCAAAGACCAAAGGTCAACACTAACCATTCGAAGATTTTATCAATGTAGTGCTCAGGTTGGTGGAAGAAGAAGTGGGGAAAGGGTAAGTGGTGGAATAGAATGTGTGTACGTCTCATTTTGGAGAGACGATGAAGTGAATGTGATGGATTACTCGCATTCTTTTTATAGTCCATATGAAAGGGTGGAGGGTCAATTTCATTGATTGGGAGATGATTCATCTCAACACCCGTGTCATTCAAAAATGCGAGTTCATCAGCGAAGATCTCCTCAAAAGTTCCATCAATACCCCGGTGAAGAATGTCATCATAAAGTGCAGGGTGATCTTCAGACTCTAAAGACAGTTCATAATCGGTGTTACTTGTTGACCCAGACAACTAGGTGGAAGAGTCCGTATGTTTATGATACATAGTTGGGTCAAACAATAACGTATGAAAAGAGTCAAGATCAGTATCAAGAGGATCATCAAATTCGCTGCTGTCGATATCCATTAATTCGACAGAACATACATGAGCAGTAGGTTCGGAGGGTACACTTCCCAACTTGTAAATGTTCAGCTCTATTGACCTATTCCCGAAGGATAGGGTCATAGAACCATTACGACAGTTGATGATAGCGTTGGAAGTGGCCAAAAAGGGGCGACCTAAAATCACCGGAATCTGATTCCGTGGGTTCTCTACAGGCTGTGTATCAATTACAATAAAGTCCACAGGGAATACAAATTCCCTGATTTTTATTAACACATCCTCCAGTTCACCCCTAGGTTTGGTGATTGATCGGTCAGCCATCTGGAGAGTTATGCTTGAGGGCTTTAACACTCCAATACCTAGTTGCTCATAAACCGAGTATGGAAGCAAGTTAACACTAGCGCCAAGGTCTAGTAGAGCACGGTTGATGTGTTTTTCTCCAATAGAAATGGAAATAGTATGACAGCCAGGGTCCTTACGTTTCCTCGGTACTTGTTGGGGGAAAGCCGTGTCTACTGTTTTTGCCATGAATATCTTCGTGGGCACTTGAGTCTTCCTCTTCCTAGTGCACAAGTTCTTAAGAGTTTTCGCATAGGACGTAACTTGTTGGATGGCATCTAGGAGAGGGATGTTGATGTTTACTTGCTTAAACATGTCCATAATCTTCTCCATATGTGGACTCGATTTGTTAGCCCTTAACCGATTAGGATAAGGTGCTTTAGCAATAAGCGCTGGGTCCATCATAGGAGAAGGAAGTGTGTGTGGACCTGATCCCAGAATAGAAGTGGGGATCGTCTGTGGAGGAGTAGAAGAGCTGGGCTGAGGTGGCGAGCCTTGTGGGAAACGAAGAATAGGCCCGCAAGAAGGCAGTGGGGTAGAAGAACTGGGGTCAGAATTAGAAGTAGAAGTGGAAGGAAAGGTCTCAGCCGGGGTATCATCGATAGATTTTTCAGTGTCATCAATCTCTTCCCCAACGTGATTGTCAAGCACTCTTCCAGATTTCAACGTGATTGCATTCACATGATGTGAATAGCCAGGATTGGGTAAAGGTTGAGCTGGAAGTTTCCCTTTCTCTCTTGCACTCATTTCGGTTTTAAGTTGTGCAATTTGTTCTTCCATCGATTTAATATTCTCATTTTGAGAGACAATGATCTTCATCACATTATCGAAGGAAGATTGCATTTTTGCCGTCCCTTGGATGGATTGTTTCATGAAAGTATCCAAGGTTTGTGCTAGTGCAGAGGTATTATCTGTACCGGTCAATTGCAAAGAGTTTTCATGTGGTGCAAAAGTGTTGGCCGGATTTTGGAAGTTTTGTGCTTGGAAGGGGTGCTGACTCAATTGTGGTGGTTGCTGTAGTGGTGTAGGGACCCTTTGGAAATTGTTTTGGTTTGGAACCGTGTTTTGAGATTGTGATTGGTTCCAAGCAAAATTAGGGTGATTCCTCCAACCCTGATTATATATGCAAGAAAATGGATCGTTTCTAAGCCGTTATTGGAAAGCAGTATTGGTATGCTCGTGACCTTGAAACGGAGAATTTCGTGGACATTCTTCCGTCAAATGAGAAGGATCAGAACAGTATCCACATACAGTTTTGGAGAGTGACATTTGATTTACGGCGGCGGCTAAAAATTTGTTTTCCATAGTCTTGAGTTTCTTATTGATAGCTGAAATTTCAGCTCTAACTCCTATAGAAATATCATTGCCACTCCTAGACGATTGACTCACACCCTCCCACTGTAACGATTTTTTAACAAAATCTTCTAGGAATTTCCAGGCTTCCCCATCATCTTTGGTCGTGAAATTGCCTTGACACATTAATTCAAGGGTCTGTCTTGTGTTAGGATTAATGCCCTCATAAATGATTCGGCACAGTTCCCATCTAGGGATTCCGTGATGTGGACATTGGACTAACAAATCCTTGAAGTGTTCAAGACATTGTGAAAATGTTTCATTTGGAAACTGGGTGAATTGATTTATTTCGCTACGGACTCGAGCTGTTTTATGATGTGGATAGAATTTCTTAAGGAATGCTTTGACGAATTCTTCCCAATTTGAAATAGAATGTGCGGTAGTGTTATACAGCCACTTCTCGGCTATATCGCACAAGGTAAATGGGAGAAGACGTAGACGCATAGCATCCATAGAAAGCTGTGAGGTACCCATCATTGCGCGTACATTTTCAAATTTGGTGATAAAGGCATATGCGTCTTCAGACTCGAGGCCGTGATATTTGGGTAGAAGGTTGATGTATTAGGGTTTAATCTGAAAATTGTCCCCGTTGGCTGGTGGAATGGAGAGACAGGTGGAAAGGGGAACACATGAAGGATAGCACCTCTCTTGGAGAGAGATGCGGGGTGGATTCTGCACACCAACGGACGGCGGCAGAGTAGTGGTAAAGAAATTCGATAGAGATGGATCCATCGATGTGGGTGTGGTGGTGGGTAAAGAAGAGGTAAATGTAGAAATACCGACTTTTGGGTCGATCGGGGGAACGCGGACTAAACGGGCACTAGAATCCCGTGTCCAGACTATCTTGCACTAAAAGGGGTTAGTACAAGTGGCAGCGTGACTTATAATTAGGGGAAATAATGAATGTGATTGGTGTTTGATTTGAAAATTTTACGGATTTTTTGAAAAAATGATGCGATCACACAAATGCAACAAGAAAAACCCTAATTCTAATGGTCACCTAGGTCAAAGCTCTAGACCCCTCCTAACTGCCAAAAGACAAGTCGCAGGATAAATCTTCCACTGCCTCTTTGTCTCTCCTGTGGCCAGGTAAGTGCCAGGTAAGTGGGAGGTTCTCCACTACGTAAGTAGTGGGCCTAATTAAGTAACCACTAGCCTTTACACACTTGCCTTAGACACCACAAAAGAAACGCGGATAAGCAATGAATTACCCACGGCCTTCTTCTGTCCTAAATGAGCGCGACGGTCTTTAGAGTCATCTCTAGATATTTTTTTAGTTAATGAGGGTAATGCGGATCCAAGTTTGTGATTTTTGGGGCTTAGGAAAGGTAATGAACTCCCCACCTAATCTGGATTTGGTCGTGCCCCTTAATTTCCGTATTAATATGCAAACAACCAAAAATCAAAACACGCACAATTTATTTTGCTTTTTGCGGCGCTGCGATTTATTTGCAAAGAAACCAGCAGAAATTTGTTATTTGGAGCAGATGAGGGAAGAGATAAGAAAGTAAGAAGTCACCTGAGAAATTTTGGAACAGTGAACAAGCAGAAACGCCGCGGAAACGCGATTGGAGTCTCCTATTGCCGCGGAAACGCGGTTGGATCTTGGGATCGCTGCACGGAAATTTGTGTACAAGCTCCTGTTCACCTTTTTAGCTCTCTGGAATTTGCAGAAATTTTTTCCACAGCTCCAATGATTCCACATTTCCTCGCAACAAATCACAACAACACGTTTAGGGTTTGTGCGAATTTAGATCTAAAAATATAGATGGAATAAACTTTTAAACTTAAATTTCAAAATACGAACAATTAGCGCACAATCCCCGGCAACGGCGCCATTTGATTGATGATATTTTCCGATTGTGTTTGTATATCAAATAATCTCCGGCAACGGCACCATTTGATTGAAACGATTTCGGATTGTGTATGTATGAAAATTGTACAGAAATCACAACCAAAAATATTTTGACCGCAATCAATAACGGTGTCGAATGTAGCGCGTTAGTAAGTGCGGATCGTCCACAGGGAAAGTGTAATCGTTCGTGTTTCGATTTAGATGAGTCGAAAATTTAAAGAAAAGAAAACAAACAACAATTCATGATTTGTGAAATGAAGTTCAAGAATTAGAAAATCTAGATCTAATAACAAGAAAACGACAAAATCAAGAATTGAGAATTTGTGATGATTTCCAAACCAAATATCAAGAATCGAAATGAGGCTCGTAGGAATCGATCGGATCTATAGATGTGATGAAATCTATTGATTACGTATTGTTATCCATCGATGAATTGATACTAGATCGATGATGATCTACGAGAATTAGGGATTTCTTGTGAAACTATGGTTTCATCATCTATCCATTGTTCCTTCGTCAATATCATTCACATTCTAGCCTCTAATAAATTCAAGAATCGATCGTGGATCCCTAATTTCGAGCGATCACAATCAAGAAAGCATCGCAATGAAACTAGGTCGTCGATTCTTCAATTTGCTAGGGTTTACAAAACTCATAGGACTTAAGAATCATTTTTAGATTTGTTACATCATCATTCTATTGATCGTCTTGACTCCTTTACGAGCGGAGTTTTACTCAAACATCACAACAAGAACCACAATCACAAATTGAGATCGAATCATGATGCAAGAATTTAAAGAAAGCAAGATTAAAGAATTTCACCTTTTATTTATCAACAATTCCGTTTACAATTCACTCAAGAACTACAAGAGGAAGAACTCGATCGTCGATTTGGCCTCGCTCGTCTCCTTGAGTCGCGGATCGGCTTGGATCACTTGCTCGGTTGAAGATCGGCTCCTCTCCTAAAAGCTTGAAGACTTCTTGCTTGAATGGTACTCGGGATCTTGAATTTGGCTTGGATTTTGGATTTTTGAGGCACAAGTTGTGTTACTCAACTTGTGTTAGAAATGGGGGAGAGAATTCAGCCCTTTAACCCTAGATCTAGGCTCCTTTTTATAGACTTTCAAAACCCTAGATCTAGGATTTCAAATTTGAATTTCCCTCCAAAAGTTTGTTAAAGAGAGCCTTCTAGAAATAGTTTGTTAGGCCGAGCCTTCTAGATGAAGCCACGTGGCAAATCGGGAGTCTTCTGGAAGCTTGTACTGTTGCATGAAGGCACGTGCAGAAATTGGATGCAATGAAGCCATTAAGCCGCCGCGGATCCGCGGCGCAAGCCGGCTCCGGCCGCGGATCCGCGGCTCGTCTGAAGCCATGGGGCTTGATCTTCCTGGTACTTATTTGGGCTGACACTTAGGCCTTTTCTTGATATGTTGAATTTTATTTGGCTTTCTGTATCACTACCAGATCTCAAATCTTGTAGTTGGTGTATTTTTTATCAGCTCTTTTCCCAATTATGGCTTTGCTCCTGCAATTTCCTGCACAATTTCTCGAGACAAGAGTTGCGCTATACAAGAATGATGCGATGCCATGATAAATAGTCAATTTCCTTTAAAGTGCCGGTTTTAAAGTATAACACATGTAATCTGGTATTTCAGGGATGTTTTGCTAATATGTGCAATATGAATACCGAACACTTCTAGATGAGTGCAAATGATAGGGAAATTGACATGTTAAAAATGCAGTATTTTCGACTGATCACTTCCCCAATTTGAGGAGGAGGGTGACCAACCCCTCGGCCAGGACGGAGTGGTTTGTTAACCAAGAGAGGACATGGGAGGTCAGCCGAAGGTCGGATGGTCCTAGCCCCGTATGCTGGAAACAGTCATAGAATAGGATATCCGCCGAGCTCCCTGAATCGACCAAAATTCTCTGGACCTCGTAATGGTGGACTCGGGCCGTTATCACGAGAGGGTCATTGTGAGGAAGCGATATGCCGTGGAGGTCTTCATCGGTAAAGATGATCGGTTCGTCCTTCCTGTACCTCTTACGGGGTGGATCGCTTACACCTTCGACTGGGAGGAGGTGGTGGTTCTCCTCGTTTTCCCAAGCTTGATCCAAGGTAACGACCATGATTTTCCCAATCGTTAATTCCCCGGGAGGAGTTTATTCCTTCTGCTCCCGCTCTGCTTGCCGCTTGTCTCGTAAGTATTTCACCAGGTGGTCGGAGCGGATCAACTCTTTGATGTAGTCATGGAGTTTTTTGCAGTTCTCAGTCGGGTGACCCTGCGACCTGTGGAAGGCGTAGTATGGGCCGCGGAGATGCTTGCTCGCTCTTTGGGTAACTGGCGGGAGCTTAAAGAACCTCTCGCCCTTAGCTTCCTCCAGCAGCTCGGTCTGGGATATGTTTATAGGAGTGTACTCCTGAAACCTCAGGGAGTAAAGTTTCGGATGGTCGGCTTTCTTTTTCTCCTCCCTGTCCCTTTTCTTTCGGTCCGTTTGGTCGGCTCGGGGCAGATTTGAGTTCACTTCCAACTCGAGTTGAATCTCTCGCTCGGTCCAAGCATTCACTTCGGCCATGGTCTTATGTTGCACTAATGAAAAAGAGCAGATCCACTCTTTGTGCCTAAGACCCGACCTCAGCGCGGTGATAATTGTTTCATCACGGTGCTCGGGAACTTCCAGGAGGGCATTGTAGAAGCGAGTGACATACCCTTTGAAAGATTCCTTGTCTCCGCTCTTGACAGTGAACATGTAGTCGACTGTCCTTTTTTGTCGTCGTTTTTCGATGAAATGACCAAGGAATTGGGAAGCCAGCTCATCGAAGGTCAAGATGGAGTGCGGCGCGAACCCTCGGAACCAGTCCTGGCCAGCTTAGATTGGGGTAGTGGGGAAAGCTCGGCATTGAGCTGCGTCCGAGTTATCTTGGAAGCTCATGCCCGCCATGAATGCGTCTAAGTAGTCCTTCGAGTCGGACTTCCCATCGAAGAGGTCCACTTTGGGCGGCTTGTTCCTGGACAAGACATGCTCGGCCAGCAGCTCTTCGGTAAAAGGCTTTATAAGCGAATCGGCGGAATACCTGGTCCCTTCGTCGGATATGTGGCCATCTCGTCATATGCCTTCAATTTTCTTTTCAAAGGCTTCAAGCCAGTGGTGGTACCCCGAGGATTCTACACAGTTGGAGTGGTGGCTAACCCCGCTTCGGGTTTGCGCGATGGTGCGGCTTCGATTCTGCTCTATCAAATTTCTTAAATCCTCGGGAGAGGCCCTTCTTGAGTAATCCCAACGTTCGCCATTTGCACGGCCTCAGCAGGAGTGGGGGCATCGGTCATGCCTGGAAGCAGGCGAACTGACAGACATCTCCGCAGGGGTTGAGAGTGCATGTGGGCATCGGAGCGACGGCCTAGTCTCCCTTAAGATTGGGGTGTGGAGCTGTCCGGCGCCCAGCGGGTCATGGAATCATTCACCGCATACGGGTCATGGTTGCCGGAGTCGGCACACCGGTGCTCAGTGATGCTGAGATGAGCGTGAGCGAGATCGAAGGCCTAAGCTTCCCCATCTGTCCTTCTACAGACATCGTTATCCCGGGGATGGGGAACTGTGGCTTGATGGGTATGGCCCTTCGCTTAAACGTGGATGAGCGCATCTACCATAGCTGTGAGTCTGTCGATTCGGGCGGATAAGACGCCGATGACATTAGGAGGGGGAGGAGAACTTCTCCTGTCTCCATTATGGATGGTGGGGCGGCTCGTATTGGGATCGTCGCAGTTGTTGCTTGCCATCGGGTCGAGGGCTGAAGATCAACTTTATGGGTGGAGAAGCTTCTGAAAGCGTTCCTATAGAAGACACCAACTGATGGAGGCTGTGATCTCCCTCAAATGTTGTCCTCTGTCGATCTGGTAGCGAGCAGTTTTGAGCAGTTGAGATTTTTTTTTAGCGTTGTTGAGAATGTGGATCTCAATGGGTTGATGGAAGTTGCTGAGGCCGAGCTACCTGCAAGGGAAGTCCTGGGGTGGTAAATCATCGTAGTACCCTCCGACAATCAAGTTAGTACCGAGGAATTAGAGCAGCGTAGCGACTTTTTGGAATGAGTTCGAGTTACCTGAGTTGTTTGAAAGAGGGGTTTATATAGTGGTCGCATGGAGCGAGCCGGCGCGAGATCCTCGCCGTCAGTTACGCCTCGGCGTTATCCCCGCATTAATGGCGGGATATGCCAATTAATGGGGGACGTGCCTGCGTGGGACGTGGAACGTGGGGCGGCGGATATCTCATCTTGGCGAGATACGCGGAGCCATTGTAGGAGCGCTTGGGCTCCGCGCTCTCGGTTGATCGGAGAAGCCGAGGAAGCTCGGCCTGTCAGGAGGATCGGAGATGAGCCGGGAGGCCAAGGAAGCTCGGCCTGTCAGATGGCTCGGAGACGAGCCGGGAGGCCGAGGCAGCTTAGGCCTTGGAATAGCTCGGAGAAGAGTAGGGAGGCCGAGAAAGCTCGGTTGTAGCATTGCTCGAAGGTGAGCTGTTGGCTGTTTGCTAAGTGAATATAGAAGATACTCGGAAGGTCTCCGGAAGGTCGGTTGCATACTCAGAGACGAAGTCCTGAGGAACGTCGCCAATACATCTTATTTATTCCACCTCCATAGCCCCCGGGACACGTCATCCACCATGTGTCGTAATATGAAGAATTCCTACTTGTGAGCATCATTAGGAACTATCGAAAAAGAGCGCTTTACTTCTTGAGTCTATTCCCGTGACAAGAAGATTCCCGTGCTCATCCATAGAGGAAATCATGTAGTCGAGTCTTTCACCACTCTCAAATACATAGACGATGCGTGGAGTAGTTATAGGTTGATGCCTAAGTGATGATACTCATAATTGGGAATTCCCCAGATCATAACACATATCAGATGACGTGTCGCCCACTAGATTCCTATGGGCTATAGAGTTGGAATAGGTATAATGCAATGGGGACATTCTTCGGCGCCTCGCATCCGAGATAGCACCTGACCTTTTGGGAGGCGCACTTGAGTACGTTCCTTCTTCGCCTAACCACCAATCAGTAGCCCGTCACCGAGCAATCATAAAGTTGAGTTCCCTCAGCTTTCTTGCCCATCATTGAGCTATCCTATAGCTATAGCCGAGATTCCTCAGCACCCCTGTTTTGCCAGGAGCATGGAGCATGAGCGTCCTCATAAGGGCTGCGTATATCTCATCACGATGAGATCTTCGCCGCTCCACGTCCCATATCCCCTGCAGGCATATCACGCTGCTAATCGGCGTATCTTACCATTAATAGGCGTATCCCGCCATTAACATGAATGTAACACGGGGTGTAACGGACAGCAAGAATCTCGTATCGACATGCTCCAATGCGACCCTTATATAAACCCCTCCTCCAGACGATTCAGGTAACTCAATTTGATTCCAATATGCCGCTACTCTAACCAATTACTCCTCGATACATGATCGTCGGAGGGTCCAATGGTGGTTTCCCATCTCGGGACTTCCTTTGTAGATAGCTCGGAGACAACAGCCCATTGAAATCCATACCCAACCTTCACCACAAATCTCAACCGTTCAGCTCTGCTGGCCGCAAGATCGACGGAGGACAACATCTGAGAGAGATTCGGACCGCCATTAGTTTGCACCGTATGTGCTAAGTCATTTTCCACCCAAAAAAAGTTGATCTTCCGCCTTTGATTCGATGGCCAGCGATCATCGCAATGAAGATCCTAGCACGAGCCATCCCGTCCTCCGCAACGGAGGCAGGGGAGGTTCTCCTCCTCCCAAGATTGTCGAAACCCTATCTGCATGGATCAACCGACTGATAGTGATGGTGGAAGTGCTCGCTCGCGTATAAACTACCAGCCACGCTCGTCAAACTTCCACCCCTGCTCCCCAGAACGACGGCGTGCACGAGACGGCAGAAGGACGTGTTCAGGTCCTTGGCGTCGCTCGTGCCAATCTCGAAACCATGGAACACCGGCGTACCGATTCCGGCAGTCGCGACCCCCATACGGTAAATGATTCCATAACTTGTTGGGCGCCGGACAGTTTAACTCCAAGGTCTCAGGACCAACCAAATGGTCGCTTCAACGCTCGCCGCGTTCTCTCACCCTCCGAGACGACGTCGGTCAGGTCTCCTGATTCCAGGGATGACCGACGTCACCATAATCATCGAAGCCGTGCCCATGGCACATGTCCGGGGATCCATGAAGGGTTCACCCCAAGAATCCGAGGAACGTGATAGAACAAAACCTAAGCCTCTCCATTTCCCAAGCCCGAATCAGAGACAATCGGCACTCCGATTATGGAGAATTCTTAGGGTACTAGCAGTGAATCGAAGTCCTCGAGAAGAAGATCAAGGACATGTGACTCGCCACCCGTTCACCTGGTAGATCGGCAAAGTACTCCGCAGACTCTCTCACAAAACCCTTCACTGAGAGGTTACTGAGGGAGCAAGTCTCATCCCGAAATAAACCGCCAAAAGTGGCTCTCTTCGACGGGAAGTCTGACTTAAAAGACCACTTGGATGCATTCACCGCAGGCATGAGCTTTGAGATAACTCAAGCACGGCTCAGTGTCGAGCATTCCCCACCACTCTCATCCGGGCCGGGTGAGATTGGTTCCGCGGCTTGACTCCATGCTCAATCTCAACTTTTGACGAGTTGGCCACACAATTCCTTAGCCACTTCGTCGGCTAACGACGACAGAAGAGGTCGGTCGACTACCTGTTCACCATCATGTTAGGAATATGTATGCCCTAGAGGCCATTATTGTATGATATAGTGGACACTTAGACATATATATAGAGGACTTTCTTGCTCAACATGATAATATGCTATCTGGTTGCACTTTATCTTAACATGTACACTAGTATTATTATACTGTCTCTCTTATACATGTTGATAAAGCCCTTACGATATTAGCTTGACTGCCAGGATTATGATGCGGATTATACTACTGGGTCCTGGATAGTCCATAAGCACATCCTTTAATTGTTCCTAGTCGAGGGGATATCCAGAGTAGACTAGTTTGTACGTTTCTTGACCTTGTATAGGGCGATGGTTGATTCCACAACCATTGGTGTTTGATATCAAAGATAGTACACAGGTTCTCACTAGAGAATAGGTACACCGAACAGGACTCGCTGAGAACTCCTAGATGGTACTATACTTATCGTCAGATACCTGTTCTCTGGTGATACTGGTACATGTTAGTCTGTAGACCCAAGATTGTCATAGTGTATTGTGTGGTTCCCAATGTGCTTTGATTTCCTCCCTACCATGGCTCAAAGGAGTCGCTTATCAAGTTACTGGGGTCTGACGTATCCACCGCCAAACTCGATATGCGACATATTGGACGAAGAGACCAGACTGTACTGTAAGTGTTAACTATAGGCTTCATGGGAGTTTGGACAAGCTTGCTTGTTAATCTTCTAATCGCTCAATTCCTGAGTAGCCGTTACGTCCAGCTAGTACCGCTGACGGATTATGGGAAACTGATGTGATCATTACCTACTGCTGACGTATTGACGAGTCTTTAGAGTCCCACACAAAGGTTTCATAGTTCAAGCGAAACGAAGTAAGGCACATATGCTGATATGTGCGGGAGCCTAATTAAATATGAGTATGTGATACCGTATTCTAATCTGGCAATATATGATATCGGTTAGGTTATATGTGATATAACCGGATTATTTAATCAAGTGTTGATTTGATAATATGATATACGGATAAATGATATTAGTCGGTTATATATGATATAACCGGATTATTAAATCAAGTGTTGATTTAATAATTTGATATATATTTATATTTGATATATTTATACATTAACTAATATTAAGCTCACTTAAGTTTATATTCTCTTAATATATATATATATATATATATATATATATATATTTGGATTTTCCATTTTGAGAAAATAGAAAAACGAGGTGGAAATTGGAGAGATATTTGTGGAATGGGTGAGGCATGGCTTTTTCTAATTTTTTTATTCATTTGGCTACACTATTGAAGCATGGTTGTATATTTCTTCACTTGATAATTTGCCCTAGCTCTATTCCTTCACTCTCTCCATTTTCTTCTTCTTCTCCCTCCAAACCTTAACCCTCACATGAGTTGTGAACCTTAGGGCTTAAGAGAGTTCTAAGTGAGCTAATACTCCTACTTTATCAACCTACAATCAATTAGCCATTAAGTATAGATTGTTTCCGTCACTAATGATAGATTAGTGAAGAGATAGCTTGAACTAGAGAAGCTTCAAGATGGATCATCTTTGGCCTCGAAGATCGCGAAACAAGTTCGTGCATTTCTTCAAGTGGAGCCAAGAGGAGTCATAGGTGAAAGTGTGTCTTAGCACCTCTACTTGGTTTCCACATGCATCAAGTATGTAATTTTAAAAAATCTATAGGTCTAAGCTACACTAACCTAGAATCGAATTAGAGAATTAGGGTTTTAGTGTAAGCAAACAAAATCTACACTAAGTGAAAAGAGAATAAAACCTTTATAGACCGGTCCTTCACTTCTAAAGTTCTAAGTAGTAGTCCCTAGAACTCTTCTTAGACTCCACTTGGTGAAAAGAACGAGCTTGCTTTGTGTCTTCAAGGCTGAAGATGATGTTAGTTATATGTATGCCCTAGAGGCCATTACTATACAAGAGATGTATATTGTACTGGATGCTTGGACATATATAAAGAGGACTTTCTTGCTCGACATGATAGTATGCTATCTGGTTACTCTTTATCTTAACATGTACACTGATTGTCTCTCTGTTACATGTTAGTAAAGCCCTTAGGATGTGTACTTGACTACTTAGATTATGATGCGGATCATACTAGTGGGACAAAGGTAGTCCGTGAGTACATCCATGAATGTCCCTAGTCGTGGGTGTATCGAGACAGGGCATCGATATACCAGAGTAGACTAGCGTATACCTTCTCGACCTATGTAGATGGACGATGGATGATCCCATATCCGTTGGTGTTTGACATCAGAGATGATATACGGGTGCTCAGTGGAGACTGGATACACTGGACGGACTCGCCGAGAACTCCCAGATGGTATTATAACTCACGTCAGATGACAGTTCTCTGGTGACACCGGTACAGGTTAGTCTGTCGACCCGAGATCGTCATAGAGTATTGTGTGATTCCCACTGTGCTTTGATTTCTACCTTACCACGTTCAAGAGGACGTGCAAAACGGTGGTTTTTGGGTACAGTCCCGAGTCACATGGAGGCAATAAGCGATAGGAGGGGTTTCGTCTCTCCAGGTATTGGGGGTTGATGTTGTGCTGTGCTCGATTGGCCATAACAGGGAACTCCCTGGCCATGGCTGTTTTTGTCACGCCCCGCTTCCCGGTATACGGCGAAGGGGACGAGACTGGTCCGCTACATATATACTCAGAAGTATATACGGTAAGCGTATCTAAGCAATATAAAAATAAATACACAAGAGACAGGATGTAACAAAAACAGCAACTATTATTTATTAACATTCTTTTGTACAATGCATGAAAAGGAAATACAACTGAAATAAAAAGATGCCTAAACAATGGCATAACAGGAAATGAAAAGTACAGAATGGAAATGTACAATGAAACTAGAGCTCTGGTTCTTCAGCAAACTGCTCCAAATCTTCTGCAGACGGCTCGATCTCTGCCGGGTCCAAACCACCTGACGATATTCAAAGAAAAAGAAATAGAATGTCGTCAGCGAACAGGTCGCTCAGTAAGTCCCAAAGATAAGAGGAAAGTAGAATAAACAGAATAAGAGAGTATCTTTTAAAGTTGTATAATATTGTTGTAATGTTGTGTTAACGCTGTTGTTTGTAGTTTTGTACAGAAGGATGCCAGTGTATACGAGAGGGGTCTCTTTATGCTAGAGACCAGGGCAAACGGAATGTACAAGGAACCATTAAGCCACGGTACAACAGCAATAGAATATAGGTTAGGTGTCTTAATCTTACCGCCTCATGCCACTTTTAACACCTTCCGTACCAATCTACCCTTAAACCCCATAGTGTCTTATTTGTATTGTTTTGTAATATAAATTGAATTGAGTGTATAATTGTAAGACTGACCGAAACCATGATATCAGTAAACGGATGTATCTTCAGAATCATGTAAGTGGAATAACTTGAGAACCATGTAAATGGAATATATATATATATATCCATGGTTCGGTTCAGCCGAATTGTATAGATTGATAATTGGATTCATGAATTCATGTGTTCATATTGAATTGGAATATTGTAGATTGTAGATTGACAAGAATCATATTCAAGTAAGATTAATCAGACTCAAACCTGAGTCAGACAATTAGAAATGTAAGTCGAAATCTTGAATATTTCTTAAACCTATAATTGTTAGGGTCCTTAGGGTAATTTATAAACTTGAGGGGGTTTATGTAAAATATACTTTTATATACTTTTCAAAATACTCCCTAAGCATTTATTATTCGTCTTTAGAGTTGTAATGAGTGTGAATTTTATATTGTGATATTTCTAGTGAAAATATCCTACTTTCAGAAATAAAGGTATTTTATTTGTAATATTGATTTATGTAGAATTTATGGTATTTTAGTGTAAAATTGATTCTTGTGATTTTTTAGAAAAAGTGGAATATTTATATCATAACAAAATAGATATTTTAATGATAAATATACATATATTTATACAAAAATAATTTTAATAAATATTTTATATTCTAGAAAATCTCATTTTCTTAAGATGTCATATTTTAAATCCTTCGAGACCGAATGCTCCTTGCGGAGGTCTGAATCTCCCACTACTAAGCCCGAGGGTGTGCGATAAACCGCACCATCCCGAACGGGTTCCCCAAAGTGGGTTTTAGCGGCGCTTTGCAAAGATTGTAAAATACTAAATCCTTTAGAAAACGGTTTTATGAAGTAAATGGTATTTATTTGTAAAGGTGTATATTTTCTGTATTGTATGTTCTAGATTCTCCTAAGTCAACTAGTCTATTCCTAACTGGTCGAGACGACAAGTTGTGAGATGCCTCAAATCGCCTCTTCACCGCCAATTGTGGCCAGGTAAGTACAAGTGAAGAAAGGAGAGATCTGCTCACGAATCATCGTAAGACGGGCCTTTTAAAGTTACCTTTCTCACTTGCCTAGCCCAGACACCACAAAGTCAGGTTTAGATAAACGACCGATGTCCACAACTTATCGTATTTTCATAATAAGTGGTACTTCTTTAAAAAGTGTATCAAAACTAAATCTTTTAGAATTGGTTTTATTAAATATGTGGTATTTAAATGAAAATGTTTGTTTTCTCGTATTCTAGGTTCTCGGGGTGTTGTATTTAAGTGTGTGAGGAGGTAGGTCGTTACCTCGTGATCTACTTTAAATGTATAGCAAGTTTGATGAGGTTAAATGAAGGATTGAAACAATATGGTATTTAAGTGAAAAATACGATAATTTGAAAAAGCTATCATTTCATGTGATGAAATATGTTCAAATTATTTGATTATTGTTTAATAGTCAACATAAGGATGTTTAAGTATGATTGTATTAGTGAGAAGTGGAATTTTATAGAAAACCGAATCGGAAACCGGATTTGTTCCGATTCCGTCGGGTTTTGTAATTTCGTATTTTTTGAATAGAAAAGAGGGAAGGAAGTGGGACTTACGGGTTTTAGATTGAACAAGGGAGTGAGAGGAAACTAGAGTGATTGCCGATGTATTGCTTCGTCGCCGGTAGTTCCCAAAACCTTCACCGAAAGTTCCGCCGGAATTTCGTCGGAGCTTCGCCTCGAGCTTGTTTTCAAAGTACACGACTCTTGGAAATTTTTTAAGAGAGTGGACTCAAGATTTTAGGGTGAGAGGGTAGAGGGTAGGGGGTGTATTTATAGGGTAGGCTAGGGTTAGGGTAGATGAAAGGTTAAAATGAAAAAGTGTGATAAAATGTATAAAAAATGTATTAAAAGTGGAGTAATTGAGATTTTAAAAGAGCTCTAGAAGTGGTCTGAGGCTGAAATTTTGCAGGTGCATAGGGAATATGAAAAGATACAACTTTCATGTTGGGGCCGTCGCTGGAATCAGCCGACTCGGCCGTGACTCGGTCTGAGGACTGAGTCAGACCGAGTCAAGGCCGATTTGGCCGATTTCCGGCCGAGTCAGGCGTCCGGGATCCCCCCCGACGGTTCATCTAACTCCTGGAAATGTTACATCTTTGGGTGTAATGGGGTTTTTGTGAGATATCCACGTGTAAACTCTTGGTATTCTAAAGGTTTTTAAAAAAATTAATATTAAAAAATAATGTGGGGTATGGGATTTGAACTCTGGTAGCTTGGTTCAGCAGTGCAAAATATTACCAATGAGCAACAAGCTTCTTCTTGTAATTATGGAGCTAATTAATTACTTAAAATAATAACAGTAAATGTAAATACCCCAAGTATACATTAATTTTAAAGAAAATTTTTGTACACTAAAAATGGAGTTGTTACAGTCTACCCTCCTTACAAAAATTTCGTCCTCGAAATTTACAACTTTTATTCGAGGACTAGTTTACAAAGAGGTGAGGATATCTTGCACGCATTTCATCTTCTCTTTCCCAAGTGGATTCTCCTGGAGTGTCTTTCCTCCACATTACTCGGACTAAGTTAACTTCCTTGTTTCGAAGTGTCTTCACTTTCCTGTCCAGGATCTCCACAGGCTGTTGCTCACAAGACAAGTCGGACTGTATAGTGAGCTCAGAATGATCAAGAACATGGCTGGGGTCACTCACATACTTTCTGAGTTGGGATATGCGGAACACATTATACACTCCTCCAATGAGGGTGGAAGCGCTAAGCGGTATGCCACTTCACCGGAGTATGTCGAACGGTCCAATATATCTCGGACTTAATTTACCCCGTCTTCCAAATCGGATCACTCTGCGGTTCGGAGATATCTTCAAGAACACGTGATCTCTTGGCTCGAACACCAAGTGTCGTCTCTTCGCATCAGCCTAATGTTTCTGTCGATCTTGGGCTATACGCATTCTTTCCCTGATAGTACGAACCACATCAACGGTCGCTACTATCATCTCTGGTCTAAGAAGTTCCCTATCTCCAATGTCGTCCCAACTTAATGGTGATCGACTCTTCCTTCCATACAATGCTGCAAAAGGTGTCATTCCTATGCTCGCTTGGTAGCTGTTATTGTACGCAAACTCTATAAGATGCAGGTGATCTTCCTACGATCCTTAGAAGTCTAGCATACATGCTCTGAGCATATCCTCCAAGATCTGAATAGTTCGTTCCGACTGACCATCTGTTTGTGGATGATAAGCCGTGCTGAAGTTCAGACTTGTTCCCAAGCTTGCTTGCAGACTCTGCCAAAATTACGATCGGAACCTGGTGTCACGATCGGAGACAATGCAGATCGGTACTCCATGAAGTCTCACAATTTCCTATATGAGTTCATGGGTATCAGAGATCGTACATTATGAAGAGTTTAAATCTTAAATAGATTATTACTTCTATGTACTTCTTTGCTAGTGTCTCAGTTGATTGGCCAACTCGAAATGGGATGAAGTGAGCCAACTTTGTGAGTCGATCCATAATGACCCATGTAGCATCGTTACCCTTTGTGTTGCGAGGGAGAGCAGTCATAAAATCCATCGTGATGTGTTGCCACTTCTATTCTGGGATTGGTAACGGTTGAAGTAGTCCAGCTGTCCTGTAATGTTCAGCCTTTACTTACTGACACACCAAGCATTTTGCGACGCTTCTGGCTACTTCACGCTTCATTCCATGCCACCAATAATTCTGACGTAGATCTTTGTACATTTTGGTGCCTCCAGGATGTACTGAGTAGGGAGAGCTGTGAGCTTCTTTCAGTAACTCTTCCCGAACAGGACCTTTTGGTACACACAACCTGCTGCCGTATCTCAAAGATCTGTTTTCATGGATGATGAAGTCTGTTCTGAGTCCATTCTCCACTTGTTCTCTGATCCTTTGCAACTTAGCATCACTTGCTTGAGCTGCATTGATCTGATTGACAATGGTTGATTGAACTTGTAGATTCATCAAACTTGAAGCATTACCTAGCATGACTACCTCTATCTCCATCTGATGTAAGTCTTGTTGAAGCTTCCACTGAGCGGTGAGATTCATCGATAATGGTTGGCGACTAAGAGCATCAGGTATTACATTCACCTTTCCTGGGTGATATTGCAAGTGGATGTCAAAGTACGCCATGAGTTCTAACCATCTTCTCTGCCGCATATTCAACTCCTTTTGAGTAAACACGTATTTCAGACTTTTATGATCTGTATAGATGTTCACTCGTTCACCAAGTAGATAATGGCGCCAAATCTTGAGAGCAAAGATGACGGCTGCCAACTCCAGATCATGCGTCGGATAATTGCGCTCGTGAGTCTTCGGTTGTCTTGAAGCATAATCCACAACCTTACCGTGCTAATGTAGAACACATCCAAATCCCTTACCTTATGCATCACAATGCACTTCGAATCCTCCAGATTGATCCGGTATTACGAGAATAGGTGTTGATGTCAACATTGACTTGAGTTCTACGAAAGCTTGTTCGCATGCTTCTGACTACACAAATTCTTCATCTTTACGTGTGAGCTTGGTCAGGTGTGTTGCTATCTTTGAAAAGCCTTCAATGAACCTTCTGTAATATCCAGCTAAACCCAAGAAACTTCGAATGTCCTTCACTGACTTTGGTGTAGGCCATTCGCTAACCGCTGAAACTTTTGCTGGATCCATAGAAATTCCTTCTCCTGATACGATATGTCCAAGAAAACCAACTTGCTTTAGCCAAAACTCGCACTTGCTGTACTTGGCATAGAGCTTATGTTGTCGAAGAGTTTCCAGGACAATTCTTACGTACTCTGCATGCTCTTTCCGACTCTTAGAATACACCAGGATGTCGTCGATGAAGATGACAACAAACCTGTCTAAGTACTCCCGGAAAACTTGATTCATTAGGTTCATGAATATTGCTGGTGCATTGGTCACTCCAAATGGCATCACTAGAAATTCGTAATGTCCATAGCGAGTTTTGAAAGCTGTTTTGTGAATATCAGCTTCCTTGACCTTCACTTGATGATAACCTGAACGAAAATCCAATTTAGAGAAAACATAAGATCCACTTAGCTGATCGAATAAATCATCGATGCGCGGGAGTGGATACTTGTTCTTTATAGTGACTTCGTTCAAGGCTCTATAATCGATGCACATTCTATATGAACCTTCTTTCTTCTTCACAAGCAGTACAGGTGCTCCCCAACTTGAAGTGCTGGGACGAATCCATCCTTTGGCCAATAATTCGTCCAACTGTGTTCGGACTTCCTTCAAACCTTCTGGACTTAATCTATAAGGTGCGTTGATCACCGGTTGTGCTCCTGGTACTAAATCAATACTGAATTCAAGAGCACGATCGGGAGGCAAACCTGATATATCGTCAGGAAATATATCGTCGAACTCTCGAACTACCTCTGGTCTTGATTCTTCTTCCGCTTGAGCTGCTGCAACTACTGCTTCCCTTGGCTTCGCTTTGTAGGTACTTGGCTCCAGGTTACGGTCTCTGCTTTTGAAATAGAAGACTGGATGGTCTGGAATCTCGAATACTACCCTCCTTTGACGACAGTCGATGGTAGTATAAAAATTTCCAAGCCAATCCATTCTTAGAACCACATAGAAGTTCGGTATATCCAGTACTTTGAAGTCAGCATAAAACTCTCTGCCGCAGACGACGACTGGACACAAGCTGTATCCCATGGTTTTCTTTAGAACGCCATTTCCTGAATTAACATTCCAGCTGGATACAAGCGGTGAGACTGGAATTGCATGGGTTCGGACGAACCGTTGCGACATAAAGCAGTAGGATGCTCCAGTATCAAACAGTGCTAGTGCAGGTAGTGAGGCTACTAAGATTGTACCTAAGGTATGTGGGATATGTTTTAGGTATAGGGAAAGTGTGTAGATAAACAAGACTAAAAGAAAAGTTTGAGAAGGAAAGTTTACCAGTGATGACTTGGCCAGTGGCCTCAGCTTCTTCCACAGACATCGTGAAAGCCTGGCGCCTTGGTACATTCCTCCTGGCTTGAGGAGCATTCCTCGAAACGTTCCTTTGAGCTTGATGGAACTGACGAGGAGGTGGTGCGGCTTGTGGTCCTCTGGGTGGTGCAGGTAGTGTAGGTCTTGGAGCAGGGGCTTGGATGGCTGGACACTGTGGGTAATTGTTTGCTGGCCTGGGTGCAGCAACTGGGTTTTGCCTCTGGGGACAAGACCCAATATCATGAGTAGTTGAGCCGCAGACTAAGCAAAGGCGGTTGGCTCGCCAGCAGTCTTTCATCATATGTCCAGCTCTCTTGCAGTAGGTACAAAAGGCTGGGCTGGGACGATGGTTCGGTACTCCGGGTCGCCTTGGCACAAAAGGTGGTCTGGACGAGGCTCCACCTGCCATCTGGTTGGCATGGCGCTTAACTCCTGCAGACTGAGGTCTGCCCCTTGCTTTTATCACTGCCTCAAAACTGCGGGCAGCTTCCAGAGCATCCTCATGAGTCAGAAATTTTCCCGTGGCTAGAGCAGCCTGAATTTCCGTGTCCAAACCTTGTTGAAAGCGACGGGCTCTGATCTCGTCCGTCGGTATCAAGTGTGCCGCGAATCTATTTAAGGATTGTGTTAGCTGTGTAGTATGTGATATTTAAAAATTGAACTATTGTGACATATCTTACCAGCTTAGCATGGTGAATTCAGCGTCGTACTCATCTACTGATTTGTCCAACATCGAATCTTGTTGTAGATGAATGAAATGCTGCTCCATGGCAAACCTGGCAATCACAGGGAAGTACTTCGCGTCGAACTTCTCGCGAAAATTCTTCCATTCAATAGGCTGTACAAGACGGCTTTCTTCTGCCTTCAACCAGTTGCGAGCATTGTCCATGAGATGCAGTTTCGCCATACGGACCCAAGCTATGTCTAGCACTTGTGCTGCCGCTAGATCATCCTCTATGCTTTGTGCCCATTCCTCAGCTTCAAGTGGGCTTCCCTTTCCGAAGAACTGCTTGGGATGTAAAGCCCTGAATTGCTTTACTCCAGGTGCGTCAGTCTCGGGACGGTTCAGGAGTTGTTGTTGTCCCTCAAGAAGGCTGCGGATTGCCTCAAGTAGCACTGTTTGCTCGGTGGGTGGCGCTGGAACAGCAGGAACGATTGGTAGTGAAGATGGAGGTGTGTTGTTGACGTTGGTGCTGGTGTTGTTCGGGGAATCCATAACCTTGAAGGAAAATTTGGGTAAGGACAGATTCAAGTACATGAAATGATTAGATTTAAGGAATATGTAAGATTCAAGGAACATGAATTGTAAAGAATATTTTAGTTGCTGGTTCTTGTGTTATATTGCTTAGGTTGTTCACGCAGAATAGAACTACATGATAGGGTTTCATACAGCTCTGACCTGCATGGGCCACCAACAAAACCTGTCACGCCCCGCTTCCCGGTATACGGCGAAGGGGATGAGACTGGTCGGCTACGTATATACTCAGAAGTATATATGCTAAGCATATCTAAGCAATATAAAAATAAATACACAAGAGACAGGATGTAATAAAAACAACAACTATTATTTATTAACATTCTTTTGTACAATGCATGAAAAGGAAATACAACTGAAATAAAATGATGCCTAAACAATGGCATAACAGGAAATGAAAAGTACTGAATGGAAATGTATAATGAAACTAGAGCTCTGGTTCATCAGCAAACTGCTCCAAGTCTTCTGCAGACGGCTCGATCTCTGCCGGGTCTAAACCACCTGACGACATTCAAAGAAGAAGAAATAGAATGTCGTCAGCGAACAGGTCGCTCGGTAAGTCCCAAAGATAAGAGAAAAGTAGAATAGACAGAATAAGAGAGTATCTTTTAAAGTTGTATAATATTGTTGTAATGTTGTGTTAACGCTGTTGTTTGTAACTTGGTACGGAAGGATGCCAATGTATACGAGAGGGGTCTCTATATGCTAGAGACCAGGGCAAACAGAATGTACAAGGAACCGTTAAGCCACGGTACAACAGCAACGGAATATAGGTTAGGTGTCTTAATCTTACCACCTCGTGCCACTTTTAACACCTTCCGTACCAATCCACCCCTTAAATCCCGTAGTGTTTTGTAATGTAAATTGAATTGAGTGTATAATTGTAAGACTGACCGAAACCATGATATCAGTAAACGGATGTATTCGCAGAATCATGTAAGTGGAATAACTTGAGAACTATGTAAATGGAATATATATATATATATATATCCATGGTTCGGTTCAGCCGAATTGTATAGATTGATAATTGGATTCATGAATTCATGTGTTCATATTGAATTGGAATATTGTAGATTGTAGATTGACAAGAATCATATTCAGGTAAGATTAATCAGACTCAAACCTGAGTCAGACAATTAGAAATGTAAGTCGAAATCTTGATTATTTCTTAAACCTATAATTGTTAGGGTCCTTAGGGTAATTTATAAACTTGAGGGGGTTTATGTAAAATATACTTTTATATACTTTTCAAAATACTCCCCAAGCATTTATTATTCATCTTTAGAGTTGTAATGGGTGTGGATTTTATATTGTGATATTTCTAGTGAAAATATCCTAGTTTCAGAAATAAAGGTATTTTATTTATAATATTGATTTATGTGGAATTTATGGTATTTTAGTGTAAAATTGATTCTTCTGATTTTTTAGAAAAAGTGGAATATTTATATCATAACAAAATAGATATTTTAATGATAAATATACATATATTTATACAAAAATAATTTTAATAAATATTTTATATTCTAGAAAATCTCATTTTCTTAAGATGTCGTATTTTAAATCTTTCGAGACCGAATGCTCCTTGCGGAGGTCTGAATCTCGCACTACTAAGCCCGAGGGTGTGCAATAAACTGCACCATCCCGAACTGGTTCCCAAAATGGGTTGTAGCGGTGCTTTGCAAAGATTGTAAAATACTAAATCCTTTAGAAAACGGTTTTATGAAGTAAATGGTATTTATTTGTAAAGGTGTATATTTTCCGTATTGTATGTTCTAAATTCTCCTAAGTCAACTAGTCTATTCCTAACTGGTCCAGACGACAAGTTGTGAGACGCCTCAAATTGCCTCTTCACCGCCAATTGTGGCCTGGTAAGTACAAGTGAAGAAAGGAGGTATCCGCTCACGAATCATCGTGAGACGGGCCTTTTAAAGTTACCTTTCTCACTTGCCTAGCCTAGACACCACAAAGTCAGGTTTAGATAAATGACCGATGTCCACAACTTATCGTATTTTCATAATAAGTGGTACTAGTTTAAAAAGTGTATCAAAACTAAATCTTTTAGAATTGGTTTTATTAAGTATGTGGTATTTAAATGAAAATGTTTGTTTTCTCGTATTCTAGGTTCTCGGGGGTGTTGCATATAAGTGTGTGAGGAGGTAGGTCGTTACCTCGTGATCTACTTTAAATGTATAGCAAGTTTGATGAGGTTAAATGAAGGATTGAAACAATGTGGTATTTAAGTGAAAAATACGATAATTCGAAAAAGCTATCATTTCATGTGATGAAACTTGTTCAAATTGTTTGATTATTGTTTAATAGTCAACATAAGGATGTTTAAGTATGATTGTATTAATGAGAAGTGGAATTTTATAGAAAACCGAATCGGAAATTGGATTTGTTCCGATTCCTTCGAGTTTTGTAATTTCGTATTTTTTTGAATAGAAAAGAGGGAAGGAAGTGAGACTTACGGGTTTTAGATTGAACACGGGAGTGAGTGGGAACTAGAGTGATTGCCGATGTATTGCTTCGTCGCCGGTAGTTCCCAAAACGTTCGCCGGAAGTTCCGCCGGAATTTCGTCGGAGCTTCGCCTCGAGATTGTTTTCAAAGTACACGACTCTTGGAAAGTTTTTGAGTGAGAGGGCTCAGGATTTTAGGGTGAGAGGGTAGAGGGTAGGGGGTGTATTTATAGGGTAGGCTAAGGTTAGGATAGATGAAAGGTTAAAATGAAAAAATGTGATAAAATGTATAAAAATGTATTAAAAGTGGAGTAATTGGGGTTTTAAAAGAGCTCTGGAAGTGTCCTGAGGCTGAAATTTTGCAGGTGCATAGGGAATATGAAAAGACACAACTTTCATGTTGGGGCCATCGCCGGAATCGGCCGACTTGGCCGTGACTCGGTGTGAGGACTGAGTTAGACCGAGTCAAGGCCGATTTGGCCGATTCCCGGCTGAGTCAGGCGGCCGGGACCCCCCTCCTACGGTTCATCTAACTCCTGGAAATGTTACATCTTTTGGTGTAGTGGGGTTTTTGTGAGTTATGCACGTGTAAACTCTTGGTATTCTAAAGGTTTTAAAAAAAATCAATATTAAAAAATAATGTGGAGTATTGGATTTGAACTCTTGTGGCTTGGTTCAGCAGTGCAAGGTATTACCAATGAGCTACAAGCTCCTTCTTGTAATTATGGAGCTAATTAATTACTTAAAGTAATAACAGTAAATGTAAATACCCCAAATATACATTAATTTTAAAGCAAAATTTTGTACAGTAAAAATGGAGTTGTTACAGTTTTAGAGATTTACAGGTAAGTGTTATCAGTAGTTTCTCGACCCGTTATGAGCCTCATATCGGCATGACTTATCGGTTATTGAGGTCTGACATTTACCACCCCTAGACTTGATATGCGACATATCAGACGAGGAGACCGGACTGTACGGTAGTGTTACTGTCAGGCTTTTGCAGGAGTTAGAGCGGGATTACTTGCTGATCTTCTGATCGTTCAATACTCGGGTAGCCGTTACGTCCAGGTAGTACCGCTGACGGCTTGTGGGTTCTTGATGTGATCATCACCTACTGCCGGCGTATTGACGATTCTTTAGAGTCCTATATAGAGGTTTTACTGGCTCAGGCAAAATGAAGTAGGAGCACATATGTGATATGTGCGGGCCGAGAATGATGCGAGTATGTGATACCGTATTCTATTCTCGCGATTTTTGTATCGGACGGTTATATGTGATATAGCCGGGTTGTCGAATTAAGTGTTGATTTGATAAGTTGGTACATTTAATATTAGTCGGTTATATATGATATAGCCGGATTATTAAATCAAGTGTTGATTTGATAATTTAGTGTATAATTGTATATTTGATATATTAATTTACACTAACTAATATTAGCTCACTTAAGCATTTATTATTCTCACATGTGCACACTTAATATATATGTGATATATATTAATTGTGTTTTATTTTGTATCATGGTTGTTAATACACACTACAGGGGTGTATAAGACTTACACCATACTAATTATAATGTTGGGTTTTAGTATTTAAAGTAATTACAAATTAGTGGATAATAGCTCACATGCATGAAGCTTCATGAAGTTTATGGATGCATTGACTTAGTCCACTAATTTTTTTTTACTTAAGATATTTATTAACCTAACCATTATAGTTTAGCCATGGTTATGTCTCTACATGAGTTAGTATATGATACAAACTCACCCATGGTTCATTCTCTCACCTCATTAGTTCATTCTCATTTCTTTTGCTCATCTTCTTCTTCCTTGAGCAAAAAGCTTGCTAGGGTTTTCTAAAGAGAGAAAATATTGTGAGAAAAATAAAACTAAAGTGAGCCCACTTCCTACTTCATCATCTTCTACTAGATTAGCACTTTAGTATAGGGTGTTAGCTTCACTAATCTTTCATTAGCGAAGTAGTAGCTTGAGTTAGTGTCTTCTCGACGTAGATCATCTTCGACATCGAAGACTTCAAGCAAGATCATTCATTTCACCTTGAGAAGCCATGCTAGAGTCCGGGAGTTCCATGATCGCAGCGAAGGGACCACAACAAGGAGCGAATGAAGTGAAGGACCGGTCTACAAAAGTTGTATTCCGTTATCACTTAGAGTATAGTAGTTTACATGTTGTTTCGTATGATTCTCTAGTTATCGATTCTAGTTTAGGGTTCTTTAAAACGACAAAATTTTGAAAATGGCATGGACGATGCCTCCCGATACCTTGCTGTCGTTCATAGGAACCCTACAGATGATCCACCTTGAAGTCTCTCTAAGTCAAGCCACCTCTTCACTAATCAAGTGTTAGTGAAGAAAACAACCTATAATAAATGGTTAGTAAAATGGAGGTTGATGAAGTAGGTATTTTGCTCATAATATTTTCTTTTTCTTTTCTTTTTCACCTCAAGAAAACTCTAGAGAGTTAGAGAGGAAGAAGGAGATGAGGATGAACTTGGAAGAGAGAGAATGAGCCATAAGGTGAAGTGATAAAATAGTGGGAAAAATCTATGAATAAAAACAAATAGAATGGAGTTAGTCATGGCTTCTCAAATCTTCCATAAGCATCCAAGACCAATGACTCATTTCCTATTTCTTACTAATTCATAAATTAATCCATTATTTACTCATCACTAATCCTCATGTAATTCTTATACATCCTAGTTCTATGTATCATCAACCATGATACAATAATATATACATATATTTATATATATCACATATATATTAATATGTATAAAGAGAAGAAAATGTTTAGTGGGCTAATATTAGTTAATATATATATCAAATATATTAATAAATATTAAATTATTAAATCAACACTTTATTCAATAATCCGGTTATATCATATATAACCGACTAATATCTTATTTATATGTATATCACATTATTAAATCAACACTTGATTCAATAACCCGGTTATATCATATATAACCGTATAATACTCAATACTAGTTAATATATATATATTAAATTATTAAATCAACACTTTATTTAATAATCTGGCTATATCAAATATAATCCGTCTAATATCAAATACACAAATATATATCAAAAATATATTAACAACATATACATATACCATTGAATCAACACTTGATTCAATAGTCCAGTCATATTTCATATAACCTGACTGATATCAAATATCGCGAGATTAGAATAAAGTATCACATGCTCGTATTTAATCAAGCTCCCGCACATATCACCATATGTGCCCTACATCATTTCACTTGAGCTAGGAAACCTCTTTGTGGAACTCTAAAGACTCGTCAATACGCCAGCAGTAGGTAATGATCACATCAGTCACCTACAAGCCGTCAGCGGTACTAGCTGGACGTAACAGCTACCCAGGTATTGAACGAATAGAAGATCAACAAGCAAGCTTGTCCAAACTCCCGCAAAGCCTATAAGCAACACTTACCATACAGTCCGGTCTCTTCGTCTGATATGTCGCATATCGATTCTAGGGGTGGAATCGGCAGACCCCAGTAACTTGATAAGTCATGCCGATGTGTGGCCTATAACTGTTCGAGAAACTACTGATAACACTTACCAGTAAATCTCATCAGCTCTGGCCAGGGACTTGTTGTTATAGCCAATCAAGCATAGCGCAACATCAACTCCCTATACCAGGAGAGACGAAACCCCTCCTATCGCTTATTGCCTCCATGTGACTCAGGACTGTACCCAAAATCCATCTGTTTGCATGACTCCTTTGAGCTATGGTAGGGAGGAAATCAAAGTACAGTGGGACCCAAACAAGAATCTATGATGATCTCGGGTCAACAGACTAACCTGTACAAGTGTCACCAGAGAACTGCTATCTGACGATAAGTATGGTACCATCTAAGAGTTCTCGGCGAGTCCTGTTCAGTGTACCCATTCTGTAATGAGCACATGTGTACAATCTTTGATGTCAAACACCAATGGATGTGGGATCAACCATCGCCCTATATAGGGTCAAGAACCGTACACACTAGTCTACTCTGGAATATCGATGCCCTAACTCAATACTCCCTCGACTAGGAACTTCTTAAAGGATGTGCTTGTAGACTACACAAGCCCCACTAGTATGATCTGCATCATAGTCTTGGTAGTCAAGCTAACATCCTAAGGGCTTAATCAACATGTATCAGAGAGACAGTATAACAATACATGTGTACATGTTAAGATAAAGAGCAACCGGATAGCATACTATCATGTCGAGCAAGAAAGTCCTCTATATATATGTCCAAGCATCCACTATATTATACAATAATGGCCTCTAGGGCATACATATTCCTAACAATCTTCTACTTGCACTAAGGCCAGTTATTATAGTATTCCATATCCAACATCCTAAAAAGTCTTTCAAACTGCATCTGGGGTAGGGCCTTCGTGAGTGGATTCTGTTGGGTTAGCATAGCACCTCATGAAGGGTATGGAAGCATCAAATGAACCAAATAAGTAATCTTTAGGGTGCTAAGCTAATGAACATAGAATCATTCCTAGAATCGATTAGGGTTTCAAAATTTTCCATATCAACATATGAAAGATAAGCTAGGGTTTAGAGACTACAACCTTTGTAGCTCCCTACGCTAGACTCCTCGGCTACTTAGGGGTTGTAAAAACTCCGCTTGAACTCCTCGACGTCACCGATGATCCACCCGGAGTCCGCTTTGTCCAAGCTTGCGACTTTCTCCGATCAAGTGAACGGAATCAAGTTAACACCCTAAACAAGTAGGCTATACTTGTGTAGAATGGTGTTGTGGTTCTCTTTCTCACTTCAAAATCCTAACTTGTTGATTATATAGCTCACTACCAAAATCTAGAGAGCTATGAAGGAGGAGGATGAAGATAATGGCAATATTGAAGAAGATGATAACTATCTCACTTATTAAAAATAGAAAAATATATCAATATATCTTTTCCATCTATCATCTCAAACCATGGTTGAATCATTATTGTACTAGAGTTAAAGCACAAAAGGAAATTAACCAAAGGTTAAAAGGTGGGTGAGAATGGTTAAGTCAAAAGAAGAGTGTGGAAGAAAACAATAATAAACCTTTCATTTCCTTTTATGTTTAAATATAAATACAATAATAATTCATCAAAAATACCATGGTGTGAGTCTTATATTGCCACCATTTTCATATATATCCAACCATGATAAATGTATGTATGCATGTATGTATGTATACATATTCATATGTGCATGAAACTAGAATGAAAGAAAAACATACATGCATTCATACATCCATCCAACACAAGAAAAGGATTTCTAGTGAGAAACTAATGGTTAAATGATAAATCAACACTTGATTTACCAATCCGGCCATATCTCATATGACCCCCACCAAAAGCAAGCTGCCCGATCAATATACGGTATCCCATACGCGCATTTTAATCGGGTCCATGCGCATATCGCATACGCGCACCACAACGTTTTGCCTGGACTAGGAAACTCCATTGTGGGACTCTGAGACTCGTCAATACGCCGGCAGTGGGTGATGATCATATCAAGCACCCCCAAGCCGCAAGCGGTCAGCCAAACGTAACGGCCACCCGGGTATTGAGCGATCAGAAGAGAACAAGCGAACCTGCTACAACTCCCGTCGAGCCGATCGGCGACACTTCCCGTACAGTCCGGTCTCCTCGTCTGATATGTCACATATCAAGTCTAGGGGTGGTAAACGTCAGACCCCAATAACCGATAAGTCGTGCCGATGTGAGGCTCATAACGGGTCGAGAAACTACTGGTAACACTTACCAGCAAATCTCTGATCAGCCCTGGCCAGGGACTTCCCTGTTATGGCCAATCGAGCACAGCGCAACATCAACCCCCAATACCGGGAGAGACGAAACCCCTCCTATCGCTCATTGCCTCCATGTGACTCGGGACTGTACCCAAAGACCACCGTTTTGCACGCCCTCATGGACGTGGTAAGGTGGAGATCAAAGCACAGTGGGAATCACACAAGACTCTATGACGATCTCGGGTCTACAGACTAACCTGTACAAGTGTCACCTGAGAACTGCCATCTGACGTGAGGTATAATACCATCTGGGAGTTCTCGGCGAGTCCGTCCAGTATACCCAGTCTCCACTGAGCACCCGTATACCATCTCTGATGTCAAACACCAATGGATATGGGATCATCCATCGCCCATCACATGGGTCGAGAAGCGTATACGCTAGTCTACTCTGGTATATCGATGCCCCGTCTCGATACACCCACGACTAGGGACCTTGAAGGATGTACTTATGGACTACCATGTCCCCACTAGTATGATCTGCATCATAGTCCAGGTAGTCAAGTACACATCCTAAGGGCTTTACCAACATGTAACCATAAGACAGTTCAAAGAGACTAGTGTACATGTTAAGATAAAGAGTAACCAGATAGCATACTATCATATCGAGCAAGAAAGTCATCTCTATATATGTCCAAGCATCCAATATAATATACATCATCTGTACAATACTGGCCTCTAAGGCATACATACAACTAACAATCTCCCACTTGCACTAGGGCCAGCTGCTGTAGTATCTCATACCGAGCATCCCGAAGAGTCTCTCAAACTGTATCTGGGGAATGGCCTTCGTGAGTGGATCCGCCGTGTTGTTCTTCGTGTCAACCCTCCTGACCTCGATCTCCCGGCGATCAACTATCTCCCGGATCAGGTGATACCGCCTCAGAATATGCCTGGATCGCTGATGGGACCTGGGTTTCTTGGCCAAAGCCACCGCTCCATTGTTATCGCAATACAAAGGTATTGGACGCTCAATGGATGGAACCACTCCAAGTTCAGTAATGAACTTCTTGATCCAGACAGCCTCTTTGGCAGCATCGTTGGCAGCGATGTATTCAGCCTCCATCGTCGAGTCTGCCACGGTTTCCTGCTTGGAACTCTTCCAGCTAACCGCCCCTCCGTAAAGGGTAAAGACAAAGCCCGACTGCGACTTAGAGTCGTCCTTATCACTCTGGAAGCTCGAATCGGTAAAGGACTCCACTTGGAGCTCTCCGTTACCATACACCAAGAACATATCTCTAGTCCTTCGTAAGTACTTGAGAATGCTCTTCACAGCTGTCCAGTGACTCTCTCCAGGATCAGCTTGATACCTGCTCACTATACTTAGTGAGTATGCTACATCGGGTCTGGTACATAGCATCGCATACATGATAGAGCCTACTGCCGAAGCATAGGGTATCCCTTGCATGCGAGCTCTCTCCAAATCAGTCTTGGGAGACATCTCTTTGGAGAGAGTGACTCCAGAGATCGTGGGTAAGTTCCCACGCTTGGACTCTTCCATACTAAACCTCTTTAGTATGGTGTCAATGTACCTGGATTGGGACAATCCCAAAATCCTTTTGGATCTATCTCTATAGATCCTAATCCCCAATATGCAGGAGGCATCACCAAGATCTTTCATTGAGAATCTTTGTGATAAGAAGAGTTTGACCGATTGCAGCATAGGAATATCATTTCCTATCAAGAGTATGTCGTCCACGTACAATACGAGGAAGACAACCTTACTCCCTGCCACCTTCTTGTAAATACAAGGTTCATCTGGATTTTTGACGAAATCAAACTCTTTGATAACGACGTCAAAGCAGATGTTCCAACTCCGCGATGCTTGCTTTAATCCATAAATGGATTTAAGCAGCTTGCACACCTTCCCGCTGCTCCCACTATCTACGAAGCCCTCCGGCTGAGTCATGTACACGCACTCTTCTAAATCACCATTTAGAAAGGCGGTCTTAACATCCATTTGCCAGATTTCGTAGTCATGATATGCAGCGATGGCAAGCATGATCCGGATGGATTTAAGCATAGCCACTGGAGAAAAGGTTTCGTCATAGTCCACACCTGGTCTTTGATGAAAACCTTTTGCTACAAGTCTAGCTTTGAAAGTCTCCACTTTCCCATCTACACCAAGTTTCTTCTTAAAGATCCACTTGCTCCCAATGGGTTTTACCCCTTCAGGAGCAACTTCCAAAGTCCATACTTTGTTGGTGTACATGGATTCCATCTCGGACCGCATTGCATCCAGCCATTTCACTGAGTCCCTACTCGTGATGGCCTGCTCGAAGCTAGTTGGGTCATCATCCTCCATGATGCAATCCTCGCTCCCACCGTCTATGAGAAAACCGTAGTATCTCTCAGGTTAGCGAGGAACCCTACTAGATCGGCGGAGTGGCTGGGGTTCATCGGGAACTACGGAATCCTCTGGTTCCACCAGATCTTCTGTTGTAGCTTCTGCAGCTGGAACCTCTTCCAGTTCTACCTCATGACCACTAATCTCTTTTTCAAGAAATTCCTTTTCTAAAAAGGTGGCATGCCGAGAAACAAATACTCTTTGTTCCTCAGGGTGGTAGAAGATATACCCTTGAGAATTCTTGGGATATCCTACAAATTTGCATAGAACAGACCGTGCCTCGAGTTTGTCCGGATTTTGTCGTTTGACATAGGCTGGACAATCCCATATCTTAACATAGTTAAGACATGGTCTCTTCCCTTTCCATATCTCATATGGAGTGGTAGGCACAGATTTGGTGGGGACCATATTCAATAGATGTATGGCTGTCTCAAGCGCATACCCCCAGAAGGAAATAGGTAACTCAGCTGTGCTCATCATAGAGCGTACCATATCTAATAGGGTGCGGTTCCTCCATTCTGATACACCGTTGTGCTGTGGTGTATATGGAGGAGTCAGCTGAGAGAGAATCCCATTCTCTTTTAGGAAGTCCAGGAATTCATTGCTCAAGTATTCACCTCCTCGATCAGATCGAAGGATTTTAATACTCTTTCAGGTTTGGTTTTCGACTTCTTGTTTATATTCTCTAAATTTCTCAAAAGCTTCAGACTTGTGTCTTATCAAGTACACATGTCCGTATCTTGAGAGATCGTCAGTGAATGTAATGAAATACAAAGAACCATCCCTGGCATGTGTAGATATGGGACCGCATACATCACTATGTATTAGTCCCAAGAGTTCGGTAACTCTTTCTCCGTGTCCCGTAAACGGAGTTTTGGTCATCTTGCCTTTGTGACATGACTGGCAAGTGTCATAAGATGAAAATTCGAATGGTTTCAAATACCCATCCTTATGCAACTTAGCCAGTCGTGTCGCATTGATGTGACCCAGTCTACAATGCCACAAGAAGGATTCGTTGAGTCCAGAACTCTTCCTCTTGTGTGTGTTTGTTATGCTCAGAACTGTTGATTGATTTAGAACATAAATGCCATTGCATAACGTGCCTGATCCAACCAACTTTTGGTTATGGAAAATGTTCATAACATTGTCCTGTAATAGAAAATTATATCCCTCTTTACTTAATAAAGAAACCGATATAATGTTGCATATCAGGTTCGGCATGTAATAGCATTCGTTCAGAACCAATGTATTACCAGTTGGTAATATAAGGTGATATTCCCCGACAGTCTTAGCTGCAACAATTGCACCATTTCCAACTCTTATGTCTTTATCACCTTCTCCAAGTTCTCTACCTTTTCTAAGCCCATGTAACTGATTACATATATGGGATCCTGACCCGGTATCTAATACCCAGGACGTAGAGCAAATGGAGAAACAGTTCTCAGTAACGAACACACCCGAAGAAAATGCATCAACATGTACTTTCTTCTTTCGGGTGGCATGGGAATCCTGGCATTCCCCTATATCCTGTTCAGTCCTATAACTCTTATAGGAAAGAACGGAACCAACGTTCCCCAGCACAGTAAAATATGCGGGTTCGGTCAATACATCCATATTATTATCTTTATTAGGGCATGACATGGTCGCTACCTGGAGAGAGAGAGAAGAAAACACTTTAGCGTATGCTTGTGCAAGATCAGATTGGTTATTATCTTATCTAATCAGGATGGCTCCCACTGCTTTTTATCAAATCTTCCTTCAAACTTTAAAAGGAAAGACTAGCCGGGATTAATTACACACTACAAGTTTGCTAATCTTTCAGCCAGGCCAGTGTCGGTACTTTGAGGGAGGTCCCCCGTCTTTCGCACGAACCTAATTAATGTAAACCTCGTTTTCCCAGAGGCGTAACCTCGTTGACACCTTTCTAGACACCTACTTGATCAGCTAATTGCAATGTGTAAAACTCTCCCGGGAGTAACTCTTACTCGCAGTGGGTATCGGGATCCAACTATCTCATAGAAGGTATGCAATCTCATTGCAAATTTCAACACCTGAAACTCCCGATAATGTTTTTGCCCCTAGCGTGATATGACCTTGACGAAAGCCAACAAACCACAGCCCGCTAGTCAAGTTCAACCCGTACATTTCTTGACTGAATTAAACCCACCCGCACGACCCTTGACGAAAGCCAACAAAGCCGTACGACTACCCTAATCCAGTCGCATCATATGCAGCAGATAAACAGCACATAGCTACCGTACACTACACCTTGACGAAAGCCAACAAATGTAGCACGAATACTATATGTAATTTATCTGAAATGACGGAGGGCTACGCAGGTTTTTCATAAAAACCATGAGCGTAATGAACTTGATATCGTTGTAGAATCAAATGATGTTTTGATATGGAGTGATTTTGAGGCTTTTCTAGTTTTGCTAAAGGAGTCACTCCCGGTGAAGGGATCTCGGTCCTTTCCTCGTCGAATGAGGTGCGGGATATATCATATATATCACTGTGCAAAGCAAAAACTCTTAAAAGCAGTCAAAAGCAAACCGGGTGTGTAGCATCTGCCAGTTATTGCTAAAGGAGTCACTCCCGGTGAAGGGATCTCGGTCCTTTCCTCATCGAATAAGGTGCGGGGTATATCATATATACCGCTGTGCAAAGCAAGAACTGTAGCTACCTGTTTTGTTTAAAATCTGATTCTACAACATCTTAGGTTTCCTTTATTTCATTAATCACATTAATGAAGTCCCATCATTTAAATACCTAAGCATCACAGATAGATATGACGTACACTTATGCCATCCGCATTCGCCTCGATGTCCCCTCGTGCACCGTTAGGTTAGGTAACTAACGACAGAGCAGGGCAGGGCTAGCGCGGGTGTAAAACATAAGTAACGTCTATATAATATAACATATATACTATATACTGTCCATCACAGAACACATCTCAGATAGCGCAGCAGAAGAAACATATGAAATATTGGATATACTAGGACGTCCGTGTTTTCAATACGAGCCAGTATAAAACACGGATTCCACGGGCGTGTTGAATAGCCAATCCCACACCCCTAGACCCCTACGAGAGCGGCAAGCAACCCTACCAATTCTAGGGTTAGGAGACCCGGACTCGACTCCTCGAGCTGGTCTCCCACTGAACCCCAGAACCCGGTTACTTGTGCTCCCCTCCTTGGGTCTATCCTAATGCGGAAAAGTAAATAATATACAAAGGGTGACAAACTCCGCTTGAACTCCTCGACGTCACCGATGATCCACCCGGAGTCCGCTTTGTCCAAGCTTGCGACTTTCTCCGATCAAGTGAACGGAATCAAGTTAACACCCTAAACAAGTGGGCTATACTTGTGTAGAATGGTGTTGTGGTTCTCTTTCTCACTTCAAAATCCTAACTTGTTGATTATATAGCTCACTACCAAAATCTAGAGAGCTATGAAGGAGGAGGATGAAGATAATGGCAATATTGAAGAAGATGATAACTATCTCACTTATTAAAAATAGAAAAATATATCAATATATCTTTTCCATCTATCATCTCAAACCATGGTTGAATCATTATTGTACTAGAGTTAAAGCACAAAAGGAAATTAACCAAAGGTTAAAAGGTGGGTGAGAATGGTTAAGTCAAAAGAAGAGTGTGGAAGAAAACAATAATAAACCTTTCATTTCCTTTTATGTTTAAATATAAATACAATAATAATTCATCAAAAATACCATGGTGTGAGTCTTATATTGCCACCATTTTCATATATATCCAACCATGATAAATGTATGTATGCATGTATGTATGTATACATATTCATATGTGCATGAAACTAGAATGAAAGAAAAACATACATGCATTCATACATCCATCCAACACAAGAAAAGGATTTCTAGTGAGAAACTAATGGTTAAATGATAAATCAACACTTGATTTACCAATCCGGCCATATCTCATATGACCCCCACCAAAAGCAAGCTGCCCGATCAATATACGGTATCCCATACGCGCATTTTAATCGGGTCCATGCGCATATCGCATACGCGCACCACAACGTTTTGCCTGGACTAGGAAACTCCATTGTGGGACTCTGAGACTCGTCAATACGCCGGCAGTGGGTGATGATCATATCAAGCACCCCCAAGCCGCAAGCAGTCAGCCAAACGTAACGGCCACCCGGGTATTGAGCGATCAGAAGAGAACAAGCGAACCTGCTACAACTCCCGTCGAGCCGATCGGCGACACTTCCCGTACAGTCCGGTCTCCTCGTCTGATATGTCACATATTAAGTCTAGGGGTGGTAAACGTCAGACCCCAATAACCGATAAGTCGTGCCGATGTGAGGCTCATAACGGGTCGAGAAACTACTGGTAACACTTACCAGCAAATCTCTGATCAGCCCTGGCCAGGGACTTCCCTGTTACGGCCAATCGAGCACAGCGCAACATCAACCCCCAATACCGGGAGAGACGAAACCCCTCCTATCGCTCATTGCCTCCATGTGACTCGGGACTGTACCCAAAGACCACCGTTTTGCACGCCCTCATGGACGTGGTAAGGTAGAGATCAAAGCACAGTGGGAATCACACAAGACTCTATGACGATCTCGGGTCTACAGACTAACCTGTACAAGTGTCACCTGAGAACTGCCATCTGACGTGAGGTATAATACCATCTGGGAGTTCTCGGCGAGTCCGTCCAGTGTACCCAGTCTCCACTGAGCACCCGTATACCATCTCTGATGTCAAACACCAATGGATATGGGATCATCCATCGCCCATCACATGGGTCGAGAAGCGTATACGCTAGTCTACTCTGGTATATCGATGCCCCGTCTCGATACACCCACGACTAGGGACCTTGAAGGATGTACTTATGGACTACCATGTCCCCACTAGTATGATCTGCATCATAGTCCAGGTAGTCAAGTACACATCCTAAGGGCTTTACCAACATGTAACCATAAGACAGTTCAAAGAGACTAGTGTACATGTTAAGATAAAGAGTAACCAGATAGCATACTATCATATCGAGCAAGAAAGTCATCTCTATATATGTCCAAGCATCCAATATAATATACATCATCTGTACAATACTGGCCTCTAGGGCATACATACAACTAACAGATTCGCTGTGTTATCCTTTGTGTCAACTCTCCTGACCTCGATCTCCCGGCGATCAACTATCTCCCGGATCAGGTGATACCGCCTAAGAATATGTCTGGATCGTTGATATGACCGGGGTTCTTTGGCCAAAGCCACAGCTCCTTTGTTATCATAATACAAGGGTATGGGATGCTCAATGGATGGAACCACACCAAGTTCAACAATGAACTTCTTCATCCAGACCACTTCTTTGGCAGCATCATTGGCAGCGATGTATTTAGCCTCCATCGTCGAGTCTGCCATGGTATCTTGCTTAGAACTCTTCCAACATACCGCCCCTCTATTGAGGGTGAAGACAAAACCCGAGACCGACTTACTATTGTCCTTATCACTCTGGAAGCACGAATCGGTAAAGGACTCTACTTGGAGTTCATCGTTACCATACACTAAGAACATTTCTTTAGTCCTTCTCAAATACTTAAGAATGTTCTTCAGAGCTGTCCAATGCTTCTCCCTAAGATCTGATTAATACCTACTTACTACACTAAGTGTGTAAGCTATATCCAGTCTGGTGCATAATATCGCGTACATGATAGACCCAACTGCAGAAGCATAGGGTATCACGGTCATGCGAGCCCTCTCCAAATCAGTTTTGGGAGACATCACTTTGGAGAGAGTGATTCCTGAGCAAGCGGGTAAATTACCACGCTTAGAATTTTCCATACTAAACCTCTTTAATATGGTGTCTATGTACCTGGATTAAGACAATCCCAACATCCTCTTAGATCTATCTCTATAGATCTTTATCCTCAGGATGTAGGAGGCATCACCTAGATCTTTCATGGAGAACTTTTGTGATAAGTAGAGCTTGACCGAGTATAGCATAGGAACATCATTTTCTATTAAGAGTATGTCATCCACGTACAATACGAGGAAGACAACCTTACTCTCTACTACCTTCTCGTATATACAAGGTTCATCTATGTTTTTGATGAAGTCAAACTCTTTGACTTTCACATCAAAACAGATGTTCCAACTCCGCGATGCCTGCTTTAATCCATAGATTTATTTAAGAAGCTTGCATACTTTTCCGCTACTCCCGCTGTCTACGAAGCCCTCTGACCGCGTCATGTACACGCTCTCTTCTAAATTTCAATTTAGAAAAGCGGTCTTGACATCTATTTGCCAGATTTCGTAGTCATGCTATGCAGCAATGACAAGTAGGATCCTGATGGACTTAACCATAGCCACTGGAGAAAAGGTTTCATCATAATCGACACCTGGTCGTTGACAAAAACCTTTTGCTACAAGTCTAGCTTTGAAGGTCTCAACATTTCCATCTACACCAATTTTCTTCTTAAATATCCACTTGCTCCCAATGGGTTTTACCCCTTCAGGAGCAACTTCCAAAGTCCATATTTTGTTGGTGTACATGAATTCCATCTCAGATTGCATAGCATCCAACCATTTCACAGAATCCCCACTTCCATTATGCAATCCTATTCCCACCGTCTATGAGAAAACCATAGTATCTCTCAGGTGGATAAGGAACCCTACTAGATCTGCGAAGTGGATGAGGTTCGTCGGGGACTATCGAATCCTCCGATCCTACCAAATCATCAGTTGTAGTTTATGTAGCCGGAATTTCTTCCAGTTCTACCTCATTGCCACTAATTTCTTTCAAGAGAAATTTCTTTTCTAAAATGGTGGCATGTTGAGAAACAAACACCTTTTGTTTCTCAGTATGATAGAAGATATATCCATATGAATACTTTGGATATCCCATAAATATGCACAAATCAGACATTTCCTCGAGCTTGTCCGGATTTTGCCTTTTAACATAGGCTGGACAACCTCATATCTTAACTCGTTTATGAGATGGTCTCTTCCCATTCCATATCTCATATGGAGTGGTAGGCACGGATTTGGTCAGAACCCCTATTTAATAAGTATGTAGCTGTCTCAAGTGCATAACCCCAAAAGGAAATAGGTAACTCAGCAATACTCATCATAGAGCGCACCATATCTAATAGGGTGCGATTTCTCCGCTCTGAAACTCCATTGTGCTGTGGTGTATATGGAGGAGTAAGCTGAGAGAGAATCCCATTCTCTTTTAAATAGTCTCGGAATTCCGTGCTCAAGTATTCTCCTCATCGATCAGATCGAAGGACTTTAATTCTTTTACTCGTCTGGTTCTTAACTTCGTACTTATATTCCTTGAATTTCTCAAAAGCTTCGGATTTGTGTTTCAATAGGAACACATCTCCGAATCTTGAGAGATCATCGGTGCATGTAATAAAGTACGAGGAACTGTTCTTGACATGTGTAGACATGGACCGCATACATCACTATGTATCAGTCCCAAGAGTTCAGTAGCTCTTTCTCTATGTCTAGTAAATGGAGTTTTGGTCATCTTGCCTTAGAGACATGACTCGCAAGTTTCATAAGGTGTAAATTCAAACTGAATCAAATATCCATCTTTATGAAACTTAGATAGTCTTGTCGCATTGATATGACCAAGTCTACAGTGCCACAAGAAGGCTTCATTCATTTCTGAACTTTTCCTCTTGTGTGTGTTCTGTACATTTAGAACTGTATTTTGATTTAAAACGTATATACCATTTCATAAAGTACCAAACCCAATCAACACTTGATTTAGGAAAATGTTCATAACATTTTTCTCTAGTGCAAAGTTATATCCTTCTTTATCTAATAAAGAAATAGATATTATATTGCACATCATCGACGGTACGAAATAACAGTCATTCAAAATCAATGTATTACCATTTGGCAATACAAGGTGATCTTCGCCGACAGCTTCGGCAGCAACAATTGCTTCGTTCCCTACTCTGAGATATATATCACCCTTTCCCGGTTCTCTACTTCTTCTTAACCCTTGTAACTGATTACAAATATAGGATCTTGATCCGGTATCTAATACCCAGGACGTAGAGCAAACTGAGAAACAGTTCTCAATGATGAATAAACCCGAATAAGATGTATCAGCATGCTCTTTCTTCATTCGGGTTGCGTGGGAATCCATGTATTCCCCTATTCCTTACTCAGACTTATGTCAGTCATAAGATAGAGAGGATCCAACATTCCCCAGCTCAGCATAATAAGTAGGTTCGGTCAATACATCTATATTATTATCTTGATTAAGGCGTGTCATGGTCGCTACCTGGAGAAAGAGAGAAGAAAACACTTTAGCGTGCGCTCTTGCAAGATTAGATTGGTTATAATCTTCTATAATCAGGATGGCTCTCACTGTTTTTATCAAATCTTCCTTCAAACCCTAAAAGGTAAGACTAGCCGGGATTAATTACACCCTACAAGTTCGCAAATCGGTCAGCCAGGCAGGTATTGATACTCCGAGGGAGTATCCCCATGCTTTAGCATGGAACTAATTAAATAACCTCGTTTCCTTAAGGGCATAACCACGTTAACACATTTCTTAGACACCTACTGGATCAGCTAATTATAAAGTGGAAAATTCTCCCAGGAGTAACTCTTACTCGCAGTGGGTATCGGAATCCAATTATCTCATAGAAGATATGCAATCTCATTGCAAATTTCAACACTTGAAATTCCTGATATATGTTTTTACCCCTAGCGACTTATGGCCTTGGCTATGGTCAAAAAATAATAAGCGCTAGCTAAGTTCAACCCGTCATTTCATGATTGAATTAAACCCACCCGTATGACCCTTGGCTATGGTCAACAAAGCTGTACGATTAGCCTAATCTAATCATATCATATGCTGCAGATAAGCACTAATCATCTACCGTACACTATGCCTTGGCTATGGTCGACAAACGCAGCACGAATAGTAAATAGCACTTATCTGAAATGATGGAGGGTTACGACTGGTTTTCAATAAAACCTTTAGTGTAATGAAATTGATATCGTTGTAGAATTGATTGAAAACGATTTCCGATTGTGTGTGTAAATCAAATGATCCCCGTCAACGGCGCCATTTGATTGAAACGATTTCCAATTGTGTAGTTGGAAAATTGTATAGAAATCACAACAAAAAATATTTGACCGCAATCAATAACGGTGTCGGATGTAGCGCATTAGTAAGCGCGGATCGTCCACAGGGAAAGTGTAATCGTTCGTGTTTCGAATTAGATGAGTTGAAACTTTAAAAAAAAGAAAACAAACAATTCATGATTTGTAAATTGAATTTCAAGAATTAGAAAAATCTAGATCTAAGAAAACATTAAAATCAAGAATTGAGAATTTTATGATTTCCAAACCAAATATCACGAATTGAAGTGAGGCTCGTAGGAATCGATCGGATCTATAGATGTAATGAAATCTAGCGATTACGTATTCTTATCCATCGATGAATTGATACTAGATCGATGATGATCAACTAGAATTAGGGATTTCTTATGAAACTAGGGTTTCATCATCTATCCCTTGTTCTTTCGTCGATATCATTCACATTCTAGCCTCTAGTAAATTCAAGAATCGATCGTGGACCCTTAATTTCGAGCGATCACAATCAAGAAAGCATCGCAACGAAACTAAGTCGTCGAATCAACGTTCAAAATGTTTGGCTTCCAGAATAGGAACTATTTTTCAGACTTATTTTTATCCTCAGATTAGTGACTTCCTTCATCTTACTAACCCTTGGGACAATAGCTCATAACTACTTATTACTAGTTCGTATAAGAAAACTTCTAATTTTCTTGGTTTTCTTAAATTTTTCTAATCTCATGGATGTAATTTTTCACTATCTAATCTTTTATTATCTTATTTATGTACAAAATATTTTTATTTTTTGAATTTTTTAATAAATTTTTATAGATTTTTAAAAAATGTTTTGTGCTATGCAAAGTATGATGCAAATGATGCGAAATATAAGCACAAACCTCCCCCAAACTTGTTTTCAACAGTGTCCTCACTGTTGCCATCCGCTAAATCTCAAAAAAAAACCTGTAAGCCTGGGAGGAATTTATTAGTGGGGGCAAAATATTTAAGTGAAGAACCTCCCCCAAACTTTATTTTGGCTCAAAATTTTGTAAAAATTTTCTTTTCAAGAGCCAGAAAAAATCCCCTCCCCCCCAAACTTGAGTTATGCAATGTTAATCTTTTGAAAATCACATGAGGGGGTCAAAAATCATTGGTCGATGCCAAGCTTTGCAAAGACCTAAAGTTAACACCAACCATTCGAAAATTTTATCAATGCAGTGCTCTGGTTGGTGGAAGAAAAAGTGGGGAAAGGTTAAGTGGTGGAATAGAATATGTGTGCGTCTCATTTTGGAGAGACGATGCAGTGAATGTGATGGATTACTCGCATTCTTTTTACAGTTCAGAAGAAGGGGTGGAGGTTCAATTTCATTGATTGCGAGATTATTCATCTCAACACCCGTGTCATTCAAAAATACGAGTTCATCAGCGAAGATCTCCTCAAAAGTTCCAGCAATACCCCGATGAATAATGTCATCACAAAGTGCGGGGTGATCTTCAGACTCTAAAAGAAGTTCATAATCAGTGTTAGTTGTTGACCCGGACAACTCGGTGGAAGAGTCCGTATGTGTATGATACATAGTTGGGTCAAACAACAACGTATGAAAAGAGTCTAGATCGGTATCAGGAGGATCATCAAATTCACTGCTGTCGACATCCATTAAGTCGACAGAACAGACCTGAGCAGTAGGTTCGGAGGGTACACTTCCCAACTTGTAAATGTTCAGCTCTATTGATGTAACATTTCAAAAAAATAAAGTATTATTTTTGGGAATTTTCATAATTTAATACTAATTTTTAATGAATATTTTAATAGTCGGTATAATTAAATACCGATAAATGGTGAAAATTCCGGAGAAAATTTTGGAAATTCTAAAATAGGTTATTTTGTGGAAATATGTCATTTTTAAGTTTTTATGGTTAAGTATATGCTATCTTAATGTTAATCGCGATTAAAAATCGCTAATTGGATATTTGGTTTTTTGTGCAAAAATGTGCACATAACATTTCCACACTTGTCACACTTGTTTCATGTTTTGGATTCATGGTAGCCTAGGGTTGAACCATGCTTAGATGTCCATGGTGGTTTAACCCATTTAGTTAGGTTAATTAGCTTAATTAAGGGCTTTTAGCTTGGTTAAGGGTGATTAGGGTTATATTGACTTGTGTAGGGAGAGAGAGAGTAAGCCATAGTGGTTGTGTATTAACTTGAGAGAGAGAGAGGTGGCTAGGGTGTGCCATGATCCATCCCATTTCATTATTCCTTGTGTTCTTTCACTCGCTCTCAAATGATAATGCTTCCAAGTGAAGACATCAGCCACCCAATTGACATCAGCACACACACCAGCCCCTAACACCTTAGCCCAATACCTACACACTCACATCAGCAGCTACATCAGCCCCCAATATCAACACTTCAGCCCCCTATTAAAACAGCAGCCACAGAACAGCCCCCCTACAACAGCCCAACACTTCAGCCACAAGAAAATAGATTGCAAGCAGCAGATTCAGCATCAGCAACTGCTGTGCAAACAGCCACAGCAGCAACAACTTCATTCAAACCACCCCACACCCTCATCATATACTTCAACTCCACCACAAATCAACCACACCCACCACAGCTTCAACCAACAACACCCCATCAGAAAACAACCACAGCTGTAGCTGCTGCAACAGCAACAAAAAGAGGATTTTTCAAGCAGCAGCAGCAGTAACCCAAAACAGAACCTGCAACAGCAACAGCAAAAGAGAACAGCAACAATAGGAGCAGCTCTGCTGTAGCAACAACACCCCACCAGCAACAACACACCCCTCTTCTTCTTCTTCTTCTTCTTCTTCTTCTTCCCTTCTCCTTCATCCTAGGACCCCTTGAGGTATAATCTCACAACCCAATTTCTATCTTGCAAAGTTATAGTTGTTTAGCTGAAATTTTAGTGTTATTAAGTAGATTAGTGCTAGTTTAGGCAAATTTGAGTGAGTCTTGACCAAGTGTTGGTTAGAATGGTTAGTATAGCCTAATTAGGTGCTGTTGAGACCAGTTTACCCTAGATCTAACCCAGATTCCAGTAAAACACCAGAAAGTTTTGAATCGGTGTAAATTAGCAATTTGGTCGATTTATTGACCTTTCTGAGATCTGCTTTCACCCCGGGGACCCTAAAATAAATTTTACTTGGAAGTAAGCTGTGCAGGCACCCTGGAACCATCCCACAAAGCCCTAGTCCCCAACTCCCCTACCAGGCCGCAGATAAATACCTTCTGGCCGCAATTTGTGGCCAGAACAGTAGGGGACCCCCTCGTTTTGCGTGCACGGCTCTTTTACCTGTCAACTTGACCCCTGGTATGTCTAGTTTTGACTGATTCCAGTTAGGATAGAATCTGGGTTGATTTTCATGAGTTGGCGTATGATTTACGACTTGTTTTCGTATGGATTTTTGGTATTCGATGATTCGTTCTGTCGGGTGGCGTTTGGACGTCAACGACAGTGGATATTGGCTGTGTTTGCATGCAAGGCTATAGGTTTTTACCTATCGGCGTAGCGTGCACCATTTTGGCTTCCGACATGGTTTTCATGTGTTTTAGCGTGTGATATTCTTGTAGGTACTCACGTGGCGTCGAAGCGTTGGAGATTCAAATGGCGATATCGGCACCGGCATGCATAAACCAGGTGAGTAGATTTATATCTACGGGGAGAAATCGGGTGGATGGCGTATAGCACCCCCGCAGTTCGTAGTGATGTATACGGATGCGTATACACACTAACAATTAATATATGTTGTTGGGATTAATTATTGATGTTTAAATGGATATTGGTGTGTTGGATTGGTGAAAGGTTACGAAACCCTAGGGTAGTGGGTGCACTAAACATACATATACACACATACATACTTGCATACATCCTTATTTCATATGTGGTTATGGGATTCTATATAGATATGTGGTCACATGGGTATGGGACTATGTGCTCACATACGGAGTTGAGGATGATACTTGGGTTTCAGACGAGTCGATGATATTTGATTCGAGATTATGATGATATCGGCGATATGGTAAACTTCGTAATTGAGATACGTCTTGATGCTTTAACGGATTTTGGATGATGATGGCATATGAATAGTGATTTATATATAAAAAATGATCGACATGTGATTATGATACGAGATATGATATGACCTGATATGATATGACAAGATTGGTATGATAGGCCGTATTCGGCGATGTATACTCCTTGAGACGATATGTGATGATGATATCGATTTATATGAGACTGTCGATCAGTAGTCAGATCATAATTATAGTGATAATGTTAGCTTGTACTAGACGTAGGTCAGTACCCAGATTAAGATATTTGATTTAGAGAATACCAGATAAATGATATGACGAATGTGATATTGACCCGTACACAGATTTGGGGATGCTGTAAGACGAATTTACGTACGGGCTATGTTTTGAAGTTTGATCCGCACTCTTGATTTGGGAAAAACTGATTATAGAGATATGGTATCGGATGTGATATTATCGAGGCGGGATCACCGACTATTTATGTATATATATGTATCGACTCAGAGGTTAGGCGGTTTCCCTTACCTACTGTTAGGTTTAGCTCAGCCTTATGGTGGTGTAGCTATAACTCTTATGACATTAGATGCAGTTCAGCCATCATTGCGATAGTATTCAGCTCCCGCACTTTATTATTGTTGCTCTGCATCGCATACTGTTGTGATTCATATTTCATTATTGATATCATGTTGTTAGGACACCAGCACCATTACCGATGATGCGTATGTACCACGTACACTTATTTGCCGGCTCACACACATCTTCATCGGTAATTGCCATGTCACGAACACTTAGAGAATATTATTGCTTGATTTAGCTGTTAGCTAGTAGTGACATAATATTAGTGTACTTGCCATATATGTCAGTTTGACATTGTAATTATTACTTTTCACTTCATGCATACTGTTATTCATTATGTGCTGCATTCATGGATTCTCATGCTTATATTCATGATTTACATGCTATTGATGTCTCGGATTTCCATGATATTTTCTCGATTTGGAGGAAAACCGCAAAAACATATATAAACTGCTTTCGCTCTTTTAAATAAAAATGCGGTTTTCCCATGATGTATGAGTCGTCCACCATGAGTTTTGCTGATGGATTTCGAGACCCGATTCGAGGAGGCGGATGAACCGTTTCGGGTACATGGTGGGCCCGGTGCGGTACCCCGGGGCAAGAAGATCGCAGGAGATGGCGTTGAGCCTGGCAGGGGAGCACTACCGACCGGTGATATTACCCAACGCGTCGGATATCCATAGGATACCGTCGTGGTCATGAGATGATGGTAGGGGCCGGTCTGGACTGACGGCGTCCTAGATATTGTGATTGAGACATTAAGATTCTAAGATATTGAGGTACAGAGATTGTGATACAGAGATATCGAGATATTGAGATTTATGTTTTGTGCCGATGCTAGGCACTGTTTTATGCTGATTTCATTATGATACCTCATTTTAGATTACAGAAATCTCACAAATTATGAAAGCAGTTTTCTTCAGTACATGCATTCTGTTTCATGCATTCATATATCATCCATATGACATATTGCTACCTGAGGCACTGACTTAGGATTGCGTCATACATGCATTCATATATCATCCATATTACCCTAACCATTGTTATAGGTTGCTGGTTATATATATTTGAGAATTATATATTATGATCGTATGACTTAGGATTGCGTCATACATGCGATTTTCTGTTCGTAGATCTTTTTCTACTCACGAGTTGGCAACTCACCCCCGTTGTGCCCCAGTTTCTTGCAGGTATTGCCGTACAGGGTTCATTACGGCTTTGAGGGCACTACTTCTTTCGGGTGACTTGCAAGTATGTGGGTTTATTTGTATCGTACCCATCATTATACATTGTATATTATATTTCAGTTGTATCTAGAAGTTCCATCAACCAAACATGTACTTTTGAGATAGAGACCAGTTTTGTTTATTCTTTCAACCTTAGAGTCGCACGCTATATTTCTATGGATTTCTTGCTGGATGAGTTTCCCTTTTTTGTTGTGATCCTCGCCTTTAGGCGTTGTATATTATATTGCTAGCTGGTTGACTTATAGTGGTTTTTCTACACTCTACTACTTTTCTTGGTTTGGATTTCTGGGCTCGGCTTACTTAGAGCACGTATGCCTTAAGATGTTCGTAGCCTAAGTGCCGGTCATGTTCCGTACTTTCGGAACGTGACAAAGTTGGTATCAGAGCGTTAGGTTCTGCCTTCGAAGCGCAGGATGACCCTTGGTTGATGGAATAGGTAACTAAAGTAGAGTGACGTACCGTGGGTATGTTCCACGGCATACTTATGACACGCCACTCACTTAAGGAGGCTTACGATGTACATTTTTGTTGAGTATTACATCCCTTCCTGATCTAGACTCATCGGCACCAGTTATGGTTTTGCTGCCACGATTATGGGCAGGGAGAGCTACGGCTAGAGTTGCGGTCAGCACGAGCTCGTTACGGACGAGGACTGACCTGGGCGTGATTCTGGCGACACACGATTGTAGAGATGTGTCTTTTGATTGTGTTTTGCACCACGAGCGTTGGATGGGTCGCTGTATGAGATTACTCGGACGTGCCGATCAGCACCAGAGGATTGAGTCACTGACAGAGGCCAACCAGATTTTGATGACCGTTGGCGTATTGCTTACTCATGATGATTGAGACACGGTTCAGCATGCAGACGAGTGAGCCGGTTATCGCTGCGAACGACGAGGTATCGCCCCAGATGTTGGAGCTTTTATGGTATGAGTTATATTAAGAGATGATGAAAGGTCGCTAGTCACCAAGGATGAATGACTAGGACATGTGGTTCGTTCGCTACCCCGATGCGAGGTCATCAGATAGATTGATTCCAGCTAGAGGCAACTTCACACGGAGACGTTGAGAGTCGACAGAGACGATCGAATGTCAATAACCTATTATTTCAAGTTTAAAGTATTCGGAAAGACATGCAGGCAATTCTATGGTCCCTTTAGAAGAATGAAACCCTAACTCGACTTAATGACCGTGTGAAAGCCTTTGAACCTTAGGGTTTGCGGCAGTTCTGCGGTGCTATTAGTGAGGCTTGGGTTTGCCCTTCTACGGCTGGACCACCGATGCTGTGGTATGTACTCGATACTATTATACTGTACCCAAGATGTTGAGCTCTTGGGGGATTATGAGGTCTTGACAAATCGATCGGATGGCTCGACTTAATTCGGACGCTAGATGGTGAGATGCATTCTTGGGAGACTCCAGATACGAGGATAGCCGTTGGAGCTCAGTCTATGCAGCCACGACGAGACGAGTCCGAAGCAGTCGACATTAGAGAAAAATGGAGTAAGAGGTTCTTGCAAGATCTGGATATGATGACGTTCCACTCCGCCGACATCAGAGATGCGATGCGCATACCGAGGCATAGTACTGGATATACCTTTCAGAAGGAGTCGCGATGAGTATGCAGCCGTTCTGGAGAAAGAAGCAGATGTAGTAAAGGACGATGATTTCCGGACAGTTCGGCAGAGATGAGACTTGGAAGAGACCTTGAGCGAGATTCCTTCCAGGACACTGCTGCAATGATAATTTCACCCAGGATCAGCCGTGTCACGTGCATTCAGAGAGCCAAAGGCCGACTCCAGTGACATGCTGCTTTTCGAGTGGTCGCGAGGATTGACCGAGAAGTGACCAGAGAAGTGCCGAAACGGATTCGTCCCCGTTAGCACACCTGACAGGGCCGATGAGCCAATGGATAATGAGATTGATAATCCACAGAGAAGACTTGGACCCAGGAGTGGTCATGTTACGCACACCGGCAGGCCAGAGTTCAGGATCGTCGACGAGACATGCTATGAGTAATCACGACAGTTGGCCAGAGATTCTTGGAGGATGGGCTTGAGCGGGACTATTCCGCCATACTTGATTTCGATGTTTTGGGCGATCTATTCGCATGACTGATTTTGATGATTGGGTTACATGACATTTGTTTTCATGCACCATGGTTGCACCTATTGGGTATTTACGATTTTTGCACAGTTGTTGCACTTGATATCGTTTGCGTGCCTTGGTTTCACGTGTTTGTGATTTTATAGTTTTCATACAGTTGAGTTGATTTTGTGCATATTTACGCACACGATTTGGTATTTGCACTCGGTATAGTTCGCATATACTTGCAATGCAATGATTCGTATTTTGTGCACTTGGATGCACTGGACTTCGATTTCGATGGTGATGCTCGGTATTTTTTTTGTGCACCTTATGCACCTGATTGGAGTTTGCACGTGTTCGACGCTTGATATTGGATTTCATGATTTCGTGCATGATGGATGCACCAGATTTGGATTTTTAGCGCATGTTGGGCGCATGATTGAGATGCAATTTGGTGCACACCAGATGCACTAAATCGAGATTTTTTTCGTGCATGTTAGATGCACCTGATGTTACTGTCAGACACACACGTTGCCTATGACAGATGCTTCGTGCACACTCGTTGCACCTAGATGTTGTTTTTGTGCACCTGCTTGGCACATGTATGAATTTTGGTTTCCGTGCGCACCGGATGCACAGGGTTTTCATATGCACTTTTGGGACTGATTTCTTATGGAACAGTACATTTTTTTGATATTGCGATGTGTTTTCATACTGAGCAGGACTGGTCAGATGACAGTGCCTGGATATATTTGGCATGCATTTCCTTCAGATACTTATATGTACAGATTTCATATTTACATGTATAGTTCCGATTTATAGCATATCGGTTTGCTTTGGATTTGGCATTCGTGTTTTCACCATGACTCCGATGATTGCGAGATGCTTGACGGAGTTTTGTTTTCGAGTTATCTGCTCATTATGCATGCGCATGTATTGCGCTATGATGCGTTTTACGTATTGATGATTTCGGAGCCCCGTTGACTTGGACATTCTACTGAAATGTTTTAGAATTTGGGGGTTTTAAATTTAAATTCGGGGACGAATTTTCTTTAAGAGTGGAAGACTGTAACATTTCAAAAAAATAAAGTATTATTTTTGGGAATTTTCATAATTTAATATTAATTTTTAATGAATATTTTAATAGTCGGTATAATTAAATACCGATAAATGGTGAAAATTCCGGAGAAAATTTTGGAAATTCTAAAATAGGGTATTTTTTGGAAATATGTCATTTTTAAGTTTTTATGGTTAAGTATATGCTATCTTAATGTTAATCGCGATTAAAAATCGCTAATTGGATTTTATGCTTTTTGTGCAAAAATGTGCACATAACATTTACACACTTGTCACACTTGTTTCATATTTTGGATTCATGGTAGCCTAGGGTTGAACCATGCTTAGATGTCCATGGTGGTTTAACCCATTTGGTTAGGTTAATTAGCTTAATTAAAGGCTTTTAGCTTGGTTGAGAGTGATTAGGGTTATGTTGACTTATATAGGGAGAGAGAGAGTAAGCCATAGTGGTTGTGTATTAACTTGAGAGAGAGAGAAAGGTGGCTAGGGTGTGCCATGATCCATCCCATTTCATTATTCCTTGTGTTCTTTCACTCCCTCTCAAATGATAATGCCTCCAAGTGAAGACATCAGCCAATACATCAGCCACCCAATTGACATCAGCACACACACCAGCCCCTAACACCTTAGCCCAATACCTACACACTCACATCAGCAGCTACATCAGCCCCCAATATCAACACTTCAGCCCCCTATCAAAACAGCAGCCACAGAACAGCCTCCTACAATAGCCCAACACTTCAGCCACAAGAAAATAGATTGCAAGCAGCAGATGCAGCATCAGCAACCGCTGTGCAAACAGCCACAGCAGCAACAACTTCATTCAAACCACCCCACACCCTCATCATATACTTCTACTCCACCACAAATCAACCACACCCACCACAACTTCAACCAACAACACCCCATCAGAAAACAGCCACAGCTGTAGCTGCTGCAACAGCAACAAAAAGAGGATTTTTCAAGCAGCAGCAGCAGCAACCCAAAATAGAACCAGCAACAGCAACAGCAAAAAAGAACAGCAACAATAAGAGCAGCTCTGCTGTAGCAACAGCACCCCACCAGCAACCACACACCCCTCTTCTTCTTCTTCTTCCCTTCTCCTTCATCCTAGGACCCCTTGAGGTATAATCTCACAACCCAATTCCTATCTTGCAAAGTTATAGTTGTTTAGCTGAAATTTTAGTGTTATTAAGTAGATTAGTGCTAGTTTAGGCAAATTTGAGTCAGACTTGACCAAGTGTTGGTTGTAATGGTTAGTATAGCCTAATTAGGTGCTGTTGAGACCAGTTTACCCTAGATCTAATCCAGATTCCAGTAAAACACCTGAAAGTTTTGAATCAGTGTAAATTAACAATTTGGTCGACTTATTGACCTTTCTGAGATCTGCTTTCACCCCGGGGACCCTAAAATAAAATTGACTTGGAAGTAAGCTGTGTAGGCACCCTGGAACCATCCCACAAAGCCCTACCCCCAACTCCCCTACCAGGCCGCAGATAAATTCCTTCTGGCCGCAATTTGCGGCCAGAACAGTAGGGAACCCCCTCGTTTTGCGTGCACGGCTCTTTTACCTGTCAACTTGACCCCTGGTATGTCTAGTTTTGACTGATAGTTTTGACTGATTCCAGTTATGATAGAATCTGGGTTGATTTTCAGGAGTTAGCATACGATTTACGACTTGTTTTCGTATGGATTTTTGGTATTCGCTGATTCATTCTGTCGGGTGGAGTTTAGACGTCACCGACAGTGGATATTGGCTGTGTTTGCACGCAAGGCTATTGGTTTTTACCTATCGGAGTAGCGTGCACCGTTTTGGATTCCGACATGGTTTTCATGTGTTTTAGCGTGTGATATTCTTGTAGGTACTCACGTGGCGTCGAAGCGTTGGAGATTCAAATGGCGACATCGGCACCGGCACGCATAAACCAGGTGAGTAGATTTATATCTATGAGGAGAAGTCGGATGGATGGCGTATAGCACCCCCGCAGTTCGTAGTGATGTATACGGATGCGTATACGCACTAACAATTAATATATGTTGTTGGGATTAATTATTGATGTTTAAATGGATATTGGTGTGTTGGATTGGTGGAAGGTTACGAAACCCTAGGGTAGTGGGTGCACTACACATACATATACACACATACATACTTGCATACATCCTTATTTCATATGTGGTTATGGGATTCTATATAGATATGTGGTCACATGAGAATGGGACTATGTGCTCACATACGGAGTTGAGGATGATACTTGGGTTTCAGACGAGTCAATGATATTTGATTCGAGATTATGATGATATCGGCGATATGGTAAACTTCGTAATTGAGATACGTCTTGATGCTTTAACGGATTTTGGATGATGATGGCATATGAATAGTGATTTATATATAAAAAATGATCGACATGTGATTATGATACGAGATAGGATATGACCTGATATGATATGACAAGATTGGTATGATAGGCCGCATTCGGCGATGTATACTCCTTGAGACGATATGTGATGATGATATCGATTTATATGAGACTGTCGATCAGTAGTCAGATCATAATTATAGTGATAATGTTAGCTTGTACTAGACGTAGGTCAGTACCCAGATTAAGATATTTGATATAGAGAATACCAGATAAATGATATGACGAATGTAATATTGACCTGTTCCCAGATTTGGGGATGCTGTACGACGAATTTACGTACGAGCTATGTTTTGATGTTTGATCCGCGCTCTTGATTTAGGAAAAACTGATTATAGAGATATGTTATCGGATGTGATATTATCGAGGCGGGATCACCGACTATTTATGTATATATATGTATCGACTCAGAGGTTAGACGGATTCCCTTACCTACTGTTAGCTTTAGCTCAGCCTTATGGTGGTGTAGCTATGACTCTTATGACATTAGATGCAGTTCAGCCATCATTGCGATAGTATTCAGCTCCCGCACTTTATTATTGTTGCTCTGCATCGCATACTGTTGTGATTCATATTTCATTATTGATATCATGCTGTTAGGACACCGCACCATTACCGATGATGCGTATGTACCACGTACACTTATTTGCCGGCACACACACATCTTCATCGGTAATTGCCATGTCATGCACACTTAGAGAATATTATTGCTTAATTTAGCTGTTAGCTAGTAGTGACATGATATTAGTATACTTGCCATATATGCCAGTTTGACATTGTAATTATTACTTGTCACTTCATGCATACGGTTATTCATTATGTGCCGCATTCATGGATTCTCATGCTTATAATCATGATTTACATGCTATTGATGTCTCGGATTTCTATGATATTTTCTGGATTTGGAGGAAAACCGCGAAAACATATATAAACTGCTTTCACTCTTTTAAATAAAAATGCAGTTTTCCCATGATGTATGAGTCGTCCACCATGAGTTTTGCTGATGGATTTCGAGACCCGATTCGAGGAGGCGGATGAACCGTTTCGGGTACATGGTGGGCCCGGTGCGGTACCCCGGGAGCACTACCGACCGGTGATATTACCCAACGCGTCGGATATCCGGAGGATACCATCGTGGTCATGAGATGGATGGTAGGGGCCGGTCTGGACTGACGGCATCCTAGATATTGTGATTGAGACATTGAGATTCTGAGATATTGAGGTACAGAGATTGTGATACAAAGATATCGAGATATTGAGATTTATGTTTTGTGTCGATACTAGGCACTGTTTTATGCTGATTTCATTATGATACCTCATTTTAAACTACAGAAATCTCACAAATTATGAAAGCAGTTTTCTTCAGTACATGCATTTTGTTTCATGCATTCATATATCATCCATATGACATATTGCTACCTGAGGCACTGACACGGGCATATGGGATTATATTTGGGTTAGATATTTACCCTAACCATTGTTATAGGTTGCTGGTTATATATATTTGAGGATTATATATTATGATCGTATGACCTAGGATTGCGTCATACATGCGATTTTCTGTTCGTAGATCTTTTTCTACTCACGAGTTGGCAACTCACCCCCGTTGTGCCCCAGTTTCTTGCAAGTGTTGCCGTACAGGGTTCATTACGGGTTTGAGGGCACTACTTCTTTCGAGTGACTTGCTAGTAGGTGGGTTTATTTGTATCGTACCCATCATTATACATTGTATATTATATTTCAGTTGTAACTAGAAGTTCCATCAACCAAACATGTACTTTTGAGATAGAGACCAGTGTTGTTTATTCTTTCGACCCTAGAGTCGCACGCTATATTTCTATGGATTTCTTGCTGGATGAGTTTCCCTTTTTTGTTGTGATCCTCGCCTTTAGGCGTTGTATATTATATTGCTAGCTGGTTGACTTATAGTGGTTTTTCTACATTCTATTACTTTTCTTGGTTTGGATTTCTGGGCTCGGCTTACTTAGAGCACGTACGCCTTAAGACGTTCGTAGCCTAAGTGCCGGTCATGTTCCGTACTTTCGGGACGTGACAATTGACCTATTCCCGAAGGATAGGGTCATAGAACCATTACGACAGTTGATGATAGCATTGGAAGTGGCCAAAAAGGGGCGACCTAAAATCACCGGAATTTGATTCCGTGGGTTCGCTACAGGCTGTGTATCAAGTACAACAAAATCCATAGGGAATACGAATTCCCCGATTTTTATTAACAATCCTCCAGTTCAGCCCTAGGTTTGGTGATTGATCGGTCAGCCATCTGGAGAGTTATGCTCGAGGGCTTTAACACTCCAATACCTATTTGCTCGTAAACTGAGTATGGAAGCAAGTTAACACTAGCGCCAAGGTCTAGTAGAGCACGGTTGATGTGTTTTCCCCCGATAGAAATGGAAATAGTAGGACAGCCAGGGTCCTTACGTTTCCTCGGTACTTGTTGGGGGAAGGCCGTGTCTACAGTCTTTGCCATGAATATCTTCTTGGACACTTGAGTCTTCCTCTTCCTAATGCACAAGTTCTTAAGAGTTTTCGTATAGGACGGAACTTGTTGGATGGCATCTATGAGAGGGATGTTGATGTTAACTTACTTAAACATGTCCATAATTTTCTCCATATGTGGACTCGATTTGTTAGCCCTTAACCGATTAGGATAAGGTGCTTTAGCAATAAGCGCTGGGTCCATCATAGGAGAAAGAAGTGTGTGTGGACTCGATCCCAGAATAGAGGTAGGGATCGTCTGTGGAGAACTAGAAGAGGTGGGCTGAGGTGTCGAGCCTTGTGGGAAACGGAGAATAGGCTTGGAAGAAGGTGGTGGAGTAGAAGAACTGGGGTCAGAATTAGAAGTAGAAGTGGAAGGAAAGGTCTCAGCCGGGGTATCATTGATAGATTTTTCAGTGTCATCAATCTCTTCCCCAATGTGATTGTCAAGCACTCTTCCAGATCTCAACGTGATTTCATTCACATGATGTGAATAGCCAGGATTGGGTAAAGGTTGAGCTGGAACTTTCCCTTTCTCTCTTGCACTCATTTCGGCTTTTAGTTGTGCAATTTGTGCTTCCATCAATTTGATATTCTCATTTTGAGAGACAATGATCTTCATCACATTCTCGATGGAAGATTGCAAACTTGCCGTCCCTTGGATGTATTGTTTCATGAAAGTATCCAAGGTTTGTGCTAGTGCAGAGGTATTATCTGTACCGGTCAATTGCAAAGGTTTTTCATGTGGTGTAAAAGTGTTGGCCGGATTTTGGAAGTTTTGTGATTGGTAAGGGTGCTGACTCAATTGAAGTGGTTGCTGTTGTGGTGGAGGGACCCTTTTGAAATTGTTTTGGATTGGAACCGTGTTTTGATTTTGTGATTGGTTCCAAGCAAAATTAGGGTGATTCCTCCAACCCGGATTGTAAGTGGAAGAAAATGGATCATTTCTAGGTCTTTGAAATGCGGCATTGGTATGCTCGTGACCTTGAAACGGAGAATTTCGTGGACATTCTTCCGTCAAATGAGAAGGATCAGAAAAGCATCCACATACAGTTTTGGAGAGTGACATTTGATTTAGGGCGGCGGCTAAAAATTTGTTTTCCATAGTCTCGAGTTTCTTATTGATAGCTGAAATTTCAGCTCTAACTCCTATAGAAATATCATTGCCATCCCTAGATGATTGACTCACACCTTCCTACTGTAAAGATTTTTCAGCGAAATCTTCTAGAAATTTCCAGGCTTCCCAATCATCTTTGGTCATGAAGTTGCCTTGACACATGGATTCAAGAGTCTGTCTTGTGTTAGGATTAATGCCCTCATATATGATTCGGCGCAGATCCCATCTGAGAATTCCGTGATGTGGACATTGGACTAACAGATCCTTGAAGCGTTCAAGACATTTTGAAAATGGTTCATTAGGAAGCTGGGTGAATTGATTTATTTCGCTACGGACTCGAGCTGTCTTATGATGTGGATAGAATTTCTTAAGGAATGCTTTGGCGAATTCTCCCCAGTTTGAAATGGAATGTGCGGTAGTGTTATACAACCAATTCTCGGCTATATCGCACAAAGTGAATGGGAGAAGACGTAGACGCATAGCATCTATAGAAAGTTGTGAGGTACCCATCATTGCGCATACATTTTCAAATTTGATGATAAAGGCATATCCGTCTTCAGACTCGAGACCGTGAAATTTTGGTAGAAGGTTGATGTACTGGGGTTTAATCTGAAAATTGTCCCCGTTGGCTGGTGGAATGGAAAGACAGGTGGAAAGGGGACCTCGTGTAGGATAGCACCTCTCTTGGAGAGAGATGCGGGGTGGATTCTGCGCACCAACGGACGGCGGCAGAGTAGTGGTAAAGAAATTCGATGGAGAATCGTCCATCGAAATGGGTGTGGTGGTGGGTAAAGAAGAGGTAAATGTAGAAATACCGACTTTTGGGTCGATCGGGGAAACGCAGACTAAACGGGCACTAGAATCCCGTGTCCAGCCTATCTTGCACTAAAAGGGGTTAGTACAAGTGGCAGCGTGACTTATAATTAGGGGAAATGATGAATGTGATTGGTGTTTGTTTTGAAAATATACGGATTTTTGAAAAAATGATGCAAATCACAACAAATGCAACAAGCAACCCTAAAATCTAGTGGTCACCTAGGTCAAAGCTCTAGACCGCTCCTAACTGCCAAAAGACAAGTCGCAGGATAAATCCTCCACTGCCTCTTTGTCTCTCCTGTGGCCAGGTAAGTGCCAGGTAAGTGGGAGGTTCTCCACTACGTAAGTAGTGGGCCTAATTAAGTAACCACTATCCTTCGACACACTTGCCTTAGACACCACAAAAGAAACCTGGATAAGCAATGAATTACCCATGGCCTTCTTCTGTCCTAAGTGAGCGTGACGGTCCTTAGAGTCATCTTTAGATATTTTTTAGTTAATAAGGGTAATACGGATGCAAGTTTGTGATTTTTGGGGCTTAGGAAGGGTAATGAACTCCCCACCTAATCTGAATTTGGTCGTGCCCCTTAATTTCCGTATTAATATGCAAACAACCAAAAATCAAAACACGCACAATTTATTTTTGCTTTTTGCAGCGCTGCGATTTATTTGCAAAGAAACCTGCAGCAAATTGTTAATTGGAGCAGATTAGGGAGAAGATAAGAAAGTCTAGAAGTATACCTGCAATTTTGGAAAAGTGATCCAGCAGAGACGCGGCGGATCCGCCGCAAATGAGCGCTAATGCCGCGGAATCGCGGTCCAGTGAAGAGATCACTGCACTGAAAATTTTGGTACTGTTTCTTTTCACCTCAAGAGCTCTCTGGAATATTCAGAAAAAATTTTCCACAGCTCCACAAATTCCAGATTTCCTTGCAACAAATCACAACAACACGTTTAGAGTTTGCGCGAATTTTGATCTAAAAATATAGATGGAATACATTTTTCAACTCAAATTTCAAAATACGAACAATAAGCGCACTATCCCCGGCAACGGCGCCATTTGATTGAAAACGATTTCCGATTGTGTGTGTAAATCAAATGATCCCCGGCAACGACGCCATTTGATTGAAACGATTTCGGATTGTGTAGTTGGAAAATTGTATAGAAATCACAACCAAAAATATTTGACCGCAATCAATAACGGTGTCGGATGTAGTGCGTTAGTAAGTGCGGATCGTCCACAGGGAAAATGTAATCGTTCGTGTTTCGAATTAGATGAGTTGAAACTTTAAAGAAAAGAAAACAAACAATTCATGATTTGTAAATTGAATTTCAAGAATTAGAAAAATCTAGATCTAAGAAAACATTAAAATCAGGAATTGAGAATTTGATGATTTCCAAACTAAATATCACGAATCGAAGTGAGGCTCGTAGGAATCGATCGGATCTATAGATGTGATGAAATCTAGCGATTACGTATTCTTATCCATCGATGAATTGATACTAGATCGATGATGATCAACGAGAATTAGGGATTTCTTATGAAACTAGGGTTTCATCATCTATCCCTTGTTCCTTCGTCGATATCATTCACATTCTAGCCTCTAGTAAATTCAAGAATCGATCGTGGATCCCTAATTTCGAGCGATCACAATCAAGAAAGTATCGCAACGAAACTAGGTCGTCGATTCTTCAATTTGCTAGGGTTTACAAAACTCGTAGGACTTAAGAATCATTTTAAGATTTGTTACATCATCATTCTATTGATCGTCTCGACTCCTTTACGAGCGGAGTTCTACTCAAAAATCAAAACAAGAACCACAATCACAAATTGAGATCGAATCATGATGTAAGAATTTAAAGAAAGCAAGATTAAAGAATTTCACCTTTTATTTATCAACAATTCCGTTTACAATTCACTCAAGAACTACAAGAGGAAGAAATCGATCGTCGATTTGGCTTCGCTCGTCTCCTTGAGTCGTGGATCGGCTTGGATCACTTTCTCGATTGAAGATCGGCTCCGCTCCTAAAAGGTTGAAGGCTTCTCGCTTGAATGGTACTCGGGATCTTGAATTTGGCTTTGGATTTTGAATTAGGGTTAGGGTTTGAGGCGCAAGTTGTGTCACTCAACTTGTGGGTGGAAGATGAAGAGAGAATAAGAAGACCCTTAACCCTAGATCTAGGTTTCCTTTTATAAGCCATCCAAAACCCTAGATCTAGGATTCAAAATTTGAATTTCCTTCCAAAAGTTTGTTAAAAAGAGCCATCTAGAAATAGTTTGTTAGGCCGAGCCTTCTAGATGAAGCCACGTGGAGAATCTGGAATCTTCTGGAAGCTTGTACCGTTACAAATAGGCACGTGCAAAAAACTGAGTTGCTGATGTCATCATAGCGCCGCGGATCCGCGGCGCAAGCCGGCTCCCGCAGTGGATCCGCGGCGCAAGCCGGCTCCCGCCGCGGATCCGCGGCTCCTTTGAAGCCTTGGGGCTTGAGTCTTCAACTGTGGTCTTCTGATGATATTTTGGTATTTTTCTGATATTTTTAATATTGTAACTCCTTCTGGTTTATTGCCAGATCAACAATCTTAGATTTGGCGTAATTTTGATCAGCTCTTTTCCCAATTTTGGCTTTGTTCCTGCAATTTCCTGCACAATTTCTCGAGACAAGAGTTGCGCTATACAAGAATGATGCGATGCCATGATAAACAGTCAATTTCCCTAAAAATGCCGGTTTTAATATACAGTACAGGTAATTCAGTATTATACAGGTGTTTTGCTAATATGTGCAATATGAATACTGAACACCTCTAGATGAATGCAAAAGATAGGGAAATTGACGTGTTAAATGCAGTATTTTAGACTGATCAAGAATCTAGTGATTTTTGAAAAGGAGTGGTTTAAGCTCCGCTTTTAAAATCGAGTAGTTTTCAAAACAAACCGAGTGGGTTATAGCATATGCTAGTTTTGCTAAAGAGGTCATTCCCTGTGAAAGGATCTAGGCTCTTTCCTCATCGAATGAGGTGCTGGATATTCATAATGGAATACCGCTATGCAAAGCAAGAACTAGAGCTACCTTTTTGAAAAAAAATGATTCTACAACATCTTCTAGGTTTCTTTCTTTTCATTAATCTCATTAATGACGTCCCATCATTTATATTTCCTAAACATCACAGAAGAAATAAAAATTAAACACACATATATGCCATCCGCATTCGCCATAGGGACCCTGGTCTTCACCGTAAGGTTACTTAACTTACGGCAGGGCGGGGTTAGGATTAGCGCGGATGCAAAACATATATAGTGTCTACTAATATATCACATATATATAGCAGCATTTGTCTTACGCAGTTATATGATCACCTCACAGAACTCAAGCAGCAGAAGCCAACATATGAAATATTGGATATACTAGGAGATCCGTGTTTTAAATTAAGTCAGTAATGAAAAACACGGATTCCACGGTCGTAATGAATAACCAAATCCACATCCCTAGACCCCTACGAGAGCGGCAAGTGACCCTTCCAATTCTAGCGTTTGGCGACCCGATCTCGACTCCTCGAGATGCTCTCCTATTAGACTCTAGAACCCGATTACTTGTGCTCCCCGCCTTAGGTCTATCTTAATGCGGAAAAGTAAATAATACATCAATGGTGACAACAACCTCAACCCGGAAGTGTCCTAATAAAACAATATTACATATAATATTTTACATGAATGAAAATATAAAAACTCTCATCTCACGTAAGAAAACCCGGCTATTCAAACATGACGATCCAATAAGCAACACATAACATCACAGGTCATCAACGTAAGTAAATATACGTATCCCGAATGTCGTTGACATATAGCAACGAGATCGGGGATACACCATATATTACACTTACGGTCGCAGAAAAAAAATAAAAACTACAATAATTAGAATCCACATATTCCTTAGACATCATAAACCCGAAATATCTCATATCTCGGATTTCATGCCTAACCCTTTAAATCTTGAATTTATGTCTCGAATTGAAAACACTTTTCAATATCAAGTCGGGTAATTCAATTGGATTCCCGATAAAATGATCGAATACTCGTTGGGAACTTTAGTAGATGGCCGCACCCCCGATGCCGACGACGATGTGCACTTAGGCGGAACATCGTGACCGCAAGCACCCGAGTGGATGCTTTTGGCTACGGTGTTCTCCTATATTCACTTGGTCGGGGTTATGGGTCGTGGTTATCTAATAGCGTTTCCCGGCGAGTGTTCGCGTACAATAGGAGATTGTGACGGAGTTTTGATCCGAATTGAAACGCCATGGCAATCGATCAAATGAGACAAAAATGCTAGATTCATAAAACACAAACTAGTTTTCACAAAACTAATTAATGTGGATTCCAAAAATTGTAACACATATCATAAATATCTAGACAATGTTAAACATTTCGATTGATATATCAAATACCCACAAATCACAGAGAGCTCAACAACTTGAGCCTCACTAAAAATATCCAGAAAGTGCCAAATATTACTACGGAGCAGCACAAGAAAAATGAGTCCCAAACTCACCAAACTTGCGGCGGAACCGCGGCTAAAACTTAGGTTATGCCGCGGTTCCGCGGCCATTTAGTCGAGTTAGACCCTCATATTTCTTAGGGTTTCATACAATAACCTTCATGATTTTCTGAGAATTTTTTATCTGAAAAATTTCAACTTTTGAAAAAATGGACATAAACTTGTAAAAGTCGGGTTTTGAATTTCGATCGAACACTTTAACGTCATCTAGACCTTACCTAATGCTCTAGCTTTGCTCTGATACCATGAAAGTGTGTCTTAACACCTCTACTTGGTTTCCACATGCATCAAGTATTCAATTTAAAAAAATCTAGATGTCTAAGCTACACTAACCTAGAATCGAACTAGAGAATTAGGGTTTAGTGTAAGCAAACAAGATCTACACTAAGTGAAAAGAGACTACAACCTTTGTAGACCGGTCCTGCACTTCTAAAACTCTATGTAGTAATCCCTAGAACTCTTCTTAGACTCCACTTGGTGAAAGGAACGAGCTTGCTTCGTGTCTTCGAGGCCGAAGATGATCTGCCTTGAAGTCTCTTTAGGTCAAGCTACCTCTTCACTAATCAAGTATTAGTGAAGGAAACAACCTATACTAAAGGGTTAGTAAATTGTTGGTTGATGAAGTAGGTATTTTGCTCACAATATTTTCTTCTTTTTTATTTTCTTTTTCAACTCAAGAAAACTCTAGAGAGCTAGAGAGGAAGAAGGAGATGAGGATGAACTTGGAAGAGAGAGAATGAGCCATGAGGTGAAGTGATGAGATAGTGGGAAAATCTATGAATAAAAACCAAAAGAATGGAGTGAGTCATGGCTTCTCAAATCTTCCACAAGCATCCAAAACCAATGACTCATTTCCTATTTCTCACTAATTCATAAATTAATCCATTATTTACTCATCACTAATCCTCATGTGATTCTCATACATCCTACTTCTATGTATCATCAACCATGATACAATAATATATATATATATATATTAATATGTATAAAGAGAAGAAAATGTTTAGTGAGCTAATATTAGTTAATATATATATATATATATATATATATCAAATATATTAACATATACTAAATTATTAAATCAACATTGATTCAATAATCCGGTTATATCATATATAACCGACTAATATCTTATTTATATGTATATCACATTATTAAATCACCACTTGATTCAATAATCCGGTTATATCACATATAATCGTCTAATATTCAATACTAGTTAATATATATATATATATATTAAATTATTAAATCAACACTTGATTTAATAATCCGGCTATATCAAATATAATCCGGCTAATATCAAATACACAAATATATATTAACAACATATACATATGCCATTGAATCAACACTTGATTCAATAGTCCTGTCATATTCATATAACCTGACTGATATCAAATATCGCGAGATTAGAATACGGTATCACATACTCGTATTTAATCAAACTCCCGCACATATCACCATATGTACCCTACTTCATTTTGCTTAAGCTAGGAAACCTCTGTATGGGACTCTAAAGACTAGTCAATACGCCAGCAGTAGGTAATGATCAAATCAGTCACCCACAAGCCGTCAGCGGTACTAGCTGGACGTAACGGCTATCCAGGTATTGAACGAATAAAAGATCAACAAGCAAGCTTTTCCAAACTCCCGCAAAGCCTATAAGCAACACATACCATACAGTCCGGTCTCTTCGTATGATATGTCGCATATCGAATCTAGGGGTGGAATCGTCAGACCCCAGTAACTTGATAAGTCATGCCAATGTGTGGCCTAAAACCGTTCGAGAAACTACTGATAACACTTACCAGTAAATCTCATTAGCCCTGGCCAGGGACTTGCTGTTATAGCCAATCGAGCATAGTGCAACACAACTCCCTATACCGGAAGAGACGAAACCCCTCCTATCGCTCATTGCCTCCATTTGACTCGGGACTGTAAGTGCACGGCGGCGCCCCGGCCGTCAATCCGACGCCGGAATGCAGAAACGAAAAACTTTTCAAACTAGAAAACCGACACCACCGCGCACTAAAATATCGGATCGGGCCATTAACCTAACTCTAGCAAACAAGAAAATGAGTAGAGAAGCTATATCAAGCGATCCGTGTCCTTCGGTCTTCGCCTCCACTTCGGTCTCCTCGCGGAATCTCCGGTCGTCACCTCCTCGTCGGAACGGGCACCACAACGCCGGTTTCTTTTACGGGCTCCCACCTCTGGACCGAGGCAACTCAGGCATGAAGTTGACGAGCCTACGTGCCCAAGGAATGCTGTAGCCAAGTGTAGAATCCATTGTCTCTAGAGGTTGTGAAGTTGCCTTTGATGGAGGGGAGAAGAAGAATAAGCTTTTGAGATGGGTAAGGATTTTGTGGCAAAGCATAGAATGAAATGAGATGATTTCTCCCACACAAAAATGAACCCCCTTTCTCCAAAGTGGCCGGCCCCTAATGATCAAAATGGTGGAGGGAAAAAATCAAAACCAAGAAGGGAGGCGAGTGTAGGAAAGGAAATGGTGACCACACCCAAAGGCAAGCCTCACATCTGTTTGTTGTATGTATGCCCTAGAGGCCAGTATTGTACAGATGATGTATATTATATTGGATGCTTGGACATATATAGAGATGACTTTCTTGCTCGATATGATAGTATGCTATCTGGTTGCTCTTTATCTAAACATGTACACTTGTCTCTTTAAACTGTCTTATAGTTACATGTTGGTAAAGCCCTTAGGATGTGTACTTGACTACCTGGACTATGATGAAGATCATACTAGTGGGGGCATGGTAGTCCATAAGTACATCCTTCAAGGTCCCTAGTCATGGGTGTATCGAGACGGGGCATCGATATACCAGAGTAGACTAGCGTATACGCTTCTCAACCCATGAGATGGGCGATGGATGATCCCATATCCATTGGTGTTTGACATCAGAGATCGTATACGGGTGCTCAGTGGAGACTGGGTACACTGGACGGACTCGCCGAGAACTCCCAGATGGTATTATACCTCACGTCAGATGGCAGTTCTCAGGTGACACTTGTACAAGTTAGTCTGTAGACCCGAGATCGTCATAGAGTCTTGTGCGATTCCCACTGTGCTTTGATCTCCACCTTACCACGTCCATGAGGGCGTGCAAAACGGTGGTCTTTGGGTACAGTCCCGAGTCACATGGAGGCAATGAGCGATAGAAGGGGTTTCGTCTCTCTCGGTATTGGGGGTTGATGTTGCGCTGTACTCGATTGGCCGTAACAGGGAAGTCCCTGGGCAGGGCTGATCAGAGATTTGCTGGTAAGTGTTACCAGTAGTTTCTCGACCCGTTATGAGCCTCATATCAGCACGACTTATCGGTTATTGGGGTCTGACGTTTACCACCCGTAGACTTGATATGCGACATATCAGACGAACAGACCGGACTGTACGGTAAGTGTTACTGGTTGGATTCACAGGAGTGTGAGCGGGCTAGCTCGTCGATCTTCTGATCGCTCAATACCCGGATGGCCGTTACATTTAGCAGACCGCTTGCGGCTTGTGGGTGCTTAATATGATCATCATCTGCTGCCGGCGTATTGACGAGTCTTTAGAGTCCTACACAGAGGTTTCCTGGCTCAAGCGAAACGAAATAGGAGCACATATGAGATATGTGCAGGACCGAGAATAATGCGTGTATGTGATACCGTATTCTATTCTCGCGATGAATGTTTCGATTGGTTGTATGCGATATAACCTAGTTATCGAATCATTGATTCGATAAATCAATACATTGTATACTAGTCGGTTATGTGCGACATGACCGGATCATTGAATCAAGTGTTGATTTAATGATTTAATGTATAATTATATATTTGATATATTACTTTGCATTAACTAGTATTGGTTCACTTTAAAGGGATTTTCTCACTTGTATAGCACATTGTATATGTGATATATTTTGTGTACACTTGATTGTATCATGTTTGATGATACATTCTCACTTGGATTTGTGTTAAGACTTAAACCATGTTTAGTGAATGGTTAGGGTTTCTTATTTTCACTTAATTATTTATCTTTTCCTTTTTGAGAAAAAGATATAAGAAAACAAAATGGTTTCTTTTTATCATGAAGCTTGTTGAAGCTTCATGAAGCTTTGACCAAGTGACCATTTTGTCTTCATGCTTAACCCTAACCATTCTCACTTGACCATGGTCTATTCTCTACACTTAACCAAGGTTAGAAGATGATAAGTATACATTTTTATTATTCTTTTAAACATACTTATCATATTCTATCTTCTTCTTCTTCTTCATCTTCATGAAGAAAACCTTGCCTTCATCAATGGCACCTTGAAAAAAAGAGTGAGAAATCCAATTCTAAAGTGAACCCACCTCCTATTTCTTCATCCTCTACCTCTTGCCAAGTAGTATAGGGTGTTTTCTTCACAAGTTTCACAACTTGGTGAAGTTGGAGCTTGAACTTGTGATGCCTCGACGTAGATCATCTTCGGCATGAAGCCGACGACCGAGCCCGCCCTTTTCTCCGATGAAGCCGACGATTGAGTTCGGGATTCGAGATGGACAGTGAGAGGACGCCTACGTGGAGCTAAGGAAGTGGAAAAACGGATCTACAAAGGTTGTAGCCTCTCTCCTTTAGTTAAGTCGTTAACTAGTTTAATGTTTCGCCTAGAATTCAAGTCGACGATCCGTATTAGGGTTTCTCGGCACCCATAAAATTTGAAATTGGCATGGTTGATGCCTTGTGAGACCTCTATAGTGTGCCTAGGAACCCTACAGTAGTATCAGAGCCTAACTAGAGCCTTAGGCGAAGTCTAGACAACGTCTGAAACCCGAATACACATCGAAACCCTAACACATCATGCTCTCTGGACTTTTTCTAAAAACTGGGATTTTTCCAGATTAAAAATGCTTAAAAAATTCAGCAGGGAATTCTATGAACTACGGTGCAAAATTTACCTCATGAACAGTCAATGTTGCGGCGGAACCGCGGCAGAAGCTTGGCTTTTGCGGCGGTTCCGCGGCCAACTAATGGGATTTTCCTGTAATATTTGCACAGTAATTCATTATTTCAGCAGCTAAGTTTTATGGGTATTTTTAATATTTATTCAAGAGTTGAATTTTCTGAGGTGTTTTAGAGCTTCGATGTTTCGATCGGATTATCAGATTTTGTCTATGTGGCTTTCCGGATATTTTGGAATATGTTAAAAATTTCGACCGGATGTAAATACCCAATCTTTCCCCTGCCGGAAAATATCCAAGTGTTGGATTTTTCTGTGGTTTAAGGACGTTCTGAGTAGTGCAAGTAACGTGATGGTCCCTCTAGAAGACAACAAACCTTAACTCGATTATGTGACCGTCTTGAACTGCCCTTTGAACCTTCGGGTTTGGGGCAGTACGGCGTGCCACATATGAGGCGTTGGCTTGACCCTTCTACGGCTGGACCGTTGGTACTGAGGCATGAAGTGAATGTCTTTGAACCTATTTCATGTGTTGATCAGAGTCGGGAAAACTTGGGTGTTCGAATGTTCGATCGGAAAGTTTAATATTTTCTATTTATCCGGAATGGGATACAATAATTGGAATTCACAAACAGTTATGAGATAATTGAATGAATGTTATAAATCTAGCGGTTTAGTCTCACTTCATATTGAAAAAAGTTTTCGATAATGGGACTAAAATGCGGGGTTTATAAGTGTTAGGCATGTGATGTCTAAAGAGATTGCGGATTCCAACTGTTGTAGTTTTACACTTTCTTTTCTGTGACCGTAAGTGTAATATGTGATATCGCCGGTTTCGTTGCTATATGTCAACGACAATTGGGATGCGTATATTTACTTATGTTGATGACATGTGATGTTATGTGTTGCTGAATATGTTATATTGGATTGTCGTGTTTAAATAGCCGGGGTTTTTTTATGTGAGATGAGTGTTTTTCATTTTCATTCATGTAAAAACTTGTATGTAATATTCTTTTATTGGGGCACTTCCAGGTTGCGGAAGTTGTCACCTTTTGTATATTATTTACTTTTCCGCATTAGGATCGACCCAAGGAGGGGAGCACAAGTAACCGGGTTCTAGGGTCCAGTGGGAGACCATCTCGAGGAGTTGAGTCCGGGTCTCCTAACCCTAGAATTGGTAGGGTTGCTTGCCGCTCTCGTAGGGGTCTAGGGGTGTGGGATTGGCTATTCATCACGACCGTGGAATCCGTGTTTTATACTGGCTCGTAATGAAAACACGGACGTCCTAGTATATCCAATGTTTCATATGTTTCTTCTGCTGCTTTATCTGTGATGTGATCATGTGATGTTCTGTGATAGATACAGTATATAGTATATATGATATATTATATAGACGTTACTTATGTTTTGCACCCACACTAGCCCTGCCCTGCTCTGTCGTTAGTTATCTAACCTAACGGTGCACGAGGGGACATCCAGGCGAATGCGGATGGCATAAGTGTACGTCGTATTTATCTGTGATATTTAGGTGACTTAAATGATGGGACTTCATTAATGTGATTAATGAATGAAAAGAAACCTAAGATGTTGTAGAATCAAATTTTAAACAAAACAGGTAGCTACAGTTCTTGCTTTGCATAGCGGTATATATGATATACCCTGCACCTTATTCGATGAGGAAAGGACCGAGATCCCTTCACCGGGAGTGACTCCTTTAGTAATAACTGGCAGATGCTACACACTCGGTTTGCTTTTGATTGTTTTTGAGTTTTGCTTTGCACAGCGATATATATGATATATCCCGCACCTCATTCGACGAGGAAAGGGCCGACGATCCCTTCACCGGGAGTGACCCCTTTAGCAAAACTAGAAAAGCCTCAAAATCACTCCATTTCAAAACTTCATTTAATTCTACAACGATATCAAGTTCATTACGCTCATGGTTTTCAGAAAAACCTGCGTAGCCCTCCGTCAATTCAGATATGTAATATTAAGTATTCGTGCTACGGTTGTTTGGCATGCGTCAAGGCGTAGTGTACGGTAGCTGATTATTACTTATCTGTAGCATGAGATGCGATTGGATTAAGGTATTCGTACGACGTTGTTTGGCATGCGTCAAGGGTCGTACGGGTGGGTTTAATTCGATCACGAATTGTACGGGTTGAACTTGACTAGCGGACTATGGGTTGTTTGGCATGCGTCAAGGTCATAGCACGCTAGGGGCAAAATATTATCAGGAATTTCAAGTGTTGAAATTTGCAATGAGATTGCATACCTTCTATGAGATAGTTGGATCCCGATACCCACTGCGAGTAAGAGTTACTCCTGGGAGAGTTTTACACATTGCAATTAGCTGATCAAGTAGGTGTCTAGAAAGGTGTCAACGGGGTTACGCCTCTGGGAAAACGAGGTTTACATTAATGAGGTTCATGCGAAAGCACGGGGGACCTCCCTCAAAGTACCGACACTGGCCTGGCTGAAAGATTGGCGAACTTGTAGTGTATAATTAATCCCGGCTAGTCTTTCCTTTTTAAGGGTTTGAAGGAAGATTTGATAAAAACAGTGGGAGCCATCCTGATTAGATAAGATAATAACCAATCTGATCTTGCAAGAGCATACACTAAAGTGTTTTCTTCTCTCTCTCTCCAGGTAGCGACCATGTCATGCCCTAATAAAGATAATAATATGGATGTATTGACCGAACCCGCATGTTATACTGTGCTGGGGAACATTGGTTCCGTTCTTTCCTATAAGAGTTATAGGACTGAACAGGATATAGGGGAATACCAGGATTCCCATGCCGCCCGAATGAAGAAAGTACATGATGATGCATTTTCTTCGGGTGGGTTCGTTACAGAGAACTGTTTCTCCATTTGCTCTACGTCCTGGGTATTAGATACCGGGTCAGGATCCCATATATGTAATCAATTACATGGGCTTAGGAAAGGTAGAGAACTTGGAGAAGGTGATAAAGACATTAGAGTTGGAAATGGTGCAATTGTTGCAGCTAAGACTGTCGGGGAATATCACCTTGTATTACCAACTGGTAATACATTGGTTCTGAACGAATGCTATTACATGCCGAACCTGATATGCAACATTATATCGGTTTCTTTATTGAGTAAAGAGGGATATAATTTTGTATTACAGGATAATGTTATGAACATTTTCCGTAACCAAAAGTTGGTTGGATCAGGCACGTTGTGCAATGGCATTTATGTTCTAAACAATCAACAGTTCTGAGCATAACAAACACACACAAGAGGAAGAGTTCTGAACTGAATGAATCCTTCTTGTGGCACTGTAGACTGGGTCACATCAATGCGACACGACTGGCTAAGTTGCATAAGGATGGATATTTGAATCCGTTTGAATTTTCATCTTATGACACTTGCCAGTCATGTCTCAAAGGCAAGATGACCAAAACTCCGTTTACGGGACACGGAGAAAGTGTTACTGAACTCTTAGGACTGATACATAGTGATGTATGAGGTCTCATGTCTACACATGCCAGGGATGGTTCTACGTACTTCATTACATTCACTGACGATCTCTCTAGGTTCGGGTATGTGTTCCTGATGAAACACAAATCAGAAGCTTTTGAGAAATTTAGAGAATATAAACAAGAAGTCGAGAACCAAACCGGAAAAAGTATTAAAATCCTTCGATCTGATCGAGGAGGTGAATACTTGAGCAATGAATCCTGGACTTCCTAAAAGAGAATGGGATTCTCTCTCAGCTAACTCCTCCATATACACCACAGCACAACGGTGTATCTGAACGGAGAAACCGCACCCTATTAGATATGGTGCGCTCAATGATGAGTACAGCTGAGTTGCCTATTTCCTTTTGGGGATATGCGCTTGAGACAGCCATGGACCTATTGAATAGAGTTCCTACCAAATCAGTGCCTATCACTCCATATGAGATATGGAAAGGGAAGAGACCACATCTTAATTATGTTAAGATATGGGGTTGTCCAGCCTATGTCAAAAGACAAAATCCGGACAAACTCGAGGCAAGATCAGTCTTATGTAAGTTTATAGGATATCCCAAAAATTCACAAGGGTATATCTTCTACCATTCCGAGGAACAAAAGGTGTTTGTTTCTCAACATGCCACTTTCTTAGAAAAAAGTTTTCTTATGAAACAGATAAGTGGCATTGAGGTAGAACTGGAAGAGGTTCCAGCAACACAAACTATAACAGAAGACTTGGTAGAACCAGAGGATTCAGTAGTACCCGACGAACCCCATCCTTTCCGCCGATCTAGTAGGGTTCCTCGCCAACCTGAGAGATACTACGGTTTTCTCATGGATGGTGGGAGCGAGGATTGCATCATGGAGGATGATGACCCAACTAGCTTCGAGCAGGCCATCACGAGTACGGACTCAGTGAAATGGCTGGATGCTATGCGGTCCGAGATGGAATCCATGTACACCAACAAAGTATGGACTTTGGATGTTGCTCCTGAAGGGGTAAAACCCATCGGGAGCAAGTGGATCTTCAAGAAAAAACTTGGTGTAGATGGGAAAGTGGAGACTTTCAAAGCTAAACTTGTAGCAAAGGGTTTTCGTCAAAGACCAGGTGTGGTCTATGAAGAAACATTTTCTCCGGTGGCTATGCTTAAATCCATCCGGATCATGCTTGCCATCGCTGCATATCATGATTACGAAATCTGGTAAATGGATGTTAAGACCGCCTTTCTAAATGGTGATTTAGAAGAGTGCGTGTACATGACTCAGCCAGAGGGCTTCGTAGACAGTGGGAGCAGCGGAAAGGTGTGCAAGCTGCTTAAATCCATTTATGGATTAAAGCAAGCATCGCGGAGTTGGAACATCTGCTTTGACGTCGTTATCAAAGAGTTTGATTTCGTCAAAAATCCAGATGAACCTTGTATCTACAAGAAGGTGGCAGAAAGTAAGGTTGTCTTCCTCGTATTGTACGTGGACGACATACTCTTGATAGGAAATGATATTCCTATGCTGCAATCGGTCAAGTTCTTCTTATCACAAAGATTCTCAATGAAAGATCTTGGTGATGCCTCCTGCATATTGGGAATCATGATCTATAGAGATAGATCCAAACGGATTTTGGGATTGTCCCAATCCAGGTACATTGACACCGTACTAAAGAGATTTAGTATGGAAGAATCCAAGCGTGGCAACTTGCCCACGATCTCTGGAGTCACTCTCTCCAAAGAGATGTCTCCCAAGACTGATTTGGAGAGAGCTCGCATGCAAGGGATACCCTATGCTTCGGCTGTAGGCTCTATCATGTATGCGATGCTATGTACCAGACCCGATGTAGCATACTCAATAAGTATAGTGAGCAGGTATCAAGCTGATCCTGGAGAGAGTCACTGGACGGCAGTGAAGAGCATTCTCAAGTACTTACGAAGGACTAAAGAGATGCTCTTGGTGTATGGTAACGGAGAACTCCAAGTGGAGTCCTTTACCGATTCGAGCTTCCAGAGTGATAAGGACGACTCTAAGTCGCAGTCGGGATTTGTCTTTACCCTTTACGGAGGGGCGGTTAGCTGGAAGAGTTCCAAGCAGGAAACCGTAGCAGACTCGACGATGGAGGCTAAATACATCGCTGCTAACGATGCTGCCAAAGAGGCTGTCTGGATCAAGAAGTTCATTACTGAACTTGG